>CM061921.1:190772024-191001865 GCA_031002005.1 Vandiemenella viatica
GCTAGCCATCTCCTGTCCTACTGTTTGTTGTTTCTGCAGCGGTAGCTGATCTAGCACTGGTCGATCCAGATGTGGCTTATACAGTGCGGGTGTGTTGTTCGATTCTAAAGGCGGAAATTCGCTATGGTTAGTGATATCTGGTGTTTTGTACAGGTACTGTCGTCCGTCTCGAGTGTTTATTGCGTATGGCTGCTGCCAATGTACTGCCTGAGCATATGGTCTATTTTTAAAGTAGTTTTCCGCTTCCTAATAGACACGTTGTTTCTAGCTGCTAATTCATGTGCTTGCTTGCGTATTGAGTACATCGGACAGGCCCTGTCTGTCGCGTTATGTGGTCCGCTACAATTGGCGCAGCGTACCACATCAGATGTGCAGTCAGCTGTACGGTGTGCCTCACCACACATATCACAACGGGGCTTGCCCCGACATTGCTTCCCTATGTGACCATAACGCAAACAATTATAGCAAATGCGTACGGCGAGTGTATAGGGTGTTACCTCACACCGCGTCCCGTGTATATAAACAAACTGTGGTAATGACTGACTATCAAAGGTTAACACACATGTTTCTAGCTTCACTTCCGTTCTGATGTTGTTTTGGATTCTAGATTTGGTTAACCTTCTTGCTGCTATCACTTTAACTGGTGTCACGATTTCCTCTAGCATTTCCTGCATTTCCAACTCAGTATCCACTCCGCGTATTACGCCTTGTTTACAGACCAAGTGGGCCGGGATATAAGCCTCTAAGTTCCTTGCCGCTAGCGATCTGCACATCGCAATACTGTTAGCCGCTCTTGGTGAAAGTGTTTCTACTTTTAATCTGTTTATTCCTGTGGTTACTATATTAATGATTTGTCCACGAATCTCAGGTATTTTTGATGTAGCAATTTACCAAGCGACATGGGGTGGAGCCGTCCCACATTTCCGCTCTTCCCTTCAATGAAAACTACATATGGGCCCGTGTCTGACATTCTATACATAATTGAGGTTTTATTCCTACTATTAGCGGATATACTCTGCTGTTTATCTTGGTTTATCTGCTCGGGCGATTCTGATCTACCTGCCTGTCTGTTATCATTAACTGGTACTGCAGCTTTCACTGTGCCACTATCTTGTTTGGGGGTATCTGTCACTAATGCTACCCGTTTATCCACTCCAAAGTTCGCATCTAAATCACCAGGGCGTTTCCTACGGTTAGCAATTGCCTCTGCTTCCATTTCTACGTCCACTTCGCCTGCCAGCACATAGTTGTTAACAGTACTCACTGCTTCCGTAATGCTTCCGCCCACGGCTGCCAGTGATGTTGTTCCATAGGCGATGTCCGGTGGTGCTGGTGGTGGCGGCGGTGGTCCGCCCCCCTCGCCGTACTGGCCACCATACATCTGGATACGCACTATTAAAGCTTCACGTAATGGTCACTATTTAAACAAGTCACGATTCACACTAGTATTAGTCGAAGACGGTAAGATCCACACGCGAACGCGGAAGTTTACTGTCACGCGACTGCTCTCTGGAACAAGGAAGTTGACTCTTCGAGCGCTCCAGCTAGACTGAGGGAAGCGTGTTAGGGCCTCTGTTGTTTCTCATATACATCAATGATCTATGCGACATAATCGGGGGATGAAAAGATTATTTGCCGATGATGCTATTATTTATCGCGAAATAAAAACCCAGGACGACTGCGCTTTGTTACAAGACGATATTATGAAAATAATTGCGTGGTGTAAAGATTGGCAGTTGGAATTAAACGCTAAAAAGTGCCAAGTCATGCGTGTAAGTAAAAAGGTGACACCATTTACCTATGAATATACAATTAATGGCACTGTCCTGAGAACGGTAGATTCCGCTAAATACCTAGGGGTAACAATTAGTAATAATTTGTCGTGGAATGTGCATATCGAGAATGTAATGGGAAAAGCAAATCGTATGCTCCGATTTCTAGGTCGTAATTTAAATCAATGCACTCAGGAAGTTAAATCGATTGTATACAAATCACTAGTACGTCCTCACTTAGAGTATTGTTGTTCTGTGTGGGGTCCACATCAAAAGGGGTTAATGGAGGCCTTAGAGAAGGTCCAAAGAAGAGCCGCCCGATTCGTGACAGGTATATAGTTGGAGGGAAAGCGTAAGTGCGATGCTGAAGGAGTTTTTGGAAGACCTGGAACACCGAAGGCGTTGCTCTCGACGGAAGCTAATTGAAAAATTCACGATAGACGTATTTCGGAATGACAGCCAGCAAATATTACTACCAGCAACATTCATATCTCGAAATGACCGCGAAAATAAGATAAGAGAAATCAGGGCCAGAACCGATTCATTTCTGTACTCATTTTTCCACGAGCGATTAGGGAATGGAATAGAAAGGATTTACCTGGCGAGTAAACTTAAAATCCGACAGGAGTAGCTTTCGATAAAGCACTCCAGCCATCCTGATCTGGGTTTTCCATGGTTTTCCCAGATCACTCCACGCGAATGCGGGGATGGTTCCTCACAATAGCCCATGGGCGCCTCCTGCCATATCCCTTATAACCCTTCCAAACCATAACCCTTTTCGATAGGTGCAATGCACCCTCCGCCACACACTTTTAGTGAATCGCGGAGTAATAATAATAATAATAATAATAATATACATAAAAATCTCGCGTCACGATGTTTGTTCGAGATAAATGCCGAAACTACTTAACCGATTGTGATTAAATTTGGCTTATTGTGTGTAATTTGGTCCAACTTAAAAGATAGGATAGTTTATTGTCGTCAATATTTATTGTTGTGAATTGAATGTTCATTAAATGTTTGCCATAGGACAATGGTTTGTAATTATTTGTAAGTGCGGTGATTTAGAACAGTTTGGTGGCTCATTTGTTAAGGCTTCTGAGTGGAGATCGAAAATTCCCCGGTTCGATTCCCTGTCTCGGGGGGTTTTCATAGGCACTTAACCCTACCTTTTCCTCTAGCGCAGCATGCTGTGTAATGTGAAGTACGCCAGGACAGTACCGTGGTTTGGATTCCACGTTAAACTGCAGGTCCCCTTTAGCCGGCAGGATTGGCGGGCGAGATAAGGCGGCTACGACAGGGGCGGAATGCGCAGCCAATAGTAACCCTGTCACCAGGTCATTACTAACATACGAAATTATTATTATTATAGTTCTATAAGTTTCAAACAGATGGCGATGTGTTAACACTTGGTTATATAGGTTGTATAACCATTCAGTAGATGGCATTGTGTTTCGGTTTCTTTATGCTACAGTCTATTCTGCGCCATATGTGTTTATGTTTACTACATAACCGAGTTTCTTAAATGTTTCGTGTATTATCATCTGTGTACGTGTGCTGTGTATGTATACTAATATTATAAATTCGAAAGTAAATCTATCTGTCTCTCTGTCCGTTTGTTACGTTTCTTGGGATAAACGCAAATCCGATCGTGATGAAAATAGACGAGGAGATGCTATTTGGCATTAGGATGGACATCATACTTTTTTCTGTCTAAATGATATATGTTATCATAAAATTTTGAAAAATTACGGAACGGCGGTAGACAGACGCGTAGGTCTCTGCACTACTTTTTCGTATAGCTGTCTGTTAGCTCATGGTTTAAACCAATTACTTACTAATGTTTGGACCTTAGTCTCTGGTTCAAATCCCCTTGGTAGCAAAGGTTTTTAATTTTTTTTATCGTATGAGTCACGCCTGGACGGTTGGTTGTTTGGATTGCATGTTAAACTATAGATGCCATGATTTTAGGGTGGCATACGTAGGTAGTCTTGCAATGCTGTAGTTGTACAGTTTTTACAACCCTCAGGGGTTGTTACTCTCGCAGTCAGTGTGTGTTTGATGTGCACTAATAATACCAGAATTGCTGAAGTAAGTCTTTGTCTTTTTGTTAGGTTTTGACGACTAAATGGATATACCGATATTGATGGAATTTGACAAGGAAATACTTTGCAACTCTAGGAAGAGCAAATGACATTTTTTTCGGTATGAATAACAGCTATAGTCACGAAATTTTGAGAACTTATCGAATGGTGACAGAGAGACGGATATGTGTGTTAGTCGGTAATGTTACGTCGATTGCTCAAGCTGTGCTTCCCGCGCATTATGTTAGTGTAAGATTTGCTAATAAATTTGTTTTGAGACAAAACATATTATTTAGTATAGATGCCAATTTTCTCTGTACTATTACTGTGTGTCTGTTTAAATGTTTCTGGCACCAGTTTATTTTCCTTTTTTCTGACATGCCTTGCGGGCGTAAAATGGCCTAAGATATAGATCTAGCAGCGCACGAGCAGCTAAAGTTAATAGAACCAAAGAAACGTATGCTCATGCTGAAGAAAGAAGAAAAGACCAAGCTTAAATAAACCCTTCCCCTCCCCCCCTCCACATGTCATCGCACCTTCATTTATTGTTCTGTTTGTTAAATATATTGGAAATTGATTCTCTTTATGAGACAGGTTCGACGATAGAATGATATGGTGATGGCTTTCCTGTCATATTATGGCGACTCGGAGTTGATTGGGACCAATTGTATGTTACCAACAGCTTTCTATATTCAATTCTGGCAACAAAATTCGTAATCCTCGCGTACGAAGTCGCGGTTGTCAGCTATATATAATAAAAAAGAGCGGTCTGGAAGCTCACCGGTTAACGGGTTTGCTTTTGAAAGATCTCAGACTTAGATCATGGTGGAAGTTAAAACTTTTAAGAGTGGTATTTGATCACATGAGGTACGCCAGATCCGTGGTTTGATTCCACGTTGAACTGTAAGTCCCAGAACAAAGGATGTTGCCGTCCTACCAGTGACACAATAGCTTAGTACACCTTCGGGATCATTCAGTCAACCTTCGGGATGTGTACTAAGTTAGAATTTATAAATTGTTTAACAAACAGAAAAATATTACCAATATTTGGTTTCCAAAAAGAAAACACTCTTCTTCTTACCCACCCCCTCTACCTTAATCTTTGACAACGTTGTTCATATAAACCCACAGTTTAATCCAACTTTGATAGTACTTACCACACATATGCAACTATATGGTCTGTAGCTGAATAGTTAACGCGATTACTTATGGAATTTTCTGAATTAGGCCGTGGTTTAAAATCCAGGAGAAAGCAGGAGATTTTAGGAGTTGGATTTGACTATCAGTGCGACGTCAGGAAGTTCCGTGGTTTAGATTCCACATTTAACTGTAGGTCCCAGAAGAAAGGAACTGACCGTCCTGCCTCTGGCACAATGGATTAGTACACCTCCTTCGGGAGGATTCAACTAACCTTCGGGTTGCGGACTAAGTTAGGTTCTTTACTTTAAAGCAAAGAGAAAAATATTGTCTGCATTTGGTTTGCAGAAGGCTAATACTTGTCCTCCTTTACCATCCTTAATTTTTGTTCTTTAATTAATGTTCTTTATACAAAACCACTGTTTGTATCCGATTTTGATGGAACTTCGCACACATTTACTTTAAAACCGATGAGAAAAATATTTCCCACATTTGGATTTAAAAAATTCACCACTCTCCCTTATGCAAATTTACAATTGGATCTATTCAGTCTTTTTTACAAATTTCTCGAAAGTGGTAGGGAATATAACCAAAGTGTATACCGATATGCGTGATATTCAGAGAGTCCTTAACATTTCCTGCCAAACGGCGTTGGACTGATTCCGACAGGCAGGTTGCCCACCAAGAAATTGAATCTTGAGATTTAAAAATCTACAATTTTTATCCGACCCTGAAGGAACTTTGCGGAAAGATGTTTCAAAATAAACGAAAAATCATGTTTACATTTACTTTAGAAAATCTCACTCCATCTTCACCTTCTCCCTTCTTAATACTAATTTCTACTAGCTTTTTGTATCGGTAGAGAAATTTGCCAAAGTGGATGCTGATGGAGGATTTTTATTACAATCCGATCAAAATGGACTAGACATTAGAACTTTCATAAACACCAGCCAAGAAACACTATAGACAGTATTTTTCTCTTTGTTTTAAAGTAAAAAAAAAACCAAACTTAGTCCACAACCCAAAGTCTGGTTAGATCCTACCGAAGGGAGCATACTATGCAATTGTTCGTATACAACTGTTAAAAATTCCTGCTTCCACCAGAATTTGAAGCTGGGACCAGACCAAAAAACGTTTGAAACAATGAGCTTTAACCACTGAGCTACTACACCGCTCTGTTTTTAAATATAGGTGAGCTAAGTACTATCAAAACCTGATAAAAACTATGGGTCTGTTTTTGCAGAAAACGAACAAAAAAATTGTATATCTCAAAGTACTAGAATAAAATGTTTCAATATTAATTTAATTCACAAAATCAGGCAAATGTGTCTGTTGTGTAAGCCTATATGCGTGCCAACTTAAGAAAGAAATAGATGCATTGCAATCATCATATCAACAATGTGTAACATAATTTTTACTAGCTGGAGATATGTATTAGTGCCTACTTAATGTACACAGTCTTACTACCAATTGTATGTTCAACAAATCAACATTAATAATTTTTTTTAAGAGGCTTCATTTATAATTCACATTATAATATAAAATTGTTTCAATGCAAATTTATTTTGCCAAACTTAATGTCTATTTATAAATATATCAGTAATATTGTAAGTCCATATCATCGACCATTTCTGTGTTTACGTGAACTACCATGTCATCATTCAACCTTTGCTGAATCATAGTACTCCTCAAATAAATTTTTGTTCTCTGTAATGCTGAAAACGACCGTTCTCTGCAGTGAGTAGTAGAAGTTCCAGGGTTTCCGGGCACGCAGTTTGAGACCTGCTTGCCCGACCATAAGTTAGTACAGCCGCCCCCCACCCCTCACCCAATTCGGCTACCTCTTTATTGTTATGTAAATAAGGCCAGACGAATTCGGCTACCTATTTAAGCAAGTTGAGTCCTGCCTGGCTGAAAACCCGCATCAACAAGATAATACTGGGGACCCCCTTCGCCCAATTCGGCCACCTATTTGAGCAGGTCGAGAATTGTTTGCCTACGAATTCCTCTGCATAAGATAGTACAGGGGAACCCAATTCGACGGCCCAGCTGTTGACATTAACCTCTCTTTCCTATGATAATTAGGTACCTCTTGTTGCCAAGCAAAATTAATGGGATTGTTGACAGATTGAAGGATTGTGGAGAGGGCACCACTTCTCCCACAACAAGTGCCGTTGATAGATTGGGAATGGTCATTTATTTTCAACTCCTCACACAGCTAGCCGCGTAGAATCGGTGAACAGTTCTTTCCCTCATATTTCATGGGACTTGTAGTATAACACAAATCAATAAATCTATAGACAGCTTCTTTACGCTTTTTCCCGGTATTTTGCAACGATCGGTTGGCGTTTCTGTGGCCCCCGCCAAAGAAAATGCTATTCAAATGTGAGACGCGGATCGGATATCCTACGAGAAATCAGTGAAGAAGTTGATAAAACTAACTGAAATCGTTTATGTATAGTAATATACGAAAATCTAGGAAAGAAAGTTGACGAACTGCTGTCCATGGTTCGTTAAAATGCCCACCCTGCAACGAACACAGTTGTGTGCCAGTGACACATGTCCGCTCGAGTGGGTATAATATCAGTCGTCTGCTGTACCGCACAGCCATTCAGATTTCCAAATCACTCCAGGTTCCTATTAGTGTGCTTAGCTTTATGTTCCCGGCTCGGTAGCAGACTGGAATATTCATTTTTCATCAGTTAGCCTACAGTAACAAATAAATATTTAGGGGATGCAGTGTAAGAAAAGCATGAAACATTAATAACAGAATTAAATACCATTCTGAGGGTAATTATCTAGAAACTTTCGAAGTGTACCACTAAAGTAAGAGTATGGGGAATGAATAACCATGCAATCATAACCAAACTTTAGTGCGTCATTAGAGCCGGAGCAGGGAAGAAATTAGGCCATGGATTATTGAAGGGAGCACCTTGACATTCACATGGAGTGATTTCGGTAAACCATGGGAAACCCAAATCTGAATGCGAGGCCTAATAATAGAGCACAGAAGTTGATATTTAAAACATTCTGCATTTTAAAGTTGATTTAGCAGCATCCAACTTATTTAACTGTACAAGGAGTTTTTTTTTAAAAATGTTGTAATCCTAACCAATCATTTATAAAACTTTGACATTAAAGTATCCAAGTTTTGAGGAAGAAGAAATAAAAGTACTTAGAATAATAGAAAAGTAATGATCCCAATACATTACGTTATGATCCCCTCTTAAACTCATTGCTCTGGCAATTTTACACATATAGTCATTCACTGTTAAAAATTCTAGATCCTGGCGTCGTTTCTAGTGAAGGAGAAGGTATTTCAAGTTGCAGGGGGCAAATTACTTTTATCTTAAGACTGAGTATTTTGGACACTCAACAATACCCAGACATGCATTCACAATATGCTCGCTACGCCGGGAAGAATATTAACAGTGTTTTAACTATAAAAGGAATTAAAAACATGCCAGAAAATAACTAAATTTTTAATGGAATTTGTAATAACTATGCAGCGATTATACATTCAACAAAAAGTACCTATATTGTTGGTAAAATAGCGTAAAACACAATAAAAATTCTTCACATGGCTCGTAACGAGAATTTTATCAGAATAAATAGCATTCATAGGCTAGCTATATAAACAAAGAAAACTACATTTCTATCACAAAATAAGAAACAAAGCGTGGAAATGAAAACGGTAATAGTAACAGTGACTTCCATTTGATGAAATTAATTACCATTACTTACGTCCACGAACGACAGAATGCCACAAGACCGATTGAAATTTATCATAGTTTAGAACAATTGTTAGAAGAGAGTATATGGAATAATAGGTTTTTTTTTGCTTATGGCTTTACGCCTCGTCGACGTCGAGGTCATTAGAGGTGGGATCGGACTGGGGACAAGGAATGGGAAGGAATTTGGCAACAGCCTTTTGAAGGAAGCATCCCGGCATTCGCCTGGAGTAATCTGGGGAAACCATGGAAAATGCAAATCTGGAAGCCTGGACGGGGATTCGAACCGGCGAATGCGAGGCCAGAGCGTTAACCGCTCACTCACCACGCTCGGTAAAAGTCTAATTAATAGATTAGAAATAAAATCACGAGAACAAAATCTAATTATATGGATTATGTTTGGAATTGTGTGTATATGAGACGATCATCGCAAATGATATGGATATGCTTTGCATTTTGTGCTGAAACCGTGAACACTAGGAATTAGACATTAAATCTATAATATATAAGTTTGTAGTGTTCCTACGTATTGAATAGTTTTCTGTCGTGCAGGTACCTTAATGTATATACAGAAGCGAACCGCCATTACGCCTTCCACAATATAAAACTTTTCTTACATGTTATTTACGGTTTTATCTGAATACAATCCTGTACTTTCTACTGTTACACTCTTTTAGTATTTTGCAAGGACACCTGACTTCTATTAACAAGCCTACTTTTATAGTACACCAAACACACACAAACATTGACATTACATTACCATCCCATACGACTTAGAGATTGTAATGGCTGCGACTGTGTCTTATTAGGAACGTACGTGGTGGGTGAGCATTCGGGAGGACCTGAATTCGATTACCCGCCCGGCCATCCATATTTCGGTTTAACATAGTTTCCCCAAATCACTTTGAATGGCGGAATGGTTACTTCAAAAGGGCACTGCGGAATAATCCCTTCCTGTTTCTTTTCTGCAGTCCTTTCCCACCTCTAATAACCTCAACGTCGAAGTGATTAAATGTACTACAGCAAATAGTGCGGTTTTTATAGCAATAAAATTAACGGAAACTCAGCTGTATCCACCGATGGTAGCTTTCTTACCAAACCCACGAGCAACATCTATGACTTATGAGCCTCCAGAGATATGGGTTGACTAAGTGATTAATAATTTATTTCTGAGAGCTTGGCTTTTTAGTACCTCTGCAGGGATTTGCTTCTGGCTTTACGCCTCGTCGATGTCGAGGTCATAGAGACGGGAAGAGACTTGGGGGCAAGGAATAGGAATGAATTCGGCCATGGCATTTAGAAGGAGTGATTTGGGGAAACCATGGAACACCCAAATCTGGGGATTTGAATGCGACGCTAGCTTTCACTAAACTCGCCGCCCTCCTTATATTGGACACTTCTCTTTCCCTGAAACATTAAGTACACTGGTTACCTTTCCTGTCACATGATTAAAAATTTTTTTAAAAATTCTCTATAATATATTAACTTAAATAGTAATTTTATTGTTCGTAGTTAACTCATTAATTATGGTTTCCATATTCATCTGAATCTAGTGTCTCACAATTTATTTATTTTTCTAGCTGACAATACGGGAATAGATCAAAGGATCAGCAATTTCACGAAAATTCTCATTGATTTTACTAGAATCGTAAGAATAAAGCAATACGTTATTAATTTAATTATTTATATTATTACGCTTTATCTTTTTATTACTTTTGACTATATAGCAGAAAATTTACTGTTAGGCGTAACATTACACATGTGAGAAATAGCTTATGCTTAGGCCTAAAATTACTAGTCACCAAATCTAATCGACTTGGAGCGTGGCTGCTTATAATAAAATATTGTGTTAGTGTAGAGTTGTCCTTCCCCTGTTCTTAAGAAATAGTGAAATTAGATATATGTGTGTTGTTCAGGAATGTACTTCTCGTGTCGATGACAGCATCAAATTTAAGGTAGTTTCTCCACCAATGCGATGGCTTTGTCACTAGCTGATTGAAGGTCAGATTGAGACACATTCATTCCAATTTGTGGACAACAGACTTACCATGGTTTCGACCTCTCTGCAAGAACATGTGGTATCTGGTTGTTCCCCCATGAAGCAAGAGTGTCTTTGCAACGGCCAATTCCAACTCGAAGTCTGTTCAGTGAGTTCCATACGGGCCATGGTTGGTAGGCTTTCTTTTGGCTTGTCTTCTACCAGGTCGATATTATTTCAGTGGCGTTGAGTCGATCGGGACTGGTGCACAACTTCCCGGCGTTTGTCTCCAGGGGCGATATCTCTAACTTTCCCACAGGCGACAGTCTGAGATGACCTGTGATATGCCGGCATGTTCTGTGGAGCGAAATGTCCACTGTCTTTATATGACTTGTTTTTGCCACAAGGACAGGCGTACTCTGCTGCAGTGTAGAATAGTGCTAAGGCAGAGGTGCGGATGACGCTTGGGTTAGCTCTCCAGCTTGATCCCGTCAACTTGCTTAAGATATTGTTGAGTGATGGTATTCTCATCTTGATGTTGCGGCAATGGCTTTTAAGAATGATACCTCTGTCATGAGTTACGCCAAAGTATTTTGGACTATCACTGTGCTATTACAGGTCGCATTCGACCTTCGCTAAGCGCATTTAACTCGTACGCAAGTAAAACGCGTAGACTTCAGTTTTCTTTGGGTTTGGCATAAGGTCATTGTGCTTCTAGTAAGTTCCAAGGGATTCAAGAGCTGTTGTTCGTCAACCCTCGCGGACTTCGAAAGTGTCATGCTGAGCAGCTATGGCAAGATTATCAGCATCAATAAAGGACTTATAGTGGTTGTCCATTGGTTGATCATTGGTGTAGATGTTAAATAGAACGGGGGAATACACTGCCTTGAGGGAGGCCTTTCCTAGGTTTACCTGAACGGCTTACATTTTGAAATCTGACGAACAATTGCCTGTTACTGAGAAGTTCATAGACTATTTTTGTGAGACTGAAATCCCACGTCATGTTGTATAATTTAGGAAAGAGTGTTTTTATGTTGATTGTATCGTAGGTTACTGTCAAGTCAACGAAAGCTACTCCAATAACTATGCTTTTCTCAAAGCCATCTTCAGTGTGTTGTGTTAGATGTAAGACTTGGTATGTGCAGGAGCAGGCTTTCCTGAATCCAGCTTGTTGAGGTATTAGTTTATTCTCAACAACTGAGGAGTGATATCGGTATGCTGTATAACTACATATTTTGACAAGGGTCGTGTGATAGTTTTTTTAAGAGTTGTCCAGGCACTTTGCTATTGTGCGTCATTTCGGTTTTACTGATAAGATCAATCCACATTGTTCCAGTTGTTTGCATTAGTAATTCCCCGCATTATCTGGTTATTTCGGAGAATGGGCCTTCCTCAAACAGGTAACAGTACTGTGCGTACAACTCGGCTTCACTTGACTGCAATACAGGCATGTAGTTTGTCCTGGGATGCATTGGCGCGAAGCTTTTTTATAATAATTACAACCTGTTCGTAATTACATGGATCTGGTACTAATTGTGATATTTGCATATCAATATACAGACTCTGAAGCGTCCTCTGAAAGTGAGCGGTGTGATAACTTGCTGCACGATGCACATAATGGGTTTGTGTTGAGTAGAGTGTATCGGGGGTGTAAGGGTTTGGGAGAGACTATACTAGTATTTTGCAACCATATGTCAACCTCTCCTTCACGTGGTGCACCCTGTTTGCACGGATGAGGCTCTGGCGATTGAAAGATTCCCGTTATAAGGAGTCACCCACTGCTTGCCAACGGCCTCCGAAAGGAGGGCGGAAGAGCGGGGAGCGGTTCAGGGCACCCTCTTGCCCTTGGGGTTGGAAACGGCCCCTAAAGGCGGATGAATCAGAAATGATCAACGGCATGGGGATGCAGAAGGCAACGGGAAACCACTGCATTAAAGACCCTAAGGGTATCCCGAGGACATGTAATCCTCTCAAATTACATATATCATGATGGCTTCTTCCTGGGCAAAATATTCCGGAGGTAAAATAGTCACCCAATCGGATCTCCGGGTGGGGACTGCTCAGGGAGGAGTCATCAGAATGGATAGAAACATTCTACGAGACGGAGCGTGGAATGTTAGAAGTCTGAATAGGGCAGGTAGGTTAGAAAACTTAAAAAGGGAGATGGAACAACTTCAGTTAGATGTTGTTGGGATTAGTGAGATTAAATGGAAGGACGCACAGGATTTCTGGTCTGGGGAACACAGGTTAATTAGCACACAAGCTCTCAATGGAGTCACTGGTGTAGGATTTGTAATGAACAAGAAAGTAGGGAAACGGGTGAGTTATTATGAACAGTTTAGTGACAGGATTATTTTGATGAGGTTAGAAACTAAGCCCGTCCCAACCACATTATTACAAGGATATATGCCAACGTCACAGGAAGATTTTGAAGAAATAGAAAAAATATTCACTGAAATTGAAGAATTAATCCAATATGTGAAAGGGGAGGTAAATTTAATAATCATGGGTGATTGGAATGCAATAGTGGGAGAAGGAAAAGAGGGGAATACTGTAGGAAGTTTTGGTCTAGGAGAAAGAAATGAGCGAGGAAGCAGGTTGCTAGAATTTTGTGAAAGATATAAGCTAGTTGTGCCGAACACACTGTTGAAGAACCATGCAAGAAGGTCCTGGGGATACAGGCAGATATCAGCTAGATTATATCATGGTCAAACAGAGATTCAGGAATCAAGTTCTAGACTGTAAAGCATACCCTGGAGCAGACATAGACTAGGACCATAATTTGATAGTAATGAAGTGCAGGCTGAAATTCAAGCGAATAAGGAAGCAGCATAAGCAGAACAGACTGGAAGTGAAAAAACTGAAACAATCTAGCAAAAGAGAAATATTTGCAGAAATGGTAGACTTAGGTCTAAGAAATAATTGTGAAAGGAGCTCAACCGAGGACGAATGGAATGCATTAAAGACCGAAATAATGAAAGCTGGCAAAGAAACACTAGGCTTTAGGGAACAAGCTGCCCGAAAACCTTGGATCACAGAAGAAATTTTGGAGCTGATGGATCAGAGGAGAAGGTACAAAAATGCTCAGGATGATGCAGGAAGAGAGCAGTACAGGCAATTTAGAAATCAAATAAATAGGAAATGCAAAATAGCAAAAGAAAAGTGGCTACAAGAAAAGTGTGAAGAAGTAGAAAAGGAAATGGTTGTAGGAAAAGTAGATGTTGCATATAGAAAGATCAAACAGAATTTTGGAGAAATGAAGAAAAGGGGTATGAACATTAAAACTGCCGATGGGAAACCTCTTTTAAGCTCAGAAGATGGAGCTAACCGATGGAAGCAATACATTGAGAAACTGTATGTTGGGGACGACTTGAACAATAGTGTATTGGAAAAAGGAAGGCGATGTCGACATTGATGACTTAGGAGATCCTGTTTTGAGGACAGAATTTAATAAAGCTCTGAATGACTTGAAAGCAAATAAGGCAGTTGGAATTGATGAGATCCCTGCTGAACTTCTTAAATCTCTAGGAGAGGAACGAATTGAAAGATTATTCAAGCTGATATCAAAAAGGTATGAAACAGGAGAAATTCCAACTGATTTTAATAAAAATATCATCTTCACACTTCCAAAGAAAGCACAAGCCGACAAAAGTGAGAATTATCGCACCATTAGTCTAACATCACATGCTTCAAAATTACTGACCAGAATAATATACAGAAGTTTGGAAAGGGTAGTAGTAGAGATAGTAGGTGAAGATCATTTTGGGTTTAGGAAAAATCGCTGTACAAGGGAAGCAATTCTGTCTTTAAGATTAATACTTGAAGGGCGGATCAAGAAAAACAAAGATACTTTAATGGCTTTAGTTGATTTAGAAAAAGCTTTTGATAATGTTAGGTGGGACAAGATGTTCAAAATTTTAAAGAAGTCAGGTCTAAAGTATCGAGACAAAGAATACTCTATAAACTATATAAGAATCAAGTGGCGGTAATAAAAGTAGAGAATCATGGGAGACATGCATCAGTTAAGATGGGTGTGAGACAAGGTTGTAGTCTATCCCCGTTAATATTCAAGTTGTATGTAGAAGAAGCAATGAAGAAGGTCAAAGAAGAAAAATTTCCATGTGGCATAAGTTCTCAGAGAGAAAAAATCAGTATGCTACGATTTGCTGATGACATTGTCTTGTTAGCAGAGAGGGCCGAGGATATTGAGAAGTTATTGAATGGCATGAACAAAATACTGAAGGAAGATTTTGGAGTGAATATAAATCAAAGTAAGACAAAAGTGATGAAATGTAGCAGAAATGATACCAATACTAGCAGATTAAATATAAAAATTGGATCGGATGCAAGAGGAGAAGTAAGTGAGTTCTGTTACTTGGGAAGCAAAATTACAACCGATGTCCTAAGAAGGAATGATGTTAAAAGCAGAATAGCACTAGCAAAAAGAGCCTTCATGAAAAAGAGAAACCTTTTAGTTTCAAATATTGATCTAGGAATTAGAAAGAACTTTTTAAAACTCTATGTATGGAGCACAGCACTTTACGGTAGCGAAACAGGACTTTAGGAATACCGGAAAGAAAGAAACTTGAAGCATTTGAAATGTTGTGCTACAGAAGAATGCTGAAAATTAGGTGGACAGACAAAGTAAGAAATGAACGAGTTTTGGAAATGATGGGTGAGAATAGAAGTTTATGGAAGAAGCTTACAGGAAGAAGAGACAGGCTGGTAGGTCATATTTTGAGACATGCTGGATTGGTTAATTTGTTAGTGGAGGGAACAGTCGAAGGTAAGAACTGTAGAGGTAGACAGAGATTATAATATATGAAGCAGATAATTGAGGATGTGGGTTGTAAGGGGTATGTAGAAATGAAGAGGATAGTACAGGATAGGAAAGGATGGAGGATTGCATCAAACCAGTCTAAAGACTGACGAAAAAAAAGAAAAAAAAGAGTGTATAGAGGACAGAACTTGCTTCTTGCACGTTTG
Source organism: Vandiemenella viatica (assembly GCA_031002005.1). Lineage (NCBI taxonomy): Eukaryota > Metazoa > Arthropoda > Insecta > Orthoptera > Morabidae > Vandiemenella > Vandiemenella viatica. Next base: position 190,787,713 of record CM061921.1, read on the forward strand.
AATGATGTGGTTACTAACGAACAAGGGGTCGGGATTATAACCTCTTTTCCAACGGCTTCTGAGATTCGTATTGACTTGGGTCAAGTTTTTGGTCTCTGCCCAGAGCTCTAAAGGCAAGCCGTTAGTACTAATATGTAAGTAGCCCCACTCAGTATGATGACTGTTTAAGTCTCCGATAAGAATCATGTTTCGTTGGTTGTGAACTTTTTTTGGTGCGTTGAACTGGAAGCCAACCCCTGGCGGGTTGTACACTGATCGTAAGGTTCATTGTCTGTTTTCACGGTAAATATTTCTACGTTTTCTGAATCTTTCAAGTATGTGGAATTTATAAAGGTTTGGCAAATATAGCACTCCCATAATTGGGGTGTGGTCTCTCTATTAAAAGATTCATTCCTTCAACCTTAGGTCTTCGTGGTTATTATCAAGGTGCGTCTCTGGGGTGTATGAAATATCACTTTCATGTTTTTGGAGTAGGTCCATTAGCAAAACGGATTTTTTTTTAGAAAAAAAGCCTTCGATATTTACCAATATTGTCAGAAATGTTGGTTCTGACATAGACCGATTTTTTGCAGCTGTTGTGGAAGCTTTCATCGTGGTGCAAGGTTTCTCTTCTGTTGCTGCGGGACGTTGGACATTACTCCACTCGTGGAGGCACCTTGGAAAGTACTAACATATGTTAAAATTTGTGTCAGTTTGATTAAAACATGGAAAAATGCGTTTCTAGTTTCTTAAGGCGTTTATACTTCTAATTACGCAACTCCTCCTCTTATGTTAACAAGCGTAATAAACAAGTACCGATGATAAGAGTCAGTGTCACCATTTGAACCTGAAACGTCAAATTTTTACTTTATTTTCTTAAAAAATGGTATTTGGCTACTAGATCCTTTGTGCGGTTTTGACTTTTTCAATAATTGAATTCCTATAATACAATCTTTCCACTAAGTGCAGAAAACACAGAACGGACATAACATAAAATTAAACCACCCATGCCTAGGGCCAGACTCGAAGCGGGAACGAGCTAACCACTACACTGCCAAGATCAAGAACCACAGAGTTGCAAGCTGTATGATTAAGGTATCCCTTTATATATATATATAAAGATGAATGTATGTATGTTTGTTAGTTTGTTTGTTCTTCACAAAAATCCACAGTTTTCATCCGATTTCGATGAATTTTTGCACACTTATCCTTTGAAACTAGGAGTAAAATACTGTCTACATTTGGTTGAAAAATTTTCTGTATAAATAATTCATATTGTCTTATAATTTCGAAAAATTACTGAACGGCGATAGACAGACGCGTAGGATGTGTAGGTCTCTGTACTGCCTTTGTATACAGCGGCCTGGTAGCTCAGTGGTTAAAGTGCTGTTTGAATCGTGGTCTCCGGTTCAAATCTCGTACAGGAAAGGTTTTTTAAAAAATTATCTTTGATTTGAAGAGTCACATCGGGACCGTCGATTATTCGGATTGAATGTTAAACTGTAGATATCCCAAATTTAGGGGCGCAATGCAAGGCAAATCGTAGATTGTCTTGAAATGCTGTAGGCGTACACGTTTTGACGGTGTGTGTGTGTGTGTGTGTGTGTGTGTGTGTGTGTGAGATCTTCAGTAATAATGCGGAAGTAAGTCTCTGGCTTTTTGTTACCTTTTAACGACTAAATGGCTATACCGATATTGATGGAATTTGACAAGAAGATCTGTAGGAAGGGCACAGGACAATATTTTTCGGTATGATTAACAGTTGTAGTCACGAAATTCTGAGAACTTATGGAATGGTGACATACAGGTGGATGTGTCTGTTAGTCTGTAATGTTACGTTTGCGCAAGCTGTGCTTTTCGCGCATTTTGTTAGTGTATAATTTGTTAATACATTTCATTTAGAGAAAAAACGTATTATTCAGTTTAGACGTCGATTTTCTCTGGCCTATTACTTTGTGTGTGCTTTAATGTTTCTATCACCAATTTATTTTGCCTTCTGGTTCGACGGTAGAATGATATAGTGATTGCTTTCCTGCCATATTATGCCGACTCGGTGTTGTTTGGGACCAATCCTTCGTTACCAACAACTTTCTATATTCAATTCTGGCAAAACAATCTTAATCCACGCGTACGAAGTTGTGGGTATCAGCTAGTTTGCTATAATAATAAAAAATTCAGAACTGTAGTGTGATGATGAAATATGATCACTGTACTATATAGTGCCTGCCAGGAAACGCTAAGGTGTTTGTTACCACAATTGCGTTATGCCAGTCTTGATTGTGCTATACATTAAATCCACTGATCGGTGATTGGCAAATATAATTTCTCTAGATATTACCGATTATTTATTTGTGACCCTTTACATCTTATTTAAGTTATAGTGGTCAAAGCAACTGATACTTTGATTTTGATAGTATTCATGTAGTTTTCTTAACCAAGTAATAGTTTTTTGTTTTAATTTTTCGCAGGTATTAATACAGTAAACCGGAATTGTAATTGACAGTTCAAGTAATAACAGAAAGGAACGTGACTGTGTAGGACTCACATGGCACTAGTCTCCGAGATTTTAACAGTAAAGGAATTTCTTTGAGATTTTCAATAGATTTCAACGTAATTTATTTTAGATCTAACATTTTTAAAACTGATATAATTACAGGAGACTGAATGCTGGCAAACGATTTACTTCCCTAATGCCCTCCTTTTTACCGAATCGCACAATTTTTGTTTAAAATAGTAAGAAATTTCTAGTCTGAAGGAGTGCTTTAAGTATTTTCACTGTAAGTTACATTTGTCTCAGAGGAGCTGTAGAGGCCACAATTTTGTAAGCTTACATTTATCTCTGTATTTTTCCACACTTCTTTTAGCTATAGCGTGTTACGCTATTTTCAGAGAGTGTGAACTGTTAACGCAGATCAATAAGTGCATATTGTATCTATTTATCGCAAACGTAGATAATAGTTTCCTGAAAGTTATTCGACGTTCATTGAAAAGGTACTCACTTTCCAGCCTGTGCCAAGTGACGCAGAAAATACGGAACAAGTACATATAAAAGTGAAATTAACTATTTTTTGAGCTATGTAATTAATTTTAAATTACATCGTCTATGTATTGACTTAAAATATTTGAAAGTTGTAAAAATTTTGGCAGGCAACAATCTTTTAGGTTCCTTAGCCTTCGGCTGCTCTTCATTACTGGATCACATGTGTTTGGGGGGAACTGTTTATTTAACTCTTTCTAAGGGGAAAGTTTTGTCCTCTATGATAGAGGCCATGATGCAACCCCACTGTTCTTTAATTAAATTTTCTTGATGTTTCTATATTTAATCCTCATTATTATTTATTCCGTATATAAGGTTTCACATAGATTTGTCTAATATTGCTAATGGCACTTTGTACGTATGTCATGACCGTGGTTTTGTAACCTTGGTTCTAAACATCACTACCTGTTTATTTTTTAGTGTATTTTAGTTTGTTTTGTGTTTAATTCCTTCTCCTATGACGGAAATTTTTGAGACGGCATAGAGATTTACTATTGTTACTTGGTGCGTTTGTATTCTTTGCAGAATAGATAAGGAACGTGGCGATGTTGTAACATGCAATATCTTACTGGATCCAGCAGATGCCTCAGCAAGAGGATGTGTAAATGTGATCCGAATCACAAAATCATTTACTTTAACTTTGATTTTCGATTGGCCTATCCATTATTAATTTTTTATGATGGTTCGGCCATGCCATCCTTGTTTAGCTGTTCTGCCAAAGTCATTCTTTTCAATTAATGTAGAAATTCATATAATAGGGAAGTTAGTAACAATTCGGATGAAAATTGGCTAGCTTGTCGAATACAAAAAATTAACCTGCTCACTAGCAGATAATACACAATTGAACTACTATGCTTGTGTCATCTCCAAATGTCAAAATTTTTGAGTTTTTAGATGTAATACAGCGTAGATAGATCATTTATATGCATTAAAAACAATAGTGGCCCCAATATAGAATCCTGAGGTACTCCACATCTGATAAATTCCCAATCAAGAAACAGTGGACCACATAACACAGTCTTAAAATATTCCAGTGATACTTTCTGTTTTCTAATCAGAGGGTAAGAATTAATGCTTTAATTTTTGTATCATAATATTATGATCAATACTGTCAAATGCCTTAGACAAATAACGGAAAATCCCTACAGACAATTATTTAATACAACTGACTTATCCCCCATTTTATACAGTGGCTTTACTGCAACACACTTAAGCCTTTCTGGAAAGGTTCCATCAAGTAATGATATATTATACAGAAAACATTATGAGGTCATTATTAGAAATGGCTGAAAAGCTGACGGATGAAAACGATAGACTTAAGAAAACTGATAAAGAAAGTCAGGAAATGTGGTCACATTTTGTAAAAAGCTGGGTTATGACATCGACTAGGCCTAGGCTAAAAACTGCGGATATAAAAATTCTGGTATGAAACTCATTTAGTATTCTTCAAGAGGTTCAAGTTGATTTTAACAAGGTACCTGTGAAAGTAAACCACATACAGATGAAAAGAAATGTGAGGCAACAATTAAATACAGCTACTTCAGGAAGAAGTTTTCATATATTTAGACAGCCACTGTCGTGGATTATCATCATGTTTACTGCATCACAACAAAGACATGGAAGTGTCTTCGATAGTGAAACCAGGAGCTACATTTTCAGCACTCATCAGCGGAGCAAGGGAAGAATCGTGGCCACCTGACGATTTTGTTGTGATTGGTGGTTAGGGCGTCCCTTGTTTTTCAAAGTCAACATTTTTTAAACGCATAGGTCCTGTTTTTTTTATTTTACCATAAAACACACACAAATAAATTTTTACGCCATTCGGAGAACTGTAACCCGTGCCGACGTGCACCGACTCATCTTTATTTAAGCTACGCAAGAGTAGTGGTACGCTCCTACGTTAATGTTGCTGTAATTACAGTTATTGAATAGGTATCACGTTTTGTTTTGTTCTAATAGATGGTTTTCAGGATTGCGAAGTGCTAGAGAGAGCATATTTTTATTAGGAGAGGCAAACTACCAAATTTCAGAGTTCTATCAGTTATATTTTTTATTATCTGCTAAGGAAAAATGTCTATAAGTGAAAGCCCTAATGTCACTGCACACGAGTGAATTATGTTCTGGAGAATATTATGGGGACAGTTGAAAAATAATGCAAGCGAATCTCTGGCTGTTTTTCAGCGAAGGGAAAAGGAATTCAAAAGTTAACTGGATAATATTTATGAAATTTCACACACTTGCGCCAACGTACGGATGTAAACAAAGGAGGGTAAAATCTTCTAACAGCGACAGAGAGAGCCAGGGAGACCATGATGCTTGGTGGCTGTGTAAAACTAGCTGAAAAAAATAAAATAAAAATAAAGGCGGGTAGTCAAGCTCTTCAGCGTCCTATAATTTGTTACTACTAGCTGAAGAACTTAACGACATGTCTTCTAGTTCTGGAGAGCATCAGGAAGAGCATTTAACAAACCCACCCGAAATAATTCAATCGGGAAGTGCTGTAAAGCGCAGAAGAAGAAAATATCATTACTCCTAAATTAATAGCTGCCTTGTATAGACGCCAGTTAAGTGTAAGAGATTCAGTTTACGTTCTTCAAGTTATCGTGGAGCCACATGGATTTAGTATTGACGATTTTTCTTTAAACAAGTCTTCCATTTAACTAATTAGGACACAAACGAGGAAGGAATTAAGAGAATCTATAATAACCGATTTTAAAATGACGTGTCCCAAGTCGTGACCATCCAGTGGGATAATAATAATAATTCCTTGTGGTCGTAATTACCTAGTGACAGGGTTTCTGTTGGCTGTACATTCCGCATTGTCGTAGCCACCTAAACCTAACCCGGTAATCCTACCCCGTACAGGGGACCTACAGTTTAACGAGGAATCCTAACCACGGAAGCATTCTGGCGTACTTCCCATTACACAGCAAGCTATGCCATAGGTGAAGGACGGTTTAAATGCCAATGAAAATCCCCACCGAGACAGGGATTCAAACCGGTGAACTTTCGTTCTCCAGTCAGACGCCATAACCACTGAGCCACCAGACCGCTCATTCAGTGGGGTGGCAAGTTGTTGCCTGGTATGGGCGCAAAAACTCCAGAGATTAAGACTCCCAATCTATCTCATAATTACATTTCGTAATATGGAACTACTTCTTGTGATAAACACCAAGGTGGAGGTGTTCTGAATGCTCTGAAGGCCCGATCAAACAGAGCGTGTGCAGGGAAGTCTGCACGCAGCGGGCACTGTATTACGTTGTATTGCATCAACCCTGTCAAACAGAAGGCGGGAAGCGCTTGCAGCGACCAGGTTGTGGGTGCACACAGATATTGCCCGATTTCGTCGATGTGACGAATGTCGAAATAGATAAATTAATCAATTTGGTGCACGAAAAAATTTATTTACTTCATTCAGGACACCCCGAATACAAAAACAACAAGAAAACTGATGCTTGGATTGAGATTGCGGCGAAAATGAAAGAAACCTGCAATTTCCAAGTGAATTACTATTTACTTATTTAAAAGCATTTATTTATTCCGTTTATCATTTGAATTACATCATTTATATAACCATTATTTATTTGTAACATTTATTTTGTTACAACTTATTATTATTTACTTGCACTTTTGGTATATAACATATAATTTTGTTTATTTAAGTAAACAGGAAAGTAGTAAACAATGTATGTTTACTATAGGCCCTACGTTTAAATATCAATTAGAAAATTAAACGTAAAAATTAGAAAGGTATACGACGAATTGATAACTTGAACTTGATCTCTGGTTTGTCGGCGTCGTATTTGAGACCACCGTTCTGGACAGGTTTTTACTATCTGATATTTCATCACTTGTGATATCTACAGCATTATTACAACGAAAATAACAGGGCGAGCAACATACTGCTTTTAAAACATGTACTGCAGTTTCAATTTCCGTCTCCATTGTTAAAAAAAAGGGCGCACAAAATAAGTCTGCAGTGTGAAACATTCGTCGCCTACAAATACATGAGAGACGGGGTATCCATACTAGGCAATGGTTTCGAAGATAGAATAGTTTCACAGTGAATGAATTCACAATAAACGGAGGAACTTTGAAAGATTCTACTGTCGCTGTGCTGGCCGTAACTGTCAATATCAACTACAAGGAATTTTAAATATGGATAAACAATTGCCAGTAGAACTATGGGAAAAAATGTAACAAAAATAGGTTGAGCCATTGTAGTTAGGCCATTTTATTTTCACGTGTTTTCCGTTCACACTTCCAATACAATTCGGAAAGTGCCATGGCTCTCTGAACCCTCCTCAGAGTTTTTCACACATCATCGGTTGGAACAGGTAAATATGAAGGCTGTAAAACGCCCCAGTTACTTCTTTCACTATGCTGGAGACAGTTGTATGACTGATCCCGAAGGAAAAAGCGATAGTTTGGTGCGAGTCACCTGCGGCAAAATACCTGGTCGTTCCGGGTGACGTTTGTTCTCCACACTGGATCGCCTTGTATTGCCCGCTCTGTGTTTGAAATCGTCAGAACGCGGCTGACATCCCTTGTCTCGCACGCGCACGCTTCCCGCGGTCAGTTTGACTGGATCTTGAGTAAGTGATAAAGTGCGGATAGTGAGCTGCGACACAATTGCATCTAACTTAGGTCGTCTCAATGGTACCTGGGCACTTCTGGAGCAAATTTTAGAAAGAAAGTTAATACTTTTTGCATGACGGCATCAAATTGTTATAAGCACTCTGAAAAAATATTTCACTCACACGCAAATTGAGTAGTTGTTACATTTCTGTTTGGATGAATTAAAACAAAAATCATTCGTAAGAGACGGCTACAAAGAACTAATTGAGCTACGAGTTATATTTTTGGATGGAGACAGTGGCAAACAACTGAAAATAAGGCATCCTCGTGCAGTGCATAAATCATAATGTTTGGCAAGGGCCTTTCATTCACTCATGATACGTTTACTAAATTTTCAACTTAAACTGAGCAAGGAACGCAAAATTGTAAGTAATTTCGAAAGAAAGAATACGTGTGACATTGTAGGAAGGTACACTCCTTTGACGGCAGAAATGTCCGGATATATTTTGTATGGTATGTAAAATTAGTTGTCTTGTATGTACATTACAACGAAGAGCCAAAGAAACTGGTACACCTGCCTAAAATCGTGTAGGGCCCTCGCGAACACGCAGAAGTGCCGCAACAAGACGTGACATGAACTCGACTAATGTCTGATGTAGTGCCGGAGGGAGTTGACACCAGGCATCCTGCAGGGCTGTCCATAAATCCGTAAAAGTACGAAGGGGTGGGGATCTCTTCTGAACGTTACGTTATAAGGCATCCCAGATATGCTCAATAATGTTCATGTCTGGGGAGTTTGGTGGCCAGCGGAGTTGTTTAAACTCAGAATAGTGTTCCTGGAGTCACTCTGGACATGTGGTGTCGCATTGTCCTGCTAGAATAGCTTAAGCCCGTCGGAGTGCACAATTTGGACATGAATGGATGCAGGTGATCAGCCAGGTCGCGTAGGTACGTGTCACCTGTCAGAGTATCTAGACGTATCAGGGGTCCCATGTCACTCCAACTACACACGTCCCACATCAATTGAGAGCCTCCACCAGCTTGAACAGTCCCCTGCTGATATGCTGGGTCCATGAATTCATGAGGTTGTCTCGATACCCGTATATGTCCATCCACTGGATTCAATTTGAAATGAGACTCGTCAGACCAGACAACATGTTTCCAATCGTCAACAGTCCAATGTCGGTGTTGACAGGCCCAGGCAAGGCGTAAAGCTTTTGTCGTGCACTCAGCAAGGGTGCACGAGTGGGCCTTTGGCTACGAAAGCCTATATCAATGATGTTATTGAATGGTTCGCACGCTGACACTTGTTGATAGCCTAGCATTGAAATCCACACCAATATGCGGAAGGGTTGCACTTCTGTCATGTTGAACAATTTTGGTCAGTCCTTGTTGGTCCCACTTTTGCAGTATCTTTTTCCGGCCGCAGCGATGTTGGAGATTTGATGTTTTACTGGATTCCCGATATTCACGGTGTACTCGTGAAATGGTGGTACGGGAAAATCCCAACCTCATCACTACCTCGGAGGTGCTGTGTCCCATCTCTCGTGCACCGACTATAACACCACGTTCAAACTCACTTAAAACATGATAATCTGCCATTGTAGCAGCAGTAACCGATCTAATGCCTGCACCAGACACATGTTGTGTTATATAAGCGTTGCCGGCCGCAGCGCCGTACTCTGAGTGTTAAAGTATCTCTGTGTTGCATATGTATGCCTATACAAGTTTCTTTGGATCTCCAGTGTATTTTGTATATTTTTAAACTTGATTAATGCTTACCTATATTTTGTTTTAGGAAAAACCACGGTGAATTTGTATGCGTGAAAAGAAAACATTTGTTTTCTTGGTTGATGATTTAAAGCAGTGTTCTTCAAGGAAGAAACTGTTGATTTTTACATTCTAAAACAAAGGTCTTTTATCTGAATGACACAGCTGAAAGAGCTGTAAAATTGATTCATGAGTTTCATGGTTTAATTACAGCTGATGAAGAACGGAAACAATTTTCATGCAAAAACACCGAAAATTGTACTCGCACCATAAAAAAGAGATCATTAAAAGAAAACACTTCTCATAATTTTCATACTTTTGTCTTATTTTTTGTTGTCTGTATTTCATTGTTAACGCACAGAATTATAACAAAATTTTAATGACTTAGTCACGTATAAACGATAGTCAAATACGCATTTTTCGTAAACGTTTCGGTCTACTCGCAAGGGGTTAACGTCGTCGTAGGAGGATAAAACTTCTTATGTAACCAAGCTACAATGATTTCATAGAATTATATGGTATGCTTTGGAATTTTCGAAAAAAAAAATTTCTTTGCTCTTATAAGGGACAACCAATGGTGGTGGTGCGATTGATATTTACAAGAATGAAGTAGAAAAAGTGATAAAATTTTTGAAACTAACATTCTCATCACTAACCCACACCAATGTAGCAATTGTATATATTCCCCGCATACATGATATAATGAAAAATTAATGTGTAAATTTGGGAATAGATGCCGTTAATTTCAAGACTGCTGAACTGTGCAAACATTTCAAAAATGTCCACTTAACAGATGTAAGCTAGTTATATAGGTTTTTGCATACTCGACATGGCCTACCCTTAAATTCACGTGGTAAAGAATATGTAAGTACTGAAGTCACAAAAATTGATTAAGATTTAAAGGAATGGAAGAATCAATTCCACTATATTGCAACAGGAATCATACACAGAGAACCAGGGAAACTTATGAAACAACCCAGGCCACTGGCGAAGGTTTAGGAAAGTTGTAATAATATCGTCCCACTCTAAAAAACTCATACATTATTCTCGCAAGTAAACACTAGTGATCTGAATGTACAACAGGTGCTGAAGTGCAGTGTACAACAACTAGACAGTGCAAATGTTAAAGTCGATAATATAAAATGCAATCCAATAAGCCAAGGTTCTGTTTCTGTAAGTAATTAGTCTTAGAATTCTGCATTTAATTATACAATGCATATCTAATGAAATTGAATTGCTTGAAAATTTTGTCAGTAGTATCAGTGCAGATATTGCTATACTCACTGAGCATGGCTGAAATAATGAAGAAATCAAATTTTGTAAGATCAGAAATTACAATCTAATAAAACTTCTTCAATAGGACAAATGAAAGGGGCGGAGGAGTTGTAATACATGAAAAAAAAATGGGTTGAAATTAAACAAACTGAAAGGAGTTAATAAATTTTGCTTTGAAACATCATTTGAAATTGCGGGGATAACTGTATCAAACAGCTCCAGCAAGCTAATTGTTATTGGCGTATACAGATCTCCTGGATCTGAAGTAACTGATTTTATTGACCAGATGGATTTACTACTAACTGATGTAATAGAGAAATTGTATTGGCAGGAAATTTTAATGTAGATGTAGACAGTGATGATGATGCTTATATAAAATTTAGCATCTTTTAAAAATCTATAAAATTAGTGAAGAGCGGTCTGGTAGCTCAGTGGTTAAGGCGCTTGCTTTCAAAACGTTCGCTGCTCCGGTTCCGTGTTCGAATCCTGGCCGCTCCGTGGTTCGGATTCCACGTTAAACTGTAGGTCCCAGAGGAAAGGAACTGGCCATCATACCTCTGACACGATGGCTTAGTATGCCTCCTTCGGGAGGATCCAAACAACCTTCGGGTTGTGGACTAAGTTAAGTTAATATTAGAGACACCATATTCTCCCCAACAAGAATCACCATAAATACTTCCAAACCTATTGACCATATTGCTGCCAATCTGAATGACAGATATATTCTGACTAATGTAATAAATAGTTATTTGTCAGACCATTAGTGTGTTAAATTTTACAATCAGAAGCGAAATATATGAAAAGGGAATTCAGAATAATTAACAGATGAAAAAACTACATAACTTAAGAAAAATCTTGTAAATGAGTCTTGGAAGGGTATATTTAATGCTGATAGTGTAGATAGTAAGTGGAATGCTTTTTACAAAACTTTTAATAAATTATTTAACCACTTTTGTGGAACTGTAATAAGGAAAAATAAAGATAAACCGAGAAACCAAAATTAAATTACCATCAAATGCTACAGCAACATAAGAATAAATTAAATATATATAAAAGTTGTACCAGTCATCAGCTTTTTACCTACTACAAAAATATGAATAAACATTTTAAAAAATGTTTCAATTGAAACTACAGAATCTGAAAGCTGGAATTTATAGAGAAAAAATTAATTGATTCAAATAACATTGGGAAAACCACCTGGGCTCTGATATCTGATGAAATAAAGGACAAACAGGAGATGGAGAACATTGAATTAAATACAGTTAAAACAAAGAAAAAATCCTAATAACATGTTTGATTATTTCTTTCTAAATGCAGGAGAAGCTATGAGTAGTAATAGAGTAAATGCAGATAATACCAATTACTCAATTAATTAATCATAATTTCGCTATGAAATGACAGAAGTAGAATTAGTTAGTATTATAAATAATTTAAGAAATAAAAAATCCTATGGCTGGATGGTATAACTAAATTTGTATTGAAACAATGTAAGGAAGTCCTCTCAAATCCACTGGCGTTTCTTACAAGCGAATCCATTCGCAATGGAGAAATTTTAAATTGTCTGAAAATCAGCACAGTTAGGCCTGTCTATAAGAAAGGAAACAGGAGAGATATTGGTAACTACAGACCTATTACTCTGACCTCTGTTCTGAGCAGATTATTTGAAAAAGTTATATTAGTGAGATTAAATAACCTCATATTTCAAAATAGCATTATCAACCCATTCCAGTATGGTTTTCAGAAAGGGCTAATGCTGTCACTCAGTTTGCAAATGAGATTTTAGGAAAATTAGATGCAAAACAAAATGTTGCTTGTTTATTTCTAGATCTCTCAAAACTATTTGACTTTTTAAGGAAGCATCCCGGCATTTGTCTGGAGTGATTTGGGAAACCATGGAAAACCCAAATCTAGAGGCCCGGACGCGGTTTCGAACCGCCGTCCTCCCGAATGCGAGGCCAGAACGCTATCCGTTACACCACCACGCTCGGTTTAGATTCCGTCAAATTGTGGAATTAGGTAATAAAACTCTGTCATCTTTCCTCGAAAACAGACATCGGTACACGGAAATCTATTTCAGAAATGGTGAATCAGTAAGTAAGATAAAATGAAAAATGGGGGAGTTAGATGTGGTGTCCCTCAGGGATCTGTATTTGGTCCTTTGCTATTTGTTCTATATATGAATGATATTGCTATTCCAAATAAAAGTAGAATCGTAACATACAAGATGACACTATAGCAATTTGTTGGGACACCAATGATTCGTCATTAGAGGCAACTGCCACTAAGACCTCAAATGAGTTATCAAATTATTTTGATATGATTAGATTAATTTGTGATAAAAGTAAAACATATTTAGTAACATTAGAATTAAAAAATCGTGATGTGGATAATAAATTAAGACTAACGACTAGTAAAGGAAGCATTGATGAAATATCTGAAAATAAGTTCCTAGGAATACATGTTGACAAAGTCCTGTCTTGGAAGATACATGTAGATTCTGTTTCTAAAAGAATGAGGTGGGGAATTTTTCTAATCAATCAGTTAACTAAAATTTTGTATAGCAGTGTTCAGAAAATTTCATTCTATGGAATAATGTTTCCACATACCCTGTATGGTACTGAAGTCTGGGGATCCTGTTGCCATATGTATGTAAATCGATTGTTACTGCTTCAAGAAATATGTATTAGAATAATATACAAGTTGGATAGAAAAACATCATGTAGAAAAATATTTAGACAAGAAAGTATTTTTACTATATTTTGACCATATATATAGATAACTAGCTGATACCCGCCACTTCGTTTGAGTGGATTAAGAATTTATTTGCCAGAATTGTATATATAAAATTGTTGGTAGCGAAGGATTGGTCCCAAACAACACCGAGTTGACATAATATGACCGGAAAGCCATTACTATATCATTCTACCATCCAACCTGTCTCTTGAAGAAGATCAATTTCCAACATATTTAAAAACAGGAAAACAAACGAAGGTGAGGGGATGTGTGGTAGGGGGGAGGTGGTGGTAACTAAGGCAGCTTTATTTTAACTTGGTCTTTTCTTCTTTCTTCAGCATGAGCATCCGATTCTTGGGTTCTAATAACTTTAGCTGCTCGTGCTCTGCTAGAGCTACAACTTAGGCCAGTTTACGCCCGCAAGGCATGTCAAAAAAGAAGGCAAAATAAACTGGTGCCAGGAACATTTAAGCAGACACAAAGTAATAGGACAGAGAAAATCGACATCTATACTAAATAATACGTTTTTTCTCTAAACGAAATTTATTAACAAATTATACACTAACATAATGCCCGAGAAACATAGCTTGAGCAAGCGATGTAAAAATAACAGACTAACACACACATCCGTCTCTCTGTCGCCATTCGATAAGTTCCAAAAATTTCGTGACTACAATTGTTAATCATTCCCAAAAAAAATGTCCTGTGACCTCCCTACAGATTTTTTAGTTAGATTCCGTTTTTTTTTAACTGCTTTACGTCTCTCAACAGCGAGGTCTTTAGCGACGGGAAAGGATGGGTGCAAGGAATGAGAAGGAATTCGGCCATGGCCTATTTAAGGAAGCATCCCGGCATTTGTCTGGAGTGATTTGGGAAACCATGGAAAACCCAAATCTAGAGGCCCGGACGCGGTTTCGAACCACCGTCCTCCCGAATGCGAGGCCAGAACGCTATCCGTTACACCACCACGCTCGGTTTAGATTCCGTCAATATCGGTATAGGCATTTAGCTGTCAAAACGAAACAAAAGACAGACTCTTACTTCCGCATTTATAGTATTAATACTGCAGATCACACACACATTGACTGCGAATCACGCCTGAGGGATCAATATAACTTAAAAAAACTGTACACTTACAACATTGCAAGACTACCTACGATTTGCCTCGCATTGCACCCCTAACTTTGTGATATCTACAGTTTAACATACAATCGGAATAACCGACGTCCCAGGCGTGACTCTTACGATCAAAAACCCTAACCTTCACGGAGATTTGAACCGGAGACCACGACCCAATCATTACTAAGCAAGCGCTTTAACCACTGAGCTACATAACCGCTACACTTAAAAACAGTACAGAGACCTCCATATACAAGGCGTCTGTCTATCGCCGTTCAGCAATTTATCGAAATTATAAGACAACATGTATTATTTATACAGATAATTTTTCAACCAAATGTAGACAATATTTTTCTCCTTGTTTCAAAGGATAAGTGTGCAAAGTTTCATCGAGATCGGATGAAAACTGTGGATTTATATGAAGAACAAGCAAACCAACAAACCAACAAACAAACATACATAGGCCTACATACATTCATCTTTATATATATATATATAGATTACTACTGATTCGATGTACTCCAAACTTTAATTACACAAATAGTTAAATTCATAATTATGACACTGGAATCAAACCAAATTTACAAATCAAAAGACATCTAAGGCAGCAGATAAGAGTGCCTATGAAATGGGAGCTGGGCCATACAATAAGCTTCCATCTCATCTATAATTCTTGTCTTGGAATGAATTCAAAACTGCAATAAAGCATTGTTTATGTAGTAAGTTAAATTGTACTTTTTTCGGAATGTACTGTTTTTATGATGTAATTTAATTTATATGACCATTAGGTCTTGACTTTGCTAGAAACTTGTAATGTCAAGCATATTGGCAATAAAAACTACTATTATTAATTTCTAGTACTATAGCCAAGTATGTCAGAACTAAGACTATAGAGTCTACATATGCGTAACTCTGAATTGACTCTGTACAATACAATACATTCATTTTCCATTGATCCCAGTATAAGAGACTGGCTCTGTGGGATGTGGAAAATTGTCAATTTACAGAATAACAATTGCATAACAAAAAAATACATAACCAGAAGATGTACAGTCATATCATAAATGGTAAATTAATTATGTCAACTACATTTACACAAACTAATGACTTTATTTCGTAGATACCTTAGAAATAAATTCTTCTACAGAGCAAAAGGAGATGTCAATTAAACATTCTTTCAATTTTTTCCTGAATTTATTATCATCTGCTAGACATTTAATGTGTGTTGGGAGCTTATTGAAGATATGTATCCCTGAATATCGGACCTCCTTTTGGAACTAATGACAACGACTTGTAATCCTTGTGAAGATTATTTTTACAGTTTCTCTGAGTTAACCTCGTACATAATTCTACATGCATTTTTGTTTTTTATTACAACAAAAAGTAGTGCAGAATTTCGACAGATTTAACAGCAAAGCAAAAAATTATCTACGAATAATACGCTTGTACTCTTACTGATGATCAGCTGTTATAGATGTTAAATTACTGAGATGTAGGGTTGTGATATAGCGTAAAACCGGCAGTCAACTTTGGTTTGATGTTAGTAATCCTTAATCCTGTAGTATTTTGAAGCCAGAGAGTAGTGATGTATGATGGTTTCAGCAATTTGAAATCAATGTTTAAACATGATAAAACGTTCAGTGTTCATTCTTTCTCAAAACAAATAAAAAGGAGATGAATAGAAAGGTTGCAAAACACCCTATGCCTTGCCGGGGAGAGATGTGTCTGGGGGCGGGGCCGGAGGCGGGCACTGTTGGTGGGCGGAGTTCGCGTCCACCAATGGTGCGAGCCGTGCTGTGATGGCAGCCACATGTTATTGACACTCAAGCACTCCTTCCTTTGAGGAAACCTTGAGCTGTCGTGTTAAAATATACTGACAACAAACAGTGTGGAGGCAGTGAAACAAAAATCCAGCGAGCGCATTTAGTTAACAATGTGCATTGTATTTACTTCAGGAGATGAATCTAAAGCAGGAAGGTAGTGTATTTTTAGATTTCTGAAATCGGTTACCAGTTAGGAAAGAACTAAATAACACATAATAATATTTCTCAGTTCATGTAAAATATCTGAAAATTTAAGTCTGCTTGGAAATAGTTTTTTAATAAGTCTAATTCTTTTTGTAAATTTGATTAGTGTTTTGTTAATCCATGTAGGTTTAATGTTTCTAAAATAATTTAAATGGTGGTGTTCTTAAAAAAAGCCCTATATATATGTTATCATCGATAGCGGGGAGATTAACTTTCTTAAATGTTATTCGTAATGAACAATATTAAACATTGTTAGAATATAACAAGGAGCAGTGATTACTTCCAGGCAGGTGAACCGTAAGCACCTTGGTCTGTTACCTATTTATCTGGATTATTAATAATAATTGATAAAATTGCGATGGAGGGTATGTTCCAGTGGTAATCTGATAGAACAAAATTAAAATTGGAATTAAAAATTTTAGTATAAAAATGTGTTCAATATTATTCTTGTAGTCCTGTATATAATAGATTGTGATGAATTAAATCATTGTGTGTATAACTTAGGATGGATTGTGCAATATATCAAAGCGTTATCTGTCACTTTGTAAACACTAAGCTAGTGTCTTGTCCGTAGAAAAAAAGTATACTTGTAAATTGTACATGATATTTTATAATCTCTGAATTATTTGAATAAAATATGAGTACAGAGTTGAACTAAACACAACGACAGCTTTGTGTATTACTAACTAGATATGTTATATAGAATATTAACGTTTATTTTGTTGAGATAAGATGCTATAGTTATTAAATGGTGAAAATATGTGGACTTTTTTCTGTTAGCATGTAAATAAGATAATACCAAAAATCAGATTTAAGTATACATTCAGGGAAAAGGTTTCAGTTGAATTTTACTTCTAGTTCAGTATTTAATAATAACTAATGCAATTGCAGTAATACAAGTACAGATAGCATTTTTATTTTATGTTAATATTTCCTTTACTGGTCTGAGATAATAGTTTCATCTCAAAACATCAATCATAAACTGCAGCTTTAATTCTTTACATCACTGCTCATTACGCTGATAAGGGTCATTTTATTCTGTTCATTCTGGCGGCACCCACTTAACAGAATAAATTCAGTTTTACTCAGCAGTCCACGTAAACGCCTAATACTAAAAGCCCGTTTAAGATATTATTACGGCTACGATGTTTGGTTTAATATTCATTGCTAAATACGATAGTTTTTTTACTAATCTTGATAAATATGCTTTCATTTTAATGTTTAGTGTATTCTTGATTAAAAGATTGTATCAAGCATCAAATTTGTTCGTAAACTTAATGGTCTGTACGTCAGCTTATAATCCTTGAGACAATGTTCTGTAATAAACAGGGTTTTGTGGGTGTCTTAATTTATGTATGAATTTAAATTTGTAATCTCAGGTATAACTTAAATTAAAATTATTTCAAATGAAAAAGGGTTTAAATTTATAAATACTGAAAAAGCATAACTGTACATGTAAAATTAGACTGCCATAACCTTACCATTTATGAGAAATACACTTTAACTTCAATAAATAGCAATTTAAGAAAAATAAACCCTAACATCTTAATTAAACAATCACGGCCAGCCTGAATATGAATTTATTTTGCAAGTGAAATAAACTACAGAAAACTAACAGTACAAATTGTTTACAAATATAATTGAAAGAAATCAACTAGGGACGTCATTACTCTTGCGAGCGATGAATGTCTGTGTCAAAGCTCCGATCCCAGCTAGTTAAAAGCTTTAAAGCATCGATTCTCATGTAACAAGTCTCTTGTGGGAAGTCGTAGACCGGGGTTCCCGCTCCAGCGTACGGGATTATCATAATATTACAATACACTACTAAAAAATGATTCCTATTACAGCCAGAAAACACAGAATAGACTAAGTCTCACATCCCCCTACTTTTGCACAAAATCTTTCAGCGTTTTTGATAAATTATTCATCCATCCTTGGGTACTCTGATTGTTGTCATGACTCCGAGCACTCTCTTCACCCTCAGTTTCCGAATGGCTAGATTACAAAAACAAATCTAGCTGTCCTTCGTTACACGCCCTTCAACTTTTGTATTTGATATCCAGACCGTGGGTCCCAACATTTCCAAGCAATGGTCTGACCAAAGTTTTGTAACCCAATTCCCTCACTTCTCTGGTACACCCCTAATCACTCTCTCCATGCTCTTGTCGAAGGGATGACGCCAAAAACATATTAGTTCTTTCAAAACGAGCCTTCTTTGAAGGAAGAAACTAACCGGTGTCAAACACTGATCAAAGGATTTTCTAAATCTGTAATTGGAACATAGCGGATAAAATTGGAACATGTAGTTTGGGGTGGCCACAAAGAAGATGAAAGCTGAAAATAAAGTGGGCCTCCAGAGTACGAAATAAAGCCTGGCTGGAAAAAGGACCTATTGTAAAATCTGAGGAGGAATTGAAAAGATCGTATTTCAGCACATACAGTATTAGGTTATTTGTCAGCGGAGGGTAGAATGTAGAATTCACATTAGGGAGAACTGAATATGAGCTGATCCCACTGTTACGAATTCCTTCCTGATCCTTGAATGGCGTCGACAAGGCGTAAAGCCTTAAGCAAAAAAAGAAAAAAAAGTCAATAAAGTTTTATTTGCTGTTAAGGATGCCTTCCTTGATTTTAAGCCTCTCTTGTTCCTATGTTGTTTTATTATTTAGAACTGAAATCGAATATTTTATGCCTATTCTTATTAGTGTCCAAAAAATATTAGTATTATTTTTCTTGTTGTGTCTCTAATTTTGTCTATGCTCTTGTGTAAATTTTAACATTTGCTTTTCTTGGAAAAGTTATATCTTTTTGGCCCTAAATTTTTCGGAAGTATTTTATATCTTTGCTTTTTTTATTTCTGGCTTTGCGCCTCATCGACGTCGGGAAATGACGGAGGGTAAGGAATGTTCCCCCCATTCACGTGGGAGGCCTCACGCTGTCTCGCTTTACTCTTCAGATCTTCTTGATCCCAATTTTTGATCAGTGTCAGGCATTACGACCCATATAATTACTACTGCAAAGTTTCTGATTTTTTCAATATAATGTTCAAATGCAATTTTTATGTCCTAATCATCCTCAGTGAACCTCAGTTTATAAACAATTTTAACTAAATCAATTTTAGGAATAAAGTTATAGATAAAACAGATGCACGTATATAAGAGTTAAAATTAAAATCATACTATTGTATACCACTAAGTAAATATTTTATAAAATATATAAAAATTATCGAAATAAGTGGTACAGTGGATATTGTGTAACAAATTCTGATGTAGATCGATATGCTAAGAAACTACATATTCATTAGTCATTAGTTATCTAAAATGAAGAACATCATCACTCCATAATTTTCCATTTTTTGAATTCTTCACCAAAGATTGACTGTATTCAAGGAAATCGACTTATTTATAAATTACTGAGCAAAATGCATGTAAATTTACAAAAACACTTATTTATTATTATATATCTATCTTTAATCAAATGCGTTTTCTAATCTAGCAACAATTATGCAACTTTGGCAACAGTATACTGTAATACACACAGTAAAATGCTTATGAATAACTGTTCGTACAATTTAGAAACTTGTTAAACACTTTGAAATTATATATGAACTTATCCCAAAGCAGCAGTCCTGAGAATTGAGAAATATTCATACATCATTGAGATTCGTCTTGGCGAGAGGTGAGAAGCGTAAAGAAAGATTTGAAGATGACTTCTATAACACCATATGAACAGACAGCAGGTGTGATGGACCATCACAGTGGAACCCCTTGTCTTCGATTGGATTACGATATCGCGACGCGAACCTGCCAGTTGTGGATTTCTTTTCCGGTCTTCGTATGGACAGTATTACCAGTCCTATCTTCTGGAATATAGACTTCTCTGAATTATGGACTAATACACAAAAATTCCAAGAATGTTGTTTGCTTTACACGTCCCCATGCT
Organism: Vandiemenella viatica; assembly: GCA_031002005.1. Lineage (NCBI taxonomy): Eukaryota > Metazoa > Arthropoda > Insecta > Orthoptera > Morabidae > Vandiemenella > Vandiemenella viatica. The sequence continues at coordinate 190,808,173 of CM061921.1, forward strand.
CAGAATTTATTTCGGCGTGGTTGACTTAGAGAAAGCCTTATTCGTAGCGTCAACTATAACCCGTTCATTTAACAGAGGCGGCTCAAGGTCAGTGTGCTCTATCCCCACTCCGCTGCCCTTTCCTACACATGCGAAGGGAAAACAGTGTCCCTGACAATTTTACCTCTCGCCAGCCTGGACACAGCGGTATATTCTGAGGGGTAGGGGAATAGTGGGGTGTAGTGAGGTGCGGAGCACGAAAAATATGACCTTGAGCCGCCAGCTGAAGGTGAACAGGTTATAGGCGAATGGAAAGAGAGATGGCTTCCCTTTTCAGCGTTCTACTGCGAACTTATGTTCCTACAATATTGCTTAAAATACACTGCCTGACAAAAGAACTCAAAAGAGGAGGAGGAAACGAAATGAAATTCCCCGGTTAGCAGGCTGTGTGATGTTATACCAGTGATTATAAAATGGAGTAAAATTTGTAAAGAACGAGGCAGTATGACATTGCACGCCTTCTGTCATAAAGCCATTGAGGGTCCTTGACATCCTGGATACTAGCAGTGGGACGGAATTGACGTGTGCGCTGGTCCCACATCAGCCAGACATTTCGTGGATACGTGAGAGCTCCCTCTTCCCAGGCCGCCGCCGTACCCGCTGGAAGTGCAGAATTGCAGGCTTCGTATGCAGTCCAGTAAATCGTAATCACTCTCGACCCGTGACGATTCATTTTGTTAGCTCCTCTCCTTTTTTTTTTTTTTTTTTTTTTTTTTTTGGTCTGGCATCGTGTATTCTCCCTCACGATCGCCCCAGCAGCAGCACATTTCCTATTAATTATTTAACTGCAATTAACTGTGCTTTTATAGCGTTCTTTACTTTTACTTCTACTTTTATTTCGGAATGCTCGTTATCTTTTAAGAGCCCCAGGCTGTAAAAGATTTCATTATTCATAATCATCAGATTGTTTAGCAATGTCCCATCCCCTGCGTACTGCGTATGGAGTGATGAGTGATCCTTCCGTCGGGGGTGGTGGCCTCCTTGATGTCCTCTCATCTGCAACAGAAACAAACACACCAATAGATATAGTCAGCCACAAACAGATTAACACTGCACCTACTTTTTACACTGTGCGTGGAAAGGGGACACCACCCTTCTTTAATTTCCCAAAGATTTGTCATAGAGGGAGACACCGTTCACCGTTTGAACAAAGTTTGTATGCGTGGGTTACATGGTACGGTGATAATTCGTCATAGTAATTAATCCCTAAGTGCTTATTAAAATTATTTTCAGTAATACATAGTCAAAAGTGTGGATTAGATGAATCTACTTCTATTTATCTCAGGTTTATGCCCTAATTTTTCTGACATGTATATGATGAATGTCTTTCTTCTACATAACAGGAGTGTACTGTCAAGAAAACTTGTGTAATGAAACACTGTTCTTATAGCTTAAAAAAAGCTTAACTGAAAGGTGACTTTGGGGCCTCGTTCTGTAGGTTTACATTATTTACATTAAACCAAAACTCCTTCCACCTCTTGCAATTCCAGTGACGCAAAATAAACGTCTATTCAGTGCATACCGCGTGTAAGTTTAAGCCTAGTACGCCCAATTGGCGGTCGTTTTGGTAGCTACGAATATTAAACATTGTGAATTAGATTATCAGTTACAGTTGAGTACTGTGGAGCGAAATTAGTGACTATGTGTTTCCGATAATGCAAATTATGTGTAAATGAATCCAATAACAAGTACAGAGCGAGTTCTGCTTTACAGATTAAGACAGAAATTGGGCAATGGAACTCGCCAGGAAAATATTCACTTGTGAGTGAAGAACTAAAGTTGACTACCGCCGAAGACCAGCCATCCCGGACAACTTCCTGAAACTGCACTTAGTATGACAGCTGTAACTCTGCTAGGGAGACTTTCAGAGAGGTGTCTGGATGTCTTTGGAGGATTGGCATACCATTCTTCCTCAACAGCTGAAATCAGAGACGATACATTTTTGATGTTGGGTTCTGCAGCAATTAATCCCAAAGGAGTTCCATTGTTTTCTGGTAAGGGCTGGTCCATTACAGAAATGTTATTGTCAACCAACAATTTCCTCACAGTTGCAGCTTTATGAAAGGGTGCATTTTCATGCTGTTATTACGGGTCTTCTACAATATGCAGTACATAATAGTTTAAAATGTGTTCATAGCTTTCTGCATTTTGAGTTTCCTTAAGCGCAATAAGGGTACGAATCCTAACCACAAAAAAACATCCCCAAACTATAACACCACCTACTCCATACTTCACTGTTGGCTCTAACTTTCTCCAGGCAGTTGCCAAACCCAAACCCTTCCATCAAGCTGCCACGATTCATCACTCCAAACAGTAGTTGTCTGACACCAGTTCTAAGACAGTTAAGACACATTAATCATCTAGCAATTAATTAGCGCTTCCCCTTTCTATTTTTTGGTTGGTGACTTTTCAATTTATTAAGGATGCGTTGTTTCAATTCTTCTTTTTCTCTCACTTTGTGAAATGATTTAATTGTCTGGCGTGTTTCCTACCTTTGCTTCCGTCACGAAGCAGCTGCAATATAATTTCAGATAATCTGGCTGACTCTGAACGACTTCACACATCCAGGGGACAGTAGCTGCCACCCTACGTCTGGCTATGGCTTGTTCCGTCATCCCAGATGCGGCCTACGTGCGAAAACGTGCATGCGCAGCTCCCTATAAAGAGGTAGACAACTGGCAACACCATCGCAGTCTTCCGTTTGGCTTGAAGCAGTAACACGCCTAGTTTGTTATTTCTCATCAAGATAGTTGTCATTTAATGAGCAGGAATGATTGATGTAGCTTCTTTTTATATTTGCTTCCGCACAACACTACTTAATAGTGTGTATTCTACAACACGATCATGCATTATAAGGAAGTATGCTGACGTATTGGCGGGGAAATTCTTGTTGCTTTGTAATTTTCTTCGAATATCTACTGGTTCCGTTTTAACTGATTTAGTTTGGTATGAAAAGTCAATTACAGCTTAAGGTGCAATTGCAACAAATTCTTCTCTATTTAGCAAAGGCGAAGCATTCATAGTAAGTCTTGTATACATATCGTACAAGACTGTCGCCTTATTTTTCGGAATGTCTAGTACCACTTTCTCATACAGGAACGACACATCATTAGTAAACTTTGACGTTGGTGAGACACACACGCACTATATTCTTTATTGTTTTTTTCTTTCTGTTTGAAATCTCAGGACCACAATCCTTGGTTTTTCTAACTGTGTTGAGGTCTTTACAGGCCAAGTGTGTTTGCTGTGTAGGATACTCATGTTAGATCCCAACTTCTGAAATTGAAGAAAAGTGGTTTGCCACTCTCAAAAGTTTTAGTTTCTTTTTGTCATTCACATTAACGTAAAGAATTTTCTATATGAGCTTATTTATGACAAATTAGTTCTTTCGAAGATTCCGATCATCTTTTACATATTAATTTGTATCATCTCTGTCACAAATCAGTACTAGTTCCCATTTATCATTTATAAGTATCCGTTTGGTCTTCAAGAAATTGCATAAACATGCTCATAGGTACACAGGCGCCAAAGTATCCGTTTCCAAGATCACGCCAGATCCATCCTGCGTTGTGTAACGCAAGTTGTTGAGGATCCCATGAAATACACGTCTTCATTTCCCTTGTGATAACGACTTTTCCAGTTTTGTCGATTTCAACTCCATTAAGTTCGTACCTAAATTCACTAAACGGAAACGCAATAGAATTTCCTGTAAGGCCTGAATTTGTGGGTCCTGTTCCATCTGACTTGATGATTCTTCCCTCAATGTGTATAAAGCTTTCAAATGACAGAGTGTAAATATCCTGCTTCTGGATAGTTATCAGTAACTCATCATTGTTATTACAGGTGGTTGTTGCATACGTCTTATGTGATAAAAACTGTTTTCATCAATTCACGAAATTCTACACCAGATGATATATCCAGTACGTCATTCACTTCTGATCTTATATCCTAACGACTGTAGGAAGAGTACATTAGAAGATGTTAACAGTTTCAGTGTCGGTTCACGACTGGCAACTGTTTGTGTTGTGTGCCTCATACTATACCGAGCACCAATTACGTCAATTTTTTCTATAAGTAATCTCAGAGCAATGGTTTCTTCTCTGACTCCCACCAATTCACCATCCTGGTTGAAAACCCCAATTAGTATGTTGTTAAGTGTTTTAACGTGACGGGCAGATATATGAATTAGTTAGTATTTCTTCAATCTTGTATCCTGGCGATACTGTTGGTAAAAATTCGTGCAGTATGTTTTTACAGGTTATCATTGATGTAATTTCGTGTGCGTATATTACACTCTATATGTACGAAATTAACTTTGAAAATCTGTAGAGTGCAGTATGAGGGAAAAAAGGTAGTAATGGACTTAACAGACGCTTCTAAAAGCCAAGCAGTGAACTACAGAGGTGTGAAAATTATTAGACTCAAAACGAAAATATTCATATTTCCTAGTTTCTCTCGCTCTAGAATTATTCAGTCATGTGATATTGCCATTTTTACTCACTCACATCCATATGACAACATTTCCCTTTGCTATTGGCATTACTGTGTTAACAACAATGTTGGCAGCACTGCCTAAACAATCAATTGTTATTGTCGAGGCAAAGATTGCATGGTTGCAGTTGTTTTGGAGACAGTTTAATTCAGCTGGGACGTTCTTAAGGTTGGTTTTATGTTTAATGTATCATGAAACAATAATTAATGAACATTTCTGTTTGCACTTTTAGCCATAAAATATAAATACTTCTATTATTATGAATAATTTTTTTGTTTGTCAGATATTTGTTGATTATGGGTCGGAAGAGTGATCTTTCACCAAGAAAAGTTGCGACTATAAAACTGTTACTCGAAGAAAAACGCTATTCACAGCGAGAAATAGCAAATAGGTTACAGATTTCGCAAAAATCTGTAAGTCGCATTTGCCAGGCAGAGAAAGATGGCCTTGATTTCAGACGTGGACGTCGAGGAAAGTGTGGACGCAAGAGCAAACTTTCCGCTAGAACTGAAAGGAAACTTGTCCAGATGGCGTAAGACAACAGAAGAGCTACCAGCCAAGATTTGAAGAAGGCTCTGGAGAACTATGGCGTAAATGTTTGTACTTCTACAGTCCGCAGAAAGATTATTAGCGCAGGGCTTCCAGCTCGTCGTCCACGCAAAAAAGCAAAACTTACCCCTGCAATGAGAGCAAAGAGGCTGAAATGGGCTCATGAAGTTAGAAATAAGTTTGGGGAGGACTGGAGTAAGGTAAATAAACTTTATTTAAAGCAGTTGAGAAAATTTATGTGAAAATTTCTTTTGAAAAATGAATATTTGTTTTCAAGGAAATATTCCACGAAAACATGGAAAAATTTCATTTATTACAGTACGGATCGTAGGAGCATATACTGTAACATAAGAAATCGTCGACTTCTTATGATTAAAATGTTTTATTCCTTTCAGGTCTGCTTCTCTGATGAGTCAATATTCTCTATATGTGAAGAAAGTAGCCAGTATGTCCGAAGAACGGTTGATGAAGAGTTTTCTGAGCTTTGTGTAGCGCAAACTGTAAAACATCCCACATCTACTATGGTATGGAGTGTCATGTCAGCAAAGGGTACTGGCCGACTTTACATTGTGGAAGGCACTATGAATCAGAACCAGTATAGGAAAGTTTTGGAAACGAGGATTTTACCTCAGGTTAAGGAATGGTTTCCTGACGGTGACTTTGTGTTCATGCATGATCGTGCACCGTGTCATAAAGCTAAACCAATTACTCAGTTCTTAGCTGAAAAAAAAATTGCTTAAAAACATAAAAACCGCCTTCAAAAAAGGACACTAAAATTTTTAAAATAACTTTATTCCTTGCTTAGAAGAAAGTAAATCTAAATGGACATTATGTTATTGAGATTTTTACATTAATTAGTTATTTTTGGAGTCGGTGCCAGCTGACAGATCGCGCAGATCGGATTACTGAACTTTATTTGGTGTTCGCGGTGAACCGAGAATATGAACAAAAATTACAAATATTTTACAGCATGTCGTGAGGAAGATAGTTTTACTGCCGGAGACAGCTTAGGGAAACAAATTAACAGTATTTTATTTGTAGTTAGGCCTCGTTGGTCATCCAGGTATATCTCTGGCGCTGCAGTGTAAGTTGGTAGGCTGCATCATGCAGTAAACGCTTTATAGTTGGTGTAATATCAGTGTATCATCTGTATGTTTCAGTTTTGTTGAAACATGTCTCTAGAATTATCTGTAGGTAAGTAGTAACATGATTTTTTTTATGTATTATTGTTTTTGTTTTTCTTGATTTAGCTGGCACCGACTCCAAAAATAACTAATTAATGTAAAAATTTCAATAACAGTAATGTAACATATTGTCCATTTAGATTTACTTTCTTCTAAGCAAGGAATAAAGTTATTTTAAAATTTTTAGTTTCATTTTTTGAAGGCGGTTTTTATGTTTTTTAAACAATTATTTTATTTCTAAATTCTTAGTGGTATTATAGTTTATTTTGTATTTTAAATATGCCGCAGAAGTTCTCATTTTGCGAACTTCCTGGTAGCTCAGTGGTTAAAGCGAATGCTTTCAAAAAAATCTGTCTTTATGTAGGTACCCTAACAACTTTCAGAATGGGGTGAATTGGATGCTGTGTTAAGTAATGTCTTTACATTTTGGTCCAGGCTGTGTTACAATCTAATCATAACATCTCTTAAAGCTACTGCTCGATAATCGAAACATGTAACATCTGGACATTAATATATACCACATACACAAATCTGTCTCTGGAATATATCTGTTTGTTCCGGCATCAGACAGAAAATATAGATATTTAATTGCATTTCACAACGTAAAAGCTCGGCTTCCAGGTTGAACTCTGAAGTACATGTTGAGACATTAGGACACATTTATTTTATAAATATTCTGTCCTGACTAAAAAATAGCTGAATTGATTTTCACGGGATTTAAAACTGTGGATTTTGTAAAGAACATTTGAAATTATAAACGATGGGGATAAAAGGGAAAAATGATTGGGCTTTTGTATACCAAAAGTAGAATGTATTTTCTGATTGATTTAAAGTATACGTTTATAATTTCTATTGATATCATATAAAAATTGTAGGTATGTATAAAAAAAAATTAAGGGATGGGGAGGTGAACAGTAGTTTGGTTTTTGTAAAGCTAGTGTGGACAGTATATTTCTGGGAAAACCATGGAAAACCCAGATCAGGATGGCTGGAGTGCTTTATCGAAAGCTACTCCTGTCGGATTTTAGTTTACTCGCCCGGTAAATCCTTTCTATTCCATTCCCTAATCGCTCGTGGGAAAAATGAGTACAGAAATGAATCGGTTCTGGCCCTGATTTCTCTTATCTTATTTTCGCGGTCATTTCGAGATATGAATGTTGCTGGTAGCAATATTTGCTGGCTGTCATTCCGAAATACGTCTGTCGTGAATTTTTCAATTAGCTTCCGTCGAGAGCAACGCCTTCGGTGTTCCAGGTCTTCCAAACCTAACTCCTTCAACATCGCACTTAAGATTTCCCTCCAACTATATATACCTGTCACGAATTGGGCGGCTCTTCTATGGACCTTCTCTAAAGCTTCCATTAACCCCTTCTGATGGGGACCCCATACAGAACAACAATACTCTAAGTGAGGACGTACTAGTGACTTGTATACAATCGATTTAACTTCCTGAGTGCATTGATTTAAATTACGACCTAGAAATCGGAGCATACGATTTGCTTTTCCCATTACATTCTCGATATGCTCATTCCACGACAAATTATTACGAATTGTTACCCCTAGGTATTTAGCGGAATCTACCGTTCTAAGGAAAGTGACATTAATTGTATATTCATAGGTAAATGGTGTCACCTTTTTACTTACACGCATGACTTGGTACTTTTTTGCGTTTAATTCCAACTGCCAATCTTTACACCACGCAATTATTTTCATAATATCGTCTTGTAACAAAGCGCAGTCGTCCTGGCTTTTTATTTCGCGATAAATAATAGCATCATCGGCAAATAATCTTTTCATCCCCCTTATTATGTCGCATAGATCATTGATGTATATGAGAAACAACAGAGGCCCTAACACGCTTCCCTGGGGAACTCCAGACCCCACTTCACTAAGTGATGAACGCTCACCGTCGAGAACTACACACTGTATTCTGCCCTTCAGGAAGTCTGCAACCCAGTCGCATATTTGTCTAGATATGCCGTAACCGCGAAGTTTCCTAAGTAACCTAGTGTGAGGCACAGTGTCGAAAGCTTTTTTAAAGTCTAATAGAACCAAATCAACCTGGGATTGCTCATCTATAATTCGGCATAAGTCGTGAATTAGAAGTGTAAGTTGTGTTTCGCAGCATAGGCCTTTTCTGAATCCATGTTGATTCGGATTTAAAAGCTCTTCTTCATCCAAGAACCGCATGACATTTGAATAGATGATATGTTCTAAAATCCTGCAAAATATTGAAGTTAACGAGATCGGCCTATAATTCTGAGGATCATTAACATTCCCATTTTTAAACACTGGAGTTACATGTGCAGTGTTACATCGAAATCTGATAAAAAGGGTAGGTATCTATAAATAACATTGAAAATTAGGAGGGTGGAGGGTAGAAGGGAAGAGGGGTTGGGTTTTGGCAACCTAATTTAAAAACAATTGTTCTCTATTTTTTAAATTATACGTGCCCAAATTTTTTTCAGAATCATATAGAAACTGTGCTTTGTGTAGATTTAAGGCGTGGAACGGGGAGAGATGTTTGGTTTCTCTAAACTAAATGCAGACATTTGTTTTAAAGTATAAATGTTCATATTTCCTTCAAAATCAGATAGAAACCGTAGCTTTATATTAAGAACATTGACAGTAATTAAAGGGGTAGGATTTGTGTTTTTGGAAAGTAATGTGAGTAGTATGTTTCTTTTTCTATTTGTTTTAAAGTATATACATGCGAAGTACCGATATCGGATTAAAATGTGGGTTTGTACAAAAATTAAGGGATGTAAAAGTGGAGCTAGGGTAGTTTCTTTTATTTTTTGATCAGAAATCTTCTCCATAAAAAAATACATATATGTGCCAACTTTCATAAAGATTGGTCAAATGGTGTCAACTGTAGCTTTTCAAAAAGAAAATTGACAAAAGAGGAAAGGGGTTCAGTTTTTGCAAATCAAAAGTTGACATTATTTTTCTGTTTGTTTTATAGTAAACTAGCTGACCCGGTCACGCGTTGCTGTGACTTACTAATTATAGTACGTTGGATTAATGTTATTCTAAACTTCCTCAAGTAGTCAAATTAATATTCAATAATAAAGACAAAAACATTGTAGTCGATTTGGAAATTCAAATGTAATTGATAAGAGTTACGGAGGGTTGAAATTAAGGACAAACGATCATAAAAAAATTTAATTTACATTTCATTACAAATTACTTAATTGAAATTATATAAAAATTGATATTTATAAAATAAATAAATAAATAATTTTTATTTATTTATATAAACTGAAATTTCAGTTATATCTTCAGTCATACTGTTTTTATATTTTTCCCACAAACTCGAGGGTTGTGTTGGATAACATGTCAAAATAATTGCAAACAGTTTGACGAATACTATTCGGCGTGGCTGTCAACGCTGCATCAGCAAGTGTCAGGTCCCAATAATTGTCGTCTACCAGCAGCTGCAACTCGCGACATGCATTTTGACATGTATTTAACACTCGACCATTAACTGTTCGTAAACATTCGAAAGAAGCTGGTCCGGGAACATTCACCAATAACAAACGCTGAAAGAAACATTCACGTTGTTTTGGATGCACTGTGTAAAGTCTTTGCTTTGAATATGCCTGCGATCGAAGGATGTGGTTCTCCTTGTTTACGTGGCTACCATTTTTTACCTAATTTGTTCCATGAAAAATAGCTTGGAACATCGGTAGATAATAATTTTTTTGCGAATTGGCGGAACACATCAGATTTTTGACACTATGTGAAAAATTCAGTTTGTGGTTTGTCGTTTTTGGTGGTTCAAGTATTCTTTGGAAAATATTTTCTACGGTGAAATATACACGTTGACCGTTTTCAAGATGTATTGAAAGATGCTGGATGGAAGGGTCTCTTTCATGGATGCGAAAACTAAAAATATGCCAGATAGCTTCGTTGCTGCTGATGTATCTACCTATTTGGTATCGTGTTATTTCGTCATTTTCATTTACATTTTGAACTTCAAATACGGCCAAATCACTGCCTTTATTAATATATTTGCAAACGTACTTAATGGATTTTACAGAACTGCAAAACTCGACATTAATATGAACCTTATACGTTTTTGAAAGCAATGGTGAGTATGGTACCACCCACTGATTGTCAATTTCAACTTGGTTTCTAGAATATGACATTCGCATTGTAAATGTTTGGCCACCATTCTCAGCGTTTCTGCGGCGATACAACGGATAACCATCGATATCCGTAATAGTATCATTCGTATATTCCTTTGGAAAACGCTTCTACATTTTCCACCTTCCATGCATGGTGATTTCATGTTAAAAGCATCGCACGGTCCGTGGATCGAGTGACTGGTAACCATATCAAACAATTCTTGATCAATTAATGGGTCCGGAATTTCGGTTGAAATTATTTGATCAATTTATTCTGGATGGATTTTAACTTCAAGCCAAATCAAAATGTGAGAATGAGGCAAACCTCGCTTTTGCCACTCAATCAAATACAGATAGCAACGTGTGTTACCGAAAACTGAATGTTTTACGATTAAATCAATCAATGATTTTAAATTTTGTTTGATCACACGTGCCGTGACATCATGACGATGCATTGATTGATGGCCTGATGATAGCAAAGTTTGTATTTCCTCCCAATTCGGATTACATGTAAATGTAATAAACAAATCTGGACGAACATAATGACGTACGTAAGTCATCGCATCTTGTATATATTCCTGCATGTTCCGTGAACTGCCGATGTAGCTTGAAGGTAAATAAATGCATTACCGATATAATTGGCGTTTAAATTTTCATAAATATTGCCGATAACAGTATCTCGTAAGAGGATGTATTCCTCCGATCGCAATTTAGCCTGTTTGTATCGAATAAATCGCAAATGCTTGTTTTCAACCTTGGCGTACATATCAACGACGTATTGAAGGCACAGTTGACGATATCGAAGGATATAGTTATACTAATTACGTGTAATCATCAATCGGGGGGCCTAGTACTTCATTGAATTAACTTTTTTATTTGTTTTATTACCTGAAAAAATAATAAATTAAATAGTAAAAAAAATAATAAGAAATCAATATAGTGGGCCCGCTAAAATCCGGCCCCTGTTCGGAATACCGCGGGTCTACTGTACTAATAAAATAACGAATTAAATAGTTGAATATTAAATTTACCAGCAACTGGATCACGCTGTTTGATGTTGATGTGATATTCATTCTGCCCTTGCCAGAATATCAGTGGATGCTGGAGTGCGTCATACGAACGGTGTAGATCCGAAATTATACTAACAGTTCTATCTTGACGTGTGACTTCAATCAACTGAGTCACCAACTATAAAAACTGCAACTTCATCTACGGTTGGCGCGTTGAATCTGCCAGCGTGTTCTCCTGATGGTAATTTGTCAGCTTTGATGACAATTTGATAGTTGTCATTTTTAATTGCGGCGAAACAATTGAATAAGTTGATTATTATTTTCCAAACAATTTTCCAACAATACCTCAATTGCTCTCTCTTCTGCTTCTTCGATGAAATTATACTGGCACCTAGTTTTCAAGCGTTCCTCACAATTTCCAATAGATTTGGAGAAACTTCGGGTCATCGTTTGGCATCGGTATCAACGACCCAATCTTATGGTACACCTGGCCTTGTATTTAGAATTTAGTTTCATAATGACGTCCATCAGATGTAAGATCGCAGATTTTTGTTGCCCCAAAAGACGTCATCTGGAAGCAAGAATTGAATTTGCGTGTCTTGCGCAGAAACAATTTCGAATCGTTTGATTCGCCAGCAAGAAGGATTGTAAATGTTCTGGCGGATTGGGTAGTGGTAATAATACATCTTTCCCTGATGCACAACACATGCCGGCTGCTTCATTGCGGAATTTCAACGCCTGATAATACTGGCATATTTTGTTCATTGCACTGATTGCAATTTTAGAATGTGCAGAGTAATCAACGGCTAGTGCATATTGGAACGCAAGACGAACAAATGATACACGTGTTAAAGCACGGCTGATTTGCTGTCTTTCTCGTTCTCTCTCACTCTAAATGTAGCTATGTGCTGTTCTCGTTCCGCTCTTGTTCTCGATATATTCTGTCACAGACGTTCATCACGCTGTTCTTGAGATTCTTGCATACGACGCTCAGCTGTCTTGATTTTTTGAACTTCCTTACTTGCCGCGATTTGTGTTGCTGATTGATGAGCTCTCTCGTCGTGTGTCTTGCCTCTCTGCTACATGCATTGTCGAGGTTAGATTCTTTGGCGACATTTCACTGAAAAATATTAGAATTACAACAAAAAGTGCCTTAAGCCTTAAAATAAGACAGTATAATACTGTGGTGAAACCGAAATTTTTGGGTCCATTGAAAAATACAGTAAAATGGAAGTTAAGAACTAGTGAGGAAATATAAAATAACATTGAAAAAAATAACAGAAAATTTTTTTCGATACATTTATAGCATGGATGACACCAGGCTTTCAAGAGGTTTAGAAAGATTTGAAACGAAATAATACCAGTGAACTGTATGGAAAGAAAAATTTTTCGATAGAAGACTTCGAATATGGCATGATTCAAAGGTAGAGAGGAGTGCAATAATGAAGGAGTACTGGGGAGGAAGAAAGAAAAAACAACAGGAAAGGAATTGAAATTGACACGTGGTCTCTAGCTGACCATAACAAAAAGAAGAAGAAAAATGATAAGCTAGCGAGAAATGCTTACACGATTCAAATTTATCGTAACGTTTTCTTCAATGTTATATTCATGTGTGTAATTACTTTGTCGTTAGGTATAAAGACACACAAACGATGAACAACAATACAGTATAATTATAACACAATACACAGCACAATTAAAATTGAAGAAACTCATACATATGGCGTGGAATAGATTGTAGCATAAATAAATCGAAATACAACGCCATCTACTGGATGGTTCGATAACTTAACACACCGCCATCTGTTAGGAATAAACTGTAGCATAAATAAATCGAAACAGAACGTGATCTCTTGGATGATTACCCAACCTAGCTAACCAAGTGTTGTATAGATAAGTTAACACATCGCCATCTGTTAGAAACTTATGGAACTATATTAATAATTACGTATGATCGTAATGACCTGGGGACATGGTTTATACTGGCTAGGCATTCTGCCCCTGTCGTAGCCGCCTTTACCTAGCCCGCCCATCCTGCCTGGTACAGGGGACCTACATTTTAACGTCGAATCCGAACCACAGTACCGTCCTGGCGTATTTCACCTCATACAGCATACTGCGCCGGGGGTTAATGCCGGGTCAAGTGTCTACAAAAATCCTGGCCGAGACAGGGACTCGAACCGGGAACCTTTCCATCTGCAGTCAGACGCCCTAACCACTTAGCCAGCAGACCGCTTAGCCTTGGTGTCTTACAAATAATTATAAACCATTGTCCTATGACAAACATTTAATGAACATTTATTTCGCAAATAATAAATATTGAGGTCTATAATCCAGATAAAAACTATCCTATCTTTTAAGTTGGACTAAATTACACACATTAAGCCAAATTTCATCTAAATCGGTTATTTAGTTTCGGAGTTCATCCCGGACGAACATCGTAACACGAGATTTTTATATATATAAAGAAGTTTGCTAAGTTCTGTCTAAACTGGATAAAAATTGTGAGTTTGTATAAAAATTAAATGGAGAGAGGGGGTGGTTTTTGATTTTTTGGTCAAAAACTTTATCGTGAAAAAATACATATAAGCGCCAACATTCATTGTAATCGGTCAAACGGTGGCGACTGAAGCTTTTTATAAAAAACATTGACAAAAATTAAGGGGTTGGAAGGAGGGGGAGGGGTTGAGCTTTGGAAGACCAAAAGTTGACAAGATTTTTCTGTTGTTTTAAAGTATACATTTGGAAAGTTCAATCAAAATCAGATATGAAATATAGGTTTTTATAAAATTAAGCAGTGTAAAGGGGGAGATGGGGTGGCTTTATTATTTTTTATTTTTTTTGGTCAGAAACCTTCTCCATGAAATATTACATGTATATGACAACTTTAATAGAGCTCAGTTAAATGATGTCGACTGTAGTTTTGTATAAAGAACATTGGCAAAAATTAAGGGATGGATAAGGTGAGAGGGGTTCAGTTTTTTCAAACCAAAAATGGACAGTATTTTTCTCTTTATTTTTTACCAAACATGTCCAATGTTCCATCGAAATCGGATACAAAAATGTGGGTTTGTATAAAAATTAAGGGTTGTATAGGGAGAGAGGGGTGTTTTTTTTTAATTTTTGGGGTCAGAAACCTTTTCCATGAGAAATTACACGTGTATGCCAACTTTAATGGAGATAAGTCAAATGGTGTCGACTGTAGTTTTGTATAAAGAACATTGGCAAAATTTAACGGGTGGATAGGCGAAGAGGGGTTCAGTTTTTTCAAACCAAAAGCTGACAGTATTTTTCTGTTTATTTTTGACCATACATATCCAAAGTCATATCAAATCGGATAAAATGTGTGGGTTTGTATAAAAATTAAGGGGCTAAAAGGGTAGAAGGGGTGGTTTCGCAATGAAATTGATATAGGACCACTTTGGAGGTATACTCTATCCACTATAAAAATGTCATTTAAATCGGTTTAAAATTGGCGAAGATATCGCTGAACATACATCAAAAAAAAAAAAAAAAAAAAAAAAAAAAAGACGAATTGAGAACCTCCTCCTTTTTTGAAGTCGGTTAATAAAATAGAAACTTTGCCATGGCCTGGGAACAGTCCAGACATGAACCCTATAGAGAATCTGTGGGCAATTGGTAAGCAAAAGCTGAGGAAGATCAACATTACAACAAAGTTGCAACTCATGGAAAAACTGATACAAATGTGGTACCATGTTGAAGATGTCAAAAATTCATGCTTCAGACTTATTAAAACAATGCCAACACGTGTTGAACTGCTCATTAAGAACAAAGGCATGCACACAAAGTATTAATGTATTCAAATTTGGGGAATAAATGCTTCTAAACTGTTAAATGTTTTCATTTTAAGAAAAAATAACCTTGAGTCTAATAATTTTCAAACCTCTGTATTTGAGTTTGGTTTAGTTAAATCGATTTACACCAGTATTTGTGTCTCACTTTTGAGCGAATTGTTTTTGGCTCTATTAATAAGCTCCTCGTTATTAGTTTGTTAGGCCAAATATCTATTAAAGTCGACAATCTCGAAAGATCCTGTTGGTATATCAACCACGTTATTCTTCTTTGCATTGTGAAATTTACAGATTGACTCGTCTAAATTTGGGACAGTTATAAGTTTGAATATCTACTATTCCGATTACATACATACAATGGCTCAAAATAATTACAGTTCAAAACAGAACATTCACCGGACAAACAGTGTTACAGATATGTGTCACTTCGACCAAGACTCTTGGAAGACTGACGTCAAGCACAGGAACTTTAAACACAAATGTTAACGTACGTTGGTGCCAAATTTATCGTGTTGTTACACATTGTATAGTAACCGTTTGCCAGCGAACTACCGTTTCTATTCCAGCGGCGGTGGTAAGTCGTCGAACTATCGCAATACTTAACTACTCCTTCGTTCTACTTGATGTATGGCACCCAGTGCGAGCCAGCACCTTCGCTACTATCCAATTAGACGATCGCACATTCACTACCACGAGTTTTATTGGGTAATGCATTACTCCTGAATACGCCACGGAAATGAGGTATATGTAAGTGCTTTACATTTTTGCGTGTATACTGATCCGTCAACGGCCGCTCGGAATTTTTTTCTTCTTTAGTCCCAATCCACCTTTTTGGTAAGTTTTCAAATAAAGACCTTTACATCCAATTACAAGTGGTATAATTGTGTCCTTTAGCTTATCCAAACTGCTTTTTAACTTCTTTAGCCGCTTTGACAGCTCCTACAATGCTCGAGACTCCTCCTGCAAAAGCACCAGCTACAGACTATCCAGCAAAATAGGTATTAAAGCGAGGATGACACTCTTCTAGTTCCTCATCTTCTTTGTAATACCTGCACCTAACTTTAGCTTAGCACCCATAGCAGGGCTAACTAGAAGAGCTGTAGCCCGTTCACCGAACTTTGCCCCCTTCACCTTCATTCTGCTCGAAGTCTTCTATGCGGGTAGGGGAGAATGGGGCAGGTTGGCCATCAGCTTTTAACTCTCCCTGTAGTGTGTGTGGAAGCGCGAACTGTTGACCACGTGTCCTTCATACTCTCAACTACTCACCAACAAAACAACAGTGTGAGTTCTGTAATTGTGAGGGGGGAGGACTGTCGTAAATTTCATTCAGTAAGTAATTTTTCTAAACTAACTCATATGTTGCTGTAACACAGGCTGTATGGGATAGGCTTAACTTGTGTAGTACCTTTGAATCGTGTAACTAATGGTTAGGTTTTCGACTGTTAAAACATTCAGTGTGATTATAGTAGTTGTTAAAAATGCCATCTTTGTTATATATCGTGTTTTGGGAATGTTCGTCATCTGTGTTTGAGGTTGGTTTGCAAATAGCCTAAAGTGGTGAAAAGGAAGAAACTAAGCGGAAAGAGCAAAATCTGTTTTACAGTTTCAAGTGAGGATGAGAGCCTAACTGTGAGCTACGCTGACAGATATGATAGCTTTGATGAACATCTACATTTACATGACAATAACACAAGTCAGCCAGACCCTCGACACTCTTTGGAAAGGATGTAGGGTCTACATAGCACAGATAACATCTCCCCAGAAGATGATAATGGTGAGGTCAAAAGCAGAAAAGTTAAAGTAGCCTAGCTCAAGAATAACTGGTAGCGGTCTCCTATCATGCCGCTCAGTGTATAGGAATTGTAACATAATTCGACGAAATTGAAGTTCTAGTTAAAGTTTTGGATGTGGTCAAAAAAGTAGATGATATTTGGTGTAAATGAAAATGTGACAAAAGATCGTGTTCCACAACTAATGAGTCTAGTTTATCAATCCTACCTTGTCGTGATGAAGATTATTTGATTTAATTCCAATATTTAAGGTCCATTGTTTCTTTTAGCTTCTCTCAGGCTTGCTTTCTGCCTTCTATTTTTTAAATTAAATTATATGCAGATGAATTACAATAACATATTTTTATTTACTCTAAACGCATTTTTTTTTAAGTTTCACGAGGGCTTAGCCAACGAACCCCAGTCTGCGTGCCAACCAACCCCGAGTATGGTATTGGTTGGCCAACTACGACTTGCACTGTTTGGTGATTTCCTGCAGCCATACAAATTAATATTCTGATTGTAAAAAAAAAAAAATACAGAAGTGTAACCTAATAGAAGCAGCTTACATTGATATATTCAAAATTGGGACAGTGTTCACAGAATCGGCTATAAAAATCAAAATGGGAAAATCTGTGCCAACCACCCCTGGGCTCCCGTACACCATCTGCATTGGGTCTGTCTACACCATGCTCAAAAGCTATATCGTGTTACCTATAGGTTGTATCTGACCAAGTGTCCGATGTTTCTCGAGTTCAGTACCTGGTCCAAAAACTGGTATGTGGGAATGTGTGCCTCAAATGGCATTTTGTCAATGATCTTGTTTAGCGAGCCACAATCCATCTTCCCTGTAGGAGACAGTTATATTTGCGCGTATATATACAACTGGAGCAACCACTAAACTTTTTCTATATGTGGTTCGTCAAATAGCGTGCCACATTACCAGTGAGAAATACAGGTATTGCTGACAATACCAATCGTAATTGAAAGAACGAGCCTCTATTCTTTGAGACAGTTAGACAATAGTAACGTACCATCAACCTATGGAAAAAACCAATTTTGTGCTCTCACTGGTGAAAGCTATACGTATTTTCAAAGTCATTGTGTCAGCCAACGTATCAGTTGCTAGATGAAACATAATAAACCATTAAAGAAATTCGCTATTTAATATTTAGCGCCCAGTGACGCTATACCAAATTCGGTATTTGTGTGTGATGATGTTTCATGTGGAAAACAGAATAAAATACGAGACTACTTTAGTATGTGTATACACAGATCAGTAGATTATTTCTAACTGGGTCATACATATAGCAGGATACCGAAATAGTTGGTTAGAGACAATGCAAATCTGATCATATTCTTTAAAAAGACATTTACAATGAACATGTCAATTCGGCTATGCCGTTCAACGAGTTTAAAAATCTATGTAAACACTGCTACAATATGAGGAAGTATGGATTTATAGTTAACGACAAGGACTGTAGCATGTATCATGGGAGGTTCCGCAGCTGCTTTGATTCGTTTTTGAATAAATATTCGAGCATAGGTATCATTACAAGCATGGAAAAGTTTGGTAGATCATTGATGTTACTTAACAAGAGAGTGTACTCACCTAAACACATACTTCTTATGAAAGAAGGTTTTTGGATTGTAGGATAGATATAAAAACGTGTATCTGAACCCATCGTTGAAGATGATGCTGTAACCAAACGATACATTAATAAGGAAACTATTGGTGAAGCTACCCTTCTGAAGGTATTAAAATCGACTGAAGTGACTAGGGATGTAACTATATGTCAGCGAGTATGTTTGAAGGTTTCGCATATGTGTTAGATGCAGTACTAAACTATAATGAAATCACTGTTGATGGATAAATCCTCTTAGTGAAAATGGTTGAGGTAAGATTAAATAGGCTAAAAATTAACTATAAAGCTCCAATACTCCATGTGAGACGGGGTGATAAACTTGGTTTCTTTCCAACAATTATAGATGGTGAGCCCCATCAACCCATCAAAGTGCTGTCGCGGTTATGCTGGTGGTTCGGTTACAATACTTCCGGTGAACCTTTAAAGCTTCCGCGCACTCACTAGATTCTCGTTCTTTCTCTGACGGCCGCCAATCAGCGTTAAGTTGGTAAATGAAATGAAAATGAACCTTCTTATTTGAAACACATGTATTTAATAGTTAATAAGATAATCTCGCTCCAACTCCCAACCTTTATGAAAGTTCGCTATCGGTACTTCGATCCTTTAAGATTACAGGCTATGTCTCCGATAAATTTAGACGAAAAAACACGAACTCTTCTCATTCATACATCAACACCCTTACTAGTTCTTAGACCATACATATGGCTAACCACGAAAGCAATTCATATAAAATTCTGCAAATACTTTCGTCATTGCTAAAGTTCCTTCATATCACCAAAGAAATCACCTCCTACGAAATTAATGTTTCATCATAATTACTGAGCGCGAACACGCGATCTCGTCGACTCACGACGGACTCACCTACTCCACGGCCAATGGCAGACTGACCGCCCAGAAACCTAGGTGCGTCTTTTTCCCAAGCGCACCATGCTCCTGAACTTGGGGTTTACACCCCCGAGCTCACGGACCCGGCAGATGCTGACGTCACTAGACGACGACCAGTTTCAACCCATACTTTAAAACTGGGTTCTACCTCCCTAAACCCACGAACTTGGCGGATTCTGAAGTTACCAGACAACAAAGCAAACCGCCACTATTTTAAACTTCTCATATTATTTTCCAAAGTAATGGGGAAATGCCATTAACCCAATACATCCCCCTGCTAGTTTACTCTTGGTATTTAAATTTCCATGCCAAATAGCAATGGGTAAAATCAATTAACACTATCCTCTTGCTTCAAACACAACATCCACACTCCACTCATGCCTACAAAAACACTCAAGAAACTTCAATATTATACAAGATATCAAAACCTATTCTTAATTCAAGTTCTGTTTTTTGGTTGGGGTTGGACCTACATAAATTTCTACAATACTTTCCAATCAATAGATTTGCCATCTAAACTACACCACATGTGTTAATTTAAAAATAATAAATTTATCCTGACTACAATGTCCAAAATGTGTGTGACATTTAACATGAGAAAACTGAAATATTTTGAACGTGTGCAACATTAAACATTAGCAAAATTACTCAGTTGGCTGATAATGTGTGAAAACATAGTAAACATTGAATGTTATTAAATACTCAGTTACCTATAAAATTAGAAAATTTACAAAATATTAGATCCTGCCACAGCGCCAATAATACATTAAACTACCATTTTTGTTTGATAAAATATAGTGGTGATAGGATGGAGATGCAACCAAATAGTCATTTAATACCAACAATTCACAAAATGTTAGATCTTACCACATCACCAATAATTCATTAAGCTACCATCATTGTTCCATGAAATCTAGTGACGATATGACCCAAATATAACCAAATAATCAAAGTGTTCTTGTAAATGTAATACATAATTGTCCTTCACCCAATAATTATTACTCCAATTTAATAAAACGTTTCAATAAAATAGAATTTACCATTAAATACAAAATACCTTGATAAATAATTGTCCATAAATGAAGAAAGAGATGGTGAAATTTTGAAAAACAGACCCTTTAGCCACTTGGGCTTTACAACCTAAGGTGTGGAAATAGTAAGAATTCAACCAAGGGAGGTTGGGTAGAACAGATTACATAAATACACCTCGTCACAAGTAAGTGGAAACAATGGCGAGGTAAGCATGAGGTACATCATGTTTACCAAACACGCCACACCCAGAGACTGTGTGCCTCTGAAGAATTGAAGCACTTCGCAACCTACCACTGCCTCCGTTGGTTTCTATTGAAGTCTTCAGCACTTGATGTTTGTCACTGCATCTCTGCACAGTCTGCAAAACATATGCCACTTTTTTAATACCGGGGTGGTTGTCCCACACTATATCCAACATGAAATGTTTCAAATTAAATATTTCTAAAAAAAACTGTCATGTCTCTATCTAATTAAACAAATTTTAATGTCATCTCACACTAAAGGTCCTTTATATAACTAGCTTCCGGTTGGACCGCAGCCTTAGCCTCTATTAGTTTTTAGAAATTTCGCCTTCTTCTTGACCAATTTGATGCCCTGTCTGGATTTGTTGGTTGTTCTGACCAAAAGAAGTATCTCCTCTTCCTCTACTCAACCCCGCTAATGTTGGATCCTTCTCTGAAATGTGTATTTCCTGCTCTACCTCTGTTACCAGCTCTATAATGTCCAACTCCTTGCGTAAAATCATGGCCATTGTCTGTCGATTCCCAATATTGCTGCGAGTTGTGTTTTGTATAGCCATCTTGTCCATTGCTACTATTTTCCAAAATACAGTTTGATCATTCAGGTGGTCTGTGTTGATGTTGGCTGTCTTGTTGGTCAAGTAATCTTATTGCCCCTGTGACAGTTGTAATGTTCTGTACAACAAACATGTCAAATATGTGGGCTGGCATTCTTCCCACTATATCCTTCACTAGTTCATCTTCTGGTATGGGGTCAGTAAAATGAGAGCATTTTGCAGCTTCTCTCATAAAAAAATTTAGCAGTCGTTCTCTGTCTGACTGAAACGTTCTACCTCTGCACAATTCCCTCTTTGCTGCATACTGTCTTTGACTAGACCAGAAATGATTCACAAATTTCTCCTTAAATTTACTATAGTTCTGACAGTTTTTCACCGCCACTATTTAAAACTTCTCAAATTATCGTCCAAAGTAATGGGGAAATGCCATTAACCCTTTACAGTGTAAATAACTATTAAATATAATATAGTACAATAAACAGAAGTTGGGTAAAAGAACTATTACTAGCAAATGGCAAATAGAAAATTTGATAGATGAAACTACTGCAAAGCTATACAAACAGAGAACGAATAAAATAAATCTAAATGAGATGGTAGGAAACGTGGAGGAAAGATGGACTCGCATTAAGCAGGACTTGACGGAGGCTGCTGATAAAATTTTAGTGAAAAAAGAAATTGAACCAAGAAAGGAATGGATTACCAAGGAAATACTTGATATAATTGAAGAGAGAAGACTGCTAAAGGGATCAAAAGATGAAATTCGTAAGAAGAAATATAGATCATTGACAAATGCTATTAACAAATGAGCAAGAGTTGCAAGAGAAAATTACTATAACAGTATCTGCTCCGAAATAGAAGAAAAAATACGGAATGGCAATATGGAATCTGCATATAACATAGCTAAAACTTTCTCTGGTAAGTATTATAGCAAAGGCACTGCAATAAACGATGCAAGTGGTAACATCCTTAGTGATCATGGTGAAATTGTGAAAAGGTGGAAAAAATACTTAGAAAACCTGTACGAGGATGCAAAATTAGATGAAAATAAGATTCTAGAAAGAGAGGATGAAGTGGAAGAAGAAAATAAAGGATACAGTATATTAAGAGAAGAATTTGAAATGCCACTTGGGAGATTAAAGAATAATAAGGCACCGGGTATCGATAATCTGAAATCGGAACTCCTGAAAAAAAGTGGTCGTGTAATGAAAGAAAGATTATTCCAGCTAGTACAGGATATTTATAAGGAAGGAAAAATACCCTTTGAGAAAAATGTAATCATTCCCTTACCAAAGAAGCTTGGTGCTAAAAAATGTGAGCAATATCGAACAATAAGCTTAGTAGCTCATGCATCAAAAATTATCACCAATGTAGTACTACAAAGAATGGAAAAACAAGTAGAAGAGTTTCTAACAGAAGACCAATTCGGTTTCAGGAAGAAGAGAGGTACAAGGGAAGCAATTCTTGCACTGAGGCTAATATTAGAAAAGAGAATAGAGAAAGGCAAAAAAACGTATTTAGGTTTCATAGATATTGAAAAAGCATTTGATAATGTTAAATGGGGGAAGATGTTTGAGATCCTCAGAAAAATAGGTATACAATACAGAGATAGGCGGCTAATATGGAATCATTACAAAAATGAAACGGCTGTTATAAAAATTGGAAATAAACAAGAGGAAGCAGCAATACATAAAGCAGTCAGACAAGGCTGTGCCCTGTCTCCCTTAATTTTCAATGCCTATATTCAAGACTCACTGGATAAGATCACAGACGAAATTGATGTTGGGATATAGATACAGGGAAAACTAATAAATATGATTCGATTTGCAGATGACAATGTGATAGTAAAAGAAAGTGAAGTGGATCTTAAGAAAATTTTGGAAGGAATGGAGGAAACAATGGGGAAGGAGTACAATATGAAAATTAATAAAGCCAATACGAAAATCATGGTATGTGGGAAAGATAAAAACTCAAAAATT
The DNA here is from genome assembly GCA_031002005.1 of Vandiemenella viatica. Classification (NCBI taxonomy): domain Eukaryota; kingdom Metazoa; phylum Arthropoda; class Insecta; order Orthoptera; family Morabidae; genus Vandiemenella; species Vandiemenella viatica. Next base: position 190,831,493 of record CM061921.1, read on the forward strand.
AAAATTAATGGTGAAGCATTGGAAGATGTGCTAGAATTCTGCTCAAACAAAAATAGCGTTCAACAGAAAAAAGAATTTTTACAACAAATAATATCAGCTGGACAACGAGGAAAAGCCTATTAAAGGCATAGCCCTGTATGGATGTGAAACCTGGACAGTTGGTACAGAAGAGAAAAGAATGTTAAAAATTAGCTGGAGGGAAAAGATTACTAATGAGGAAATTTTTGAGAAAGCGGGAGAGTATAACTCTTTATGGAAAAGTATATAAACGCGGAGGACAACATTAATTGGACATATCTTAAGACATGAGAGCTTATTAAAAACAATACTGGAGGGAATGGTAGAAGGAAAGAGATATCGAGGAAGACCACGTTTAAAATACATCCAGCTGATAATGGAAGATGTTGGCTGCAGGAGATATATAGATATGAAGAGGAGGGCAGAGAATTGAGCTGAATGGAAGACTGCCGCACACCAATCCCAGGATTGACTACCGCAGAAGAAGAAGACAATAAACACCCAAAAGATTCATTCGGTATACAGACAAGGATGTCTCAACAACTAAACGATGCATTAGAAAAGCCAGAAATGCAATTCGACAAAAGTTACTAGAATTGAAGAAATGCAAGACCGATTCTGAACGATTTTTCAAGTATTCATTGCAACCAGTGACGGATACTATGGAAACAGTTTTCTTACTTCAACGACATCAGCAGCAGCAATTTTCGAGCTTGATTAAACCGAAACGTGAAAGATAATTGCTTACTCTGTGTGTTAACGACATTGGATACTCACTAATAGTTTGAAATTACCCTCTGACTATTGGCGAAGATGTTTGTACTCGGTGGTAATGATTAAGAAAGAACCTGGGGGCTAATGGAACTGTTGTTCCTAAAAAAAAAATCATGAAAATTACACTTCGAAGGACATGAGATAATAATTTGTAATGAAGAACCACGCGAGTGCGCACAGAGTTAATTACAGCCCATCCAACAATTTTATAAAAAAAACTTCGCAGTGTGGAGTATGCAACTTGTATGTCAGTCGGGTTCTGGCCTTCTTTCCATGAAGGAGTGTGTGTACCGGATCTTTTTGAAAGATTGAAGTTATTTACAGTGTAGTTAGTCGAGCGATGACACAGAAAGGCTGATGGAGATGTAAGCCAGGCCATGGGACAATTACGACGATGGTTCTAGACTCTTTAAGTATCAGGCTACTTGTCCTTAAGTAATCAAGCGATGCTGGTAGCTTATGTACAGAGTTTATTCCTCAGAGTTAATATATACAAAATAGTGTCATAGAAATTGCCATCTACTCACGCTCGAACTCGCTCGATTATTCCTATGACCGATCATCTCTAATTGGGCGAGCTCTGACCGCTGGAGCATCCCCAGGCTCTGTGGACACGATGCTTGGTAATGTAGAAATAGCGCAGCAAGGGTGGAGATCAGAGAATACAGTATACCAACGACTAATATCAATATTTTGGATATGCTCTATCAACTGAGATGTGTAACGTGAATATGTTTGAAAAAATATGTAACGAAAGTATTACAAACCGTGAAATCAGAACGCAATATAATGAATAGATAAGTTATCTATAGTTACTGACATACATAAAGTATACCATGAATCCACATTTAGTGTATTATGATTTATACGGAGACTTCAAGTATAGTGACTCTCGTAAGGATTTATGTCAATGTACGACACTGAACACGCTTTAATGACATAACAGTTATCACTCTCATATGTGACTGTAAATTAAGAAAACAAATTCAACCATATGTTCAATAGAAAGATTGTTATGCTTTTCTTAAATGATGAAACGAGCTCTGCTGAAAAGTCGCTCGCTTGCAGTGCTTGTACTGTAGTGGTTTTAGACAACTAAGGGTACGTTTTTGCTCTAAAGATCCACCTAGTAAGTAGAGTGTTTACTTAATCGTCATCGTTAGAGGGAAAATAATCTATGTAGCGTTGAACTTCGTCCGTCTCGTCTCAAGTAATATTCGCTCCTATTTATTTAAGAAATTTAAGTTTCAGTTTTATATTTGGAGGATAAGAGGCATTTACTTCAGGTTGGAATGAACTGAAGGTCACATCCCAATCTATAGATACAAAAAGTACATAGTTAAATGTGTATAACAATGATGCACGAGAGATTAATGATGAGGATGTTACACAACTCCCATATAAGCTTCTGGCATCGCATTCGAGAGGACGGCGGTTCGAATCCCCGTCCGGGCATCCAGATTTGGGTTTTCCATGGTTTCCCAAATGGTTCCAGGCAAATGCCGGGATGCTTCCTTCAAAAGGCCATGGCCGAATTCTTTCCCATTCCTTGTCCCCCAATTTCCCGTCTGTAAAGATCTCGCTGTTAAGAGACGTTAAGCAGTTAAAAAAAATCATTTAAGTACACATACTTCTGACGTGGTCATTGCAGCTGGTCTTTCTTCTACAGAGAGCATATTTGGATTACTGAACAATAAACCCATCCATTATTGTCTCCCACCTTGTAGTTAGACCTCGTCCCCCATAACCCGCGCTGTGTTGCTCAGCCGCACTGTCCCAGGATCAGCTTCGATGACCGCTTTAGACCAAGGCGTCCAGCGAGAATTCACCTCTTGAGATCGCTATGGGGTTTTATAAAGCCTAACCTCGTTCCAGCAATCCATGATAGGGTCCGGACTTAGAAAAACAGGCGAGGGTCAATGTGCTTCTTTGTTGGGTTCCTTTTCCGTACCTGTTGTAGTAGAGGGGTTCCTTGAGTAAAGGAATTAATTCTTAGTTTACCATTTTTATAATTAATGAATAATAAAGATTTTAATTTTTACCAGGGAATTCAAATATTAATTTAGCAAGAATCTTCATTCTATCAGGAATACAGGAAAAGTGTCACAAGATGACATTTATTTGGCTTCTATTGGCATTTACACTGAAGAGCCAAAGAAACTGGTACACCTGCCTAATATAGTGTCGCAACACGACGTGGCATGGATTCGACTAATGTCTGAAGTAGTGCTGGAAGGAATTGACACCTTGCCTCCTGCAGGGCTGTCCGTAAATCCGTAGGAGTACGAGGGGGTGGAGATCTCTTCTGAACGGCACGTTGCAAGGCATCCCAAATATGCTCGATAATGTTCATGTCTGAGGAGATAGGTGGCCAGCAGTGGTGTTTAAACTCGGAAGAGTGTTCCTGGAGCCACTCTGTGGCAATTATGCACGTGTGGGGTGTCACATTATCCTTCTGGAATTGCTCAAGTTCATCAGAATGCACAATGGACATGAGTGGATGCAGGTGATCAGCGAGGATGCGTAGATACGTGTCACCTGTCAGAGTCGTATCTAGACGTATCAGGGGTCCCATGTCACTCCAACTGCACACGCCTCACACCATTAGAGAGCCTCCACCAGCTTGAACAGTCCCCTTCTGATTTGCAGGGTCCATGAATTCAAGAGGTTGTCTCCATATACCCGTACGCGTCAGTTCGCATTATTCAATTTGAAACGAGACTCGTCAGACCAGGCAACATGTTTCCAATCGTCAACAGTCCAATGTCGGTGTTTACGGGCCCAGGCAAGGCGTAAAGCTTTGTGTCGTGCACTCAGCAAGGGTGCGAAAGCCCATATCGACGATGTTTCGTTGAATGGTTCGCACGCTGACACTTGTTGATGGCCCAGCATTGAAATCCGCAGCAATTTGGAGAAGGGTTGCAGTTCTCTAACGTTAAACGATTCTCTTCAGTCGTCGTTGGTTCCGTTCTTGCGGGATCTTTTTCCGGCCGCAGCGATGTTGGAGATTTGATGTTTTACCGGATTCCCGATATTTACGGTGTACTCGTGAAATGGTCGTAGGGTAAAATCCCTACCTCATCACTACCTCGGAGATGCTGTGTCCTATCTCTCACTATAACACCACGTTCAAACTCACTTAAATCGTGATAACCTGCCATTGTAGCAGCAGTAACCGATCTAACGCCTTTTGTCATATATAGACGTTGCCGACCGCAGCGCCGTACTCTTAGTGTTTACATATCTCTGTGTTTGCATACGCATGCATTTACCAGTTTCTTTGGCTCTTCAGTGTACATATCTAGGAGTATTTTATCGTTAATATTAATACAGGATACCAAAAAATAACAAATCAACGCCTAGAGGTACAATTAGCAGTTTAACCAACAAAGAAACTAATAAAATGTACTTTGATATTAAGCTCAAAAAATTAATGTATCCAAAGGATTGACACGCAGATGCAACCTCGCTACCTCACACGATAAGAGAGCGTCCACCAGCTTGAACAGTCCCCTGCTGATTTGCAGGGTCCGTGAATTCAAACAGACATCGACATCGATGATGTTGTGACTTTACAAAGCTTGGGCGCTATTAATGGAAAATATATCAAATGTACCAAGATGGTCTTGAAAAGCAAACTGCTTTCTTAACGTACCAGTATGCCGTTGGCTCAGTAGGGTTCTATTAATACAGTTAGAAACTTCTTATTTCAGGTACGCTTGTGAATCGCTATCTGTTTCAGTGGAATACAAAGACACTGTACTTGGAGATGTAAGAAATTACCATAGCAGCTGCGTCTGAAGCTGGTGGTGATATCAGGTCGACCCACGGTATGTGAGACCTACACCGCACAAGTCAGCTGCAGTCAATCCCGACCAGGTAATTCTCACATTAATATTACGGATGTCTCCTCAGCATTCGTCTCAGAATGCAAGTTGCAATGAATGGCGCAAGCGTCAGGCTTCAACTCCAAAAATCTATACCAGAATCGAAATTCCGGTAACACCGTCCCGCGGCAGAAGTCTAAACACCGGGAAAAGCGTCCCGCAGCAAAATGAAACTAGTGGCTCTTCCACCGTTCAAGTAAACTTTGGCACCGTACTTGTAGTCTCGAAGATACACATCGGACAGAAACATCCCAGACTTTCAGTAGTATGCTGATTTTAATATGCTTGTGGGATAGACATACTGATTCCATGTAACATCGCTGACATTTTATTTGCCTACGCTCATCTCGAGGGTGGACCATGCCGTTCGGAACCATTCGGGAAAACGTCGTGGGTGACGTATTTAAAGTGCAGTTCTAGTTGTCACATACGTACAATGGACCTGATGATGGCGGCAGAGCAAGTCACCAAAAGCTTGTCTTTCGGTAATACTATCCGGCGGAGCACCCGCGAACATTTCGTATCAAAAATACTCCGGGAAAGTCTTGTTTCTCATATTTTATATTTTTTTTTATTTTAAAAAAAAAATGCTCTCAGGGGGGTTCTTAAAAATCGGAGATGCGTCTTGTGCCTAGTCGTGATATTTGTGCAAGCCAGCACTGGTTGTAGGTAAACTCGTCAGTTTTTGGCTAATAAGTCATTGTTTACCTAAAAATATAATATTAATCGCAGATAGGTGGGGGTACGGAAAAAAAACCAAACTATTTTTTTAAGGAAATACAATCAATCTCCTGTAAAGTACTCTACATTTGAAGTGGTACACTTATCCAATCTATTTTTCCATTGCTAAAACAGTATTCATACTTCTCTTCAGAGATGCCTGACAGTACCTCCGTCGTTTTATTCTTCACCTGGTCTACCTCGGAAAAAGTATTCTTTTCGCGTCTCTTTGCATTCGAGAGAATAAAACGAAATCGCATGGGGCAAGGTCTGTTGAATAGGGTTAGGGGGATGGGACATAGGGGTCATGACGTTTTTTCACAAAAATCGGCGCACAGAGATGGCTGTGTGAGCAGGGTCATTGTCACCCGATAGCAACAAATCAGGCCTTTTCCGTCGCACATAATTGTGCAATCTTTTCAAAACATCTGATAACTGTCTGACTCTGTGGAACAAACTCTGAATTGACAACTCCTCGCACATTGAAGAAACAAACCATCATTGTCTTAATGTTTGATTTCAGTTCTATTGCTTTTTTTTTTTTAAGCGAGGAGTCTGCCATTAGCACTATTGTTGCTTAATTTCAGAGTCATAACCATAGCACCACGATTCGTCACCTGTGATTACCTGATAGAAAAAGGTTTCGATTATTTCAGAGCTCTTCCTTCCAAGGTGTGCAGTCAGCAGTCGAGGCACTACCCTTCTCACACCAAAATCTTCGCTTAAAATACACACAAATGAGGTCCAAGTCATTCCAGACAGCTCCAAAACTTCTTTTACTGTATGTCGCCGATGTAATAGGATGAATTTTTGTGACATTTTGTCAGTTCGGGGAGTTGAAGGCCGTCCAGAAGGAGGTTGGTAATCAATTGACATGTCACCTCTTTTGAAACGGGAAAACCACTCAAACACTTGAGTTTTCCCTATAGCATAATTCTTGCACGCTGTTTTTAATATTTAAAGAATTTTTGTACCAGTTTTTCCGAGCATGAATCAAAACATGAAGGCCACACGCTGCTCACGAGAATTAGACATAGCAAAAACGACGATCAAACAAAACAGCAGTTACAAAAAATTAACGTCAGCCAAACACAGTCTACTCTTGTGGCAACAAATGGTATATTTACTCCAAGTGGCAAAAATCAGTACTACAGAAACTTCACCCACCACAACATCAGTTCGGTTTCTTTTGGGTACCACCTTATAATAATGTAAATAGGCAGAACAAACTTATAGGGGGGCTAGATGAATCTTAAATGCATTAAAGAGCCAATCCAAAGTACAAAGCCTTAAAGAATACTTATGGGCTGCAGATATTGCACGAAGTAGCTTGGCAAGGTGCACTTGACACGACGATATCAAAAATCCTGGATCTGGTAAAGGTCTTGGTGCTGCAATCCTAACGAAAGAAGGAATAGAAACTAAAGACATAGAACTTGTAGAAAATGGTACAGGAATTGCATGTACAATACCAAGTACGCAGATAATCAACATATATGCCCCTTCGGGAAATCAAAATAAAAACACCAGAAAATATTTATATAGAACAAAGATATTTCAAATTCTGACAAACTGTTATAATAGCCTTGGAATATGTGACTTTAACAGTTTATTATCACCAATTCAACCATTTAACAGTGTCTTATCACCAAATTTCGCTAAATGCCAAGAGTATGAATATCTATTAAACAATTTAAAACTTTTAGATAGCTGGGGAAAAAAAATGGATAAACTCTGGGTTCACCTTCACTACTGAGTAAGCAGAGTAGACAGAATATATGTTTCACCAGAAATATCCAACAAAATTACGTCTGTAGCCTTCTCAGATCATAGTGCATACAACTGCGAAATAAAGAAACATAGGACAATGGAAATTAAATATCACCATTTTAAGCGATGAACTGAAACAGTCAGTGAATCCGGCGTCAGTAGTAGCAGAAGAAAAAATATAGTACAACGGTACAGTGGTGGTTGAAATATGCAATGCTTCGTCCTAGAAACACCTTGAGAAATTGTGACGAAGTTAGAAACAGAAGCACCGAATATAGTTGACTGTCAAAAATAAAGAGTGACCGAGAAAAATAAAGTATCTTATTAAATTATGCGTAGAAGAGACAAATATTAGAGAGGAAGGTAACAACACGTCACAATACATAAATATAACAGTAACCGAACATTAAAATGAATGATGAACCAACAAATAACACAAAAGTAAATAATAAATGCAATCAAAAGAATTCACCAGGTCCTGACGGCCCTCCCGTAGAGGTTTAAAACATGAATTCTAAGAATTGCATAATGAGATATTAACTATGGAATCAGCTTCAATAGAACTATTAGAAAAGTTAATGGTATTAATCCCCAAAAACTTAGTTAAGAAAAACGTGAAAAATTTATATCTTTATCTATGTTGGGCTCCGACTATGAATAATTTTGACGCATTATCGCGAAAAGGAAATGTAGCAAAAAATGTAATAGGAGAATACCAGACTGGCACTGGAAATAGCAGAACAATAACGCAAACAATAATGAATTTCCGCAACACAATAACACATACTCAAAAGCTTCAAATGCAAAATTAAATTTATGAAAATCTGCACTGTTGAATATTGGTGCTGGTATAGAATTAAACAACACAACGTGGACAAAACTGTGTGACAAGATAAAGATTTAGGCATTGAATTTAATAACATGCTACAAGAAGGTTCTGCAGTCAACTGGAAAATTTTGTTAGCAGCTATTCTGAGCTTATTACATGACTTCCCCTTCAAAGATCTAAACCCAATACGAAAAGTATAGTTGATAAATAACACAGTGCTCTCATAAATATGTTACATGGCCCACATACTTCCGATATCAATAGAAATAACAATAAAAATATAAACGGCAATCAGCTGGTAAACGAGAGGGGACAGATACTGAAGTTCCAACAGAAGCTCTGCAGTTGCCGTATGAAAATGGAGGTTTAAAACTGATTGGTATACGAGCAAAATGCACTGCAATCTTCATGAAAATATGTTTAGTCTATGTAGAACAATAGAAACAAGCTTTACAGGGCATACTAGAACCGCATAGGAACACAGCTCCAGTTGATGTCAGTCACATAAACGGGAACTTAAGACACATTCACTTATTTTACATTGAAAACAAACAACACAGATCCGGTGCTATAAACCAAAAAGCTATACGGTCTGATGCAAACAGAGAACTAAAGTAAATTAGAACTCACTTAGAAAAGAAATGACTAGGAAAAAATATGGGAAAATATCCACACTATAACGTGACGCGCTGTCGCCACGTTCTGATATGCATTTTTTATTATAGAAATCATAATGTTATATTAATTTACAGAAATCTTGGACGACCACCTAAATAGTTTTTTTTGTAATTTCCTAAAGTACGCAAGATTCCAAGTGAGGACTGTAATGCAATGGTGAAAATTCAGTGAATCTTGTTGCAACGAATATTAAAGAATCATTGAGCTGTGTAGGCTTGAAGCTAATCGTGGCCTTCCCGAACCACGGCGACCGGAAGTTGTGGATAAAGGGTTTTGCCGGACGACACATTCTGCTCCCTGGGGATGGGCGGTCAACAAGGTCACTCACCTAGCGGGAAATGCCTGCCACCTGAGCACATGGTCGTCCCCGAATTTAGCCGAATATGTCCGACCTCTGTGATATACGCGGGGTAAATGAGATATCGGGGATATCACGTGACATTAGGTGCCAACCTGAAGATCCAATCCATATGAGCATATAACTTAAAATCCTGGGAATTTTCTGTTAAATGTGATCTTCGAGACTGCTAGGGGCGGAGCCAGAAATTTCCTCGCAGATCGAAGAGTGACGAGCTTCATCCGATTCTATGGTAGTCTATCCTGTGGTGGACTCCGAAAGTTGGCTTTTCTCGCTAACTGCTGAGTCCGACTCCTGGTGTCGGAAATCTGACGCTGGCGGCTTGGTGGAGTGGCTTCCGCACGGCGACACAGCCAATAATGCGATGATGCTCATTACCACTAGGACGTGCCTGTAGCCGCCTTGTGAGACAAGTTTCACATACCGTGGGTCATCTCCGAACGCCGCAGACATCAGACGCAGAACTACAATGGTAACTTACTACGACCAAGCCATCTGATTGTGCATTCCGTGGAACTGAACCCTTAAGCGTCAATGAGAGGATAGATCCATGTTCTAACTTTGTAACAAAAAAACACCCTGAGCTAGCGGCGTAATTTGTCAGAACTAGTTATTTTCGAATGGCATATTGTTCATTCGTGGCGCCCATAGTTTTTTTGAAATGTAAAGTCACAGTATTATGATAACTATGTCTGATATCGTCATAACTTGTACTGTACATTTTTTCCAAATATCATTATTTCTTGCATACTAATTCTGAGATTGATTTTAAATTAGAGACACAATTGTTTACTTGCTCATGACGGCTAATTGTACCTCTGAGCGTTGCTTTTATGATTTTTCCAATTTGTGTTAATGTTAACGGTAAATTCGCTCAGACTTGTAATGATCAAAAATAAATGTCATATTGTGACAGTTTTCCTGTATTCCAACTAACATCGAGATTCTTGCAAAATCCATATTTCCACTCCTTCATAAAACATAATGGTATGAAAGATAAATATAAAGTATTTATCCACCAAGGCTCCTACCACAACACTCAGTATATCGGCAGTAATGCCCGTTCCACGAGCCACAGAATTGTATACAGTATAGAAAGATACATAAGAACGAAAAACTATTTGCATTACGCCTTTGCCCTTCTCCTGTTGGCTTGCGTTTAGGGATTGCAATCCCGCAGTGTTTTCAATCCCGCGGGATTTTTGTGATATGTGCACCAATCCAGCAGGATTGGCGCAGTTTTTGAACGCAAATATTTAAAATACAGTTATTTAAAGCATTTATACGTTACATAAAAAACATCTGTTAATTAATTATTTAGTCAATTTTAATGTTAAATGATAAAAATTAACGGTTAACAATAGTTTAATTGGTAAAATGATATTAAAAATTCTTAGCATGTTTTAAGTATATTTCCAGGTTTTACATTTTTTTTTTAAAATCTAATCCAATTTTTAAATAAATAATCAAAAATAATGAGTCTTAGTCCATATTATGTACCTTACAATACACCACATCAGTTTAAAAACATGGTATGTATAATGACGATGTCACCAGAGTTATTTTTTTTCTATATAAACGTTCCATAACACCGAGAGAAAACATTCTATTTCACAAAGTGAAGTGAATATACTCTGTGTAGTGTAGACTTGGCTCAGAACAAGATCTCATAACTTTTTGTCACTGAACAAGCACGAGACTTGGCCTATTTAACAAGAATTATTTTTTTTGAATTGATTATTATGTCTGCTGATTCCTTGATTGATCTTATGATTGATTCATTGTTATTAAAAGAAACTACTCAGCAAGATGTAAACTGTCAAGTATTTCAGTTTTACTTTAAGTGGTGTGATTTCAATCCCGCGGGATAATTTTTTTTTTAGTAAGAAACGAGAATTTTTCGGCATATGATTGCAGTGAAGTCCTCACGGATGTATCGCCGGATTTCGTTGTAAAAACACGAACTTTGACGCGTGAGGAAGACGGCGGAGGCAGTCGTAGAAATATGGTGTATGTTCAACACAATTCGGCAATACACCCGTGAAGACTTCATTATAACTTTTGTTGACCTTAGTCAAAATAATAACAACTCATGCAATTCACTCAAAAGTAATATATTGTGACGATTGACCAAATCATTCCAAGAGGGATTAATCGAAAGCAGAGCGGCACATGTAAGCAGGCGGCTTTCGTCAAAGAACACTTGTTTCAAAAGCTCTGAGTTAGCGGTCAAGACATAAATAAGTCAATGGATATACAATTGCCTTTTGATAGATGCTAAATGAATAGGTATGCGATCGTTAAAATTACGATAACATTAGTTTCGTATCAATGAATAATCACATTTTCAGCCGCAAATACAGGAAGTTGTCGCAATTACTTTATCTGCAAATACAAAAAATGGGAATAATGAAACCACGAATAAAACGCTTTAGCTGTGTGGTTCAGATAACTTGTGCGACACATAAAAAATACTTATATACAGTAGTTAGAAAATCATACTAAATACGCAACATAACTCAAAATATAGAAATGTGTACTCAAAAGAAACGTAAGTTTTAATAAATACGTAAAATTGGATCTATTTACTTAGGAATGACGAAGGTTGACAAAAACAAACGTTTATTCACACGAGTCGAATGTCAACTACAAGGGTACAGACAAACAGTGCAGTATATCCGATAGAGACCGAGTAGGCCAGCGAGTCACGCAGACTAACACACGTTTTAGCCGCAGTTTGCGGATTGCGGATCCGCTTAATTTTTTACCGGATCCACCCGACTTTCCAATGGTGCGGGATCCCGCAGGATTGCGGTATCCCGCTTTGCTGGATTGCAATCCCTACTTGCGTTGCAAGACACAATACAACACCGACTGCCAGGACGTGAAGCCCGTGATATATAGAGGTGGACAAAAACCAAGCTGGCAGTAATAGATGGAACATCCCCCACATATTTTCACACCAAAAGCTATATTAACCCCTGATACGACAATATATCCTACTACTGAGAGAAATGCCCGCTTCTGGTTGATGGCAAGGAGAGACTAATCGTACAGATTATCAAATGAACAAAACAAAATAATTAAATGTAAAACATATGAGGAAAACTTTGCGCGCTGTTTGCATGTCATAATGCCATTTTAAGCACAAATGGTATGATTTGGCATAACAAAAACATCGACACCCTCTCAGCTTGCAGATCAAAAAATTATTATTATTATTACTTTCACCTACATCACTGTTCGGAGAGTACTAATTGAAGAAATGTCTATTGTAATTTATTTTCTATGTTAGTTGGTGCTCATTACATTATGATAAAACAGAAGAAGATTTTGTTTACTTTTTATAATAATGGATAACAAACTTAATTACTATCCTAAATTCATCTTTGTACGTCGATTATTGAGAAGAAACTAGCAAAAAAAAAAAAAAAAAAAAAAAAAAAAAAGTTTGGTTGCGCTAATGCTATAGTGCCCAGCGCTGACACGGGACTAGTTGGTTTGAGTCCAGGTGGTGGAGATAATTTTCATCATTAGTAGTTGTGGTGCAGGGTGGTTGTGCAAAATTTCTAATCACCAGATTGTGCACCAAAGTCCTTGGTTAAATGGAGTGAGTGTATAAGACACTGTTGACAGTTATACGAGACGTTAAACATGGTGGCTCTCAGTTGTCTTCTGGAAGACTAGTCCTGAACTTTTATACCCTCCGAATCATCCCCACAACTCCCGCCGCGGCGCTCTGATAGCGGTGGTGGGGATGGTATGCTCCAGCGCGTCGAGCAATGACCGTCAGTCTTTGTGCCACCTCTGGCGCGCACTGTGCCTTGGCTCTGGTGCTTGCGGAGCCACTTCAGTGCTGGGTTGCAACTTTGGCCTAGTCCATAGCACAATAGATGCGCCCACGTATGGTCTGGCCAAATACCTGACGTTTGTCTTGAGTCCGTCAATTGGCAAATGTGAGCACCACATCAAGAACTCGGCTCAATTCGTCGAACATCTACAACAACTGAGACTGTCAGACTCTGATCTCGTAGTCAGTTTCAACGTAGTATCACTTTTCACCAGGGTTTCTATCAAGGAATCACTGGAACTGATTGGGCCTGACCTCACAAAACAGTTCAGCTTTGTTCTAACATCAACATATTTTCTCTTCGATGGACAGTATTATTAACAGGTAGACCACTATCACCTGTGGTTGGCAACATGCACATGGAGCACTTTGAGGCTGAAGTACTGGAATCGGCACAGTTGAAACCAACGGTTTTATACAGATACGTGGATGACACGTTTTTCGTTTGGCCACACGGAACAGAAGAATCTCAATCTTTTCTGCAACACCTGAACTCCATCCACAGCCACATGCAATTCACCATGGAGGTGGAACAGAACGGCCAACTACCCTTTTTGGATGTGCTGGTAAAGAGAAGACCGGATGGTACATTAGGGCACAGTGTTTACCGTAAGGCTACTCACGTGGACCAATACTTATATGACACCAGCTGCAACCACCCGTCACAGAGGAAAGGCGTGCTAAATACACTGGTCCACACAGCACGTGTGATTTCTGACAAAGATAGTCTGTCTGCTGAACTAACACACCTGAAGAACGTGTATCAGAATAATGGCTACGGCAACCGCCAATTTAGGTGCACCTTCAGGCGGAAGACCACTCAAGAACCAACTAACGAGGAGGAAATGCCAAGAGCTACAGCCTTCATCCCGTAAGCCGGCAATGTATCAAGCAAAATTGGATGAAATCTACGCCGACAAAACATCAAGTACTTTTACCGCCCGCCAGCCAAGATTAAAGCACAAATTGCCTGGGTTAAGGATGATCTGGGACTTAGAAAACCTGGCGTATATCACAAACAATGCGAGTGTGGAAAAGCATACGTCGGGCAGACCATTCGCACGATCAAACAACGGTGCAGAGAACATAAACGTCACACTGATGTAGAGCAGCCATCAAAATCAGCAATTGTAGAACATTGTCTAGAGAAACGGCATACTATTAAATATGCGGACGCCGAACACATCTCACTTTTGGGACTTTGTTTGCAAGGAAGCCTTTGAGATCCGGCAACGGAGTAACCTCATAAACAAAGGGAACGGGTTTCAACTAAGCCAAGCTTGGAACCCAGCACTGAAACGGCTCCAAAAAACACCAGAGTCAAGGCACAGTGCTTGACGGAGGTGTCACTGCTCGACGCGCTGGAGCGTACCAACCTCACCACCGCTATCGGAGCACCGTGGCGGGTGTGGAGGGGATGGGTCGGAGGGTATAAATACCGACGCGGCCGGACCGGCCCAGCAGTCGCGTCCTGGACTACGCCTCTCACGCCGGCCAGCAGACGCAACCTGAAAATGATGGCACGTTACGCCGTCGAAAATTCGTTCATCTATGATAAATTGATCCGACCGAATAACAGAGAGATTTTCAAGCAACGATCATGTATCTTCACTTGTGGTCCGGCACATGGTAGTCTTACAAAATCAGTAATCCTTCTGATATAGAGCTTATATTGCTCAAAGAAGTAAACATAAAGAGGTTGACAATATATTGTTGTTTTCGGTGTCAATATCTTCAGCATAACAGCTTTGTTTGTAAAAGTTGTATCTAGAAGGCTACGATCTGTATTACCTGACCAGAATCACAGAACAATAGGCTCTTTTCACTTGTTACATGTTCACCAAGGACTGAAGTTACAAAACATTTCATGTGTTCTTTAGACATGTTTCCACTTTTGTTTGCCTCCACATGAATATTTCGTGAACAGTTGGTTTCAAATTTCTTTGAAATATTTGAACCGAAAGTGCCTTGCGTCTCTTGAAAACTGATGTACAACTAGTAGCGCTAGCTGACAAGTGTGGAGTTCTGCATGAAAATTACACACACCACTGCTTTGTTTATGATCGCGTGTTATTCGAAACATGTTTTCGTGCGGTTCCGATCATTCGAGGCCAAAGGTGTCACTTGTGAGCGTAAAAATGCTCGTGACCATTTCTCTACAATCACACTAAGGTTTCGCTGCTTCTTGATCCCAGTTCAGACGGATGCTAACAGTCCTGGAGCGAGATGAAGAGATTTACTTTGGATGTATAGTCAACCAGCATTGGAGCATACAGAGCTCAAAAAGCCTGATTCTGCCTCTTTAAAACGGCTAGGGCACGAATACCTGCCGGGAACTCTCCTACGTATCATACCGCGTTCAGCGTTTACTCCCGATTCCTACTGTGAAAGATGCTATGTATAGAAAAATCAGTATACGGTCAGCAGATTCATCCATATCCTCGCTAATAATAATAATTCCGTGTGGTTGTAATGACCTGGTGACATGGTTTTAAGTAGCTGCGCATTCCGCCTCTGAAGTAGTCACCTTAACCTAATTCGGCAATCCTACCGGATACAGGGGACCTACAGCTTAAGACGGAATCCAAACTACGGAACCGTTCTGACATACTTCATATTACACAGCAAGCTGTGCCAAAGGTGAAGATCAGGTTAAGCGCTTTTGAGAATCTCCGCCGATACACGGATTCGAACCTGGGACCTTTCGTGTTGCATAGTTACGATTCAGTAGTATAAGCAGTGGAAAGTTCTACACAGGCCCCACCAATGTGTCTGTAAGTTAGTTGTGACATCAGGCTGTTCCATTATTCTCATTGGCTTAAGCCGTTATGGCGCAACGCATTAGCTGCCGAGGTGACGCTCCGTGTTAAAAAAACTGTTGTATGCGCCATGACAATCCTTCATTGCTTAGTCGACGCTCCAGCAGTAATCATGTAATCGCCTATTATAGGTAAAGCACGCGATGCCTTCACCCTGTTCGTTTGAGAAGTAATACGTATCTGAGCGTATCAAGTATTCCTTGTAAGTATAGTCTATTATTGTGCATTAAGCATTTGAGCAGTTTGATTCATGTTCCGATGCAAAACCGTGGCATTTTCTCTTCTCCCTAAAGATAGATGATATTCGGAATAATAATTGTAGTTAGGCTTTTTACATTAAATGTTTTACAATATAATTCGCCAGTGTTGGTGTCTCAATTAACACTCGTAGACTAAAGAACCTACTGTCCCGCATCCTGTCAATATTGTTTACAGATTACGATAGCATTTCTTGTTATCAGTGTTATCAGAAATATGTGTAGAGAAGAGCGATTCCTGAAAATGCGTCACGAGGTAAGCCATGCTAGTACTCATTGTGTTAGTGAAGGTTAGGGCGTGAGTATCAACGCAATTTGGTAACTCTGCGCTATCAATATATTACCTGGAGTCAAATTCTGACTGAATCAATCCAATATTAAAATAAGGAAATTAATCAAATAACACTCGGTCATCTTACAACAGGTAGTCATGAGCATCCCACTTGATATTCGAGATGATACGAGTGAAACCATAGACGTCAACAGCACAGCCCTCAGTATTGTGAACACAGCACCGCCAATGGTACATCAGATCAGCAGGAACTGCAACTTCTAAGTAAAAAAAAAATAAAAAAATGCGACACCAAATACAGAGCAGTAGCGTCCATGCACTCCAGTAATCGACGACGGCGCTGGCAGCGGGAGCAACACGGCAAGCTCCACCAACTGAAGACAGCATGGAGACAATGTGCAGCAAGAACAAGCTGAAACAACGAACTGCAGGTAAATAGTACAGCGCCAGCCTATTATGAAAGTTATAACCTGGGACCCTCATACATATTTATAGAAAATCAACATTGAAACATACGTAGAATCCACCCAACGACTGTCAGTCGACACTTATATTCTCTCAACCAAGAAATAAGCAATAATACATACAGAGAGCACTGGCAGGTCGGAATCACGTTAAAATAGAAATGAAAACGGTAGCATCAGCCAATAGCCTGAGCCAGATAGCCTTTTGAGAGTGAGTCACATTACGCCGTTTATTGTGATGTTTCCGCCTTGATGTGTTTATTTCTATTAGGCAATAACAAAGCCTCGTTATATTACTGTTCATGCAAAAAATATAAAACACTTAATAAGCCTTGTACTAATTCCAAACTTACTTCATTAGAATTATCCACAATTTAAAAAGATCACTACTAACCAGCAATCGATCATCAAGCGATGATCAGTTTAACGCCGCATCCGTTCACTCCATTGATCTCACTTAATTTTTCTTTTGTTTCGAAGATTGTTATATCGTACAGTATGCCTTTTCTCTGCTGCTCTTATAATAATTTTCCCAACCTAAAGTACTCAAAGTAGGGTCTAACTACTTGTAATTTGACAAGTGGAATGGGGTCCCGGCTTATATACCACTCTCTCTCATTATAAAGCAAGGGGTAATCAGAAATTTGATGACCGAATTAACAGAAGAAGAGATATCGTGTGGTAATGGTGAAAATATTCATTTTGAAAACGAAAATTGTCAACTAATTGAAATTTAGTTTGCTGTACCCTTACTTATGTTCATAGCACTGAGGCGCCCGAATTATATTTATATTCATGGTGTTCGGTGCCCTGTTGAACCATACGTCAATCCGGTAATGCAGTACTATAACTCTCTTCGTTTCGGACATCCTAGAAACCAATGTAGAAGCAAGAAACGGTGCACTTTCTGTGTGGGCCCGCACAAGGGAAAAGAATGGGACAAGCACAACAGCCCAATATGTGTTCACTGTAACCGCGCTCACCCATCTTTTGCTAGACGGTGCCTTGAATATGTCAAACAAAAGAAAATCAGGCAGGTTATGGCCCATGAGAATTAAAGCTACAAAAATTACCCTACATAAAGTCAACTCCCCGTTGTACTCTAGTAATGCAATAAGATCTGAAAGATCTTATTCACCACCCTAAAACACCAGAACACACCAATAAAACTTTCAACAAAGAGTCTGCAACCCAGAGCAATACAATATGGCTGATGCTACCCCAATTATTCTGGGGAACCACCTCAACAAGTACCGCAACCCCAGACTACACACAAACGCAGGTAAATACCTTTGGTGAGATTAATGGTATCCAAACAAACCCTGTGTTCATGAACCAGGCACCCACACATAACATCGAAAGACAGAGAAAAACTGACAGAATCACGAGCAGTGCGAGAGAAATAAAAACTATTGGATTTCGTACGATAGGAACATTGAACCTATAGTCTGTACTCTATAAACCCCTCACCCCACAACATCTGAATTTTTTGCGAACAAAATTTTTGAAATAATAATGTGTATACTAAATCAGTTTGATGGCAACCATTTGCTGGATCCTACTCAATATGCCCCAAGTGTAAAACAACTCTTGCTACAATCACTGTCCACAAGTAGATCAGATAATGGCAGAACCTTCTAGAAGCAATGGAACTACACCGCATTATGAAGCATT
Organism: Vandiemenella viatica; assembly: GCA_031002005.1. Taxonomy (NCBI): domain Eukaryota; kingdom Metazoa; phylum Arthropoda; class Insecta; order Orthoptera; family Morabidae; genus Vandiemenella; species Vandiemenella viatica. The sequence continues at coordinate 190,849,883 of CM061921.1, forward strand.
TCTACAATGGAATGCAAGATTCTAGTGGGTCGGAACAAAACCATTCCAGGAAATTCTTGGCCAAAGGATGACAGAATGAAATGTTGCAATGGAACGCTCGTTCACTACTAAAAAGGTAAGTCTCGGATAGGCATTAAGAGTGTACGACGTGGACAATGCTACAGTTGCTGAAACATGGTTAAAACCAATAGACAGCATTTTAATTAAAGGCTACAGCATTATTAGTTGTGATCGTGAGGACGGCTACGGGGGAACTGCTGTCTTAGGTAAACAGAGGACGACTCACAACACAGTGGAACTAGACACCATAGGACTACCGATCGAAGCCTGCGCCATCTCTCTAAGACTTAATAATATCTGGCTGACAATAGCGACGCTATATGGATCGCCCAAAACGGCTCTATCAGAATCCCAAATATTAAGGATGCTGCAACAACTATCTATCCCATACATTATCACTGGAGACATGAATGTGTACAACAGTGCTTGGAGCGAAAAAACAAACTATCTTGACCGATTCATACTAGATATAATAGAAGAAGAAAACCTAGTGTTACTCAATGACGATACAGCTACAAGAATTTGTAACTTGACCGAACGGAAATCAGTAATGGGCATTGCAGCGTTGCTCGATCACAGTGCATTCCATGAACCCCTTGGATCGGATCACTACCCGAGTTTGATCACTATGAGACTAAATCAACCCAACAAAAAAAACTCAGGTGACATCAGATTAAAAATATAATTTCAGGAAGGAAAACTGGAATATATACGCAAATACTTCCGGGATACGCTTAAATAGCCTGAACAAGAGTGGAGAGACGGAGGAAGATACAGATTATAAACCAAGCATATATCAAAATAAGCCAAAAAAGAACCCAACTAGGAACCATCCACCATGGTGGGATGAGGAATGTGAGAGGACCATTCGAGAGAGGAAAGAGGCTTTTTGAAAATGTCGCAGATGCAGCTATATGGAAAATTTCGTAAAACTTAATAAAGTACAAGCCCGTATGAATAGAACATTGAAACAGATGAAGAGAGAAGTCTGGAAAAAATTGTGCGCATCAATCAACAGGAACACCCCAATTACTACCATATGGACGAAAGTGAAAAACTACAAACGATCAACTGATGTAGTGCACGCTACGTCAAACATAGACCAGGAGATGCTGTAGCAAACACTAACAACATTAACGCCCCCTCCATCAACTTAATCCGCAAGTCCCATCCTGAGGACGATTTTTTTTGTATCTGCTTAATGTCTCTCTAACAGCGAGGTCTTTAGAAACGGGAAAGGATGGGGGGCAAGGAATGGGAAGAAGCATCCCGGCATTTGCCTGGAGTGATTTGGGAAACCATGGAAAACCCAAATCTGGGTGCCCGGACGGGGATTCGAACCGCCGTCTTCCCGAATGCGAGGCCAGAACACTAGCCGTTACACCACCACGCTCGGTTCCTGAGGACGAGGCCAGCGACTCCATGTCAAGACCTTTTAACATGGAGGAATTTGAAAAAGCGTTTAAGAGATCGAACAATACGGCACTAGGAACGGCCACGTCCAATAGAGGTTGACTGAACACCTATCACCACGATAAAAATAACTCCTAAAAGTCCTAAACAACGTCTGCACTATGACATATTGCGGATTAAAAACTTCAGGAATAATCACTATCCTGAAGCCGGGAAAAATCTGACAACAACCACAGCCAATAGACCAATTGAATTACAGCTATGTCCATATAGACAACTAGAGAGGATGGGGAAAAACAGGACTGACAGTTTCGTCGAATACAATGGCCCTTTACCAGATCCCCCAGTGGGAATTCAGACGCGGAAGAGTCGCCAACGATCTCCTTGTAAGGCTTACCACAGATATTATATTCAGCCTGAGTGCAAACCGCTATCGCATGGCCCTCTACGCTGATATCAACAGTGCCTACGACAACGTCAACCTCGATCTACTGGCGGTGCAGATGCAGAACATGGGCTTCACCGCAATCTTTACGCACAACCTCGTATCTTTGCTGCAGAACAGAATATTTGTCATAAAACATAAAGGAGTGACGATAGGACCACGATACGCGAACCAGGATCTGCCGCAAGGATCGATACTATTACCCATATGCTTCAATATAATATATATGTGACCTGGCCAAAATTACCCAAGGGGTTATAGGGTATGTATATTACAACACTCCTATGATGTATATCCATACACAGAAGGCGAAACCTTGATCAGCACGGCGGTGGAAAGATTAAACAAACGGTTACAAGATAACGGGATGCAGATTGCACCAGAAAAATCATCGAGACACCGAATACAACAAACAGAAGCTGTATGACTCGATCCATACCTCTTTCCAAATAAAAAGGTAATCATATACCTGGGCATGAAAATAAATTCCAAACCCAGATAGGGTCCCCGTATAAAATATGTAGTAAACAAATGTGAAAAGGCGATCAATCTGTTGTGTTCAACAAGTGGCTGCTGGTGGAATGCAGACCCGAAAATTTTCCTGCTCCTCTACAGAGCCCTGGTGCGACCAATAATCGATTACGGGTGTCTCTGCCAAAGTTCTGCAGCTGAACACAAAATAGCACAAAATAGACATGGTCTAATACAAGGCACTGCGCATATGTTGGTGCGCAATGCACTGTACCCCCACAAAACAACTCTCGATAGAACCCATGGAACCACCTTTGAACATTCGCCGATACTACTTAAGTGTGAAATTCATCTTAAAGATTATGCAATTCCAAAAGAGTCCCTTAATAGACGTAATAGAGACACTGGGGTGGAGAACCACTATAAACAGTTACTGGCCTATAAAAAATACCGCTATTCGCTACGACATACATAGACTTAGTACAATATCAAGCAATAATTGTCTCCTCAAGGAAAATTCCCTTCTTCGAAGGCTCATGTAAATCAACTATCACTAAAGTGGAGTAGAATTTGGATATACCATTTACAGAAATCACGGCGCGGAATATAAGTCTATTGTCGTAAACTCTTGCGCAATATGAAAATAGTGTGCACGTCTATAGAAATGGTTCAAAAATGGGCTTTACGGTAGGTTGTGCCTCTGTGGATGCGCACACGCAGTCGAATCAACATATACACTCCACAGCGAAGCATCGATATTCACCGCCTCAAGTGACTAGAATATGACAAAAGCACCAGCTCCAAAACAGTGATTATACTATCAGACACTCGAAGTTCCCTTGAATCTCTTCCTTACGTTAATAGTAATGCATCATCTCTTATTTGCTTGCAAGAAAATATGGTGACAGTACACTCAATTTATATAGGAACTTGTGAGATTAGGTGTACAATTACCACTAAACGTGATCCATCTCCTGGCTCTGGAAGACGTTGCCAAGTACAAAGCTATAACGAAATTCCTGGAAGAAAACAATATCACGATATAATAAGTTATTGTTTTAATATTTTAATTCACTCCAATAATACAATAATAGGTGTTATTATCCCTATAACTCGCCTGGGACAGCCATGAGGATTGCTTTCTAGCCTAGGCTAAGGTGAAACCTACAATAAAACTGAAAACCCATTTGTAATATGCCCGTAAATTGACACCTAGAGGTAAAGTGCAAATGTTGTATCTTAGAAGCAACAATCAATTATTATATTGTAATGTTGTGTTAATCTTAATAGTATTATCAATGATATAATACATTATACTTCTGTTTCAATCTCATATCGTTGTTAATCCATATACCCATTGATACAAAACATTGTTACAAGCTTTATGTATATTTGCTCCTAATCTATATATACATACTAGCTGATACCCGCGACTTCGTACGCGTGGATTAAGAATTTCGCTGCCAGAATTGAATATAGAAAGCTGTTGGTAACGTAGGATTGGTCCCAAACAACACCGAGTCGGCATAAAATGACAGGATAGCCAGCCAGCACTATATCATTCTACCGTCTAACCTGTCTCACGAAGAGAATCAATTTCCAACATATTTAAAAACAGAAAAATAAACGAAGGATCGGGGATGCGGGGTGGTTTAACTAAGGGAAGCTTCAATTCAGTCTGGTATTTTCTTCTTTCTTCAGCATGAGCATCAGATTCTTGGGTTCTAATAAATTTAGGAGCTCGTGCTCTGCTAGAGCTACATCTTAGGCCAGGTTTACGCCCGCAAGGCATGTCAAAAAAGAAGACAGTGTCAGAAACTCTTAGTCAGACAGAAAATAATAGTACAGTGCAGAGCAAATTGACATCTACATTAATTATACGTTTTGTCTCTAAAAATTTACTAACAACACTAACAACATACACTAACAGGCCGCGCGAGAAGCTCAGCTTGAGCAACCGACTTAACATTACAGACTAACACACGTATCCGTCTGTCTGTCACCATTCGATAAGTTCTCAAAATGTCGTGACTACAACTATTATTCATACCGAAAAATATGTCCTGTGTCCTTTATACACATAGAAAGTATTTCCTTGTCAAATTCCATCATTATCGGTATAGCCATTTAGTCGTCAAAACGTAACAAAAAGACAGAGAATTACTTCCGCATTTATAGTAGACTATTATTAGTGCAGATCGCACACACACTGACTGCGAGAGAAACAACTCCATGACGCATCAACATATCGTAAACGATTTGCCTCGTATTACATCCCTCAATTTGTGGTATCTACAGTTTAACATTCTATCCGAACAACCGTCGCTTCAGGCGTGACTCATACAATCAAAAACAATTTTTAAAAACCTTTGCTTCTTCCGGGATTTTAACCCGAGACATCGTTCCAAATATCAGTAGGCAAGTGCTTTAACCACGGAGCTACCAGACAGCTATGTACTGAGGTAGTACAGAGACTTACACATCCTACATGTCTGTCTATCACTGTTCAGCAATTTCTAAAAATTATATGACACCATGTATTTTTATACAGAAAAATGTATGCTAAGCCCATTCTAATGCCAAATGGCATCTCCTCGTCAAATTTCATCACGATTAGCCCAAGAAACGTAACAAACAGACAGAGAGACAGATAGAGAGAGTTACTTTCGCATTTATAATATTAGTATATATACACAGCACACTTATAAAAACGATAATACACGAAAAATTCAAGAAACTCAGTTATATCGTAAACATAAACACATGGGGTCGAATAGACTGTAGCGTAAAAAAAACTAAACACAACGCCATCTACTGGATGGTTACCCAACCTAGATAACCAAGTATTGTGTCGATAAATTAACACATCGCCATCTGTTAGAAACTTATGGAACTATAATAATAATTTCGTGTGGTAGCAACCTGCGCCAGAGGTGAAGGCCGGGTTAAGTGACTATGAAAATGCCCTCCGAGACAGGTATTCGACCTGGGGACCTTTTGATTTTCAGTCAGATGCCTTAATCCATTAGCCACCAGACCAGTCATACTCACAGAACTTACAAATAATTACAAAACTTTGTCCTATGACAAACATTTAATGAACATTTAACTCGAAATAATAAATATTGAGGTCAATAAACGAGATAAAAACTATTCTATATTTTAAGTTGGATCAAATTACACACAGGAAGCCAAATTTAATCAAAATCGGTTAAGTAGTTTCGGATTCTATCTCTGACAAACATCGTGACTCGAGATTTTTATGTATATAAGATATTGATGGTAAACCTTATAATTTTATTTTGCTGCCTATTTGGAGAAAATCCTAATACCATTTTTAAAAAAAATTGTCCCAAGAAAGAATATTTTAGTTTTACATTTTCTATGAGAGACGTAGTGAATTGTAACTTCGTTTATTGGTCAATTATTTTGGCCTCTAGACAGAAAAATATAAATATGGACACGTATACACACACACAAAAAACAGTTCCTATAGGAGGTAACAGATAATGCAAATAAAATACAATGTTTGGTTATATGAATTTCCTCGTAACTGATTTCAGTCATTTGATACAAAAAAACTTTCGTTAATCAGAGCCTTATTTGCAACAGTCGACAACCGGTATGATAAATTGAAAAATGACACATACCCAAATCGTTAAATATGAATAAATAAAAACGAAAATGCGTTTGGCATTGTTGGCGGTAGATCCTGGTCGCCTGTGTGCGGGGTTTCGATTTATATATCACTCGGTTTCTTTCTTGACTACTCCAACTGTTGAGTCTTCAATAAAGAAAGTAAAGACGCAAATTGTAAAAATATTGTTTAAGGGAGAAATTTTTGTAAGGATAACATACGTGTGTTTAACTTACTCCTATCAAATGAATCCTGGAAAGATGTCTATGATCAAATAGATGCAAATGACATCTTTATTGAATTTCACAGTACTTTTCTAAACTACTTCAACCTGGCTTTTCCCAAAAAGAGGAAATCTGATGCAGAAAGACTTAGTAAAAACTGGGTTACTACAGCCATAAAAATATGGGGAGAAAGAAACCGTTTTCACAGAGTTACTGACAGCAAAACCAAGTGAATCAAAGTTTTTCAAACTATGTTAAAAAGTATAAGAAAATTTATAAAAAAGTAATTAGACTAGCAAAAATTATGGCAAATGATAATTATATAAGAAAATCTTCCAACAAAACCAAAGCAATATGGCATATTATTAGACAACAAACTGAAGGAAAGAGCAACAATTATGTACTGATAATTCAATAATTAGTGACCCCAAAGTGATAGCTGATGAATTTAACAAATATTTTATTTCTTTGGCTGAAAACTGATAAAAATGAACTGCAATAAGCAAACTAAAGATGTTCCCAGTCTTTCCACAACATCTAGTGGCACAATGTATCTAACTGAAATATACCCTAATGAAATTATAAAAATCAAAATGACATTAAAAATATTTATTCATGTGGACTGGATGAGGTCTTAGATTTCATATTGAAAACCTGTGCTAACTATGCAGCTGCCCCTCTAGCAAAAGATCGTTGACATATCTGTACAAACTAGAACTTTGCCTAAAGTACTAAAAACTACTACAGTGACTCCACTGTTTAAAATGTTCTCCTGATAAGTTGGCAAATTATAGGCCTGTATCTCGATTAAGTTTTTTTTTTTTCTTTCAAAAATATTAGAAAACTCTTCCTTGACCGACTCCTTATGTTTATCAACAAATATGCACCACTTTCTACCCAGCATCATGGATTCAAGAAAAATAAATCTACTCATACAGCAATCTTTGAATTCTTAAATTCTGTTTAAATAGCTTTAGATGGAAATGATATGGCTACAGGTATTTTCCTGAAACTTTCAATGGCATATGATGTAATAGATCACGGTACACTGTTAACTAAACTGGGAAAAAATGGTGGTAAGAGGGAATGCAAAAAACTGGATGAAATCGTACCTTGAAAACCGCAAACAAATAGTGTCTGTAGAATATGAAACAACATACCAGAAAAATTTTACATTAGAAAAATTTACCTCAGATGAAAAGTTTGTTAAGTATGGTGAACCCCAAGGCTCAGTGTTGGGACCTATTTTGTTTCTAATGTATACAGGTGATTTCACTATGAATGTCAATCCATGCGATGCAGTTCAGGTAGCAGATGACACCAGTGTTTTGTTCACCTCCCCAAACATTAAAAATTTAGAATTAATAGCAAATAAAACCATGGGTAATTTGAAAACTGTTTTGACGCAAATAATCTAATCTTTAATGAGGAAAAAACAGGAGTTGAATTTTTGTCTACATCACTCTGCTACCAAAAACAATATTCAAGTAGCCACAAATGGAAAAGATCTAAAAAATGTAAATTGAACCAAATTCTTGGGATTATGGTTACAACAGAACATGAAATGGGATGTACACATAAGCAGTGTGCTATGGACTAAGAATCCTTAGAAATACCACTAGCATTAGTACAGTTAAGCAAGCGTAGTATGTTAATTTTCACTCACTGGTCAGATTTGGAATTATTTTCTGGTGTAGCTCATCACAAAGCATTGATATATTTAGGATGCAGAAAAGAGCAGTGAGAACTATATGTCACCTGAAACGATTAAAATCGTGTAGAACACAGTTCATAAACCTCACCGTTCTAAATGTTCCATGTCTGTACCTATATGAAATAGTTCTTTTCACACGAGAGTACCTTCTAAGAAACAACAAACTAATAAAAAAATGATATGGTACATAATACTAGAGGACATTCAGACATTCACAAAACGTTTTGCGGGACTACTACATATCAAAAAAGTATTTTAAATTCAGGAATAACTCTCTATAATAAAATACCAGAAGAATTAAAAAAATGATTCCTGTAGCTCATTAAAAATAAAACTAAAGGCATTTCTAGTGAGACACATTTTTTGCTCTCTTGGGGAATATATGGACTCATAAAAATGTGTTTTAGGTTTTCTGAAATTTTGTTTTCATCTACTATTGTATTGTTCAATTCTCTTCAAGTACACTTGTTTTGTTATTGTATTGTCAATCATCTGTATAAGTCCCATCATCTTATAATTATATGTAACATCTAATCATCAAAATGACTTATCAAATGTTCACCTGTACTATAAATTGACTAAATGTATCAATAAATATCTGATCTTATCTTATTTAAATGTTGTTTTTCGGACAAATATTCTGTAGTTCAAGATGTACCTGCGTTCAAAGTGTAAAAACTATTTTAGGATATGAGTAGTACAGAAGTCACTCTGCTCACAGCAGGATGAAATGCAACGTGATTCTTATTTCTCTTCACCAAAGAATAAAGAAATATACGTAACCACTGAATCAATAACTTGCGTAATTGTCTTGCATTTAATGTTGTCGCTGTTTTAGATTCTCGTTGAATATATTTAGCCATTTGTATGAGTACCTGTACAGCCTATTCCTTCTTGCTTATGGACTAAAAACGGGAAGGAATTCGGCCATGGCCTTTCGAAGGAAGCATCCCGGCATTCGCCTGGAGTGATTTGGGGAAACCATGGAAAAACCAGATCTGTATGCCCGGACGGGGATTCGAACCTGCTTCTTCCCGAATGCGAGGTCAAATCGTTACCACTCCCCCACAACACTCGGTGGCATCTGTACAGTTTAATAAAATATTACGTTTCGTTCATTAATAAATTTTTTTCTTTAATCAGTTTCTTAATCGTTATAATCTCTTCGAGATTCGACATTTTTCGTTATATAGACTCAGGTAAGCTGAGGTGCCGGGGAGGTACAAAGCCAACAACCAAGGCCAACGTCCGCCTCATAGGTGGTAACACTTCCCCCTTTAGTGCGACCTGGTAATATGTATAAAATGCTTGGCGTGACCATATCTCCAAATTTGCCAACGATGACCCCAAAAAGTTTGGAAAAGGTGGTGGAGAAGAACAACAAGACCCTAATATTGTGTTTCTGCTGAGCTCACCCTACGTTCCCACAGTGATATACGACGCTGACTCAGAGCAACTGACATGCGTACCTTACAATTTATTACCTTCTACCCTTCGTTTACTGGGGTCGAACTCCAGCAATTACTACTTCCCCTCATTTGACAGCTCAGGGGAATTGTACTTGCCCTCACACATATAGGATCGTCTGGTAAGTAATGAACGTTTCTGACAGCCATCCGTCTACGGTTAAACAGTCATATTTTATGGAAACACATAATAGCAATCAAACCATAGTTTCTGTCTGTATTTGACTGGTATTTAACACAACTTTCCGTATTGATAAGCTGTAATTGAATTTCGTTACTTGATGCTATTCTTACACGAAAATCGAACCGAGAGTGGTGGGTGAACGGTTAACGTTCTGGTCTCGCATTCGGGAGGACGCGGGTTCGAATCCCCGTCCGGGCATCCAGATTTGGGTTTTCAATGCTTTCCTTAAATCACTCCAGGCGAATTCCGGGATGGTTTCTTCAAAAAGGCCATGGCCGAATTCCTTCTCGTTCCTTGTCCCCAGTCCCATCCCGCCTCTAATGACCTTAGCCGTCGACGAGAAGTAAAAAAAAAAAAAAAAAAATAAAAAAAAATAAAAAAAAATGGGTTTGTAGGATTCGGGTAAATCAATGGTTCAGTAGTGAACAACGAAACTGAGAGTTCTGAATTTCAGGATAAAAGATGTGTTTCACTGGCTCTGGAAGATCTTCAACTGTAAATGAAGTTCTTGTCAAGTCACGTGAGGCACACCATAGTTCATTACAACAAGAACATGGAAAACCTACAAAGTGTTTGAATAAGTATGAGAGCATGTATTCACTCACGGCATGTCGTATGGTTGTGTATGAGTAGCGTAGGTTAGCACTGGTGATGGAGGTATTGGTTCCATGTGTAGGGGCTGTTTCGGATCCTCAGCTACATGCAGCAGGACAACCTTCGTGAAGTGTTCACGTTGCGGCCTCCCATATGTTCAAATGGATGTTGTTTCAACATATTCTGATATCAGAACGGAAGTGAAGTCGTCGAGTTCTTGAGCACCTTCAGTCTCTTCGCAGAACCAATCCCGACAGTGGGAATCGTTTGCTCTTCCAGGATTCGCTCAGTCATGCACCAAATATATAAAATCATTACTACCAGTTATTACAAATTCTGGATGTCCCTGCTTCTATCTTCCAGCTCGAGAGTCTACGGTTTGGCAGGTTTTTACATGGTGTTGTCAGTGTACTTACTGGCGGCGTCCTTGTGTCCATGGTGTTGGGGTACTACAAACTAAAGTTATTTTAGAAAACCATGGAAAACCGAAATCTGGATGGCTGATAGCCACGTCCGAGAGAGGCTATTCCCTCAAAATTAATTACTCGATCATCGTTGTTCATCAGCTGCTGAAACTAAACTGCCCATGAGCAAAGAGCATAATGATACAGAGGGGTTTAAATACTTTTGTTTTAACGACGTATATCGTATTTCTTAATACTCAGGGCATAGTGTTACCGCTCGGTCATCCAGTAAGACAAAATCAAGCTATTGTAACTGTCTTCGGGTTCTTAAGCATGCCTATTCTCGTCACAATAATGGCTTTGAAATGAAGCCAAAACATTATGATCACCTGCTTGTTAGTGTGTTGGTCCATATTTGGAGCGCAGTATAGCAGCGATTCGGCGTGGCATGGATTCGAAAGGTCCTTATTAGGTTTCCGGAGTCGTCTGGCACCAGATGTCTACGCGCAGGTCACGCAGTTCTCTTAAATTACGGGCCGGTGGTGTGTGGGCGCGGAGTCTGGGAACGAGCATCTGGGAAACGGTGAGGCTGGTCGGCTGTTCGCGTGCTACTGTAGTGAGCATCAATGCAGAGTGGTTGAATAACGGCGAAACCACGACTGGGTAACAAGGTGGTGGACTTCCACGCCTCATCACAGAACGTGGAGGTCGGAGGCTTGCCCGCTGTGTAAAGTGGGATAGGCGGCGATCTGTGGCAGATCTGAAAGCAGAGTGTGCTCCGAAAGACTTTGCCTGCACCAGCATTGTACTATTCTGTCAGACTGTGAGGAAACATAGACCCCTCACGCCTAAAATTTATTGTTTTAGTATTCCTTTTTTTCCATTTGTTGTTTGTGTTTTAATTTAACAGTCGTGGTTTCACCTCCTTCAACCACTCTGCATAGATAGTCACTACAGTAGCACGCGAACAGACGACCAGCCTCACCGTTTCTAAGATGCTCGTTCCAGTCGCCGCGCCCACAGACCACCGACCCGTAATTTAAGGGAATTGCGTGACATGCGCGTAGACATCTGGTTGCAGACGACTCCGGAAACCTAATAAGGACATTTCGAATCCATGGCACGCCGAATCGCTACTGTATAGGTCTTCAAAGATGGACCAACACACTAATAAGCAGATGGTTATGATGTTTTAACTGATCAGTGTATTTTAATCATAACAATCATTTCACTATGGCACGGTTTGTCAAGCTAATGATATTAAGAGACTGAGCGTTGTGGGTGAGTGGTTAACGCTATGGCCTCGCATTCTGGAGGACATGGGTTTGAATCCCTGTCCGAGCATCCAGATTTAGGTTTTCTATGGTTTTCACAAATCACTCCAGGCGAATATCGGGATGCCGTCGGCGAGGCGTAAAGCCGTAAAAAATAGATTTTAACATCAATGAGTCCGTATTAAACACTTTTTTAATTAACTCAGTTACTGTGTCATGCAGATCTTCAATAAATTTATACAAAATTCCGAATTTTGCATCTGAATTTATACTGCAATAATCCAAACGAATATTCGACACAAAACGAATTATGTTCGATAAAGTTGCATTATTTGGCTCTTTAACTTCCGTAAAACCAATTTCTGGAGGATATTACCATGAATGGATAGCGAGAAAAAGGCACAGCCTTTAGTGTTCAATTTTTTAATTTTTTTTTTGGCACTTCAGCCAATTATTTCTAGGCTTCTTTCACAAATGTATTGATTAATGATAACATTTAACTAAGTTCCTACAGAAGTGTGCAGTTCCCTGATTTCAGTCGTGAGACTGGTGGACTACACAAACAATCATTGTTAAAAGTCAAAGATTTGTCCCAGACATAGGTGGTTAATGTAGTTTGCCTCCGAGTTTAATATCCCTATCTATCAACAGTGCTATAAGCCCTCTCTTCATACAAACACCTATTCTTACGAAACTAACAGGAGTAAGGCCCAGTGAAAAACAGACTAAAGAGATCTTCAGTGGAAGAAAAGTGAAAATGTGTAGGTTGTTTTATGTTTAAAAATGATATGTAGAACCCTTCAGTTTTGATTCATGGCTTAGCACTTTGGGTTTCTTTCGAAACAGCTGTTTCGCTCCGTTACTAGGCGTTTACATTAAATCAACAGCTGTAGCAAAATCGAATGTTAGGCACTGATTTGACGTCCAGATCATTAGAGTCGGGAGAGGATTGAGGACCAGGAACGAGACGGAACCATTCCTTTATTCGCCTGGAATGATTTCTAGAAATCATTGATGACCGGATCGGGGTATCGAACCAGAGTTCCACCGAATTCGTGTCCGAGCTTTCGCCACTCACCCATTTGGCTAGTAAGGCAATGAAACTAAACCACTCTGTCCCACAAGTTTATTTTCAAATCTCGATGATCCTTCCTGATGATCGTTGAATGGAGTAGATGTAATAAAATATTTCTTAGCAACAAAAAATAAATTTACGTGATAGTAAACGTGATGATTTAGGTGGAGTCGATCATTTGTATTTGCTGCACATACTAATCACTGGGGATGGCTCAGTAAATAGCAAATATATCACTCAGCTCTGACAACTAGAACGGCGAAGAATCTATCCAACTTTTATCAAAACGTTAAAAATATTCTATGTGGGTGCCACTAGCGACAAGAGAGATATCAGTGTAGGAGTCAAGTCTTTCCCAGATGTTTTGGGATATTGACTCCGACACCCCGTCCGTAGAATAGTGATGGGTAAATCTGGCCTGGATTTTTTAAGGGAGATGGTTTTTATTCTTGGTCTGGCCATTCAGATTTAATATTTCCCATACTATGTTTGGAATAGTTCCTTCATTAATAACATCCAAGATTCCCTTGTCGTTTCTTTATCCACAATCGTTTCCCGACTCCATCACCTCAGCGTCGCAAACTATTTAAAGAGAAAGGTATCGAGAAAGATGCACTGTCTTTGATATGGAACAGATTTTAACTTATATTCGTCTCTGTATCCCGCGATCTTGCTGCCACGTTAGTGGTGCTTGCTCAAACATCTTCATACAAACAACAAAGTACAGACTTTTTTTCTCTAACCAGGCAATTATCATTTATAGCACTCTAGTTACAAGTCTTTTGTACCATTAAGTTTTACTCACCTTATATTTAAACAACTAAAGCAGAGAATGAGGCGCAAGTTATTTAAGAAGAAAATTATTGCGTATCCACAGCTACAAGTAAACAATCACTATGTTTGTATAGGAGTTGTTTTCAGAACCAGCTTATCTAATAGGACTATCCGAAGAATAATAAAAAATTACTACGTAGTTAATGCTTCTCAGCGAAGTTTGATTTTCTGAATGAATGAATTCCATTTACGGAACGTGGTGGGTGAACGGTAACGCTCTGGCCTCGCATTCGGGAGGACGCTGGTTTGAATCCCCGTCCAACCATCCAGATTTAGATTTTCCATGGTATCCCCAAATCACTCCAGACGGTTGCCGGGATGGTTGCTTCAAAAGGCCATGGCCGAGTTCCTTCCTGTTCCTTGTCACAGTCCTTTCCCGTATCTAATGACGGCGAGGCGTAAAGCCATAAACAAAAAACCTACGGAGGAATCAATTAATCAATCCGGTACAGTTCAATTCAGCAGGACATGTTTGTTGTTTGCAACCTCTACACTAGAATCCCAAAGATTTACAGTACAATGAAAAGATTTGTAGACCACAAAACGAAAGTTCACCAGCTTCTACGTTCTGGAGAAATTTTTACGATCCTACTCGAAATGGGAGACTCAAAAAGGAATCGTCCTTTTGGTCTGAAAATCTGTACACATGTTTAAGTATATGTGTATGTTTTAGACACCAAATATACACATATCACACTAACTTGTGCAGTAGAGTTAGATGCATGTAAACCTCAGTGAACATTTTGGTGTCCATGACATTTTTACCAAGTATCTTTTACCCCGAATTAATATACCACGCAGAAGAATGTTGAATGGTAGTGAAGATCCTCAGCACTGCAGTGCCAGCCTGTCAAACCAGTGCGGATACAACTCGATAAATGTTAATCCTGCTCGTCAACGTCAAATTAATCAGAGGCAGGAGAAGATTGGCCATGGCCTTCTGAAGGGACCATCCATACATTTGCCTGGAGTGATTTCGGGCAACCGTGAGAAACCGAAATCTGAATAACTGGACCGAGGATCGAACCTGCGTCATCTCAAATGCAACCATCGTTCACCATATGGAGTCGAGAGGTAGGTCTGTGGGTATTGGTTAGTGAACGAAGAGAAAGGAGGGCCGGTCGTGTGCGAGGAACCGAAAGAACCAGCTTTCTGCCGTCTTTGTCGTAACACAAACATAACAGGTAAACCTTCCCAGTTTAGAAATCACTGATCCACTAAACGGAAATTTTGAAAATTATGAGTTCCTGTTTCTCTGAATTTGACTAACGACCGTTATGGAATGTAGTTCTCAGCGTTTGAACCATCCACCCATTCGGCTAGAATGATTTCGGGAAACCATGGAAAACCGAAATGTGAATGTCCAAACGAGTGTTTGCTTTATTCTCAACATGAATTTGCGGTATTTTATGATCCTTACCTACTATAAAAGATTTTGCTGTTTTCACAGCCGCTACACTGGTATAAATATCTTCACGAGATTAACGCTGCGTCACAATGCTCCTCCTTCCCGACGTTTCGACCAAGCCTGAGGTCGTCTTCAGGGGATTTAGTCATCGGCTGAGTCTGAAAAAAAAACCAGAAATATTTTACCGATCGCATCTGGATCAAAACATTTAAAATATTTGATTATCGCGGGCCATTTCTTGCACAGTTGCTTGTTAAACTAATTATTATTTAATAAATACGCCAGTACAACTGTGTTGGATATTTTTTATTTCACGGACCCGTTTCGCCACTCGTCGAGGTATCTTCGGCGTACAGTTTTTCTGAATATGTGTTAGTTTTTTAATTTTTGAATATAATGATTTTTTACATTTAATGAAATCAACCTTATATAGGAAGCATAATATTAATTATATTTATATATCAGTTTTGAATTATAACGCAGAACGTCTTGTTTGCATAGGTATACTAAGATAGGCTTCATATTGCAACTTACATTTACATTTCTGTTTTGAGGTGTGACCGAGCGGGGCGGTGTAACGGTTAGCGTTCTCGCCTCGCATTCGGGAGGACGGCCGGTGGTTCGAATCCCCGTCCGGGCATCCAGATTTGGGTTTTCCATGGTTTCCCAAATCACTCCAGGCAAATGCCGGGATGCTTCGTTCAATAGGCCATGGCCGAATTCCTTCCCATTCCTTGCCCCCCATCCTTTCCCGTCTCTAAAGACCTCGCTGTTAAGAGACGTAAAGCAGTTAAAAAAAAAATTGAGGTGTGGTTGATGGTAGCCCATGACCTCAACCAGTATGCTGTTTACACTATTAATTTTGATATAGTTTTGATCATGTGACTCCACTAGTATTCAATTTTGAAGCACAGTTTCTGATGTACGACATTGCCATACTTTCGTTTTCGTGTGCGCACTGCTGCTGTTCAGCTGTTTTTCCCAGCGGTGCTCTGTCGGAAATGTCGTGAGCGGTGGGTTTGAATTTTTTAATGGCCTTTGTGTGTGTATGTGTATTTTGCTTTGTTTTAGACAAAATGTGCATGTGTGGTGGATGGTGGGGACGCAACGTATTATTAAATTACTGTTGTGGTGAAGTTCTGTGTGTTTGATGCTGTTTTGCGTCAGTTTCGATGTTTTGTTTGGTTTGTTGGTTTGTACTGTTATCTGGAACAATATACGGATTGCAGCATTCTATTCTGTCTCCTCAAGCTAAAATTTACAGGATAACCAATTCCAATCCGATCTCGGACCCTGTCTTCGGTGCATCCAACAATAGTTCTCGTTTAATTGAAATTTACACAGAAAGGAAACAAGAGTCGGCTCGCAGGGTAGGATGCTGTACATAAGAAGTAATTGCTAATTTGTTATTATTAAAATTATAAACACTGAAAACCAGTACTTTCTTTTTTTGGTTTTCTTCTACGTCACCACAAAACTTGTTGAATTTTTTTTTTTTTTTTTTTTTTTTTTTTTTTTTTTTAACTTATACCATCGTGAAAGCTATTACTCTACGACAAGGTATATCATCGAAACACTTGCATCACAGGATGCTAGCCAGAAAAGCTTTGAAATTAAATATGCAGTGAATAACGGAAAAATGTCATTAAAGTAAGAGGGTTTACAACAGGTTTTAATTTTGAACATAGCTTTCCACGTCGTTGTTAATTAATTACTGTTCTCGGGCTTCCAGCCTTGTAAAACTATCACATAGCCTGGGACGTGCCGAAACGTCCCACGGTTGTGACATTTATACACGTCTGAAAACCCGAGAAGAGTTTATTATGGTTTTAGTTTGGTATTAAATGATTCCATGTCTTTGTTATATGAAGAACTGTTACATAGATTTTAAAAAATCTGTAAAAGTTGACTTTCTGCTCGATTTAAAAAGAATTAATAGCATCTATAATGAAGTTCATCTGAATTTGAAAATAGGAAAGATAACTTGATACTATGCAACTGCAGAGAGCAAATTATGGATAGTAATAAAAGGCGGGTTTGGTGAATATGACGTGGGGTCTGCCACTCCACCAATATTCTTGTTTGCAGAAGACGCATTTGTAATAAGCTTATAATGAAGGTAACGTATTCATGTTTATGTAAGTGTGTAATATGTTCTAATTTTAAATTAAAATATCAAACCAATCATAAAGAAAAATATGTATTTGGTTTAACACTATTTGTTGCTTTTTGTTTGATTATTTGCAGAAATTCATGGAAGGAGAAGAACATCCGATGTCTACGCCCTATTACTAGATATAGGTTACAAGTTGATCACCAAACGCAAGTTATTACGAAAGTTTAGAAGATGATTACATTTTTTTTTCTGTCCATATATATCTTTTCCAGAACAATAAAAAATTCCGTCAGTTGGTCGGGTTTAAACAATAATTAATTTAATAACTGAATAATAATTAATTTAATAAATACCGAGAGTGGTGGGTGAGTGGTTAACATTCTGGACTCGCATTCGGGAGAAAGCCGGTTCGAATCCCCGTCCGGGCATCCAGGTTTCGGTTTTCCATGGTTTCCCCAAATCACTCCAGGCGAATGCCGAGATGCTTCCTTCAAAAATACCATGGCCGAATTCCTTCCCGTTCCTTGTACTCAGTCCCATCGCGCCTCTAATGATCTCGACGTCGACCAGGCGTAAAACCATAACTAAAAAAATTAATAAATGTCTATTTACTGAGCTAATTTATAAAACCCTCTGAAGATGCTTCTCAGGATGAAGTGAAACGTGCGTTCGGTAAATAAACAAAAATTCGATTCCATGATTTATCGCTTCCGTCTTATATTACCTAAATAATTTATTCAGAATTTGTCTGTGTACGTTTTACACAGTTACTGATTAGTATTAGTTAATATTCTTCCAGCCTAGCATAAGATGTTTATAAAATACATCAAGGCTTTTCATCACACTAATATTATAAATGTAAACTCTGTTTCTGCTTGTGTATTACATTTTCACGACTAAACTGCTAAACTGATACTGATGAAATTTGACAAGGAAATACTATATATCATTAAGAAGCGTATAGGATGCTTTTTTTTTCGTGATGAATAACATATTTTGTCATGAAATTTTGAAAACTAACCGAACGGTGATAAACAAACGGATAGCGTGTGAAAGTGGTCGCTCGGGCATTGTTTGTACAGACACCACCCTCTATTGCACTGATTCTGTGATAGCAGCACATTACAGGTTCTATTGTTCATAGAAGATTTTTAAAATTCCGTTGACATTATTTCAGCCAAAGAGTTCACTACTAATTGCTGCTCCCGCATTTGTGGTTAAAACAAAAGAGTGTTACACTTAAAAGAGAAGGCATACCACGTGGACTTGATTCACTATTAATGTCTGTTTAGCATCCACGATGTTAGTGATGGTGAAAATCGTTAACGACGTTGCGTGCTTTCCAAGTTTCAGATTTAATCTTGACCGTATATGGCCCCAGTGATACGCGGTCTCGGAAGACATCATACTTTAATTTTTATAACGATAAGTTATGGAATTATTAATGCGTTATTGGATTTAACGAGCTAAGGCGGGTATCTTTCAGTATGAGTTTTGATGTTAAGAATTCAACTAAGATGTTAAATATTTTGAAAACTACTATTATTTAATTTAACTTTAACAATTTATTGCTTTAATAGTAGTATTGTGGTTTGGTTGGTAAATAAAGACATACATCCACACAAACTAATATTGCAGAAAATGGCACAATTAGGATAATTCCAGTATTTAAAACAACACAGCCGTTGTTGAACCAAGAATTCTAAAAACGATAAGTTCTACTAAATGTAACGAAATAGAAATAAAAGTTCGAATCCATGTTGAGCTCTTTAAGTAAACGATGTTCTAATTAGCGTCATATTATTGTGATAGGCACTATCATGCTCTTATGTATCCGAACGATCTGAATCTCTTACCACTGAATTTCCTCATGTAGCTTATTCACCTACACACTTATACACACCTACGAAGAGAGTACTGTATGCTGTAGGTGGTATAGTTAGGCGACTGTCCAAAATTGAGACTGATCTAGTTCACAAAAAACTTACTTTTCAGATGTTACGTTTCGCGAACATTGATTACACATCTTTTTATGTTTCTAAAACATATGGCATGTCCATACACAAAATAAAAGTTATCATATTTACACAAAATATTAATTCTAAGTGGGTGCTAGGACAGAAAAATTTCAACTATTAAATGGAAAATTCAGCAGCATAGAATTACTGGAAATTCAAGAGAAATACAATGTTTCCAGAGTAGTACAGCATATTTTCGAAAATGATACGAAGTTATCGAAATGAACTGATATGATATTGCTGGGAAGACAATTTTAATGTCATTAATATTTCAGACTGCTTATTCTAAAGCACGCTTCTTTTGGTTCCTCACCAAAAATATATTTTGTGAGCACACATAGCATGGAAAAATAGGAAAAATAATTGCTAAATAACTGATATCGGTAACTTAAGAAGGCAGAAAAGCAATCTGCGAAGGGAAAAAATATAGGAGCAGTAACTAAACGAGTTTTAGCACCACAAAACTTATTTTCACTCACCGCAAGTAAGGAAAACGGCTTGAAGGATACGGAACATACCTAATTTTTTTTTAAATAATAAGAAACAACATTGTTGACTCGTTCAAAAACGTTCTAAAGTGCTTCATAAATAGCAATTTTCTGTTTGGTTTGAAAGAGGATTTAAGGATAGGCTACAATATTGATCATTTGGGCAACAACTACAGGTGACTGGTTTGAGTCCAGTGGCAAAAGTAGGATATGCATTTACATATGCACGAAATATTGTTTAGAGTATTGTTTTTATACCTATTATTATCATAAAAGTCACTGGTATTAAATAGTCGTTTTTGTTCTAGCCGCCGGCATTTGTGTTTTTCATTACTGCATTTTTTATTTATGTGCTGTCCATGCGGTGGTGAAAGGTAAATACACACCCTACCAGATTTCGGTTTTCCATAGTTTCCCGAGATTATTCGTTCAAGAGACCATGGTCAAATTCATTCCCGTTCCTTGCGCCTAGTCGTTTCCTGCCTCAAGTGACCATGATTCGACAAGATGGAAAACCAAAAAATTATAAAAAGTATATCTGTTTTCTTTATTTACAAGAAAAAAAAACCTGAATGCTAAAAACCACAAAATTTTGGAAGATTGAAAATTTTATCTCCTGTAAGCACATTGTCGATGGAAATTGTTTAGATGTAAGCCATAACAACATTATTTAAAACCACTCAACTGCTTCTTCTGTCGTTGCCCGCTATAGCTTAAGACATTCGAGATATCACATTTACTTCCATCGTATTCAAAGTCAGTTATAGGTTTTTTTTTATTTTGTTTCTAATTCTTGTGACAAACCGTTAGTAATTTTTATGGTGTTGAACTAACAATAAGTTACGTGCTGATATTGGATAGTAACACATCACGGCAATATTTCACAAGTAGTCTCTTTTGTAGAAATTTTTAGATTTTAGTGTTCTTTTTTTTAGTGGCGGGATACACTTTTACAATGGTTTCTTGTCATTGCTGATCGAAATTATTTGTTGAAACACAGTTAGAAGAAATATGCGCCGAAAATAAGGTATGCTCCACATTGTTAGAAAACTGTATTTCTTATATAATACAGTACAGAAGGGGTACCATATAAATAAGGATGTACTCACATTTATACTTTGGTACTCTTAATATTAAACTACCAGGAATTTCCTCAATGTTGTTTTTAAAATCGTCTTAATAATCACTTTTTTGTTAGGGACATCGATATAACAACTTCATCGAAATGTGTGAGGTTGTGATTTATTTTTCGAAATGTACTGAGCAGCCGTAGTTAGCTATTTTGACCAAGCGCTTCATTCGTTTCAAGTTGACAGACTGATAAAGTAAACCGAGCGTAGTGGTGTAACAGCTAGCGTTCTGGCCTCGCATTCGGGAGGACGGCGCGGCGGTTCGAATCCCCGTCCGGGCATCCAGATTTGGGTTTTCCATGGTTTCCCAACTCCAGGCAAATGCCGGGATGCTTCCTTCAAAAAAGGCCATGGCCGAATTCCTTCCCATTCCTTGCCCCCCCCCACCCTTTCCCGTCTCTAGACCTCGCTGTTAGAGAGACGTTAAGCAGATAAAAAAAAAAATTAAAGTAACTTGTTTTTTCTGTTTGTTTAAGTCATCCATTTGGGGCTCATCCCGCGATTATCGACATAGTCAAACAGCGTTTAAATTGTATTTAACACAGGATTTCGGTCATCCAACAGAAACTGCGTACGAACAGCAATTTATAAAAAAAAACCTAGACAGCTATAAAATTCCGAGTTGTTACCTTATAAACGCAATGGCCGATTTCCATCCAGTTCCTTCTGAATAGTCCCATCCCTGCTCCCACGATCCAGTTGTCTACTAACCACTAAAACTACCGTTTTTTTATAAAATAAAAGCAAAAGGGGTAGTAAAATCTGAAATTAACGAGATAATGAACAGACTAGTGCCATTAAGGTAGATGATTTTACAATAGTGACACTTAAATGAATGATGGTATCTTTCAAGTTTAGGAAGGAACTAATTTCGTAGAAACTTTAAAAAAAAATAATAATAAATAAAAAAAAGGCATTTGGCCATGTTAGCCATACAGTCAGCTCAATGTATTTGTCTCTTTTACAAGGTATAGATTGCATATCAGTGTGATTATTTTCCCTTTTTTGTAAGGACGACACAATACTTGATTAAAACCACCCATGCCCTTTCCCGGACTCAAACCGGCGACCCATATGCATTAGCATCGAAGTAATTCTTTTTAAACTTCTGCTGAGGACTAAAATGACGACACCACAAAAATTAAAGGGACAAATGAAGTTGGCGGTACCCGAAGATATCCAATTTCCTTTTCCATTAAATGACATAATTCTTCTTCAACACTTAACAGTGAGCTAAAATGTCTACAAACTCTCCATAAGGGTGTGTTCCTACCTTTTTGCCACGGCATGAACAACACATAACTAACAAATGCATTAATGAAAAACGCACATGCAGGCGGCTAGACCAGACACGACTTCTTCCTCAAATAGTTTGCCTCTTGCTGTGAACGGAATGTCCCGCAAGACCTGAAGAGGTACCTGGGATGATAGAGCTGTTAGCAACAAAAAAGAGCCACTCTCTACCTCGTGCAACGGTCGCGTACAGACGTGCTTTCACGTCCTCGCAAACCCTGGTGCACGAAGTTTCTGTATATGTCGTCTTACAAACGAATAGTGATATAAAGTCCGTCCTAAACCGTTTAATAACATATATCAGTTAGTGAAAAATTAAAGAAAAACTAAACTCTTAATACACAGGCAGTGACTGTTGGTCAATAGTTAACAATGTCTTGTAATTCTAAACCAATCAATGATTCCAAAGAAGAATCACCAATAATGTCTACAATCTACACCCGTGCAACGTTTATCCTAACGAGCCAGCAGACTATCCATCTCCAACATCGTAGCCATCCACCTTTGTGTCTGACTTAAATAGTCAACAAACTCCACAATAAACCCAGCTTTACCTACAACAGCAAGCTGATCAAGCATCATCACAGCAACTCGACGCCACAACAGGAGGAACTGTTGCTTTATTCTACTGAACAGTTGCATCACTACGCTTACCAACTCCAACATTCGTTCCAACAGCAGCTTGAACTATTCTTCTCGGAACAACACGTCATGCTACAGACGATCCAACAGCAGTGTCTTCGAGAACATTTACAACAAAACAACTAACAATACCAGCAAACAACTAAAACAAGGCAGTTTCCCTTTCATCACCAGACTACGTCAGCCAGTCAGCTACAGCAGACCCATGTCTGGTCCAGCCACCGGCATGTTTGTTTTTGATTCATGCATTTGTATTGTGTTGTTCATGCCGTGGCAAAATGGTAGGTACACACCCTTATGGAGAGTCTGGAGACATTTTAGCTCATTGCTAATGTGTTGAAAAGTTTAATGGAAAAGTATGCACAACGTGCAGTGCGAAGTCGGTGCTCCGAGTGTTAGAAAGTCTATACAGCCCAATAATCCCAAAAAGAGACCAACAGACGCGAATAAAAATTCCAGCATTGTGAAAAGGGCTCGCCCCTCCGAAAATTCGTTCCCAAATCCCCATATTACTTTGGTGTACTAACATCTAACCGCTTTTCCCCCCTGCAAGATTGTCCTGAAAACATCCGACCTACACCAAAAATCCCCCTATTTTCCTACAAGGGGTTGAAAATCGCCAGTCTTTCATTCAAGACATGAATAGGGTGCTACTCTACGGAACTTAAGGGCAGAGTAGTTGAAAACTATTATATAAACTGTAGATGATTTTAGAAAACTCACACCGAGCGTGGTAGTGTAACGGCTAGCGTTCTGGCCTCGCATTCGGGAGGACGGCGGTTCGAATCCCTGTCCGGGCCTCCAGATTTGGGTTTTCCATGGTTTCCCACATCACTCCAGGCAAATGCCGGGATGCTTCCTTCAAAAGCCCTTGGCCGAATTCTTTCCTATTCCTTGGCCCCCATCCTTTCCCGTCTCTAAAAGACCTCGCTGTTAGAGAGACGTTAAGCATATATAAAAAAAAATAGAAAACTCACAAAACAGCTAGATACCTTGCATCTAAAATATCATAAATTCCGCACTCCAGGCGAGAATAATCTTAATAAATATATCATATTCCATCACCGAGGAAGAAATCAATATTGAATTAACCAGGATGCAATATTCTGTCATCAGTGTAGTTCAGAAATAAATCGCCAATGCCTCTTTGTGCAGTCCGACTAAAAAAAAGCCACGAAGACTTTTCCTTAAATAACTTATTCCAAACTTATTCCATTGTATAATAAACGTTGAGCCCCATAGAACGTCAAGTAGTATACCTCAATGTATAAGATTTCAAGGCTTCGGGCACACAAATAACTATTATAAGCTACGACCGCGGTGCTTTAATTGTCAAAGTAACCACCATTTTTCTGAACGCACAAAACCTAAATCCGATCTGCAACAATGTATATATAGGCTGCGGTGAAAACAATCCCACAAATTACAGAGGATCCAGCTATTATAAAAAAAATGCTGTCGGGTAAAGAAAATAGAAAGACACAGAAAATCAGATGGAATTCCATCTCTCATCTAACAAATCAAGCAACAGGGCCCCAAAGCAATGCATTCAACGAATTAAATCATATAACATACACATCTAACTCTGGAATCAAAATAAAACCTAATCCCAGATATGACAACGACCCAAGGCTACAAAATTCTCTCCCACCACGCACCGATAGCACAATATTTTCATCAGCTTGCCTGGCGACGTATGTTTGTCTTCTTCCAGGCACAACACTTCCTGGTGACATACAAAACAAACAACCACAGGGCAGCCCACAACAGATACCTCCACCAACAACAAATGATCCGACATCGGCTTTAAAATTAGCTCTTGCTTCTCTAATTCACACCTTTGTCCCTATTATCAAAGATATAATCAAGGAAGTATTTCTTCTCTATTTCCCAATGGCAGTAAATGAGTCAAATGATCTGTCTCGCATAGCAATGTAAAATTGAAATTCTAATGGCCTGTGTGGAAAAAAGACAACATTCATAATATTTTTAAGCCAACACAACATATACATGGCATGTGTCACATAAAGTTATTTGAGCTCCCGCCACCGTTTCAACATGCCTTGCTATATCATTTATAGAAATTACCGACCCTCTACCATAGCCGCCCGCGGGGTAGCCATCCTCATAAAACGTACCATATCCCATCACATCCATCCGCTACCTCAACCAATTGGCATCGAAACAATCGGAACCAGAATAAGAACACGCGTCTCTGGACATATCATAGTAATTGCAGCCAAACTACCAGCTCAAAATGACCACGTTGCCGCTTTATTTTCTAATACACCAACTATAATGCTCGGTGACTTAAATTTCAAACAAATATTATGGGGATGTCGTACAACAACCCCTAACGGCAGAAAACTTCTGGCTGAAACGGTCAGAGTAGCTGTCCAGATAACGGCCCCCAACAATCAAACTTTCTACTCTCAAAATCCAAACGTACAGCTTGATATCCTCGACATCTCTCTAACAAAACACGTCACTACTCCTTTTGAAAAGGATATTCTAACCGAAATCGACTCAGATCATTGCCCAGTTGTCATGAAATTCCAAACACCACCTTCCCACAATCAGCTACCTCCAAAGTTAATTACGGGACGCATTGACTGGAAGACATTTCAGCTTCATCTTGAGAACACATTAGACAACAATATGCAACTATTTGAACCTGCGGATTTCGACAGTGCAATTCATACTTTTACCAACACAATACAAGATGTACGCCAAGCAACCAATAGAAATTTCTGTCTCCAAGTCGTACTTATCGAATTTACATACCGGAGACTCAAGCCTGTGGCACGCAATTGAATGAGTACTGAGAGAGTATTCCACAATGCCGTCGTTAAAACCAGACACCGACATGTACGTCATGGATGAGGAAAAAAGTAAAATTATGGCAGATCACCTGGAAAAAAGTTTTCAGCCGAACGTGGATCCAAATGTGGATGATGATCCTTTCCCGGCATTCCTCGAATAAAATGCGACCCAGCTGTACGCAAGAGAGATAAAGCATCTTCCAACTAGGAAATCGCTAAGAATAGATAACATCCTGAACCTAAATTGCAAAAACCAGCTACAGCGTCTCTCTGAACATATCCTAAAATCCTTCGAAAGCAAGAGGCAGTAGCTCTCTACATTGACGTCGCCCAAACATTCGACATAGAATGACATCCCGGAATTCTCTACAAAACAAAGAAGCTCGATACTCTTCTATATTTGCTCACCATCATTGCGAGTTTTCTCAAAAACCGCACCTTCTCTGTACGCATAGGCAACACAATGTCTGCAAGAAAAACTGTACAAGCAGTTGTCCCACATGGCTCCATTTTAGAACCTCTATTATTTAACTTTTACGTGGCAGACATCCGGATATCCCGCATAGTCTGTACCGCCATGTATGTCGTCAACACCGTGATTTTCACCTCACATACAGAAACCGATCTAGCAGTAATAAAACTCCAACAATCATTCAACATATTCTCTGACTGGTTGAAAAAATGACGCAAGTTGAATACCACAAAATGCGAGGCCAAAATCTTCACACTCCGGCGTCCAAGAAACCCTAAGAAACTCAAGATCAACGACGATGAAATAGAATGGCATCCAGCAGATAAAGCAATAAAATACCTAGGACTACATTTGGATCGCAGACTCAGGTCGAACTACCACATTAATCAGAAACTATCCGAAGCCTATGGCCGCATCTCGAAACTCTATCGTCTTCTGAATACGAGAAGCTCACTTAAAATCGAAAGCGGGCTGTTACTCTATGAATCATTGATCCGTCCCGCAATATTACAAGCGTCATCCGTATGGTGCACAGCCGCTCCATCCAAACTTCAAAGAATACAGTCCATAAGAAATTAACTTCTCCGCACTATTTTGAAAGCACCCTGGTTTATACGAAGTTCACAACTCCACAGGGAAACTGGTCTTCAAACTATTAAAACCTACGTTATGAATTCCGCAAAAGTCTTTATAAAAAGCCTAGAAGCATCTTCTGGAGCACAGTACTACAACCTAGGCCGCAGATCAACAACACAACGACGTCTAAAACACGGTGTGTGTGTGTATATATATATATATATATATATATATATATATATATATATATATATATATATATATATATATTAACATATCATTCCTTACACGAGTGCTACTACTAACAACATATATTCTATTATTATTATTATTGTTATTTTAACTCATACCTGAGTTATTCGTGAATTTCCAAATGGTATTCCTAAAATAACCCTAAGAGAGGAGAGACTATTGAATCTCCTCAAAATTTTAAAGGATAAACACTTCAAAATGTCTCACATTTAATTTTATTTTAACCAGTATATCCATGTCAAACATGTTATACGTCTTGTAAATGTCCCTACATGTAACATGTTATACAGCAATATTGTTCAGACACGGAGGAATCCAATTGGATTGCCCTCAGCCCAGGCAATGTAAACAGTCACTTCAAAAAAGAGAAAAAACTGTATAGCATAAATGTAATGCTAAACGTTTTACAATAAACCATAGATTTAAAAAAAAAAAAAGATTTGCTGTTTGGGCCTGTTTATTTCTACCAACAGAAATAAGTATAATCAGTTTTCGAAGTTCAAAGCTAAGGAAGAAATATTCATGAGCAAAATTCGGCCTTAGGACTATCTGAAAAAATTACAGAACTATAGTATCGATTTATAAATAAAAGCAAAGAAGTTTTAACTCGGTTTCACACACTGAAAACCCAAAGAAACAGGTACACCTGCCTAATATCGTGTAGGGCCTCGCTAGTACGCAGAAGAGCCGCAATACGAAGTGGCATGGACACGACAAATGTTTTAAGTAGTGCTGGAGGGAATTGATACCATGCTTCCTGCAGGCCTGTCCATAAATCCCTAAGAGTACGAGGGGGTGGAGATTTCTTGTGAACGGCACGTTGCAAGGCATCCCAGATATGGTCAATAATATTCATGTCGGGAGAAATTGGTAGCAAGCGGAGATGTAAAAATTAAGAAGAGTGTTCCTGGGGTTACTCTGTAGCAATTCTGAACGTATGGGGTGTCGCATTGTACTGCTGAAATTGCCCAAATCCGTCGGAATGCACAATGGACATGAATGGATGCAGGTGATCAGCCAGGATGCGTACGTACATGTCACCTGTCAGAGTCGTATCTAGACGTATCAGGAGTCCCATGTCACTCCAACCGCATACGCCACACACCATTACAGAGCCTCCACCAGCTTGAAAAGTTCCCTGCTTACATTCAGGGTCCATGAATTCATGAGGTTGACTCCATACCCGTAAACATCCATCCGCTCGATACAATTGGAAACGAGACTCTTCAGACCAGGAAACATGTTTCCAATCATCAACATTCCAATTTCGGTGTTGAGGGGCCCAGGTGATGCGTAAAGCTTTGTGTCGTGCATTCAGCAAGAGTACATGAGTGTAACTTCGGCTCTGAAATCCCATATCGATGATGTTTCGTTGAATGGTTCGCACACTGACACATGTTGATGGCCCAGCAATGAAATCCGCAGCGATTTGCGAAAGGGTTGCACTTCTGTCACGTTGAACGATTCTCTTCAGTCGTCGTTGGTCCTATTCTTGCAGGATTTCTTTCCTGCCACAGTGATGTCGGTATACTCGTGAAATGGTCGTACGGGAAAATCCCCACCTCATCGCTACCGCGGATATGTGTTTCCCATCTCTAGTGTGCCGACTATAACGCCTCATTCAATCTCATATAAATCGTGATAGCCTGCCATTGTAGCAGCAGTAACCGATCTAATGCCTGCGCCAGAAACCTGTTGTATTATATAGGCGTTGCCGACCGCAGCGCCGTACTCTGAGTGTTTACATATCTCTGTGTTTGCATACGCATGCCTACACGCCTATAACAGTTTCTTTGGCACTTCACTGTATATTAAGTATTAACCATCCGCATTTGTAACCTGTAGTTGGTAATGGATGACTTAGATTTTACGTTAATTTGTCATTTTTTTATCACCTTTGCGCTTTAAGAAGAATTTTTTTTTTCCATAAGACAGACAAGTACACTGGTTCATAATTAATAGATTTTCGGGGTATGCCAAGTTGTTTATTTCATAATCTGAGCTTACGTCTCAGATTATGAAATAAACAACTCACATTCCCTGAAAATCCATTAATCATGAACAAAAACGGCCGCGGAAGCCTTAGAAACCAAGTACACTGGTGACAAAAATTAAAGCAACAAACGAAAATTTCAAGGTTGCGTTTGTTTTGCCACAAAACAATATAAACAGGTGATAGGAAAGTAGAAACAATGTAAACAATACAGAATGTAAACAACGGCAATATGCATAAGGGTAGACAAAAATGTTCTTCTTTTTTTTCCAACTTAACGGATTGGCACATACTTTCCGACAACTAGTTAATGTGCTCAGTATGGGGTGTGACCACCTCTGGCAGCAATACAGGTCTGACAACGGCGGGACATGCTGTGAATGATGTAATCAAGAGCAATGACACCCATTCTTCCTGCAGAGCTACTCGCATGTCATGGAGAGTGGTTTTTGGGTGCTGACGTGATGAAACTCGTCTCGCTAGTATCCTAGACATGCTGTAAGGGATTCAAATTTGGAGAGCGAGCAGGCCACACCATGCATGCAATATCTTCCGTTTCCAAGAAAATATCAACCACCCGAGCTCTATGAGGTCGAGCATTATCGTTCATCAGTATGAGGTCTAGACCAACATCACCTCGCAGCAACCACACATGAGGTCCCAACATCTCGTCACGATACCTGACAGCAGTTAACCTTGCCGATTCACCCATACAATTTCATGAAGAGGTGTTCGAGTGGTCAACATAATCCCTGACCACACCATTAGGGATCCACCTCGATATCGGTCTCTTTCCACAATATTTGGGTCCCGAAATCGTGTTCCCTCCAGATGCGAATCCGTCAATAATCACTCTCCAGACCAAATCGGTACTCATCTATGAAAAGAACACTGGCCCACTCTTCGACTGTCCAGTTGGTATCTTGACGACTCCGCTCTAGAAGTTCCCTACTGGAAGACACGTCAGGGGTAAATATACACTAGGTCTAAAACAATAAAAGCCACTCTGCTGTATCCTTCTGCAGACTGTTTTCCTCGATACACCTGTTCCTGTGGATGCTGTGAGGTTAGATGCCAGTTGCTGTGCAGTACTAAGACGATACCATCGTGCCCTTATAGCCAAATAATGGTCTTCTCTTTCTGATGTCACACGTGGTCGACACTGCCCTGGTCTTCGGGATACAGTTCCAGATTCTATAAACTGTCACCACATTCGAGAGACAACAGAACGATTCACATTAAACCATGGATCCACATCAGTTTGAGACTGTCCTACTTCCATTCTTCCTATGGCCCTCCACAGCATAGAGTCTGGTAGGCGTCTTCTCTGTGCCATTACTGCATCGTTTGTG
Organism: Vandiemenella viatica; assembly: GCA_031002005.1. NCBI lineage: Eukaryota > Metazoa > Arthropoda > Insecta > Orthoptera > Morabidae > Vandiemenella > Vandiemenella viatica. Next base: position 190,880,240 of record CM061921.1, read on the forward strand.
AATGTGTACACAGCGGCTGTGGATTTGGGACTACTCAGCAAACACTATCCCGTTTGATATGTCCCCTGACGACATCGTTGGCATGGTTGTACAATGACCGGAATGCCATCTTCCGTGCAGAAAACGATTGTATGGACATTTGTTGACAGTTTGTATGATTATGTTCTGAATTATACACAGAACGGAGAAATAGCGGTTTGTTGCTTTAATTTTGGACACCAGTGTACTTACTGCGATGTTTCTAATAACACAAATCTTATTGAGTATTTTCGGTTAAGAGTTCCATTTACTTGCACCTGTGTCCATTTGATAAATTAGATAATTTCAAAGTCGGATCTATAACAACTGCGGGATCTGACAACCTTAGGACATTAACTTGAAAATTACCAGACAGTAAAATTAAATTAAAACCAACCGTTCAGATTAACTATTTCCAAAAATAGTGTCAAACTGTACACAGAGAATTTTGTGTTTTATTTTGTTTTGGACCAATTTAACATAAAATATCCAGTCTCGTAACTTGTTAAAATTTTTAGTTTATGTGCGGGCATTCGATGACTCTTAGAATTTTTTAAAAACTCCAAGGGTGCTGAAGTGTAATAAATATCATAGCTAACAAATAACGGATTTTTGTAGTTTGTAGATTGGTGTGGTATTTAGTTTTTTACTATCACAACTGGAAGCAGCAAGAAAACATTAATTTTATCAATCACCAGCATATAATGGCTCTTGCGCCCGACTTTCAAGCTTTTAAGAACAATTATTTCTGAGAGTTTTTCAGCTTTGCTCGATAGGGATGATTGCATTGATTTATGATCAAGTTGAGTAAATCTATTAAAAAATAACACACGATCCTGTCGCTCTGGTCAGAATGATCGTATCGTAGGATGGTATCTGTTTCTGGTTGCAAAAGAAACTTCTCAAAGAATGTAACAATATGAGCTTCCGTTCAATGACCCTGTGAGCATGATACATTACTATTACTATTACTCCGCGATTCACTAAAAGTGTGTGGCGGAGGGTGCATTGCACCTATCCGGGAACGTAATGGTTTGGAAGGGATATACGGGATAAGGCAGGAGGCGTCCATGGGCTATTGTGAGGAACCATCCCAGCATTCGCATGGAGCGATCTGGGGAAACCATGGAAAACCCAGATCAGGATGGCCGGAGTGCTTTATCGAAAGCTATTCCTGTAGGATTTTATGTTTAGTCGCCCGGTAAATCCTTTCTATTCCACTCCCTAATCGCTCGTGGAAAAAATGAGTACAGAAATGAATCGGTTCTGGCCCTGATTTCTCTTATCTTATTTTCGCGGTCATTACGGGATATGAATGTTGCTGGTAGCAATATTTGATTACTGTCATTCCGAAATACGTCAGTCGAGAATTTTTCAATTAGCTTCTGTCGAGAGCAACGCCTTCAGTGCTCCAGGTCTTTCCAACCTAACTCGTTCAACATCGCACTTACGCTTTCCCTCCAACTGTATATACCTGTCACGAATCGGGCGGCTCTTCTTTGGACCATCTCTAATGCCTCCAATAAACCCTTTTGACGGGGACATACAGAGCAATATTCTAAGTGAGGCCGCACTAGTGACTTGTATGCAATCGGTTTAACTTCCGGAGTGTATTGTTTTAAATTACGTCCTAAAAATCGAAGCATACGTTTTGCTTTCCAAATTTCATTCTCGATATGCTCATTCCACGACAAATTATTACGAAATGTTACCCCTAGGTATTTAGCGGAATATACCGTTCTAAGGACAGTGCCATTAATTGTATATTCAAAGCTAAATGGTGTCACCTTTTTACTTACACGCATGACTTGGCACTTTTTAGCGTTTAACTCCAACTGCCAATCTCTAAACCACGCAGTTATTATCATAATATCGTCATGTAACAATGCGCAGTCGTCCTGGGTTGTTATTTCACGATAAATAATAGCATCATCGGCAAATAATGTTTTCATCCACCTTATTATATCGCAAAAATCATTAATGTATATGAGAAACAACAGAGGCCCTATCACGCTTCCCTGAGGAACCCCGGACCTCACTTCAGTAAGTGATGAACGCTCACTGTCGAGAATTACACACTGTGTTCTGCCGTCCAGAAAGTCTGCAACCCAGTCGCATATTTGTCTAGATATGCCGTAACCGCGAAGTTTCCTAAGTAATCTAGTGTGAGGCACAGTGTCGAAAGCTTTTTTAGAGTCTAATAGAACTAAATCAACCAGGGATTGCTCATCTATAATACGGCTCAAGTCGTGAATTAAAAGAGCAAGTTGTGTTTCGCAGCATTGGCCTTTTCTGAATCCATGTTGATTTGGGTTTAAAAGCTCACCTTCATCCAAAAACCGTATGACATTTGAATTAATGACGTGTTCTAAAATCCTGCAAAATATTGAGGTTATCGAGATCGGCCTATAATTTTGAGGATCATTAATATTCCCATTTTTAAACACTGGACTTACGATGGCGGTCTTCCATTCGGCTGGCATTTTTCCTTGATCCAAGGAGGCGGTATATAAATTCATCAAATACGCCGCAATTTCCTTTGCGTACCTAGAGTAGAATTTTGTAGGAATACCGTCTGGTCCGGGAGCCTTATTGAGATTTACATTTATAAGCAGTTTAGTTATTCTCTCGACATCGAGAACGAGATCATTCATAATTTTGTTGGTACGATTGTTAAATATCGGAATCTCCTCCGAGTTTTCTGTCGTGAAAGCGTTTTTAAATACAGTATTCAAAATTTCTGCATTCTCTACGCTAGTTTCTGATAATTCCCCATTTTCTTTAATCAACGACGGCATGACCTTACGACAGCCTCTTATTAATTTGACATATAACCAGAACTTTTTTGGATTATTAATCCGATCTTTGGATAAATTTCTGACTCGGAATTCTTTAAACGCATCACGCATTGCCTTACGCAATATACATTGTGGTATATTGGAAAATAATAATCAAGGATTAATTTCTCCCACAACCGCTCGTACAACTTCAACATGGTGGAGAGATACTTGAGAACATAAAACTCAATTATCCCTCATTAATAGATTCTCAACATATGTCTATTTATAATGAACATAGTTCTCTTGCGGTTAAAAGAGTTTACAGAAGCAGATACCAGCGATCTGTTACAGGATTTATTTTATTTTAATTAAATTTTTTTTCGATGTCATAAATTATAAAATTTTAAGTGCACTTTGTCCCTTGGATCACAGACGAAATTTTGGAGCTGATGGATCAGAGGAGAAGGTACAAAAATGCTCAGGATGAAGCAGGAAGAGAGCATTACAGGCAATTTAGAAATCAAATAAATAGGAAATGCAAAATAGCAAAAGAAAAATGGCTACAAGAAAAGTGTGAAGAAGTAGAAAAGGTAATGGTTGTATGAAAAGTAGATGTTGCATATAGAAAGATCAAACAGAATTTTGGAGAAATGAAGAAAAGAGGTATGAACATTAAAGCTGCCGATGGGAAACCTCTTTTAAGCTCAGAAGATAGAGCTAACCGATGGAAGGAATACATTGAGAAACTGTATGATGGGGACGACTTGAACAATAGTGTATTGGAAAAGGAAGGCGATGTCGACATTAATGACTTAGGAGATCCTGTTTTGAGAACAGAATTTAATAAAGCTCTGAATGACTTGAAAGCAAATAAGGCAGTTGGAATTGATGAGATCCCTGCAGAACTTCTTAAATTTCTAGGAGAGGAAGGAATCGAAAGATTATTCAAGCTGATATCAAAAAGTTATGAAACCGGAGAAATTCTAACTGATTTTAATAAAAATATCATCTTCACACTTCCAAAGAAAGCACAAGCCGACAAATGTGAAAATTATCGCACCATTAGTCTAACATCACATGCTTCAAAATTACTGACCAGAATAATATACAGAAGGATGGAAAGGGTAGTAGAAGAGACAGTAGGTGAAGATCAGTTTGGGTTTAGGAAAAATCGCGGTACAAGGGAAGTAATTCTGTCTTTAAGATTAATACTTGAAGGACGGATCAAGAAAAACAAAGATACTTTTATGGCATTTGTTGATTTAGAAAAAGTTTTTGATAATGTTAGGTGGGACAAGATGTTCAAAATTTTAAAGAAGTCAGGTCTAAAGTATCGAGATAGAAGAATACTCTATAAACTATATAAGAATCAACTGGCTGTAATAAAAGTAGACAATCACGAGAGACATGCATCAGTTAAAAAGGGTGTGAGACAAGGTTGTAGTCTATCCCCGTTAATATTCAACTTGTATGTAGAAGAAGCAATGAAGAAGGTCAAAGAAAAATTTCCATGCGGCATAAATTTTCAGGGAGAAAAAATCAGTATGCTACGATTTGCTGATGACATTGTCTTGTTAGCAGAGAGGGCTGAGGATATTGAGAAGTTACTGAATGGCATGAACAAAATACTGAAGGAAGATTTTGGACTGAATATAAATCAAAGTAAGACAAAAGTGATGAAATGTAGCAGAAATGATACCAATAGTAGCAGATTAAATATAAAAATAGGATCGGATGCTATAGGAGAAGTGAGTGAGTTCTGTTACTTGGGACGCAAAATTACAACCGATGACCGAAGCAGGAATGATGTTAAAAGCAGAATAGCACTAGCAAAAAGAGCCTTCATGAAAAAGAGAATCCTTTTAGTTTCTAATATTGATCTAGGAATTAGAAAGAACTTTTTAAAACTCTATGTGTGGAGCACAGCACTTTACGGTAGCGAAACATTGATTTTAGGAATACCGGAAAGAAAGAAACTTGAAGCATTTGAAATGTGGTGCTACAGAAGAATGCTGAAAATTAGGTGGACAGACAAAGTAAGAAATGAACGAGTTTTGGAAATGATTGGTGAGAAAAGAAGTATATGGAAGAAGCTAACAGGAAGAAGAGACAGGCTGGTAGGTCATATTTTGAGACATGCTGGATTGGTTAATTTGTTAGTGGAGGGAACAGTCGAAGGTAAGAACTGTAGAGGTAGACAGAGATTAGAATATATGAAACAGATAATTGAGGACGTGGGTTGTAAGGGGTATATAGAAATGAAAAGGTTAGCGCAGGATAGGAAGGGATGGAGGAATGCATCAAACCAGTCTAAAGACTGACGACAGCAAAAAAAAAAAAAAATGTCCCGTCTGTCATGCAGACGTGAGTTCCTAGTAGACTACAGCACGCGAAAAACACTTATATTTCAAGAAGCAAAGATAATTGCGTATTTTATTCGAAATTAGAGTGTAAAAATTATAATGCCTCTCTCTGAACGCAACAAGAACAGTATAACATCTCCAGATAAGAAGTGGCTAAAATACTCTTTAATTTATAGAGCTGCTAAAATAAAAATGTTCAAATTGCGTTTTTGATCTGAAAGATTTCATTGTAAACCTACTTTTGCATCAAGAAATCTTCAATAACTGTTTCGAACTTTGTTTTAAGCAGATTTTTCAATAATTTTGTGGATGGCATAATATAACAAATACGAAAAGTAATGAAGAAATTAAACTAGTGAGTGACTGGAAATAATTGGAAATTTCATTAGGAAAAGTACCCAGTTTAAATTAAGCTACAGTAGCCAGTAATGGAAAAAAATGAACCTGAAAAATAGTTTGCATTAAAAACAGCTTGTTTAATTCCCGCAGACTGGTATTTATGTACAGCTTTTACGCAGTTCTCCGTTTTCCTACGTGACTGCAAATGCATTGTATTGCTTCTTTCTTAGGGAATCTCTGCGAAATTGCTGATGGTATAGTTTATCGTTAAGAAAATGTTAATATGTTGGTCCAAGAATGTTACTCCATGCCACGAATAACGCACACTTAGCAAAATACATCAATAACATTTTTATCGTTCAGCAAGCACTTTGATTTGATTTATTTCCTTATTAATTCAAACCTTCAATTGCCATATCTACAGAACACCTAATTATAAACGTTTCATCCCTTTCAATATCGGCGACTTCTATAATAATAGATATAAAAACAAAACCTTAAACAGCATTTGGTGCATATGCAAATACATATCCTACTTTTGATACTTTTCTAAAACCTGTTACCTACAGTTGTTGCCCGAAATGATCTGGGCGCAATATTATAGACTATCCTTAAATCCATTTTCAAACCACATAGAAGACTGCTCTTTATGAAACACTTTAGAACGTTTTTGAACGAGCCAACAACGTTGTTTCTTCAAGCAGTTTTCCTTAGTCTATTAGCGTTGAGTGAAAATAAGTTCATTTACTTACTGCTTCTGTATTTTTGCCGTAGCAAATTGCTTTGGTGTCTTCTTAAGTAACCGATATCAGTTATTTAGCAATTATTTTTCCCACTTTCCCGTGAGATTTTTGGTGAGGAACCAAAAGAAGCGCGCGTTAGAATAAGCAGGCTGCAATGTCAATGACGTTAAAATTTTCTTCCCAGCAATATCGTATGACTTCGTTTAGATAACTACGTATCATTTTGAAAAATTTAATGTAATTTCAAATATCTTTACTATATTGGAAACATTGAATTTCTCTTGGATTTCTAGTTATTCCACGCTGTTGAATATTCCATGTAACAATTGAAATGTTTTCTGTCCTAGCTTCATCTTGGAATTAATATCTTGTGTAAATACGATAACTTTTGTGTTGTGTATGGACATTGCCGTATGTTTTAGAAACGTAAAAAGATGTGCATTCAATGTTCGCGAGAAGTTTTTACTACCGTAATTTAACCATCGTTTTAGTTTGTAATATGAACCGCCTGAAAAAAGTAAGTTTCCTTTATACGGATCCGTCTCAATGTTGGATAGTCGTCTGAGTATATTACCTATAGCACATGGTACTCTCTTCGTTGGTGTGTAAAATGGGTTGAATAAGCCAAAGGAGGAAATTCAGCGGTGAGCTATTCAGTTCGTTTGGATACATATGAGCATGATAGTACATAATCATAACATACTCTGAACAAATCTTTATTTGAAAGTCAAATATTATCGAAAAATTCTCCATAGATTGTACCTTACTTGTAGTTTTCTAATTTTTTGAACTTCAAAGCTAAACCTGTTAGTTTGTACAAAAACTAATTTCGTTGATAACGTATTAAAATATTCTAAATATCAAGAAATAAGCTATATAGATATCATCTATTCAAAATACGCAAACACTCGAAACAGAAATTGCTTACAGTACATGGTGTCACCTAATTAATTCCACTTACATGCTAAAAAGCAGAAAATGTGTACAGTAAATTTCGTCAATATTGTATGGTGGAAGACATTTTATCTGGTGTTTGGATTTCTTATTAGACAAGACTTCATTAATGTACTTCGGTTAAATACGAGGGTTGCCCAATATGTGAGGAAGACGAAATCTTGCAACATTTCTAGTATTACATTTAACTGTTTAACCTTTTGTCGAATATTGTCTAGAAATGTATCACCCTCGAATGAACTTCCGGTGCTGAAAGCGGATGACGAAATTGTATCCGTGTAAGGATTCACCAGTGTCACCAGGGACCACGCATTCTGCAGTCACATAAGTGAATCACCGTCTGGTCGTCCAGATTTCGGGTTTCCCATGGTTTCCTGATATCACTCCATGGCAATTCCAGGGTGGTTTTCTGAAGGCCATGGCCGAATTCCTCCCCATTCCTCGCCCGCAGCCCTTTCCCGCCTGTAATGATTTCTAGACGAGGCGTGGAGCCAGACCAAATGTTTGGTAAGTCCTTAAATGACCGTGAAGCTTCACGTGTAACACGGTTAGTGTGTCAGAACGAAGCAACTCTGGTTTATGGTAACAATTGCGATACTGTCTCTAATATCCATGACAATAATCATGTAGTTCGGAATTCATTACACAGAAATAATACTTTAGTGTAAGAAAACAAACTACGTAAACATGGAGTACATTAGTTTACGAAGTACATAGTCTTGACAGGAATCATTGACCCCTAATAAATGTAGTGGAGGAAGCAAAATAGGAAAAGAGGACCTTCAAATAAAAAAAAGAGCTTTAACTGTCTCTTATCACTACTAAAAAAACCGGAAATACTGTTCTTTCTTTTTAAAATATAAAAGTTTAGGAATGCTTTAATTTAAACTACCATTTTCGCGCTGCTTCTATCCCTCGGAGCTTGATGTGCATTTGCTTTTTGTTTTTCTTTTAGTAGATAAGCCTAAACGCTTTAAGCGTAGTATATTTGTTATCTTTATCGTAAAATAATTCCACAATTTATTACGCTTATTGGAGTGTGATTTTAGGGACTTAGAAAACTGAAGAAATAAATAACCGAAATGACGTAACCAAAATGGAAACCAAAGCAACGTCATAGGCTTCCAAATTGTGAAAACCGCATCCAGACTGTTGCAGAGGGCGACAGATGTAGCCCGCTCAAAATAAAGTGTACACCATGATATCAAAGCCACTTTACGTATGTACTGTTTGCGTGGGAGATGGGTCTTTGGAGATTAGTTATAACATATCTTGTAGGATTAATCACCCAAGCAGGTAATATATTGAAGCTTTTATGGCTGACGTCCAAATTACATAAATGTATCTGACACGCTCTGAAATTGTAACATTTCTTCTGTCTTGTCCGGGAGTAGGCGCCTACCCCACCATTGTCACTCCCCACTGTGACAGTGTTGTAAGTGTGGAAGACTGCGGTATTATGCGTGTTCAGTGAACAGTGTTGTTTGCGTTGTGGATGAAAACGGACTGCAGATTAGCAATTGTGCACCACCACCTCTTTTCCCATGCCGGCTAAGTCCTGGTGACGAAAATTTCTTCCCCCACCACGGTACCGCAACCAACTGAGCTGAAGAAAGTCGAAACATGTACACGACTGTCTCCATGAAACGACTTCTTAACATTCATAGTCATCATCAGGGGACCGGGTGTGATAATGAACAAGCCTCTTCCATAATTTCACTTCTCAAACTCTGGAGTGCTACTGGCCAGGTCTTCTGGTACTTCCTTCATTCTACTAGATCATGATCTGCTTCCAGTTACTGATTTTTCATTATACGCCTTATATAGTTTTGTTGCCGCTGTTATTATAATGTCACCAAACAAGTTCAATCTCGATTCTCCTAAGATATCTAGAACGCTTAAAAAAAAAAAAAATCCTAGTTGAAATCAGACTGATTCATTTCTTATTATGTCATATTATGCATATAAAAACTAAAATGTATCAAAGCGCAACGTTTCACGTAGGTATTAAGCTTTTCAATAAATTATCTCATAATATAAAATCCAGATCAAGAAAGGAAAATTTTGACACATTTTTTACGTTGTAGCTTCAACACTCTCATTTCACTTTATAGGAGAATATTTGAATTATATTATCTGAAGTAATTAATATCTTAATTTATATTTGACGTGTGTGATATCTTTATTTATAATGTTTATATGTATATGATCTGAAGGAAAAACAAAATACTACTATTAATACAATTGGGAATAACCGGAGAACAGGCGACTGAGCAACAAACTGTGCATTGCCTATCCATGTTCAAGTTTGGGATTTTTGCCATGAGCTGAACATTTAGCAGTACCTTGTGGCAAGCTGAGCATTGCAGTGACAGAATACTGCCCGAGGTTGTATTTAATAAGCCTGTGTGAGAACACAACGCCCCAGGAATTACAGCTGTTTTTCTCTTGAACCTAGTTTCCTTAAATGAGGTTTGTACAGATTTAAGATCTTTTTTGTATGTATTCTAATGTATGTCTTCCTCTGCAGTTCTTATCTTCGACTGTTCCCTCCACTAACAAATTAATCAATCCTGCATGTCTCAAAATATGACCTACTGTCCTGTCTCTTCTTTCTGCTAGATTCTTCCACAAACTTCTTTCCTCACCCATAATTTCAAAAACTCGTTCGTTTCGTACTTTATGGGTCCTATAAATTTTTAGCATCCTTCTATAGCACCACATTTCAAATGCTTCAATTTTCCTTCTGTCTGATATTCCTAAAGTCCATGCTTCGTTGCCAAAACGTGCAGTGCTCCACACATAGAGTTTTAAAAAGTTCTTTCTGAGCACTAGATCAATATTTGAAACTAAAACATTTTTCTTTTTCATGAAGGTTCTTATTGCTACAGCTATTCTGCTTTTAACATTCTTCCTGCTTCGGCCATCAGTTGTAATTTTACTTCCTAAGTAGCAAAATTCACTAACTTCTGCTGCCGCATCTGACCCTATTTTTATATTTAATCTACTAGTATTGGTATCATTTTGCTACATTTTGTCTTGATTTTGTCTTGATTTGGTTTATATTTAGTCCAAAATCTTCTTTTAGTATTTAGTATTTAGTATTTTGTTCGTGATATTCAATAACTTTTCAATATCCTCAGCCTGTTCTGTTAACATGACAATGTCATCAGCAAATCGAAGCATACTGATATTTTTTTCTCTTTGAACATTTATGCCACATTCAAATGTTCATTCACTTCCTTTATTGCTTTTTCTACATACAAGTTGAACATTAATAGGGATAGACTACAACCTTGTCTCACACCCTTTTTAACTGATACGTGTCTCTCATGATTCTAAACTTTTATTATAGCTACTTGATTCTTACAAAGATTATAAAGTATCCTTCTATCTCGGTATTTTAGAACAGACTTCTTTAATATTTTGAGCATCTTGTCCCACCTAACTTAATCAAAAGCTTATTCTAAATCAACAAACGTCATAAACTTTTTGATATAAGTTTGAATAATCTTTGTGTTCCTTTTTCTCCTAGGTATTTCAGAAGTTCTGCAGGAATCTCATCAATTCCAAGGGCCTTATTTGACTTCCAGTCATTCAAAGCTCTATCAAATTCTATCCTCAAAACAGGATCACTTAAGTCATCAATGTCGACATCAACTTCTTTTTCTAATGCACTGCTGTTCAAATCAGCTCCATCATACAGTTTCTCTATGTATTCCTTCCTTCCGATTAGCTCTATCTTCTGAGCTTAGAAGAGGTTTCCCATCTGCAGCGTTAATGTTTATACCTCTTTTATTCATTTCTCCAAAATTCTGTTTGATCTTCCTATATGCCACATCCACTTTACCTACGACCATTTCCTTTTCAACTTCTTCCACTTTTCTTGCAGACATCTTTCTTTTGCTTCTTTACACTTCCTGTTTATTTGTTTTCTATATTGTCCGTATTTCTCCCTTCCTGCTTCATCCTGAGCACTTTTATGCCTTCTCCTTTGAGCAATCAACTGCCAAATTTCTTCTGTGATCCAAGGTTTTTGTACGGCTTGTACCCCAAAGCCTAATGTCTCTTTACCAGCTTTCATTATTTCAGTTTTTAATGCATTCCACTCGTCCTCAGTTGAGCACTTTTCAGAGATACTACTTACACGCACGTATACCATTTCTGAATCCATTTCCGTGATGTTAGATTGCTTCAATTTATTAACTTCCAATTTTTTCTGCTTGTGATGCATCTTTATTCTTTTGAATTTCATTCTGCACTTCATAACTATCAGATTATGGTCAGAGTCTATATCTGCTCTTGGGTACGTTTTATAGTCTAGAACTTGACCATGATATAATCTAGCTGTATCCTCTGGACGTTTACAGGTGTATATCCTTCTATCATGATTCTAAGTGTGTTCGCCACGACTAGTTTATATCTTTCACAAAATGCTAACAATCTGCTTCCTGGCTCATCTCTTTCTACTGCCCCAAAACTTCCTACAGTATTCCCCTCTTATCCTTCCACCACCACCGCATTCAAATCACCCATGATTATTAGATTTTACTCCCCCTTCACATATTGGATTAATTGTTCAATTACAGGGTATATTTTCCCTATTTCTTCATCATTTTCCTGTGACGTTGGCATGTACCCTTGTACTAACGTGATTTGGGGGGGGGGTTTGTTTCTAACCTCATCAAAATAATCCTGACTCTAAATTGTTCACATTAACTCACCCGTTTCCCTACTCTCTTATTCAATACAAATCCTACACCAGTAACTCCATTGACAGCTTGTTTGCTAATTATCTTGTATTCCCCCTGCCAGAAATCCTGTGCGTCCTTCCATTTAATCTCACTAATCCCAATAACATCTAATTTATCGAGCGTTGTGGGTGAACGGTTAAGGTTCTGGCCACGCATTCAAGAGGACGCGGGTTCGAATCCCCGTCCGGCCATCCAGATTTGGTTTTTCCATGGTTTCCCCAAATCACTCCAGTCGAATGCAGGGATGTTCCTTCAAAAAGGCCATGGCCGAATTCCTTCCCGTTCTTTGTTCCCAGTCCCATCCCACCTCTAATGACTTTAGCCGTCGACGAGGCGTAAAGCCATAAGGAAAAAAAAACATTGAATTTAAGTCTTTCCATCTCCCTTTTTAAGTTTCTATCCTACCTGCCCTATTCAGACTTCTAACATTCCACGCTCTGACTCATAGAATGTTTCTATCCGTTCTGATGATTCCTCCCTAAGTAGTCCCCACCCGGAGATCTAATTTGGGGACTACTTTACCTCCGGAATGTTTTACCCAGGAAGAAGTCATCATACTGTATGTAATTTGAGAGGATTTCGTAGCCTAGGAATACCCTTAGGGTCTTTAAAGCAGTGGTTTCCCGTTGTCTTCTACATCCCAACGCCGTTGATCATTTCTGATTCATCCGCATTTAGGGGCTGTTTTCAACGCCAATGGCAAGAAGGTGCCCTGGACCACTCCCTGCTCTTCCTCCCTCCTTTCAGAGGCCGTTGGCAAGCAGTGGGTGACTCCTTAAACCGGGAATCTTTCAGTCGCCAGAGCTTCGTCCGTGCAAACAGGGTGCACCACGTGAAGGAGAGGTTGACATTTGGTGGGAAGATGCTAATATAGTCTCTACCAAACCCATACATCCTTAACATCTAATCTTCCCCTTAAACATAGAGAAAATTATAAAAAAATGCAGAACTTAATGAATTTCGTCTACTTTCTTGATCTAACAAGTCTGTATTTTAGTTTTAAAATCAACGATGCATAATTTTTGCCAATTTGCAACAAATCCGTCTCCAGACTTTGGATAGAATCGTGAAAGAATTTTGTACCATCTGGGTGGAGCTAAACGGATTACTCAGAATTTGGTTGGTTCGGATACCAAACTGCAGACGTTTAGAAAACTTTACCTTATAGGCATTAAATATATTAGCTTACTTATTGGTTTTTTTTTATCTTATTTTTTTATTTTTGGCTTTACGCCTCGTCGAGGTCATTAGAAGCGGTATGGAATTAGGACATGGCCTTTTGAAGGAAGCATCTCGGCACTCGCCTGGAGTGATATGGGAAATCCATGTAAAACCCAACTCTGGATGCCCGGACGGCGATTCGAACCTTGCGTCCTCCCTAATGCGAGCAAGAGCATTCACTGTTCACCCCCCACGCTCGGCTACGTGTTGGAATTTCTGTCAAACTTCCACTTCCTTTTGGCACTGATGGTACAAAACTACGGATGTAAGTCAGATGTTAATATAAAACCCAAATTTATTTGTAAATTGAGTCTTTAACAAACTGAAATTTCTCCAGGTGACAATTTCGTTTTTATTTTATATAAAAAAAACAAACACAATTTACAGCGACAGTAAAATTTTGAATTGATTACCAAGTTCCTTTTTTTCTTAGGACTATAAGCCTTGTTGACATCGAGATCGAAGGGACTGGAGCAAGAAAAGCAAAAAAGATATTCGGCCATTGCTTTTTGAAGGAACCATCCAGACATTCGCATAGACTGATTTGGAGAAACTATTGACAACCGAAAGTTGAATTCTCGGACCGGGATTGAAACCTAAGTTTTTTTTGTTTTTTTTTTTTTGTTTTTTTTGTTTTTTTTTTGTTTTACGACTCGTCGACGTCTAGATCATTAGAGGCAGAAAACGGTCAGGAGGCGAGTTTGGACGATGGACTTATTCGGCCATGGCCTTGTGAGGGAACCATCCGGGCAGGATGGAGATTCTAATCCACGTCCTCCCGAATGCGAGGTCAGAGCGTTACCACTCACCCACCACGCTCGGTACTTTTTTCCTTCCTATTGTAGCAAAGAATTATTTATTTTTTAAATTACACACACACTCTGATAATTCAGTATAACATTAGATGCAACAGGTGACAAAAAAAGAAGAAAAATAAAATAAAAGGAAATATTCTTTTACTCCAAAGGTAGTAATTCAAACTATTACCACACGTATGTCCGAGTATGTGAATAACTGACAATATATCGCCGTGTTTCGGAAATTCGTGAAATTTTCTCTCGTTAAAAAAAGTAGGATGGATCAGGAATGAGTAGATCTGATATTTTAAAAGATGTGTGAGTCCATAAGTTATTGATTAAAATCCTTCAAATCCTAACACCGTTTGTTCCCAAATTTCTCGGTTATTGATAGAGTAATCGTGGTTTAAATAATAAAACTTTTCATTGTTGTTTAACGGATTAATAGTGCCAAGAAAAGAAGATAAGTATTGTTTTGTGAGACACTTATTCACATTGATGGGCAAGCACTAAGTGTATTAGGTTTGGAAATATTATTTATGAAATTCTTTTCTGGCTGTCTGGTAACTGATTGATAAGAAGCCAACAATAAACCATTTCAGTTAAGGCTTAACATCACAATTATTTCAGCCATGATCAGATACGAGAAGAAAATTCCATTTTTCCATAAAAAGCGGTCATTTTTATCAGTAATCCGAGACTCATTAAAGTTTCAGCTTACACTCGCTCGGTGTAGTTTGAAGGATACAGGGGCAAACGTTTTATTGAAGCAAGCAGCGCCTATCAAGGCATCAATTTGGCAACACAAGCCGTTGCCATGGAGACGGCTGCCGCCTATCTGATGGCCGGGGCGTTGGAAATGCCTAGATGTTCTCCTGCACCGCAAAATAATGATTTAACTAGTGTCTTCAAAACTTTTTGTTGTAATCGATCCCTACGCGGCAAGATTTTAGGCGCCTACATATTGGTATTGAGTCAGTTGATACCTGTCACATATGCAGTTTAAAGTTTACGTTCATATTTCCATAAATTAAAACTAAAAAAATCGGAGACAAAGTAGAGACTTTTAGTACATGTAATACTTTACAGTTTTGTAACTTAAATTACAACATTTATATTAGAGTAATTGTAGTTTTCTGTTTGCAATACTATGAAAGGCTGCGATCAGTTTGTTTTTATTTTTAAAACATTTTCGTAGTTAATTTGTATCCTCTGTTAACCAAGGATAAAACTGAAAGCATATCAGCGTGAGTGTTAGGTCTAAAGAAGACGAATTCAAATTCATAATAAAATGTTTATATAGACAAAAACAGTGCAAATATGGCCAACTTCTTACCATTATTCTTTAAATTGATTTGGTAAAATAGACAGTCTTCCTGATGTCAGTTGATATCTTAATTGCCATATATCCCGTCCCCAAGTATCTGCTTCAATTATGCATCTACAATTATTTATTGTTTTAACACCTTAACTAATTTCGTAATCCAAGAAAATGACCCATTTTCCTGAAAAACACTTATTGCAGTTTTACGTATGTTTGCAATTTAAATTCAGTTAATGTTTGAGAGTTTGCTGCAGAAGCAATATTGAGAGTATTAGAAATTTAATTAATTGTTTTTAAATCTACCAACAGAAATTTTAATCATCACTTCAGTTTACAATGCTACGCTTATTTTAATAAATTGTACTATAACATTATCATGGATCTTTTACTTGATGTAAAATTACTAATGGCGCTCTAGTTTTTCTAAAACTTACTAAATTGCGCAATTAGACACGAAATATGTTGCAAACTCAATGAATAAGTGACTGTAACAAAATCTTGGATGGATGTTAAAAAACTAATTGTCTCACTGATTTTAAATGTATATACACGGAACAATCAACTGAAGCTGGATGGGAAATCGCAATTACAAGTTACTGTATATTAATTGAGTCTACTTGACACACTCAGTAATGCCTTCTGCAACATAAAAAGACCACCAATACTTCACTATAAAGAAAGGAAATATTTTTTCATTTATTGCGGCTCTTACCGCTGGGAGAAGAATGTTAGCAAGGATTCTGAAGGTTATTGCTCGTGTCATGTAATATAAGTTTGAGTACTATAAGGAAGATCAGACACTTTAACCATGTCAGGGGAGAATCTGTACTGCGAGCAAAAAATTACAGAATGCTCAAACTAATTAACACTTATTACACAAAATATAACTTGCAACGCCCCAAGTAAGTGGATAAGGCAAAAGTAAATTATTCGAAATGGTACCGTTACGAAAGTATTTGCCAAGTGGGAGCCAGTGTCAGATGAGTCTGAAAATAATGGCGTTCTTTCCAGGTTTCGAAACATTTACTCGAGAATGCTAAGTACTAGCATTTCCTCTGATAAAGTTGGTTTGATAAAATAAATAAGGTACTAAGTAGAATTAGAAACGACAGCGAATTCTTTAAAAAAATTAACTGTCTTTTGACTATGTCAGCCAGCCACTAATACTTCTAGTGTGTGGACGTCGTGGTAAACAAAGATGCATCCGGACATTAGCTTGCAATGATTTGGGGAAACTATGAAAAACAAAGGTATGGAAGGGGGAAGGGTATTCGAACCCACGTCCTCCCGAATGCTCTGTGCACGCAGCCACAACGTGGGAGCAGTCCAGCAACAACGATGCACTTCTTTCTAATTTTTGAAAGAACATATTTTTTGTGTAGTAGCAGACTGTCATGTTATCCGGTAAGAGAAGACGTTGTCTTTGTATGTACTTTTATGGTGCTTGTAGAATGAGTTGCAGTCAGCGCTGTATCTGAACGTGGCAGACATCGTTCGTGTTACTGGGAAGTAAAGCTATTTCGGTAGGTCACAATTTTTGCTGTTAACGTACGTTATCTATCAATAGCATAAGTGATATTTATTTCAGTCGTGGCTGTTATTGTTACAAACCATCTGTGGACAAATACAAATTTCCATTTGAGGATCGATAAATTAGATATAAATTTAACTAATACGTCAGCTTCGCTACATTCCGGTCATTTATTGGGTTTAGACAGGGGCGGATAAAAGCCCTGTCTCCAGGTCATTACGACCACACGAAATTATTAATTTAGTTTCATAAGTTTCTAACAGATGGCGATGTGTTAATTTATCGACACAACATTTGGTTATCTAGGTTGGGTAACGATCCAGTAGATGGCGTTGTGTTTCGGTTTATTTATGCTACAGTCTATTAGACGCCATGTGTTTATGTTTACGAAATAACCGAGTTTCTTGAATTTTTCGTGTAATATCATTTTTATAAGTGTGCTATGTATCTACACTAATATTATAAATGTGAAAGTAACTCTCTCTATCTGTCTCTCTGTCCGTTTGTTACGTTTCTTGGGCTAAACGGCTAATCCGGATCGTGATGAAATTTGACGAGGAGATGCTATTTGGCATTAAGATGGACGAAGCATACTTTTTTCTGTATAAATAATACATGTTGTCATATAATTTTGAAATGTTACTGAACGGCGATAGACAGACACATAGGATTTGTAAGTCTCTGTTCTACATGTGCTGATAGCGGTCTGGTAGCTGCGTGGTTAAAGCGCTTGCTTACTGATGTTTGGAGCATTGTCTCCGGTTAAAATCCCGGCGGAAGCGAAGGTTTTTAAAAAATTGTTTGTGATTTTTGAGTCACGCCCGAACTGTTGGTTGTTCGGAATGCACGTTAAACTGTAGGTATCACAAATGTAGGGGCGCAATTCAAGGCAAATCGTAGATAGTCTAACAATGCAGTAGGTGTACACTTTTTACGTTATATTGATCCCTCAGAGGTTGATACTCTCGCAGTCAGTGTGTGTGTGTGAGATCTGCAATAATCTGTACTAATATCATATAAGTAACTCTGTCTCTCTGTCTGTTTGTTACATTTCTTGGGCTGAACGGATAATCCGATCGTGATGAAATTTGACGAGGAGATGCTATTTAACATTAGGATGGACATAGCATACTTTTTTCTATATAAATAATACTTGTTGTCTTATAATTGTTTAAAATTACTGAACGGCGATAGACATACGCTTAGGATGTGAAGGTCTATGAACTACCTTCACATATAGCGGTCTGGTAGCTCAGTGGTTAAAGCGTTAGCCTACTTATGTGTGTAGCGTGGACTCCGGTTCAAATCCCCGTGGAAGCCAAGGTTTTGATGGATTTGATAAGGAAATACTTTGTATCTGTAGGAAGCTCACAGGAAATTTTTTTCGGTATCAATAACAGTTGTAGATACGAAATTTTGACAACTTATCGAATGGTGACAGAGAGACGGATGTGTGTGTTAGTCTGTAATGTTACGTCGGTTGCTCAAGCTGTGCTTCTCGCGCCTTATGTTAGTGTATGATTTGTTAGTAAATTTCGTTTAGAGACACAACGTATTATTTAGTATAGATGTTGATTTTATCTGTACTATTACTTTGTGTCTGCTTAAATGTTTCAGGCACCAGTTTATTTTGCCTTTTTTTTTTTACATGCCTTGCGGGCGTAAACAGGCCTAAGGTATAGCTCTAGCAGAGCACGAGCAGCTAAAGTTATTAGAACGCAAGAGTTGGATGCTCATGCTGAAGAAGAAAGAAAAGACCAAGCTGAAATAAAGCTGCATTTAGTTAACACTCCCCCCCCCCCCACCCCACCCCACCCCACCCACATCCCCGCACCATCGTATGTTTTTCTGGCAACGAAATTCGTAATCCACGCGTACGAAGTCGCGGGTATCAGCTATATATAATAAAAAAAGAGCGGTCTGGAAGCTCACTGGTTAACGAGCTTACTTTCAAAAGTTCTCAGACTTAGATTAAGGTGGAAGTTGAAACTGTTATGCGTGGTATTTGATCACATGATGTACGCCAAATCCGTGGTTTGATTCCACGTTGTACTGTAAGTCCCAAGGAAAAGTTGTTGCCGTCCGTGAAACAATAGCTTAGTACACCTTCGGGATAATTCATTCAACCTTCGGGATGTGGACTAAGGTAGAATGTTTAATTTGTTTAACAAACAGAAAAATATTGTATATATTTGATTGGTCTTCTTCTTACCCCACCCCCTTACCTCATTTTTTGCCAATATTGTTGATACAAACCCACAGTTCTTTATCCAACTTTAGTAGTACTTACCACACGTATGCAACAAAATTGTTTTTGTAGCTGAATAGTTAACACGATTACTTAAGGAATTTTCTGTACTAGTCCGCGGTTTCAAATCCAGGAGGAAGCAGAAATTTTTAGGAGTTGCAGTTGACTATCCGAGCGACGTCATGAAGTTCCGTTGTTTAGATTCCACATTAAACTGCAGGTCCCGGAAGAAAGGAACTGACCGTCCTGCCTCTGACACAATGGGTTAGTACACCTCCTTCGGGAGGATTCAACCAACCTTCGGGTTATGGACTAAGTTAGTTTCTTTACTTTAAAGCGAAGAGAAAAATTCTCTCTACATTTGGTTAACAGAAAGCTAATCCCTCTCCTTCTTTAACCTCCTTAATTTTTACAATTTTTTTTTTTTATACAAACCCACTGTTTGTATCCGATTTAGATGGAACTTAGCACACGTTTACCTTAAAATGATGAGAAAAATATTTCCCACATTTGGTCTATAAAAATCCTTCACTCCCACTTTTGCAAAATTTACAGTTGGAACTATTCAGCCTTTTTTATAAATTTCTCGAAAGTGGTGAGGAAAATAATCAAAGAGGATAGGGATATGTGGTGATATTCATAGATCCCTTATCATTTCCTGTCAAACGGCGTTGGACTGATTAGGACAGGCAGGTGGCCGACCAAGAGATTCGATCTTGAAATTTAAAAATCTACGGTTTTTATCCAATCTTGAAGGAACTTTACGCACAGATGTTTTAAAATTAATGAAAAATCATGTTTCCATTTAGTTTACAAAACTACACTTAATCTTCCCCTTCTCCTTCTTAATACTAATTTATACTAGCAACGTTTCCGTTTTTTGTATTGGTAGAGAAATTTGCCAATGTGGATGCTAATGGAGAATTTTACTACAATCTGATCAAAAGGGATTAAACATTAGAAATTTCATAAATAGCAGCCCAGGAACGCTGTAGACAATATTTTTCTCTTTGTTTTAAGTAAAAAAAGAATAAAAAAATAACTAACTTAGTCCACAACTCGCGGGTTGGTTAGATCCTACCGAAGGGAGTATACTAATTAATTGTTCGTACACAATTGTTAAAAATTCCTGCTTCCACTGAAATTTGAAGCTAGGACCAGACCAAAAAACGCTTGAAATAAAGAGCTTTAACCACTGAGCTACTATACTGCTCTCTTTTTAAATATAGGTGTGCTAAGTACTATCAAAACCAGACAAAAACCATGGGTCTGTTTTTGCCGAAAACGAAAGACAAAGAATATTGTATATCCCAAAGTACTAGAATAAAATATTTCAATAGTAATTTAATTCATAAAAATCATTGTCTTTCGTTTATTTTGAACAGACAAATGTGTTTTGTATATGAGTGCCCATTTAAGAAGAAAAAGAGGCATTGCAACGCAAGCCGGGCAAAGCTAGTAAATATAAGCCTATATATTTCTCGTTTAAGCTAAAGAAAATTCTGATCATCCATAACATCAAATTGCGTATACACAATTAAAATCGGGTAAGCAATAACATGTTAACAGGTTTGTGGCTTGCGCCTTGTTAACTGCATACAAACTGAAGGGTCGTATTTTGCACATTGAACATGTCAGAACAATGGCAGAGAAGAAACTCTGGGAAACTTAGAAACGACGCCACGACAGTTAAATTGTTCCAAATTATACGCCACGACTGCTCCAACTTGATTCTAATTGGTATGCTTCGATGAAGAGCCCATAGCGCTTTCCCTTGGCTTTTGCCTATTTTCAGATAGAGCAGTTGGGTAATAACAACTTTCGGGCATCCTGCTCCAAACAACGGTTTAAATGCTCATTCAACCGCTGCTTAGTCTAGGAAGTTAGTAACATATACACACTTTTTTCCAAAAAATGATTAGCGACCAACATATTTCGTTTAGGAATCAAACAGCCTTGGCAGTTTACACACGTAACGTATGAAAGGATACTTTGTTGGTGTATGGTTGCAATAAAATCTTCATGGCTGTACCGTCTGATTGTGTAGCTGATCCGACGGCACACCAATGAAGATTTCATAGCAACACACGTAATACCAAACAAATAGTTAGTACCCTACTTGCTAAAACTAAATTTAGATAAAAATATTTTACTTTATTATAAAAATTTCAGTTAAAATAACAGTTCAATCTTCTGTTATATTATCTTCTTCTATTGTTTCTACTCTATAAATAATATTTTACTAATAAAAAAGGAGAGGTATTTGGCTGTATAGCTTCGTTATTTTGAAGTTAGACTGTGAGTATTTTGGGTAATTTTGATGATATATTTATAGTGGCGCACCATGAGATGAAGACAACAATAAATTGAAACCATTAATGAATGAAGCCGGAATCGAACCAACAGCTACTAGCATGTGAGACAGCCTCAACGTTGCGGAAGCTATTTGGTCAATTAAGGCATATCTTGGTGCGGTCTTATTAATCCAAACCTCTTTGGTCTTACTGGAGCTGATGCCAACATTACGCAGATATCCTGCATGAAATCAGGAATACGATTTTTGATCAATATATATATTTAATTTTATCAAATTACATAATAAGCTAAGTTTTCTCCTAAATAAAAAAACACCTTTCGGATGCGCCTTATCAACAAAGGAAAACTATTAATTCCGACCAACCGTTTGTTATCAAAATCCTTGCTGAATGATTTTTTTCGTTACTGCTAAGTTTCGTGTTAAGACCTTAGCATAAATATTAAATTAATAAGCTATGTACAATGTGTCTAGGCATCTAACACTAGGAATACAAACACTTCGAACCTGGGAATGACATTTTGTGGAAATCTAATAATTAGTATACGAGTTATCAAGTAAAAAACTTTGTCGAAGGCAGAAAAACAGACAACATCCTGTGAGAGCACGATGGTTAAAAATAAATTTTAACTATTGATTATCTCACATTCTTTTAGTTGTGCAAATTTTGTTAATACTTTGATTCATTCTCAATGTGTTAAATTTTTTTATTCTTTAACTAGCACATTCACTTCTATAACTGTGCGATGCATGAAAAATATGACCGAGCGTGGTGGGTGAACGGTTAACGTTCTGGCCTCGCATTTGGGAGGACGCCGGTTCGAATCCCCGTCCGGGCATCCAGAATTGGGTTTTCTACGGTTTCCCCAAATCACTCCAGGTGAATGCCGGGATGCTTCCTTCAAAAGGCCATGGCCTAATTCCTTCCCGTTCCTTGTCTACAGTCCCATCCCGCCTCTAATGACCTCGATGTTGACGAGGCGTAAAGACATAAGTAAAAAAAAAATAATAAAAAAAACATGAAAACTATGGATTTCTTCTATATTTCATGATGGAAATATTTTCATATACAGTATTCAGAATGTAAGGTCAGGCTCTAATATTTTCTGGATAACTAAATGTAACTGTCACTTAAAGCACTAATAATAGTAAGCAGCCTTAGCATTTATACACTGTGTAAACCAACACTTTCAATATTTCACATTAAAGTACAATAACACTAAGATATGGTTTTTATCAAAGAATAAATTTATCAAAAAAATTATGATCCTAAACGTGAGTTTTAATATTTTACCAGTCACTAAGGATCAAATTGTGACTGTGAGATACAAACTAAACTAATTCTAATAATTTATTCCCGGAACAAATTTCGATATTTTTTTTATCACCAGCTGATTACTAACTACGAATGGGTGCACAATAATGCCTGCTGAATTCTAATTGTAACGGTGTTAACATGGAAGAGGAAAACGAGTAAGATAAAACGTTTATAACATTTTAATTTCATATGTATACACCTCCAATCAAATAAACTTTGTGTCATTTAGAGTAAACGGCTACGAGCCGTATTATGCAATTTAAATATGATCATAAACTCCAAAAACTAGCCAAAAATGGAAATATTTAATTATACAAAAAATATTTAGAAAAAGAGCTTTCAGTCAAAATAACCATAGTGATAAATACATCGGAATTAAATTTTATATCGTGGGGAAGTTGGACTAAAACATAAATCCTTAATAAATATTAATTTTAAGGTCAAAAACAAATACCGGTAGTACAAAGTATATTATCTGAATTACTTACGTTCTTATATATTGCAAGTGTTTATCATAAAATTACATACATAACTGTTCAAGTTTTGAACTATTTATTCCATTTTCTAAACTAAATTACATACACAGTGATTGCAGTAATGTGTCAGATTATTTATTGAAATCATTAAGAAACCAAAACACAGTAGAAACTGCTGTCCTCATATTTTTAATTTTTTAAATCTAATTTATTAAGCACATTGTAGAGCTTAAAATGCGGATATCATCTCACTCTACAACATGATTTGCATGGTAGTTGATGGTTTAGCATAATTAACGTGACTGACGTAAATGCATTGAATAATCGTAAATAGTTATGGAGAAGACGATATACTTACGTGAAAGTGTGTGTGCTGCAGTCCAGCGTGGGGCACTTTTCTTACTGGCAAGGAGACGGACTAATTTAACAGTTAACTAAACCAGTTCTCGGGGAGGAAGCCAGACCTGTTTCTTTGTAATTAGCTAGACCTAACACCTGCTTTCCGGTACTGTTTTATTTGGTGAGTTGCTTCCAATTAAACACAACGTTTGCAAAGTATTAGTCAAACGGTGCTTTATTTCTAAATGAATAGAGGACTATATTTTTGTATTAATCTAAAGTCACTGTTTGGAGTTTGTTGTAAAATATTGAGGAACACAACAATTTTTTCATACTTAGATTACGGCATTGCAAAAACCTTGATCGATTTCAGAAGGAAACTATTTTACGATATATGTATTTGAAAAAAGGGCCTAACACATAATTTTAATAATTATTATTTAGAAAGTAGCAAATGATGTTTACAGTTTTAGTTTTCTTTCACCCAGGAATTTGAAGGGTAAGATATAATATATTTTTTTTTTTTTTTTTTTTTTTTTACTGTTGGAAAAATAACCGAAAAAAATGTAATAAAACCAAAATTTTACCATGAAAGAAACACCAAATTTTGCTTGCGATTTTAATTATGTATTTGAGAAAAAATTATTTCTAACGAGAATTATTATAAATTTGGTTAAGACTGCTGATTAAAGAACTGTTTACTTTTTCGGAGAGAGAAAACATTAAAACTGAAAGAAACTGTTTTTAATCAATTATATTTTCATCTGCAACAAAATTTGATCAAATCCGTGTTGAAACAAGGAGGTAAGATACAAATTAGTTCGGTGGGGAAAAAAGGTTACAAGGAAACGGTTGCTCAGTTAAAATGTTTTGCTACTTCTCAATAATTCGCGATAAAACAAAATGAACACTGAAACTGAAGCACTATCATTTAATAAATGATTAATGATCTTCCATTAGTTATTAGGCTTACTAATACTTTGGTGCCAGTTAGCACCAGTTTTCAAATATATTTTCACATGCAATGGATAACACGGAAGTGAATTCTACACAATCAAATATGATGTCTGTGAATGGAATACTTCTTAACAGTTTATATTTTGGATTGTTTTGTTCTTCTCCGTTGCCAATATCTTCATGTCCACATATCTGCTTAATCTAGTTTTTCGGTTAACTGCGTCCATAGTTAAAACTATGCTTCCCTTTGCAGTTCTTCTCCCCAACAGCACCGTTTATCAAAAAATTTACCATTCCTGTAAATATCAAACATGGACCCATGGTCTTATTCTTCTCTTTGTAAGATTATTCCACAAACTTTTTTCTTTCTTATGGCTTTACGCTTCGTCAACACCGAGGTCATTAGAGGCGGGATGGGACTGGGGACAGGGAACGGAATTCGTTCATGGCCTTTTGAAGGAAGCATCCCGGCATTCACCTGAAGTGATGTGGGGAACCCATGGAAAACCCAAATCTGGATGCAAGGACGGTGATTCGAATGAACATCCTCCCGAATTCGAGGCCAGAGCGTTAACAACTCACCCACCACGCTAGGTTTCCTTGCAAACGAATTTCCTCCCGTATAATTTACAGAACGAATTTATTTCGAACTTTGTCTCTTCGTTTAAATTTAAACATTTTATACTGTAAGTCGTTTCAAGTACTAAAATTTTCCCTTTTTTATCAGAGTTTTACATCAATGAAGCACCATAAGCCATTCAAGCAGTTTCAGAATGTTTCTCTTGGCTACTAAAACAATATTTGTTGAAGAAAGAGGCTTTTCAGTCTGAAGGAAACTATTTTAATCTTGTCTAATCTGCTTTTGATACGGTTCTTGTTTCGGAAATGGGTTTTAATTTTGCTTCCTAAAACATAGGATCTTGTTTCAACCACAATTAATTATATGGTCTGTAGGTGTTGAAGTAATTTATGCCGCATTATTCCCTGCTTCCAACATCGCCATTTAGTTTTTGTAAAAATTACGTCAATATTCTTTTTTTGGACCAACTTCTTTAAAAATTAAGTTGTGGAACGATTTTTCCAAAAACACAAACGACCCACATGCTTCTTTACTATACCGCCAGCTTCTACCCTCGCCAGCGTATACCTTTAGTCTCTACTGCTGGATTGCCGGCGCTGGCAGTGTAGGGGCTAGCACGCTGGCCTCGCATTGTAAGGGCCGCCGGTTTCAGTCCGGCCGCGTGTATGGGTGGTTTTAATTAAGTGTTGTGTTCGTCTTTGCTGTCCTTACTGTAGTGTCTACAATATCATGATTAATGCCTGATACAACAGTTGGTAAAAAAAAACAAAAACAAAATCGAGCTGGCTAAATGGTCGCAAAGACCGAAGGCCATATATATATAAACCATACTGCTGGATTATTTACAAATTTTGAGGGAATCTAATATAGGTCAATCTATTTCTCTGAGTGCAAGACTTCCTCTTAGGTTTCCTGTCTCAATCTTCCTCTAACTCACAAAACCAATTTAACAACAGTTATAAAGTTTCTTTACATATTCCTCCCAACTTTTTTCCATGTCTTATGAGCTTAGATCATCATCTTTAATATCAATACGTATTCTACCCTCCAAAAAATTCTATATAACCTTCCAAAATGACTCGTATAGTCACAATAAATGCTTTTTATAACTGTCTTACAAACATATTTCTTTAGATTTCTTCAATTTCCTATTTATTTCATTTACAAAACATGGATACAGACTTCTCCGTCTTGATAATTTTTGTGCTACGTCTAGCAACCTTATTATTTCCTGTGTAATCCTAGATTCCCTACAACCTCTCTATTTCCCCTAGAGTAATTACCTCTCTCTTCAGTTAGTTACATTATTGAGTTTTCTTCATAGTTTTTCCTTAGTAGTGGATTTACAGTTTTCGCAACTTCTGATTATTTCGAAAATCGTTTAGTCGTTAGATCCTTACTAGTGGGAGTAGGGATTACTACGTGAAAACTGAATTTTCGTGAAAAGAGAACAATATATTTGTTTTCAACACTTACAATCCAATTGAGTATGTAGCTGAACCTAAACTAGGTCAGTAATTCATGTTCTTGAGGTTAAATGGGATGCAATTTTTTTCTCATGGATTTACGCCTTGTATCCAGCGGTCATTAGCAAGGAACGGGACTGCTTCATACACAGATTTAAAGTAAGGAGACATATCACACTAGCTTATTTTTGTTGTGGACCTACATACCAAGTATCTTATAAAAAATTCACTAACAATATCTATTCACTTAATACTAATAAGAGTTATTCTTCATATTCTGAGAGTGAATGTCGTTTTCACATCAACTTAGTCTCAGAAACCAAATAAAATAATTACAATGAAAAATTTAACTAAATTGCCTTTAAAATCATCGCTCATCTGCCACTATCCTTATCGATTTTGGAATTGTAGGATATATCAGAATTATAAGAGATTTTACAATTGTTTTGGAAATTGCCACGTGTTATGGTCATCTTGGAATAGGTTTCCGTAGCAAAAACTTATTATTAATTTTTAATGATTACTGATACTTCTATTGTGATGTGTAAGTCACGAAAAAAGAAGAGAGAACAAGATCTGATGCTCAATGGGTGGTTACAGGCCAATATTGACATCACGTTTTTTATGGTATCCACAGATCATTCTCAACGAACATAGGGAGACTGAAAAAATAAAGCTCGTAGATTACTCTGGTAACGATGTCTGATGTAACCTCCAAATGTTCAGTAACGTTCAACAAGGCAGAGCCCGGAAATGAACAATCCTGCTTCACACAGGAGAACGCCATTCCATGTTGTTGTATGATTTCCCTGTTTTGCGTAAATCTTAAAGAACAATTAATGAAAGACACAAACAATATGGTTCATTATACTTAGTTGTTAACATTTTAGACCTGGTTTGGTATGGATGCAGTAATATACACAAACAATCTTCATATAGGTCACTGTTAACAGAGAAAAAATAGATCAGTTTTTTATTATCATTTGAAGTGTCCCACCTGGCTTACCCCGGTACTGATTACTTTGACAAACAGCTTGTTTAATTAATTAATAAATAATTGATTGTGGGTGTTGTTCTTTGGCGAAATGATCATTCACATTAATGCAAGTCAAATATAATACATAATAAAAGCACATATTGATTTTTCAACCTTAAGAAGTGAAAAACAAACTTTATCTAACGAATTAATTACTGTCAGAAATGAATGGTTGTTTCCGCACTTGTTAGAAACTGTATCGTGACTGAGCATGGAGAAGCCAGGGTGTTTTCATCCCACGTTCGCAGGTCCATCTCCGATTGGCGTCACATAATAACAATTTATTAGAAACGACCGCAATCGCTCCTATTATATCCTCACCACTAGCAACGTTTCTTTGGTTGCCACGGCTTTTCTATTCTCATTGGCCTCCACAATCAGTTTATTATTAACAAATATTGTTTCCTGTTACTCGTTCATTTAGGCCTAACAAATATTGTTTCCTGTTACTCGTTCATTTAGGCCAGCGATATCTGAGAGGCGTTTGGCTGACAGTCTTCCGAATAGTCAAGCAGAGGAACTGACACTGATAACACTACATTGTCTTCTCTATTACTCCCCCGCCTGTCTGCGGAAATGCAACCATCATCCGTTCTCATATTTAACAAGTGAGGAAACTAAATATTCCTCGTGATAACCTTTTATGCCGCGAACCACACTAACGGTATCGTCAAATCAAATTAACTTACTGAGATTAATGTAAATAATGGAAATAAAATCATTGATTCTAACCACTAATCAACAGTTAGGTTTACCGAATGGGACATCTCACACACCGACTGCTCGTCGAATACGGGGAGAGCACTAGGTAAAAGCAAGGGGAAGGAAAGAAACATCACAGCATTCGCTTGGAACGATTTAAGGAAACCAAATTATAGATGACTGAACCGGTAAATAAACTCATATACCTAAAATATAAGCGTTCTGCTATTTCGGCAATACTTTTATTTTGATCATATTGGCAGGGGTACCAAAGACCATATAGCCATTATCCTCGTGTTAATAACACTAAAGCTACGAGCATTGGAAAGTTTTGTCCTTTATGTGTAGTGGGTGATTAATAAGGCCCGGATCTATACGCACTAAAAATATCTAAAATATGCATGCATATGTACAAAAAGGACATAAAATATGCACTAACAATTAAAGAATATTCACTTACCACATGCTTTATTTTATTTAAAATCACCGATATACATGTTTCATACCTTAACAAATGACAAATCACAAAATTTTAGCAGGAGTTTTTCAATGTTTTCAGTGGTCAAAGATTTCCTATTGTTGGACAGAATTAGTTTACAAGCCGAAAATCATTGCTCCATTTCAACGGACGTGATTAGGCAATACTTGTACAATGTTACTGTCTGCTCGGAAAGATTGTGTGATTCCACTTAAATACTTGTTAATTGATTGAATCTTTTTCAGTCATGAGTTTGAGTCCAACATCAAACTGACTTTTCTTTTAACTTTTTCTCGAATTTCACCAGGGACGGCGTTTAAAGAAGAAATTGTATTATGATGCATCTGAATAGACTTTTTTTTTTTTTTTTTTTTTTTTTTTTTTTTTTTTTTTTTTTTTTTTTTTTTTTTTTTTTTTTTTTTTCTTTTTTTGGGCCTCCTTCCTCCCCTTCAGCCCTTCCTTTCGCTCTCCAGATAGTTGGCTCTTTGCCTGGCTCTTTACCTTTTTATTCCTTTCCTAGACTTCTTACATTTATTTCAATATTGAAACAGTTACTTCAACTTAGTCACGAGGAACATTCTTTAAGTTCTGTCCTCTAGTTTAGATTTATGTAGTCATTCTTCTTTTATTTGTTATTTATTTAAACGGTATAATTTTCTCTAAATATTTTGCGAGAGGAGTTTGCTCATTTTTTCTCCTCTTTTTGAATCTGTGGTAGTCTACCACAAGATGGACCCAGTAGTCCTCTATAGTTACATTCTTTTGAGAGAATATATAGTATATGGTGTTCCCCATTAGCCATATTAGGGCGTCTTTTTTCTGTTGTGAAGTGGATGTCATATCTGGTTTCAGTAAAAGTTCAGGACTTATTCTTCTCGTTGTGGTGTCTAGTATGTATGCTGCGGTGCGCCTTGTCCAGTTCCAAATGTCTTTGACACGGTGGCAGGTAATCCTATGGAGTAGGGTGTCTGCCATTTGGCAGTGGTTGCATCTATCTGTTTCTAGGAGATGGATTTGATTTAGCTTGGTGTTAGTGGCTATTGTCTCATTGACTACCTTGTACCAAATTGAATGTACTGATGTTTGTAACACTGGGTTGTGGATATTTGTCCAAGGGTTTTTCCATGAAATATTGGGATACTTTATTTCCTGTCTGTTCCCAGGGGTGTTATCCTTCATAATATTGTATATTATTTTGGTTGTCAAAGGCCGGTTATTTTTGTGTTGGAGCTTCAGGTAGCTGAGTTCCAAGTAGAAGAGTTGTAAGTATTTCATCTGATTTGGTATTCCGGCCATACTGATGGGTGGTGTCATGCTGTGTGGTTTATATAGGTCTATCACGTGTGCTGTAATGCCTTGCGGATTCCTGCTTTTTGCATGCAGCATATGTTTAACGAAGAGAGCTTTGCTCTTCTTATATACATCGACAAGGCCAAGTCCCCCTCTTTTCTTTTCTAGTGTCAGTGTTTCGACTTTAACTTTGAAGATTTCTCCTCTATGTATAAAAAAGCCAACCGCAGACATAATACTTCGTGCTAGAGGCGTAGAAACTGGGAGTATTTGCGACGTGTACCATAGCTTCCCAAGGACAAATGTGTTAATTAGTTGTACTCTCTGTATCATATTAAGATTCCTCACGGAGTGTTGTTGGAGGCAAGCTCTAATTTTGGCTAATAGGTTCCGCCAATTTGTTGTCGCACTTTTTTGCAGGCATTTTTGGAATTTGATTCCCAAGAGGTTGATTTCCGAGTTTTCTTCTAGCCAGGAGGGTTTACTATGCCTCAAACCCGCTCCAATATCCATGATTTTTGATTTTTTTATGTTCAGTACTGCTCCAGAGCATTGACAGTAACTTTCGATGGTTTGTTTTGCAAGCTCAACGTCTGTCGTATCTTTCGCAAAGACAACTACATCATCCGCATAGGCCCGACAGATCACTTTCCCGATTCCTATGTTTATTCCGGTTACTGTTTCTGTTAATTTTAACAATAGTGGCTCTAGTGCTATTGCAAATAGAATCATAGATAGGGGACAACCTTGTCTTACTGATCGCCTAATTCGTATAGGTCCACTCATCGTCCCGTTGACGATTATTTTCGTTGTGGCCTTGTTTAGTAAGTTATGTACTATGTTGGATATCTCTTCTCCGAATCCCATCTTAACCATCGTTTGTTTTAAAAAGTTATGGTTAACTCTATCGAAGGCTCGGTCAAAATCTAGTGACAAGATGGCACCCTCTGAGTTGCTTGTGTTCATACTGCCTATGACATCGCGATATTCCGACAGTAGTTGGATAATTGATCTGTTGTATCCAACTGCAGCCTGGTGGGTTTTTATCACCTTGTGTATTTTGTCTTTTATTCTGTGTGCTAACACCCTAGCGAATATTTTATAATCACTGTTCAGTAAGGTTATAGGTCTGAAGCTCTTCATATTTTTGGCTTTCGTATTTTTGGGGACTAATACTGTTACGCCGTTCACAAATTCCTCAGGTAACGTTTTTGTTCCATAATCTCATTACATATTTGTATAAGTTTGTCTTTTAACTGACTCCAAAATGTTGCGTAAAACTCTATCCCGATGCCATCTGGTCCCGGCGATTTGTTTTTGGGGCTTCTTTGGATTGCCAGGTAAGCTTCTTCCACGTCAATTTCCTTGTTGAGTTCTGTTCGATCTTCATCGTTCAATTGTTTTTCTATCGAATCTAATATTCCGTCTGGGGCTGTGGAACTATCTGCTTTTTCGAATAGCTGCTTATAATGATTGTGAACTTGTTGTTTTATTGTATTTTGTGTTTTGATGATTGCTCCTTCTTCTGTTATCAACTCCGTAATCAGATGTCTTCTTGCTCTGCGTTTTTCTTGGACCAGATGATATATTGAAGCATCTTCCGAGGATATAGCATTGTGTACTCTGCTTCTAATTTTAACTCCTTCAAGTTGTCTCCTCTTCATTGCAATTATTTTTGCTTTAATTTTCTTGATCTCAAGAATGTATTTCCTTTCTGTTTCCACCTTTTATATAGCTCTCTCAAACATAGATAGTGAAATTCTTCTTTTTGCCGTTGCCACCTCTTTATTTCGATGCTATAGGTCTTTAGCATTCGTTGGATCCTGGGTTTCGCCAGTTTTATCCACCATTCTATGGTTGACGGAAATTTCCGAGTTTGGCTGCAGCACTGTATCCATGTCTCTGAGAAGTTCTGTTGTAGCTGGCGCTGCTCTAGAATAGAGGTATTTAGTTTCCAGTATCCCCGCGCAATGTATATATTTTGTTTCGCTAGGTTTATTTTACATTGGTATGCTACATGGTCCGAAAATTCAACCGGCCAACGCTCTGTTGTTTGAAGTTCGCTCTTCAGCTCTTGGCTGATGTAAATACGGTCTAGTCGTGAAGCTGATTTTCCTGTCGTATATGTAAATCCTATGGTGTTTCCGTTTAATACTTCCCATGTGTCTAGTAGTTTGAGATTGCTTATGATGTATTCCAATTCTATGCTTTTGTTGCAATTGGGTGACTGGTCTTTCTGATGTAGGACGCAGTTGAAATCTCCTCCTAAAATAGTTTGTCGGGTATTCTTACCCATGTGTAAGGTTAAACTATTTTTAAAGTATGACGCCCTCTTGGCTCGTTGGTTGCTGCCTGAGGGAGCATATACATTTATTATTCTGGTATTGGCTATTGTGCAAGCTATAGTTCTTCCTTCTTCTGATCTTGTTACATCTAAGGTTTCAATACCTAGCTTGGTTAAAATTGCTGTTCCGAGGCTTATATCGCCACCTGTGTTCGTTATAGAGTTGTAGCCGGAGATTCTGTCCAGGTTTATTGCGTTTGTGACTTCTTGCAATAGTAGTATGTCAATGTTTGCGGCTCTCACATAGTCTTGGAGCATTTCCGCTTTAAGAGGGCTTATAATTGAGTTTATATTTAACGTTGCCACGGTGTACGTTTGCATCATACTGTCAGTGTGTTGCATTCAGACAATGTGCGTGTCTTCGATTTGATCTTCCTGCTTCTCGTCGTCCGCCCAACTACACGGCGTACTTCCTACTTCGGTCCCTGCGCCTCTGCGCCTGTTTGGGTTTGGAGTTGGCTCTGTGTTGCTAGTTGGCTGATTCTTCTCTATTGGTTGTTTCTTTAGTTTTTTCCCACTTCCTTTGACTTCTTCTGTACTTTCTCTCTCTGTTGACGTTTCTCTACTTTGCTTGGTTTTGGTCTCCGTTTGTTTCCTTGCGCGGCGTTTCTTACCGAGATTGGCGACCGTTGGCCTCGTCCACTCCGTTTCTTCTGCTGTGGATGGTGGGTCAGGTTGTCAGCATCGGTTCTTCCTTTCCGTGATCTGACTCGATGTTGTCGTCAGTTACCATCGTGTTTTCGAGAGGTTTTTTATTTATTTTCTGCTTTTTCTCGTCCGTGTTTGTTTTTGTTTTGTCATTCCAGTCTCCTTGTTGTTTAGTTTGGAGGTTTTCACTCATTTTGTTCTGGGTTTGGCGTCCCTCGTCGCTCATATTTTCTTCAGTATTCTTTGTATTGTACATTTTTTGTGACTTTATTTCTTTTTGTATCACCGTCTCAGGGGGGCACATGTCCGTTTTCATTAGTGGTGGAAACTGCTGTTGGTCTCCTAATGCGGCCTCTTCATTTTGTTTTGTTGTTTCTGAGCGCTTGGCGTATGTTAACGGTAGTATTGTCGGTTGCATTCGAGGGCAGTTTGCTCTGATATGTTCTATTGAGTTGCAAATAGCACAAGTTCGTGGCTGCCCGTCGTATACAACAAGTGCTCTGAATCCACTTACGTTTATGTATGATGGTATGTGTTTTGTTATTTCCATTTTAACTATGCGCACTCCGTTTATCTTCTTAAATCGGATATTGCCTCCCCATTTATCTTCTGTAATTTCTATCACATTTCCGAAAGGTTTGATCGCCTGTAGAATCAGTTCGTTGGATATTTCAAATGGCAGATTTAACACTCTTATATGTCTTTTGCCCATTCCTGCGTTTGTTACTTGAACATTACTTACATTTCCATCGGCATGGTGGAATTTCAAATTGCCTGTATTTTCTTCTATTACGCTGACACAATATTCCTCACTTGTCATTTTGACAAACACACAGTTTTGGAATGAATCTAATTGAATTCCCAATATTTCTTCATCTATTAATTTTACTTTGTCGAACAGCCACTCATGTATCTCGTACGCCGTTGGCCTTACGAAAGCACGATCGAATGTGAATTTTACGGTGTTTTTTCTTGTTATAGCGGTGGCTGCCATTTCTTACCTTTAACTGTAGTACTCGCCTCTACTCGGCTGAGAAGATGGTTTTCTATTACACTCACACAAAACTTCTACACTGCACACTACTGTTGATCGCTGCGGCGTTGACCGACTACACGGATGTTGTTGCAAACACGTCCGTACCTGACGGCCGCTGACAGCGGACACTGACTCGTGAAAGTGTGCACCGTGAGTTTCTTAATAGCCTTCGAAAGTGGCTAATAGTGTACATGGATTAAATTGATGTCTTGATATACAGTATCACAATCAAATGCGTACTTTGCTTCACGAACACAAGCAGTACGATCATCATCATCAATACTTGCGACTGCATCTTTCACTGGTAGAACAGCACTGCAGACAACCAGGTTCCCCATGTAGTGAGAAATGTTTCCGGTGGAAGAAGAACCTAAGGCAGTCGATCTTTATAAAACTGGTACTTATAGGAACACTTTTATTCCCGCTTGAAATTACTTTGTTAACAGAAGAAAACAGTGAACGTATCTCTCCTGAAATGCGATGACATCCATGCGCCAATCATGTAACATGGATGACATTGGGGGAAAATACTCGAAGCGACTGTCCAGCTTCTAACTTACATGAAGCTGCGTTTTTGATTAACAGACGCAGCTTGTAACAATCACTCTCCGATTCAGCAGGCCACAGAAGTAGCAGGGAATCGTTTACAAATGTTGCTACTGTAATGTGGTTGGTTTTCTCTAAAATTTTGCATGAAAGTAAATGAGGTTTTCCGCGTTCTTCTTGACATAATTTGGCCAGTATGAAGTTCGCTACTTATCGGCCACACGATTCGGTTATTTCATCTACCGATATTCAGACATAGTTACTTCCTATGTCAGATCGAATTGAATCCAGGACAGAAGCGTGTAGAGAAAGTACATAATTTTTCCCAAGGGTGAATTCATCCGGTATTCCTTGATTAACACAATAATTTTGAAGAAATGCCCGTAGAACTGGATTATTCAATTTATGCAGCAGGATGTTGCTGCACAAAAAGTCTTACAACGTTCAGCAGAAAATGTAGTGATTTCATTTAAAAGTAACTGTTGCGTGTTCTTTTGACCTGAGATGTACATCTGTTTTATAATGCGGTTCAAGTTGACATTTTTTCTCGCATTTTATTCTTCTCACATAATTGACAGTACACAACTTCGTTGTCACTAGAATAGTCACTATTGCCTGAAATCCACTGCTTAATTAAAAATGATCTCGTGTACTGTTCTATAGGCACTTTTGCAGTCAGATTAAAAAAAAAAAAAAACTATGCATAGCAGACGAACGCTCATGTCGACACAAACTTGAAGAGGCTACTGCTTTGGGTAAGGAATGCACACTTCCCTTTAAAAGTAGAGAACCCTGAGGGAGTGTGACTCGTGCCGCAATTATGGGAATGTCTTAGACCAGCGGTCGGCAACGCGCGGCCCGTGACCTCTCTATTTGCAGCCCGTGTGAGTCTTATTAAAATCATATCGAAAGTCCATATTATAAAATAATAAAATATGAATGCATGAAAGAGTAACGCAATCTAACAGCGCAGCGAATGAGCTACGCGAAAAGAGAGGGACAAGTGGGAGCGGGAACGTTACCCCGACTCTCTCCTATGTTTGAAACAATAGGTCAGCGTTGACAATAATCTTTTCTCGCTCGCCCGCCTTCCGTCCGCGCTGGCTGTGTCATTGGGTGAAACAAGTTATTTCATGTGTGCACGCCGCCGCCGCGGCCCTGTACCTACGATTTAATTATTGTTCTGTGACCTACTAGTACTTACTATTTTGTTTACAGTTCGGTGAGTGTGAGATATTGATAGTTCATACAATTACATAGCGAAATTATGTGACATGTTTTCAACACGGCTTATTCTTACAGCGTATATTTGGCATTGTTGGTTATAAGTTTTACTGATGGCTGCAAAAAAGAGGATGTTAATTGAAGAAAATAGTGTGTGTAACGATGCATGGACAGATTTATACTTTTTTTTATTAATTGCAATGGAAAGCCGCTACGCTTAATTTGCCAAAAAAACCAAAACTTGCTATACAAAAAGAATATAACGTCAAACGTCACTATGATACCGAGAATTAAGCAAAATTTGCGTGCCTAGTTGGTGATTCCCGGAAAAACAAAATCAACTCACTCAAATCTTCATTCAAGAACCAACAAAGTGTCTTTAAGATGCAAATTCAAGTAACGAGTCAAATATGCGTGCGAGTTTAAAGGTGGCGGAAATACTTGCCAAGTCTGGGCGACCATTTACCGACATCGAATTAATAAAACAATGTTCCTTAGCTATGGCTGAAGAGAGGTATGCCCAGATCAAAAAAAGAAATTTGAAAATATAAGCTTATCTGCCAGAACTTGTTCCCGGCGCACTGAAGATTTTGGCGCTAATTTATGCGATAAACTTCGGGAAAAAGCACAACAATTTTAATGGTTCTCTTTAGCTACCGATGAAAGTAATGATGTGTCAGATACTGCCCAGCTTCTAATATTTGTTCATGGAGTTGAGAAATACTGCAACGTGTGTGAGGAACTTTTACAGTTATGTAATTTGAAAAGAATGACTAGGGGGAAAGATTTGTTTTGTCACTTAGTGCAGGCAAAGAAGTTAGCGTGGGAAAAATTGGTAAGTCTAACAACTGACGGAGGTAGAAACATGAGTGGGCAAAACAAGGGCCTGGTAGGTAGAATTAAAACAAAATTGGCAGAGATAGGATGTGAAATCATGTTTTATTTTTTCATTGCATTATCCACCAGAAACGTTATGTTCCAAAGTAGTTTCATGGAGAAAAGTAATGGACATCCTGATATCCACTGTATATTATATCAGAAATAATGGGTTGACACATCGTCAGTTCCGAGAGTTTCTATTTGAAATGGAAGCAGATCATCAAAATGTTCTTTATTATTCAGATGGATAGTTAAGTAGAGGTGCAGTACTGAAAAGATTTTTCGATCTCAGAAAAGAAATCAAAACTTTTATGAATCAGAAAGGTAAATCTGTTCCAGAGCTAACAGACCCTCAATGGTTAATAGATCTTGGATTTTTGACAGATTTAACTCATGAATTAAATACGCTCAATATCAAGCTTCAAGGGAAAAACAAACTAATATCTGATTTGCATACAGACCTAAAGGCTTTCCAAACTAAAAACTGGCTCTATAATAAAACATATTGAGGAAAAAAAATTAAATTACTTCCGCAATGTCTAAAGGCTGTCGAGGGAGCTGGCATTGATTTTAATTGGAAAAAAAAATGACAAAATGAGAGACATTTTAAAGGAGTTACAAGGTCAATTCAGTGACAGATTTGGTGATTTCGAGAAGGTTTCGAACAAACTGAAGATTTTTGCTAACCCTTTTTCATGCGATGTTGAGGATGTACCGAGTAATTTACAAATGAATGTGAGTGAACTTGAATCCAATGAGAGTCTAAAAAACGCCTTTAGCGAGATGAATGATTTGGTCGAATTTTATGGTAGCTTGCCGTCTGATTTGGTCGAATTTTATGGTAGCTTGCCGTCTGATTTTTTCGAATTGAAAAAGTTTGCTCAGCAGTTTACTTCAATTTTTGGAAGCAGTTATTTATGCGAGCAAACATTTTCAATCGTCAAATATCGAAAAAATAAGTACGCTTCTTGTCTCACAGATGAGCATTTGAGAGATATATTACGTATTGCAACTTCTAACATGAAAGATGAAATACAAAAAATAGCCAGTCAAATGCAACCTCAAACATCACTCTGAATTTAGTACGTAAGATCTATTTGCATCTTTTCTTCATTTGTATCCTTATTTGTACTAATAAAATTTGAAAACTGAGTTTTCGCATTTTTACTGTGTATGTGCGGCCCCGCCTTTACTTTGTTTTGCCACGTTGTGGCCCTTGCCTGCTAAAAGGTTGCCGACCGCTGGCTAATAGACAGAGCCGCTGGACGTGCCGGTGGCTTTCGCAGAAGCAAACCCCTTACAAACATGTCAGAGTGCAAGTTCTCTACCTGTGAACGCGGGTTTAAGAATAACACTGTTTACTCCTATAATCTGGCTGGCTTATTGCGATGCCCAGGGATGTCCAACATAAAGATACACCAGACTTTTCAATTTCCTCAGAAATATCGGATATTCGGTCATAAGATGAAACAAACGCCGAAATAGGCACATATCCTTAGAATATGTACTAACTCTCAAAATATGGGCATTTTTTTTTTTAATCCGGGCCCTTGTGATTAAACTATACTCAGGGATTCAAATCTAGATGAGGCTAAATAAAAATCACTACATTAAGAACTGCTTGTCCTTTTATGCTTTAATATCATAGTCCTACCGCTCCACCCGGACAAACAACCGAAGAGACAACGTTCTTTATCAGATCACGTTACCTTTCTTAACAGAAAATTTTGTTTATCAGTGCAATCGCTAATTGCTAAGTTCACGATGAATACATTCTTATTGTTACGACTCTCATTAACAAATCCAAACCTCTCATGCTTGCTCTCTTATTGCGGTACAAGGTACCTCACCTATGCACACGATAGTTCCGCGAGTCTGTCCAATACTTGCTTTGCATGGCGATACCAATTTTAAGGTTTGAGAATGGTAAGAAACGTCGTATTTGACATAGGCCGTTTTGGAGGAATCATCTCGTCATTCGTCTGGAGTTATTTCAGACAACCTCGGAACGCCGAAATAGGATGGTTTGTTACACAGTAATACCCGCATGACTCTCAGCATGGGGTAGCTGGATGAACAAAGTTCACCACACGCTACCTCATCATCATCAGTGGTCTGCCCATTGCTGCTCTCCATGCTCTTATATCTTCTGTCCTCCTCTTGCCCATATAGTTGCCATTTTCATTGATGTTATCTGTGATCTTGTGCCTCCTTCTTTCTTTCACTCTCCTTCCACAATCTAGGCCTCGCAAGGCATCTTGTAACAAGCACTCCCCTCTCCTCAAGTGTCCCATTCAGTTCTTCTTTCTCTCTTATTACTTGGAGTTGTTTTCTCATTTCACCAACCCTTTCCAGCACTTCATCATTACTCACTTTTCCATCCAGCTTACTCTCCCCATTCTACTCCACATCTCAAACGCTTCTAACCGCTTTTCATCTTTTCGCCCCAGTGTCCACGTCTCCGCCCCATAATGAGTCACACTCCATGCAAAACATTTGCCAAGTCTTTTCCTCAGTGCTTTGTCGACCTTCCTATTGAACGATTCCTTCGAGTTCTTACTTCAAGTCTTCAGTGCTTGTACTACCAAGATATTTGAAGGCTCTTACTTGGCTGACATCAGCTAGTCCTCTCTTAATATTTATCAGTTTACCAATCACCATACTCTTAGTTTTTGCTGTATTGATTTTCATTCACAACTCTTCACAAGCTTCATTTATATCTTTCAGCATTTTGTTTAGAGTTTGTTCACTTTCTGCTAACAAGACGATATCATCGGCAAATCTTATACACTATATTTGTTCCTTATGTACCAGTGATCAGGATTCCTAACATCTCCTCACTGGAATGGAATGGTGGGTCTGGCCTCGCATTCGGGAGGACGGCGGT
Source organism: Vandiemenella viatica (assembly GCA_031002005.1). Taxonomy (NCBI): domain Eukaryota; kingdom Metazoa; phylum Arthropoda; class Insecta; order Orthoptera; family Morabidae; genus Vandiemenella; species Vandiemenella viatica. The sequence goes on from CM061921.1 coordinate 190,919,832, forward strand.
TCGAATCCCCGTCCGGGCATCCAGATTTGGGTTTTCCATGGTTTCCCCAAATCACTCCAGGTGAATGCCGGGATGCTTCCTTCAAAAGGCCATGGCCGAATTCCTTCCCATTCCTTGCCCCCCATCCTTTCCCGTCTCTAAAGACCTAGTTGTTATAGGAGACGTTAAGCAGTTTTTTTAAAAAAAAAAAAAGGAATGGTGGGACGTGAGCCGCAGCAATGTGGAACGAAAGTTAGTCTTCTCATAGGTTATCGCTTATTCACATTAACCGTACTGGGAAGTCAAGAGAAAAAAATTCAGTAAACATCCCTCCAAGCAGTTCATGTGAATGGTATACACCCTGCGCGATGCCACGAAGAAAGAGACTACCACAAAACTGCAAATTTATACCAAAGCTGTTTTGGTACCGCTCCAAGTATGGATAATCAACACATGTGTTTCCTATTTTACTACAATTCTTTAAGCCGTGAGGAATATACATATGTGTAAATAGCATTTGATTGCAGTTATACGTCAATAATCTGGAACATCTCATTAAGATGTGTACGCCTTCTCGGTGTCATGAGTTGCCTGTGAATGCCTTATTAATTGTCACGTCAGGGAACTACTTCCTCTTGGAAGCTGGGAAACAACCTGGAAGACGCAGGCGACACTTGGGCAATAATCAAGGTGGAATTTATAGGGTCACATGTTATGACAGCTTGACCTAATCCGAGTTTGATCACTGTTTGACATCTTAAGGCGAATTTAGAACAAATGCTCACGGACCAAAGAGATTTCGATAGCTGATCTGAGTGAAATACTCATTTGTTCTGCTAAATTTCAAGACCATCTATTGAGTTTGAAGGGAAATCGAAATTGTAAGAAAGGACAAAGAGGATTTTAGGTTGAAAGGTAATGAACCCGTGACGCTACTGGTTAACTGTGAGCTTGAAAGGACACCAACGGATACGATGTCACAGCAAGTATCTCGAAGCCAGGGAACAAACACTACATATCATTCAAATTATTCACCTAAATTCGCGGTTTTAGCAGTCGGGATAGTGCTGAAATTATTTTGATTAAAACTAAAATCATGTATAGTAAATAGGTATCAATTTAAGGGAAATAGTATGATAATATAAAACGAAATACTTATCCATAGTCTTGCCAACCTAGTAAGATGCCGCGTGAATTATCTTTTTTTTTTTTTTTTTTTTTTTTTTTTTTTTTTTTTTTTTTACTGCTTAACGTCTCTTAGCAACGAGGCCTTTAGAGGCGGGAAAGGATGGGGGGCAAGGAATGGGAAGGAATTCGGCCATGGCCTTTTGAAGGAAGCATCCCGGCATTTGCCTGGAGTGATTTGGGAAACCCAGGAAAATCCAAATCTGGATGCCCGGTCGGGGATTCGAACCGGCGTCCTCCCAAATGCGAGGCCAGAACGCTAACCGTTACACCACCATGATTGGTGTGAATTGTCCTAGCGGACAGTACTGCAAATTGATTTTGGGTTCGGGCCCGGCGTTTTCGATGTCATACTCTCCGGAATATTGCGCGTTATGTATTCCTGCCAGTTTTTTATAATACTGGTAGCATTTTCGCATTATAGACCGTGACAGTTTAAAAATCTAAAAAAAATCAAATTTTAAACATCCTATCTTTTCGAGATAGATATTTTTTTAGCGCAAGATAAGTTGTAATACAACACTCTTCTCCAAAACAACACTTGGTTCACTCGGATGGGATAATTAATCTCTGTCATACGATCCAGTTTATATACACGTGCCGAATCCGGGACTGCCTCCCCGCAACCGGCATCGATTTTAAAGACGTTTTCACCTAAAAAAATTTCTTGCTCTAAAAATTTTTGTCTATCATGCAGAAGACTGAAATTTTTGTTTACATTTTTACGTTGCAAAATCGAAAGATATTCTACTCTTTGATGTAGCAATAAGTATTATATTGTCTGCTTCAGCAATCTTAAAACATTATCACATAAATAACACAAGGCACAAAAGCATTATTGTCAATTGTACAGAAAGAGACAATATTGAAACTTCTGTCTCCCGGCAAAGAGATGTAGGACAGCCTGATGCCAAAGTTTTATAACTAACTAGCTCGTACCCGGGACTTCGTAAGCGTGGATTAAGAATTTTTTTGCCAGAATTGAATATAGAAAGTTGTTGGTAACGAAGGATTTGTCCCAAATAACACGGAGTCGGCATAATATGACAGGAAAGCTATCACCATATCATTCTACCGTCGAACCTGTCTCTTGAAGAGAATAAATTTCCAACATATTTCTGTCACCATTCGGTAAGGTCTCAAAATTTCGTGACTACAACTGTTAATCATACTGGAAAAAATGTCCTGTGCCATTCATTCAGATTTTCTTGTCAAATTCCGTCAGTATCGATATAGCAATTTAGTCGTCAAAACATAACAAAAAGACAGAGATTTACTTCCGTATTTATAGTATTATTACTGCGGTTCACCCACACACACACACACTGACTGCGAACAACCCCTGAGGATCATTATAACCTAAAAAAGTGTACACCTACAGTATTGCAAGACTACCTATGATTTGCCCCTAACTTTGTAATATTTACAGTTTAACATTCAATCCGAATAACCGACGGCCCAGGCGTGACTCTTATGATCAAAATTTTTTTTTTAAATATTAGCCTCCACGGAGATTTGAACCGGAGATCACGACCCAAACATTAGTAAGTCAGTGCTTTAGCCACTTTTTTATTTATTTAAAAGATGTTTTTTTTTTTTGCCATCTCAGCCATCTGTAAGTTTATCTTTGTTTATTCGAATTTGTCTGTACTATATTATCGTTTTCTCAGTGCGGACAACACGGGACGGATACAACACCCATGTCCTTGGCCGGATTCGAACCGGCGACCCTGGCAACGCGAGGCAAGCTCGCTAACCGCTACGCTACCAGGGCCGGCGCCACTGAGCTACATGACCGATACACGGAAAAACAGTAGAGAGACCTCCATATCCAACGCGTCTATCTATCGCCGTTCAGTAGTATTTCGAAATTGTGAGACAACATGTATTATTTATACAGATAATTTTTCAACCAAATGTAGACAGTTTTTTCTCCTTGTTTCAAAGGATAAGTGTGCAAAGTTTCATCGAGATCGGATGAAAACTGTGGATTTTTATGAAGAACAAAAAAAATAACTAACAAATAAACAAACATACATACATTCAGCTTTATATATATAGATTTTACCATGAGGAACAATTCCATCATTCACCTGGAGTGGTTTGGGGGAAACCATGAAAAACGGAAATCTGAAATGCCAAACAGAGGTTCGAACTTTTTATTTTAGTCTTTGTGCGCTGAGCAATAATCCAACTATTAAACTTTGTAGCGCAAGTCGCACGAGTCCATAATATACTCACCAACTGAAGCAAAATTTTTAGACAACTTTCCGTAATATTCTAGATATAGATCACACCTTTTAAATGAGTATAGCACAGGAAAGGAAACTTACAAGACTCACACATTCTATACTTCCTTTCAGGGGATATAAAATCTCTAATAATAGTAGTTATAGTAATCATACATATACTATTAGCACTAATAGCATCAGTTGAACGTATATGTTACGATGTTGTATTGATGCTTTAACATTATTTCCTTTCAAATATTTTCTGGTACTGTTACAAATTCCCCTACCTGCTGCCACCTAGAAACAAAAAAAATAATTATTTTATTTGTGTCGTGTTCAGATGAACAATAACTGATCTATTCATTACATTCCAACTCACTAAGAGGTGCATGTATTCATACAATTCCGGAATGAACTGTAGACTTTGTTTACAGCTCGTCGACGTTGAGGTCGTTAGAGATGGCAGACGACTGGTGCAAGGGAATGTAAGGAATCATAATAAGCTGTGTATATAATAAGTTGACTCTGATTTGCATTTATCTTCATCCCATGTTTGCCATCCCAATTAGATATCCTGTCCAGGTCACCCTTTAGCTGTTTACAGTCCTCTACCGTTTTGGTCCTTTTATATAGCATTATGTCATCTGCAAAAAATTTGATTTCTGATGGTAAACCATAACACAGTCGTTCATTAGAACAATAAATAGCAGTGGTCCCAATACTCTACCCTGTGGCACTCCCATTTTTACTTCCACTTCTTTTGATACTGCATTTCCTACCCTAACTTTTTGCTTTCTACCTTTTAAAAATTCTTCTACCCAGCAAATCAGTTTTTCATCCACTCCAAAAGTTTTTACTTTATTTTCTACTATTTTATGGCTCACTCTGTCAAAAGTTTTTGAAAGATCTAGCACTACACTATCAATTTGGCCTCCCTTGTCTATTTCATTTTAACAACTGAGATGCATATGAAATTCCTTGCCTAAAGCCATGTTGTGTACTTCAAAACCACTTACGCTCCTCACATATATTTCTGATGTGGTTGCATATCAATCTCTCCATTAATTTACCTACCACTGATGAAAAACTGATTTGGCCGTTAAGTTTAAACTCAATTTCTCACCCTTCCTTTATGTACTGGCACTACTGTCGCACTTTTTCAGTCCTCTGGTAAGCAGCAAGTATCGAGACTCAATTTAAATAATATTTCAATATAAGGTAAAATGTCACAACCGACTAGCTTCAAGACATCTGTAGTAATCTGCAGCAGCCACATTGTTATTTTTTCAGCTTTCTTAGTTCCTTCATGATATTCTCAGAATGAATTTCAAATATTTTGGTCTGCTCATTTCTAATTGTGTTGTTAAGCTCGTCCTCAGATTTAGACCCTCCCTTTTCTGATTCACTGACCCTAATGGTCTCACTAAACCAGTTATTTAATAACTCTACCTTTTTCAAATCCTCAGCAACTTCTTTCCACCCTTATCTATAAGCGTCTCAACACACTATCTCCCATCACTTTGCTAACATAACCATAGAAATTTCTAGATGTATCAGTCAACGGTCCCCCTGCACCAACAATATTCTTCATAAACCCACCTTTAGCCACCTTCTTAGCTATTATTAAGTCCTTGTTTAGTTTATTCCCTACTACCCTGTTGTCTCTTAACTCTGTTATAGTCACATCTTACCAACCTCTTTAATCTCCTCACTTCTCTATTATATTTCACAGGTTCTTTAGTTCTGCTCCCTCTTTACCGCTGCTCTGTCCAACCAGTGAGCGGTACTGCTCGTGCCCAGCCATCCAAACGAAAGTCGAGACGGTTCCTTCGAAAGGCGAAGGCCGAATTCCTTCCCGTTACCAGCCCCCTCCTATCCCGGCTCCAATGATCACATCGTTGACGAACTGTAAAGCTATAAAAAAAACATTCACCAGGATACTGAAGATGCTGAAAATGGTCAAACCGAGCGCGCTGGGTGAACGGGTAACGCTCTGGCTTCGTAATCGGCAGGACGCAGGTTCGAATCCCTGTCCGGCCATCCAGATTTGGGTTTACCATGGTTTCCCCAAATCACTCCCGGTGAAGGCTGGAATGGTTCCTTCAAAAATGCAATGGCTGAATTTCTTCCCTTTACTTTCCCCAGTACTTACAAGAAAAAAGGAAACTGATCAACCTTGGCGACGAATAGTCGGTTTTTCGGTGTGGTTTTATGCCTAGCTGATGTCGAGATCGTTAGAGGAGGGATAGTTGTGGGGACAAGTAATGGCAAGGAATTCAGCCACGTCCTTTCGCCTGAAGTGATTTCAGGAAATCATGGACGGCCGCAGGTTAAGTTGATCGAGCCAGGCTGAGTTGCACAGCAGGCTAGCGGGAGTTCCCGCAGCGCCGGCCTGCGAGCTACACCCTCCATCACTAATAATACAAATCCGAACACGTTCGGAATGAACGAAAGCAACAAAAGTGCGTACAAGGTCAATCGAAAGGTCGGCGGAGCGTCTGGCTCCCCACGGCTCAGGAATCCCACACAAAACAAACACTCAGCGCATAAATTACACGCTCTCCTCTGCCTCTGCAGTGACTCACATTTTAGATTTGGGAAGCGAGCCAACGAGTTGTTTTACATACTCTGCCTGCACACGGAGAATGAATGTTGATGTTATAATGGGTTTGTTGGGTTTCGCGTATTTCGGACCATCTAAGCTACTAAGGAAATAATTTCTCATGATAGCCAGCTGTACGATTAGCAAAGTCAAATTCATTAAAATAATAATAAAAAAAGATATCAACCATTTAAACACATTGTACAACTTTAAAGTAATAGCAAGGATCAGTTGCTATGTCTAATAATATATTCAATTTCTGAGTGACACAAAACATCACCTTATAACCTAAAAAATATTTTTTTTTCTGTTTTTGCTGATGCTGAAAAGCTTACGAACGTCAAATTTAAATGAAACAGCCAACAAACTTGATCATGTTTATACGCAATTTTATAGTTTATGAATAACTGCTGAAGGACTCACAACTATATGACTGAGTGGGATACAGCTTGCAATTGCAGAGTTACTCGGGCATTAGTTTCTAGAACAGACGTAACTGTCAAGACTGAATTAAAGTGTTGAAATTATTCGGAATAATGTTTCCTGTCGTAATGTAATAATGAGAGGAGTAAAACAGGTGAGTCAAAAGAATTGGAATAATAAATAATTAACTGGAGTCTCCCATATGTTTTTAACTAGATTTTGAAAATTCTCATACAAAAGTCCACTATTGTTTAATTACTGCTTTAGTAAAAATCAGTAGAAGGAATATGAAAGACCAAGGGTCATTGTAAACAAATCGCACAATTTTACTGCAACGAACCAAAAAAATAGCCCTCCAAATTAAAATTCTACTCACTTTGTATCCATTGATAGTTGTTTTTTGTGTGTGTTTGTGTTAGCGTTTTGAACAAATTATCAACCTTTGCGTCAATTGAACTAAACTATTTCCACAAACGAGGCTCTGGCGAATACAAGCGTGTGTGGTATTTATGGAAATATTACTTTAAAAGGATCAAACAAAACATACAGCATTTTTTAAATTGGAAAGGACTTTTGAGTATTTTAAATTAGAGAATTGTTTAGTATATCAATGAAAACATTCCTGACATAGATTCCTGAAAGATAAATGAATAATTTTTTATTTGTATAAGACTATGTCGATAATAACGACTCGCTAGTGTGTCCCTGGCCCCCCCCCCCCCCCCCGTACTGGCCTTCAAGGCGAATGACAATGTCCAATACACACAGAAACTATGAATATCATACGCGCAACATGTCATTCTTACAGCTACAGATATACTGAATAATAATTCCTTTTGGTCGTAATGAACTGGTGACCTGGTTTCTATTGGACTGGGAATCCGCCCCTGATCTTAGCAGCCTACAGGGGACCTACAGTTAAACTTGTAACCCGTACTTCATATTATACAGCAAGCTGTGCCAGAGGCAAGAGTAGAGTTAAAGGTACCTGAAAATACCCACCGAGACAGAGATTCGAACCGGGGATCTTCGTTCCTTAACCAATGAGCCACTAGACCGCTAGCATGACGGTAACGTGAACTCATAAGATTTTACCCATCCAGAAATCACTCAACGCACCTAAAGAAGTTTTCACTTCAAAAACTAAAACTTTAACTTAGTCCACAACCCGAAGGTTGATCGAATCTTCCCGAAGGAGATGTAGCAAGTTATTGTGCCAGAGGGAGGAAAGCCAATTCCTTTCCTCAGGAGCCTACAGTTTAAGATGGAATCAGAACCATGGAACGTCCCGGCGTAGCTCATATAATCAAATACAACTCCTAAAAATTCCTACTCACCACGGGATTGAAACCCGCGACTGGAGAGAGGAAGCGCCTTAACAGCAGAGCTAGCGCTACCAGACCACCTTTGTTTTGTAGTATACGTGTGCAAACCACTGCCAAAATCGGATATAAACTGTGGGTTTGTATGAATAACGTTGACAGAAATTGAGGTGAGGGGGAAAGGAAGAGAGGGTTTAGGTTTTTGTAAATCTTACTCAGTTGATATAATGTGATGAAAATTGATTCAGAAAAGGAATATGAAATTCGGCTTTAGAGAGGGGCAAAACAATTCTATGGGTTAGGAAATAATCAAGATTTACAAGTAGAATACATATTATATTAGAGATATGAGTACTAGCCTTAGTGACTGCCATATCCCAAGAAACTAGACACTGTTAATAAAAAAAGATTATAAACTTTTCTGAAAAGACAAATTTCTTCTCGCCTTGTCCAGCAACCAGTTCATATGTAGCTGATACATTTCATTCCATAATTAAAGATTATTTATTTTTAATATAATTTTACTGATTAATTTACATCTCATTCATTATTATCATGATTTATGGGTGAAAGAGGTATTTGAATTCATTTATAAACACTGGTAAAGCCATAAGCATACTTTAATTTGTCCACCCATTGTATAAAAACACACGACCGGCAGACAATGGGTGCAATTACTTTTAAGATGCATAAATAATCAAACAAGAAAAAAACTAGATCTCTGTCCCATACTAATGGTCGTTATACTGTATCAAGCAATATCTTACAATTGACTGAAAAACGTGTGACAATCAGGGTGACTGAAATCAGCATGACTTACAAAATACATCTATGAAAAAAATCAAAGACACGTAACGGAATGTTCAACACTTAATGTTCTCTTTGGATTGTTTAAAGAATGTGATAAGCTCAGTGATTCTTAATCATGTAGATTTCTCCACTCAACGTGATCGCTGGGTTCCTGAGAGTACCTTATAAGTACAAACATTTAAAACAGCAATGTGTTCACGTGAGAAAATATTTTATTACAGCCACTGCTGGCTGACGGACGCTTACTGCACGGATTCAGACTCGTCCCTTTCCAGTAGCCGGCATTTGAAGAGTCACTTCATTTGGTAGATGCTCCGATTGGTTCAATCATTTAATCAAAATGATAAACAAATAGCAACATTTTAAAAAATCTTTTAACTGGCTAACAGATACACTCTCCCAGTATTTATTCGTTTTGATTGGCTGATTAAATTCGTATTACTTCGGTAATGTTCTTTTAGTCTGAGAATATTTTCATCTTTGTGAAATCTATTCGTCGTCTTTTGCAAACAGCCCAGCCGTAACTCTCCTTACTTTTGACAGCTCGAGACGGGTGTATGAAGCAGGTAGTGGGTTCCTGGAAAGAAAATAGTTAACTGCCCGAACTCCACGCTTTCTCGATTGGGATATTTTTCGATATATGCTGTCTACAAATACAATTCGCTAAATACAGTGCGTTGCATGTTTTATTGCATTGCCAATCTCAGTGTTTTAATAAAATATTTGTACAGTTTGATTACCACTACGAATTGAAGTCCACTGTAAACGACGAGACTATAGATTTCATTTGCTATATTAACTGAAAGTTGTGGATAATTTTCTCCAATTGCTGATAATATTGGTAAATAAATACTACCTTAGGAATTGAATGTTTGTTCGTTTATTTCTTTCCGAACGCGTTTCACTTCTTTTATGGAAGCATATTCAGCAGTTTTTCCTGTTGATTCCATATATATGTTACAGTGTGGTTATATTATACATTTTGAACATTGCAGTTTTTATATAAATTATAATCTACTTAAATCTTACTTACAATACATTGCTTTATTTATCCACCATTCTCAGCAGCAGTGATTTTTCTTGTTTTTTGGAAGCAGGTCTTTTCTGTAAACTAAATTGCACTGTTTCGTCCACTTTGAAACACTATGTAATGCAGTTTTGTTTTTCTTGTCTGCCTTCAGTTTATTTCGTGTGTGGCACGTGTGTGTTCGTGTCCTTGTTTAATAATGTTTTGCCTCAGTCGATGGTTTTCAGTACTGTGGTTAGTTCCCGGTATGTCAGGGCGCGTCCGGACATCCAGATTTCTGTTCTCCATAGTTTTCCGAAATGACTACAGACACCGGTTCCTTCAAAATGCCATGAAGGAATTTCTTCTCGTTCCTCGCCCCAATTCGTTTCCTTCTCTAATGACTTCGAAAAAACAAGACATCGAAAATATAGCTGTAATTGAATGAATCCAAGTCGGATGCACACGAAATAAGTAACTCGGGAATTTCATAAAATATCAGATAAAAGTAATGTCGGCTTGAAGCTAGTTTTTTACTGAATTAGAGGCCTATTTATAAGAGCATTGACACAGCAAAGGAGTGAGACATCCCCCTGGGCGCCCCCGCTGTGATACACCAGTAAATTTTATCAACCTTTACGCACCAAGCAGCGGGGATTTATCAGACCGGCGCCGTGGATTTATGAGCGTGCAGGGCTCCATAACAAGCAGGCCCGACTACCACAGCTACTGGGCAGTGGACACCACACTAACAAAACGAATCCACAAGGCATTCTAAAGTTTTTTCCCTCTTCGATACAGAAGTAGTGCAGATAAGTTTCTTGGTTACTGAAACCTTTTATAGGGTTATCGAATCTACGTCTAAAATTCGGTATATTTTATCAAGCTTTTGCAGCGCATTTATACCTCGATAACTGATGTTATGTTCAGTTTTAATGTAATACTGCTGTTCACAAAAGCACCCCTGGATGAAGTTTGTATGATAATTGGGTAACGCTCGAGCGGAGCATTCGGGAGGACATGGACTCGAATTTCCGCTGGACATAAAATTGACAGTTTCCCCAAATCACTCCTGGTGATGGTTCCTTCCAAAAGGCCATGGCAGAATTTCTTCCTCGTTCCTTGCCCCCTGACCTTTCCCGCCTCTACTGGCCTCGACGGAACGGGAAAGAATACGCCCATTGAGTTTATTTACAGGAACCATTCGCCTGGAGTGGTTTGGAGAAATTATGGAAAACTCAAATCTGGATGCCCGGAGGGGAATTCGAACCACCATCCGTCCGAATACCAGACCAAATGGTTACCGCTCGCCCACCACGCTCGGTAATATCGACGCATGGTGTTCGTCGGCGAATATGGCGACGATCTGGGGAGAGATCCCATAAAATATTTTTTATTTTATTTTATCTTATTTCTTGTATCCCGTTACATAATAGCCCAACATCTAGTATCTATTCACGGCACATGTTTACACATTATTACAAGATTCAAATGTGATTAAATTCTAGTATCAAAATACAAGTTGAATTTTGCTCATGATATAAGGCTAATTGATTTAAAAAAAACTTATCAAGTGGCATGAATGTTGGTTACTTAGCTAAACTAACAATAGGACAGAATGTATTTGACGGGTATTAGGTTAGAATAACCTGACAGCAGCTGCTACCAAATAGCTAACTAATGCTTACAAAAGAGTGTGTGTCTACATGCACAAACGGAAACATATATATACAAACACATACGTAAATGCTTATATACACATATACACTCATAAAATATTAAGGTTATTCTATCTCTGAACACAGATCACTTATACATACACACGTATATTTAATTAGATGAGTGTTCGTGATTAAAGTGACGCCTACAAATGTGTGCACATGTAAGTCACATATTCATATATGGTTGCTCACGTGCAGTCAACATACCTATTTGTTTTTACACAAATATTGGTTTATGAGACATTCACATAAATACATATACATACGTGCCAGGGAAAAAAATACAAACTTCCATCTCTTTCAGCACTGTTGTCTCTTTATAGCTCACTTTAAAAACTTAGGACAGTTTTTCGCACTTACTCCCGGAAAAGCCACTTCGATGTAACTAGCCAACCCTCAGGACATGACTCCTGGAAGTAAAGGATTCCTCCTCCGACGCATCCAGAGTTTCTGTACCGCGTCACTGATTAGTTCTCTTGGGGGATGGTCATTGGTCGCTGTCAGTTGAGTCTGTTTCTTTGGATGCTTGTGATGCCAGGTTACAAGTTGCATCGAGAGAGTACCATATTTCCTGGTCACGAAACATGGCAAAAATACGAATACCCTGTAATAATTGTTCTGCGGCTGAAACACATTCCCATGCAACACGTTATGGAGTGCCCCGCTGTCCAGTATCCCTCCTACTTGCCGTTTGCTGTCGTATGGTCCATGACCTGTTAAGTGGCGTACCAGCCAAGGTGGTGAGAGAAGAAGCGAGAATTTTAGCCTTTCGCAGACACTTGGAAACTTAAGTTCTTCCTGTTGTGCTTGTTTTTCACCCCTGCTACCATTCTTCCAATAACAATACTTCTGAAGCCGTTGTTGCTGGTGTTCCATTGTTTTCCTCTAGCTTTTCCAGATTGCCTGTCCTGAGCCAGTATAATGCTCTCCATTTACGAACTTCCAAGTCCAGTGCCCAGGGAGCGTCCATAAACCACGTAGCTTCATTTTGGCCTCCTGTGGAACCTCCCCTCCCCCCCCCCCCGTAGCCTACGTGGCTTTTGCCTCTACCCCCCCCCCCCCGTAGCATGTAGCTTTTTACCTTTTGATTTCAGAAGACATTTTGTACTGTTTTCTCCTGTCATTGTAAATTACATACGAAGATGATTAACTGAGGGAAATAAATATTCACATGCTGTTGTGTGTTCTGTTCCTCATTTTAACCAATAAAAATGTTAGGAAAGAAAAGCTACGTGGCCTGGCTCCGAAACCCCCCCGTTCCCCGTCCCCCCACGTAGCCCAGCGTAGCCTTCTAGCCAACCACTCCCCCCTTCCCTGGGTAGAGCCACGTAGTTTGTGCACGCTCCCCACACCCAAAGAGCCACGGTAAGGGCGTCAGTTGCTATTATTGTATATTTGTATAAGCACCACTATGTCTAAGGACAATACTTTCCTCCTCAAAAGTTTACGAGGTTTTCCTTTTCTGAGTTGTATGGCTGCATACACAACAACTAATGTTAATATTGTATTGTGGTGTGTTGGAATAATAAGCGGCGAAAGTTGGAAACGTCTTAGCCCCATGCTAATTAATTAGTTCACTGCTAAGGTGGCTCTCCCACATGGACTATAAAATATCGTCTTATTTCACACCAAGGTATCGACTGACTTTTCTTAACTCAGTCTATTTTAATGTTCGGATTGCTCTGTAATTTTCCCTTCAGTAACACGTAACAGGATTTGTGTAGTGCTAATCTTAGCATGACTAGTCTGCACGTAGACTGAGTTAATGCAGAACCATTGCGCTTTGGGCCTCTATGTTAGCTACGGTTTTCCGTCTACCAGTAAGAATAGGTAGTCAGTAAGTCCAACAAGTTCAGGCATTCTTTGCAGCCTTGGCATTACCTGTTCAAAATATGGGGCCAAAGATGGATCCTTTTGAACGACCATTTGCAATATAAACAAAAGACTTAGAAAGAAACCCGCGGGAGTAAAATCGACATTTTTTTTAAAAAATAAATAAAACTTTGCCTGTCGTAGTATATGGACCATTAAGCCTATTAAACCAAGGAACATTATAGGCAAAATGTTTTTGAAGATTCCTTCGAGCTTAGTAAACTGGTCTTGTCTCTCAAATCGACGGCAAACATGGTGTCCGGAATAGATGCTCCACCATCTGTTTCACTGCGCTAAGGTTGTTCTAAAATTGTTCGGGAATTCGTTGACTATAGTTAGTTTCAGAAGGAGTGGACCACACATATTACGATACCAGTGCAGAAGTTAAGTTAAGGTAGTAACAATACAAACTCCTATCACCCAATATCGCTTTCTTTACGCATAGCAAAACTGAGACTGGAATTATGGCTGGAACAGCGGAATATGTTACCTAGAATACAATATGGATTCAGGAAGGGAAGGAGAAGAATGACAATCTCAGTATCCTCGCTTTAGACATAGAACGTTCCTCCATGTGTAAAGGCTACATGTCGGCCTTATTTCTGGATATAACGGGAGCTTACGATAAGGTCCAAATTCCAATCTTAGTAGAGAAGCTTAGGGCACTATGTCTCCCAATAGGTGTACCTTCTGAAAGATGCTTTACACATTATTTTGAAATAGAATCCTTGGTGGCTTCCCTTTCTAAAAGAACCACTTATTTATTTCAGCAATAAAATATAGCAGTCATTAACTTACGAAGCTTCTGGTCAGCGCAATTACCAAAAAATAAAGCTTCTAGCCCTGGTTTACATGATCATACCTGCGGTTTACCTGGAATAGTGTAAAAAAAAAAAATAAAAATAAAAATATTAAAAAAATAAAAAAAATAAAAAAAAATAAATAAATTACAGTTCTGCTACGACCACAGATAATCCCTGGAAATCTTTTAGCACCATTCTTTAACAATCCCTAATCACTTCTTTCAATATCACACAAATTGTGCAACATTAGAAATTTACGATTTCCAATTACTAAACTTCCTAGCAGTTCCAGTAGTTACTTGCACACTTGTTGCACAATTATGAATTGTAACACTTTATTCAAAAAATACTTGATGGCTCATTTACAAATTCTAAACTGGAGCAAAGTCCATTATGAATATAAACGGCGGGATAGACATGGCAATATTTTTTAACAGTTGGGCAACCGCTAAGTGTCAACTAATTATTAATTTCGTTTGTATTTTTTATTGCTTCCATAAACCTGACACACTTATATAAAGTTAGCTCCTGCTAGTTACGACAAAAACAAAAAAACAAAAAAACTAATTGGTGTGATTATACTAAAATCATCACTTTCGATGGATGATAACAACAAAATACATCAACCAATAAACTTACTCCCCATACATGAAGAAGACCAACTCAGACGGTTACCGCAAATAACTAAATGCACATGCTAATCTTAGACACTGCCACAAAAATTAAAAATTTGCTCTGGACCTAACGTCCTTCTTCCGACGATCACTTGTAATGAAAGAGCCACGCTTGGTGGCTACACGACAATTTATAGAGTTCCCTAAACCGACCCTTCTTCTGATGCAACCCGTCGCCGCGGAGTATCCTGTCGATATCCTCTCTACGCGTACAGGACGCTCGCAATTCACAAATCTCAAGATAAAAATTAGAATAATGTCCTAAAATACACTCTTTAAAGCCCTACAGCCATCACAACCTGCACGGAATTTACGATACTCTCCACTGCCTGGTTGTTTATATTCGTCTGTATTTGGCCCACTCGTTGTTTCTGAGGGATTTCCAGCCCCATTCTGTTTATTATCTAACAACTCAGACAGAGAATTTTTTTTTTCCTACAATAAAGGTAATGAATTTCGCAGATGACGTGTGTGTAAATCCATTATCTTCCTACAAACAAATAAATTTTTATAGACTGAACGACGCCGCTACAAAATTGTACGAATGGCCTCAACAGCTGGGCCTAACTAATCGTCAGTGGGTTCTCGCCGAAACGGGGCATATATCGACGGATGGAGTGTTTTTCATCCCTAACTGTATCTGCCATTTAATTATTACTTATTTTGCATCTCATTAGTAATTAGACTTTTTATCTATAAAAGAGATGCTCAATATTGATTTTTAAGGCATAGGTGATCTAAAAATGTCAAAACCAGACAATATATTATATAAAAACACATGACCAACAGTCGGTAGGTACATTTACTATTGAATCCATAAACATTCCAAAAACATAGAAAAACTAGAAATCCGTCCTACATAAACGGTCGTTGAATTATATCAATCTGTATCTTAAAGTTGAATGAAAAACATGTGACAATCAGGCTGATTGAAGTAACACAACAGAATTACAAAATATACATGAAAAACAATCACAGACACGTAACGGAATGTTGTAAGCTGAATGTTCCTTTTGGATTGCAACGTTTTTCTTAGATTAAAGTTCGTAATAATAACACGTGACTTTGCTCAGTGTTGATTCGGTAAAGAGATTCTTAATCGTGTGGACCGCTGCACTCAAGGCGTTATTTGGGTTCCTGAGAGTACCGTATGAGTGCAAACAGTTTATAATCAGATACAATTTGTTACTGTTCCGTGGCCGTATCTGTAGACACTAACAAATAACAGTGATGTGGTATCGGGCACAGCTTTACCTGAGAAAATGTATAATTCTAGCCACTGCTGGATAACATACCTATATCCATTTTAAAACTTAAGTACTAGCAACTTATTCAAGCCCGAAGAGGCGAAGAACTCGTTTAAAAAAATATTCAAACAACGTTCCTCGACGCAACAAGCATTTAGGTCTTAATATCACTGTCGGAATTAATCTAGTATTGCAAAACCTTCACATCTTCTGCAAATAGTATGATAGAACTATAATTTTTGGACCTCCGTTATTTAACTGTTTTCTAATCATCATTTAACGTTTCAATCGGCATTATCGTGAAATTACTGACCTCATTAACCTTGTAAATTTCCAAACTTGTCTACTCGGTGTATACCGCATAGTCGGACCCTTCAATACAGTGCCATTTGCATCGAAACTACACATCTCGAAATATTTACCTTTTGTCTGGGAGCAAAACAATAGTGACTTTGCGTGTCGTAAGTAACGTCTTGCGGCTGTCTTCTCATGACAACACGACAAATACTTATAACGTTCAAATATGGCATAAATATTCCATCTCTAGTTGCAAGTTACTATGATAACCCTTGACCGTACGTTTGACTACAAAATCAAAATTTCCAAGCAACAAAATCGTTCTTGGTGTGAGTACCGATCGGATCACAGACTTTTAGGAGCATATCACTTTAATGCGATCAGTTTCAACTAATAACCGCTAATTTTTTACTAAACCTAAAATACAACTTTCATATCTGGACTACTTAATGCAAGATTTTTTAGTTGGAGGTACACTTATAAATTTTGCGTTATCACGCCGAATAAAATGCTTTTATGCTTCTTATATTTACAGACCCAAAAGGCCTATCTTCGACCCTTATCATGTACGAATTATTGGCCAGAATCCTATCAATTTCGTACGGCCCGTTAAATATCCAGAAAAATTTAGAAATCAGTTTGTTTTCATTGTCAGAAGGACGACTATTTCTTATCGGCACCTGCGTTCTTTTTTACGCCTTTTCTAATAAGTATTCACGTGCCATTAGCGCATTGTTTGCATAATCTACTGGATCATCTGACTGAGGATGGCGTATAATATTCTCAGAGAGCGGTTTACTTTCTCTTTTGAAATGAAAATGTACAAATCAATACATCACTAAACCTTAAGCTAAATTTATGTGTTGAAATGTACCATTTCGTGCGAGATGAAATTTATAATACGTATATTCCAAAATTATTTTCAGTGATTAACTGCTTTACACTGATGCGCCAGTAAATATATCACAAAACCAAATTCAAAATTAATTTAGAAAAAAAAGAACAAATTATCGTATTCAAATAACAACATACAGGAATTATTATTGTCACAAATTATTACTGAATAAAACCCGCAACTGAAATGTATAAGACAAACACTTTTATTCAGTACCCGCTAAATTAACTCACTGGTAATTTCATTATACTTGACATAAAATGATTCAAATGACTGCATCGAAACGAAGCAAAAATCAGCAAATGAAAATTAATTTTTGGCAATAATTTTAGCTTTAGCGGAAGTCTCTTTCTGAGAAGCCGTTACAGGGTGGTAACTTTTATCCAATGTTGTACTGGTTAAACTGTAGTAATTGTTGATTTACAGTGTGGGATGTGGTGAAATTTCTGTCATTGATGAGGCATCGTGGTTCGCGTTTTGTCATCAGTACATTGTACCCACTTCATGTTTGGACGGAGGTCCTCCGGAGGTCAGAACTGTTGCTGACTGTATAATTTGTTGGACTTTGCGACGAGCAATTGACCTCTGTTTCACGTAGTGCAGAGTACGCGTCTCTATGAGTGTGGATTATGTGCACACCTAATGGGACTGACACCATCATCCGTACACTTCTCCACTCGATCTATGGTTGCTACGCGAGTGTCCACTATCGCACCCTCATATCTGTTAGCGCCTACCGCTTGTGTGTCAGTGGAATACATGGGTCCCCCCCCCCCCAATCCCATATCCTTGTCCTTCTTACTGACTCTACCGCGCGTAAAATCTAAGCTCTACATATTATTCTCCAGTATCTGCACATGTTACTTTACAATGTGCATTTCCTATGTATCAAAAGACATATTGCCTCATTATTGCTTTCACTTACCTGTCTAAAGAATTCATCGCCCGTTTACCTTTATCAAGAACTCTACAAATCTCTCTTTTATCTTTGACTTTTTGCTGATTTTCTACCATTATTCGCTAGAATACTCTGTGTTGTATATTTGTGAACCCTGTCCCATGTTTTTATGTTAATTATTCACAAATATCTTGAATCAATATTGTATTGATCCTTTTCTTCTGTCCCATTTCTTTTGTGACATCATGAATCATTATAAATGATCTTTTAACATTCGCGACTTCTACTTTTCACGCGGGAGGTTTGTGACCTTAAATACATATGCTTGTTACGCGAACCACTTGCAACTCGACATGTTAACCCATGATCGTTAACGAAACTGTCTCGTAGCAGTTCTCAGTATATACCTGGAAATTGCGCTCCAAGTTCACAGAAAAATCGTCCCATAAAGAATACCTGCTCACTGGTTGTCAGGTGTTCTCGATATTTACGGTCCAACCGTTCTGCTCCAACGATTTTCAGATTACACTGTTGGCAAATTCTGTGTCTCACCATTATTTACCCTGTGTCAATTTTTCCTGTACACCCGTAATGTTTTGAATCATTAGATTTTCTTGGTAATCGTTTTGTTTTCCCTTTGTGTTTAAGAGTGTGTTTGTTTCAATTTCTTAGGTTCCTGCAACTGTAAGTGTTTATTCGGTGGTCTCTCTTTCATTTCTGATTGTTTGCCACTAACTACCATTTCTTCATATACTACGTATTTCTGATTACTTGTGTTACTACCGATTCCTTCATTATTCTCTAGTGTTGTATATGATCGGTGTAAAAATTCACAGCCATTTCTACTCATTCAAATTTTGATCTCATCTGAACGCACTACTTAACTTCTTCAGTAGTGAAGTGCCAACAGAGTTTCTAATTTATTTTAATACAAAGGAATTTTATACTCTTTGTTTCAAAGATTGTGTAATTTTTTAGCTTACTTGTAAACCCACAGTGCATTTTTTGTTTTGTTTTGTACCTAATATAATGTGTTTTTCAAAATTTAATTAAAATGAATTTGCCATAAATCAATTTGCTACTCCACTAAGTACTTCATTTTCAGTGAATTCTAAATTACTGTTTGCCGTTTTTCTCAGTCAGGTTAGTGTCATCTGAAAATAAAGTTCTCTTAACTTTGTCAAATAAGTTTCCAGGAAGGTCATTGATGTATAAGAAAAAGAGAAAGGGTTCTAGTACAGAGCCTTGTCGAATTCCATGTTTTATTTTCTCCCAGTCTGATGAAGCATATTTACTTATAATAGAATAAAAAATGGAAACTTTTTGCATTCTACTTTCCATGTGTACTTTAAACCATTAGCCTGTGGTTATATAAATACCATAGTATTCAATTTTAAAAAAAAAGTAATCCATGATTTACACAGTCAAATGCATTTACAAGATCACAAAACATTCCTACAGGGCTCATTTTATTATTCAGTTCCTCAAATGTGTTACTTAAAAATTAATATACAGCCATTTCTATGGATGATCCTGTTTGGAACCAAATTGTAAATTAGTAAAGATATTAGATTGTGTAACATGTTTTATTATTCCACGATACATGACTTTTTCAAGAATCTTTGAGAATCCGGAAAGTAATGAAATGGGACGATAGTTATCTACACATGTTGCTTCTCCTTTTTAAACAACGGTTGCACAACTGCATATTTTAGTCTATTTGGAAACATCCCTTGCATTGAGGTTTCATTACAAATGTGGGCAAGTACATGACTGATACAGTCTGGACATCTTTTCAATAATTTACTTGAAATATTGTCATAGCTGGAAATTTTTTTAGGTTTTAATAGTGTCATGGGTTTATTTACTGCTGAGACTGTTAATGGTGGCAATTGCATCCTCACATATCTATTTGGGAAAGCAGTATGAAGAAGCCTTAGGGCACTATGTGTAGATTGCTTTTCTATGCCTAATTTCTCTACAATTGAAGTAAAATATTTGTTAAATATTTCACAAACTTCCCCTACTTCACTAAACACAGATCCATTTTGTTCTATTTATATGTCTTTAGAGTGATTTACAGATTCTCCTGTTTCAGTTTGTATTAGATTCTAAATAGTTTTCATCTTATTTCCTGAATTCTCTATTTTCTCTGATTTACACCTGTTCTTGGCCTTTCTTATTACATTTCTTAGTATTTAAGAATAAAGTTTATAATAAGCTTTCAGTGTATAGTTATCTGATTCTCTGACTTTGAAGTAAAGGTCTCTTTTTGTTTTACTAGATACTCTAATACCCTTTGTTATTCATCCCTTACCCAATTCACTGTTTGGTGTGTTGACAATTATACTTTTTTTTTTTTTTTTTTTGAAACTTATTTCAAAATGTGTTAGAAATATATTAAGAAAGGAATCAAATTTTTCATTAACACCCTGTGCAGGTTAAACTTCTGACAATTGTTCATTATTTATGGAATCTATTAAATGTTTTATATTGTGATCAATTAATATTTCTTCTATATACCCAGCTTTTCTTTATCTTTTTAACAGTGTTTCTGGACTTGATACATAACAGCTAGGCATCATGATTGGAGATACCATTTTTTACTGGAAATGTATTGTAATTAGTGTACTGAGAAATATTTATAAACAATTATCAACTGCAATGTTGCTACTATATTGTATTCTTGTAGGGAAATTTACAAGTGCTGTTAAGTTAACAGACAACATCAAAGCCTCTATATCTAGCTTCTCATTGCTGTGATTGAGAAAGTCAATACTGAAATCTCCACATAAAACTATTTGTTTGTTAATTGTGTAACATAGTAGCAAAGATTCTAACTTAGATAAAAACAGTCTAAAATTTCCTGAGGGGGCCCTGTAAATTGCTTTTACTATGAGCTCTTCCTTACCATATTCCAGTTTTGTAACACAGTATTCAAAGTGCTGTTCTGAACAATACTTACTTATACCTACACTGTTGCATTGAATATTATTTTTAACAAAAATGGATACTTCCCCTTTCTAAATTTTACAATATGAGAACTTTGTTTATAATATGGGATGGACAGCTAAGATATTCTTTTGTCAGACAAATGATGTTCAGATATGCACAAAACATCTACATTAAAATTTATGGAATTCTGAATTTCGTCTAGGCATAAGGTAATGTCTTCAATTTTACTAACTATTCCCCTTATATTTTGATGGAGAGTAGTGGTCTGAACACTTTGTTTAATTGACTTTGAATTGTTTACTTTATTAGTACATGCTGGTATGTCAGTTGGAATTTCCAATTTCAATAGGTTTTGATCAGCAGAGACGTTACTTTCTTTTAGACATCTCAATACATCTATTTTATTTACCCTAAAAAAGGCCGTGACTTAACACCACCTATAACAGGAATACCTCTTTCCCTCACCTGGCCTCTCCTGATCTCATCAGCAATAAGAAGCGAAAGATTCCTTTTACAACTGAAATTCGGATGGAGTCCATGGCGAGTATAACTGTCCCTACCAATGCAGGCCACATCTATCAAATCAATGTGTGAATTTGTTGGTTGCCAGAGAACCCTTTGCAACGATCCATTTGTACGCCTAATGTTATGCCTCATCCAGGGTTTATCATAACCCTCAAACAAACCCACAAATCCCACATTCGTCTGACGTGTGTTCCTGGAATTGTGAGCAATGTCTTCCTCAATTGAATAACTGAGGTCCTTATCAAGACTATTTCCTGGTCCCTCCACAATTGTAATGCAATCTTCCTCTGAAAAATGTTTCCCTAGGTCTTTCACATTTGCAGCAACACTTCCAAGATCTGCATTTGGTTTGAAAATACTGCAGACTTCATAATCACGTTCCATGGCAGACTGAACCTTCTCACTGATTCCCCTCCCATGACTGCTTCCAAGTAACAGTACCTTCTTACCAGTTTAGTTTTAGATGCCCCCGGTAAATTTCTCCCTTTTACTTAACGATCCCAGATCGTTCAGTCCAACCTGACGGTCCTCAAAGTAACCATCTAGATCCTCCAATGGCCGAAACACATTGGATGTCTCCATCTGGAAACCATCAGACAGACAGCGTCTTCTACCTCTGCTGCTAGAGCTGACTTCTTTCCACTCACTGTTCTGCGTAAGCCCAAGCATAGAGTTTTCCGCCTTCAGGGCCCTTAAATCCATCTCTGCAGATGCCAGATCTGACTGGAGATTCAGAATCCGCTGTTCCTGATAATTAGTTCTGCAGGAGTGACAGTTCCAGGCAATATTGACACAAGAGTCATCATTAGCGACATCGCTGCACCCCAGTGAAACCAGCGACCGTAGTCCCGTCACGTCACTCCTTCTCTTACCAATCTTCGGCAATTTCCACACTTATGATATTTTCGGAAAAACTTAAGAACTTGGGAGAAAAAGTTACTTTAAAACGTTTAATGTTTAAACTACTTTAAAACTTAGTAGAAAAACTTTAAAACGTTTAATTTTTAAATAACTACTTAGGTTCAGTTGGAAAAGAAAAGTAAAAGTAGGATTCAAAGAAAAAAGATAAAAAGTACTATGTAAATCACTCAAAATTTTTCCGAAATGTGAATTACAACATTTATCAACTACAAGACTTACAACAAAACAACAAAAATGATTTCAAAAGAACAACAATGAAATTTAACACCCTAGAACTCTGTTTCAGACCTAACCTCAAATGTAAACAAATGAAAACTCGGTTTACACTGTACTGATTTTCTATTAAATAAAAATGGTTCACTGTCACTTAAGAACTTCACAAGTTTACTTCAAAACAAGACTAATGCTGTCAAAACAAACATACTATGAAATTCTGCTATACTATAACAAGAATAATGTTACTAGACGTTAATTCCCGATGTAAACAAAAGCCAAACACTGAATCTACAATTTAGGGATTTGTAATAAATAAAACGGATCACTAACACTCACACTACTAGAATATGATATTCTTCAACTTTTTAACTAACCCAGGAGATAAAATTTAACAAATTTAACTACAAAATCACAAATTATTACCGCATGACACGAACGAAAGCGCGCGCAATCAAATTTCAAAGATGACAATGATTGAACAAAAATATTAACTGTATTCAATATGACCTTTTACAAAACTCAGTTGTAACATTTAATGTTTATTTTTTATTCTCTTTATGATTGTTTTCACTGTGATTATTACTCATGTTGTATGTATGTGTAAAACATGACACATTTCACAACCAAGTGGTTCTTCTTCAGCGGGTATCAATGAAACAAGATTGATAAACAATTAAATAAATAAATCCTATATGTATATTAGTTGTGCATTTTGTTCATTTGAAATGGATACGGTGTAAAATACGTCGTCAACTTTATCATTCAACCCACATATCCTTTCGTCGGGATGCTCTTTAACCTCGCGACTAATAGTGGATAGTTGCCTTATAATCATACAAGTTGCACGCCACAAATGTTTAATGGCTGTGTCAGCTGTGTTAAGTCTGACACGAATTGTTACAGTGTTTAGTTCTAAACGCTAGCACCGGTGTGTCAAATGTTCACAGTTTTTGGACATGTTGGATATCGTAAAATTTATACTAGTCTTGAAATTTTTCATATCCACACTGGATCTGAATTGAAAATTAGACAGATTTTCATCTGAATTTTTAAATTTCTCGTCGATTCTTTTCAGATTAATATAACCACCGATTGGTAGTGTCTATCTTGACCGACAGACAACTAATGACCTCTGTTTTAAGTCTTTCTGTCCCCTGTCAAGTTTATTGTTTAAATCCACATGCAACTTGTCAAATTATTATTTAAGGTCTCATTTCCGTTGTCAATTTTATCATTAAAGTTGTTTAGGCCCTTAGTTACGACTGATAATGATTTGAACCTCTGCGGGTGGATGTAGTGGCACCTACCACTACCCGTTTAGTTCCAAAAATGTTGTCTACTGGAATATTGTTTCTATTACTGCACCAATTTGCGCAGAATTTAGGTTATCATATGTACCTTCTGATTCAGCTAATTGCGTCTCAGCCCTATCCATTTCATTTCTCCCAGTTTCAGTGATTTTACAGTTATCAGACATTTTACCATTACTGTTTATGACTTTACTTTCGTCAAATATTTTACTACCTGATCTCAAATTCATGCAATAAATACTACCTAGTTAATCAAATTAAACTAAGCTAATGGATTTAATCACTTACCAAAAAAAAATTTTAAGTCCTCAAATTACTATGCTTTCAGGTTTTGCAACCATTCATCACATCCAAACCAATAAACGACTGCTAAAGCAATGCTGTATGGAACACATGTCAATAACATCATCCCCAACACATGAAAAATTTATGCACAGTAAATTTTATCATACTCCTGACCACGCGTGCAGTGTCTGCTCTGAAAATATCAATTATAAAAAAACATCAGCTGTAAATAAATTCGTAATAATAATTGCAGCGGCTTTGTCCATATAGCCACCTGAAATGTTGCCAAAAAACGCTATACTTCCCTTAGATTTACTTTAAATAGCCAAGGGAGTAATTATTTAACGGAATCACTCCCATGCTATGGCACCCAATCAAACAGGATGTGTTTCTCCCCCAATTAAATATGATTGATTTTTGTCATTTAACTATTATTTACTATATACCTCCTTAATTATTAGACTTTTTATGGGTGGAAGAAGTGTTTAATATTGATTTTAAACCCAAAGGTAAATCTAAAAAGAAGTCAAAACCTGACAATTTTTGCTTACAAACACCTGACCGGCAGAAGGTTTGCTATTAAATCCATAAACAATCAAAAATATAGAAAAACTTGATCTCTGTCCTACATTAATGGTAGTTGAATTATATCAAGCAGTATATTAATGCTGATTGATAAACATGTGACAGTGAGGTTCATTGAAATTAGTACAAGGTAATAGAATTACAAAATATACATGAAAAACAATCACAGACTCGTAACGGAATGT
The DNA here is from genome assembly GCA_031002005.1 of Vandiemenella viatica. Lineage (NCBI taxonomy): Eukaryota > Metazoa > Arthropoda > Insecta > Orthoptera > Morabidae > Vandiemenella > Vandiemenella viatica. Next base: position 190,944,779 of record CM061921.1, read on the forward strand.
TGTAAGCTGAATGTTCCTTTTGGATTGCAACGTTTTTCTCAGATTAAAGTTCGTAATAATAACACGTGACTTTTATCAGTGTTGATTCGATAAAGAGATTCTTAATTGTGTGGATCGCTGCACTCAAGGCGTTATTTGGGTTCCTGAGAGTACCGTATGAGTGCAAACAGTTTAAAATCAGATACAGTTACTGTTCCGTGGCCGTATCTGTAGACACTAACAAATAACAGTGATGTGGTATCGGGCACAGCTTTACCTGAGAAAATGTATAATTCTAGCCACTGCTGGATAACATACCTATATCCATTTCCACTTCAAAACTTAAGTACTAGCGACTTATTCAAGCTACTAACTCGTGCCCGAGCCGTCACGTACGTGGATCCAGACACGGAAACCTCGTCTTTGTTGTATCCTGACCTTCTAGTCTCATCCCCTCTATGTTCGTCTCATATCTACTAGCGTCCGCCTATTAAAGGATGACTTGGTTTTGCATATTTGCTGATTGGCTCCATCATGTAAACAAATAGATAATCAAATAACAACATTTTAAAAAAATCTTCTATCCCCTTTCTCCTATACTCTCATTCCAGCAATCATTCGTTTTGATTGGCTGTTTATCGTAAAGCTTTGGAAATGTTCGTTTTAGTTCAAGAATACCTTTATCTTTGTGAAACTTCTCGTTTCTGTCTTGGATTGTTCGTAGGAAATGGCGTAGCCGTGTCTTCATAATTGACAGCTCGAGAAGGATGTACGAAATTCCCTACACTGAACCTATGGATTTTACTTCTCGGGTCTTAAACACGGCCCATTCAGCTTTGTGGTGTACCTGGCCGATAGGATATGGTATGTAACCTTGCCAAAGTTGTCGAGTGGGAGTATTTCGACACAAACTACTGTAAATAACGTGCTAAATACAGTGCATTGCATTTTTTATTGCATTGCCTATCTCAGTCTTTTAATAAAATATGTATGTGGTTTTATTACCAATACAAGTTACACATGGGTCCATATACTTTTCATGTTCGAAGGGTGATCAGACATCGAGGCCTATGTGTGGATATAAAACTCACATAGTGGGAACACACTGACTACATAGAGCGCTTTTTGAACGTTTGAGATGTGTAACTCACGTATAACGGTGGGGTGATCGCACTGTCCTGCTCACCTTATGTAGATACTAATTTGTTTTATCCTTGATTACGGACGCTCTTGTCACGGGAGTGCCATAAACTGGACATAGTACAGTACAAGAGGATCAGATTATGTATCGAAGCGCTGAAATCCATGGCAACAAACGCCTTACTAGTTGAGGCGAAAGAAATGCTACGAGGCATATGTTGACAGCTTCTATCCAGCGTATAATTAATGAAGTGCGTAGCTTTTGAAAACGGCAGCTACATCAAAACAAAACGATCATCTTACCGTTCAATATAGGACGTTACCTATCTTTTCATTCCAATATGATCTATTGAGACACAAGCTAAATATATATTTCCTAGCATACTGGATTATAAGAAATTGCAACGTAAATAGTAAGACGGAGAGATTTTTGACTTGGTCGGACTACGTACAGATCCACACCGTCGGATCTAAAAGTTGAAATTACGTCTTTTTTTTGTCCTTAGTCCCAAGAGTCGCAGAAAGTGCGCTAGCCACCACAGACCACAGTATAAACCGCAGAAGCTCTTGCAATCAGGAAGACCATAAAATACGGATATAACCGCTACAGTAAAATTCTGATATTATCAGATTAGAAAAGTGTGGCTCAAAAACTGGATTACCGGGAACTTCCCAACTTCATGAACAACATTTTATTCGATATATTAAGCATGATGTACTCAGCCACAGAGGGCTTTCCCAGCGCGGCGTGTCGCTGCCGGATTGTGTGGGTGAGATACGACATCTTCAGGCCTGCACTGGTCATCACAGCGTGAGCACCAGGCCTGAAGATGGCGGCAGAGTTCGTCGCCGAAAGCTCGTCTTTCGCCTACACAATCCGGCAGCGAATGCGCGAAGATTATATCACAGTGGTCATAGATGTACACGTATTTTGGATTAAAGGTCGCCATTGAACTGCTGCCCAAGGAATATATACGGCTACCTCAGGCAAGTTTTATGACAATCACTAGGAAACGGTTCTTTAACACATGGTCAGATTCAAGGACTTCCACTCAAGCTCATAGAGGAAAGTATTTCTCATTGATTCAACGCCACATCCCCTTCAAAGTCTGGTGTGAAGCCTCAGAATTAGGCAGAAGACACAAAACCTCCATAAAACGTATGGGACTCGGACACGGGTGCTACCTAAGCAACCTCTATAAAATCAAGATAATCCCATCCCCGTTCCGCCCAGCAGACCAAAAGGAGATAGCTCATATCTGTCATATGATAGTGGCATGCAGCCTCCACCGGGTATCCCAAAACAATCTCTAAAACAGCCTAGTTAAGCTTAAAATTCCACTACCAGCATCTGTAGTTACCCTTCTGAAGACGGAACGACGCGATGTGGGCGGGGTGATAGGCTGTTACTTAAGTGAAGCGGATATTACCTTTTAAATATTATCCTTTTAAAAGTTTTCTTTCTGTGTAAAACTTGTGTATTTTAACTCAATTTTGTATAATACCGTAATCTTTTATTGCATATCAGGAACAACCAATGACATATGTATTCTGCTGTGTAAGAAAGAAGTGTTAAGAGAACTACAATTGTAATATAATCTAACGTATTTTTATAACAAGGCTTGACGACCTATTAACAAAAATTCAACAAATGCATGTAAGATAAATGTAAATATTCGAAGCTGGCTGTATGGTCATAACGACATAAGGCCGTTAAAATAAATAAGTAAACAGAATGGACTCTGAACTGCAGCATGAATTTTACACTGTGTGCGAATGCAGAAGTGCTTCCTGTTACTTTCTGTTATGCGTTTTCGATCTAGCTACATCTAAAATGGAAACGGAATCTAGATAAGAAATTGTCTGTTACAGCGGCGAGCCCACATCTTCACAATGCATTTCACTAGATTGTCTCTCACACCCGCTAAAAGCAATCAACGCACGGTTATGGCAACATGAAATGTTCAGTTGGCGAATTGACGAATGTGGAAGACATCTCTTCTGCGTATCCCCAACAGCTACCAAAGATCTTGAAAGAGATGAAAACAGGCGAGAACAGACGAAAACATAGTCCGTACTTCGACAAAACGTTTTGGAAGAACGATTCAGGCCGATCTGACGGTAATCTTTATAACACACAGTAGATAGCACGTTGAACGAGCGTGGTTATAGACAGAACACGAGTACGCGTAGTTGTCTAGTTATGCTTAATCGTTGCATATGACTTTGTAGGTAATATTGACATGGTCACCATGACTGCGGGAAGAAGATGGAACAGAATTCTTACTGGCAACCTATTATACCCATCGTAAAATGCTCCAAGAACCGATCAAATACTTCTTGCTTAAAACGCTAAGTGCATTAGGTTGATCTTACCAAGTACGAACCCAAGAAAAAACGATTCCGGTGAAGCTCACATGGACATGAAGAAACACAATTCAGGATTTCGGGCCTGCTTCCTTCGGCAATACGTGAGTGGATCCAACGTTGACTAGAAAGATGTCTGCTTAGACTTCACCACGGCTACAATACTTATCAAAGAGCACACTAAGGCAATCTACAATAAATCTGTACTCCTAAGAAATAATTTTATTTTCTTTTTCCTGAAAGACGCATCCATGTAAAATCTAGCGACCGTGCTACTAGACCCCTTTTTGTTGTTTTATGCTGTTGGTTCATTTTATTTTTGTACAAGAAAGCAGGAGTATGTGACAGTAAACGATATATCGTAAAGGCCGGCTCAAATATTAGAAACTAATAGGAGTTAGCGTCACGGCCACTGAAAAAGTTATTAAGTTATTGGATTAGCATAAAGCTGAGCAAACTTGAGGGTCCCTAGTTAAGAGTCTGGATTCCTTCAGCTCTGTCAAAGCGCGGCAGTCCACTAAAAAGATTCCATGTAAAACTGCATGTCAACTTTACGTGTATAGCGGGTTAGGGCGTAGACTGTAATATCAGACGAAGCTGCATCATTTTTAGGTCTTCGTGGCACCGTGATGGTGTCTGGGAGGAACACAATTCACACATAACGTTCTCATCTACATAAAGAACTTATTTATTTATCAATCTTGTTCCATGGATCCCTACTGAGGAAGGACCTCTGGGATGTGAAACATATCATAGTTAATACAGATACATAAAATATGAGTCACAATAGTAGTGAAAACAATTATTTGTTACAAAGACAAATAAAGAGAATAAAAACAAACATTAATTTTTACAACCGAGTATTGCAAAAGGTCAAATTGAATTATTTTGTCCAAATTCTTGAATGGCGTAGAAGGAATTGCCAATAAGATAATCTCTCTGTTTTTCGTTAAATATATCTTTATTTACTGCAAACTTTTTTATACACTTGGGAAGTTTACTAAACAGATGTTTCCCAGAATAATTAACTCCTTTTTAAACTAATGATGGTGATTTTGCTGTTTTGTGCAAGATATTTTTGTGTTTTGTATTGTAACTGTGCACCTGTGAGATAGATGTAATCAGGTTAAAATTTTCTATAACAAAGTACATGAGAGAATATATATACTGAGAAGTCATTGTAAGAATACTAAGTTTTTTTAAAGAATTGTCTGCAAGAAGTTATTGGTTTTACCCTACACAGCATCCTGATAGTTCTTTTCTGTCTATGAAAACTTTTTTCTTTGTGAAGAGTTTACCCCCCCCCCCCCCCCAAATGTCACATGACATCATCATCAATATCCTCAACAGTTTCCAGCCTCTGGTCGCGTCTGCTTCATGCACAAGCCTCTCCATTTCTTTCTTTCTTCCCACAACCGCTCTGTCACCACCTTGTTCTAGTCCTCTCCTCTCTTCCGTACACACTCCTCCACTCCTTTCAGCCATGACTCTCTGGGTCTGGGTCGTTTTCCATGCATCTTAATTTCATGGATTTTTCTTGGGATTCTCTGAATCTTGTAACAGAATGACCAAAATGGTCATTCCGTACATTTTTATATTTAACATTTAAAAAGAATAATCACAGGACTAACTCTGGGAAGGTTATGCCAGCCATTGTCCGGGGGACCACCCAAAGGCAGGTAGCCGACACTTGACGCGCCACACCGGCGGCAAAACAGAACAATGCAGCTACCCTTTCTAACGGATTTGGCCAAGCCTATGATCCATTAGCTCCGGGAAATAAACGCTCGTGTCCCCAACCCCAGGTCCCCGAGCGGGTAGTTGGAGGTCACATTTAGCGGGGAGGACCGAGTCTAGCCGAGTTTGTACGAATCTCCAAAGACAAGTTTTGCCTATCGTCACAGCCGGTAGGAGGACCCAAAAAAAACCGCAGAACAAATCAACGACAGACTATCCTCTGCATTTTGAAATGCCAGTGAATTGTTGCTCTATGTGAACCACGAGCGACGGGAGGAGGCTTTTCCTGCAGACGCTGGAGGGCACCTGACGCCGAGTCTTCAGACTGGAAGGAGCGGATCGTCCGAGGTTGGAGATCGCTCCGTCTTGGCATCGAACCTGATGGTCGATACGAGCGTCTTGTACAGTGAGGTCGCTGTGCACTCATTCAGTTCGCTGACTGAAGGACGTGGTGCTGTCAGCTATAGCCAAGGGGCTATAATAATTCCGCCGTCGAGGGAAACATATCGCCGTCACGGTAATCTTTCTACAGTGCAGTGTGGTACATTCATTCAGTCATTGGGTAACGACCTCTGAATGATTAGGAGTTCTCGCACCCCCAAATATTGAGCTAGCTGGGACAGACTTTCTTAAAGCCACACTTGGTGAATAATTTAAATTACCGTGGCGCCCGGAATTTGAAATCGGATACAGTTAATGTTAATATTGTATTTGATTTATGGTTGCCGATCATCATGAAGGGAACTTCCATTTAAACCCAAGTGTGACTCTTTCTTGTTTGCCAATTAATATCCTCTTCAGTCCCGAGCTCATAATAAAATGCAAGAGAACTGCTATTGTGTTATTTACTTTAGTTAATACTAGTTAACAACGAATGACCATAAATTTTTTTTTGAAACAATAATTAATTTTTTATAGATGGTATATATATGATACCTCGGGAGTGAAGCAGGAAAATTGTATACACAACTTTACTGCTTCATGTTACTTTATTTCATGGAAAAAATATATGTCTTTACCTTTATTTCGACGAGCAATATTGTACAGCTGCAGGATCCCAAGTTTCCAATCAGGGCTGCCAAAAGCAGAAGATCGAACATATGAGCTGTGAGAAGCGCGATGTATATTGTAAATGATTCGATAGGCCAGAAAAGGTTCAGCTGTGCAGTGGCCCAAGAAAAAAATAATTTCTGGAGGTATCATATATGATACCTCGGGACTGAAGAGGATATTGGGAATTTGCTTCAAGAGCAGTTGGAAATGTGGTGGTGTTTTAATGCTTTGTTTGTTTGTTAATATGTTGGCAATTGTAAGAAGAGGCTTTGCTTAGTTCTTTTTTAATGTTTCAATATGTTAAAAATAAATAAGCCTCACCTCTATGCCAGTATGAGTACCCAATAAATTAGCTGCCTAGGGTTTTCTTTGAATTATAAAAAAGGAAGTAAAAAGGTTTTCACCCTTTCCTCCCTCCCAGGTACCCATCGCTACAACCTCCATTCTCTTTACATGTCCATACTATCTCAGTCTGGTCCTCTCTACCCATTCCTGTAGGGAATCCTCTTTTATGGTGAATCTAATCACTTCATTCCTTACTCTGTCAATTTTATTAACTCCTATTGTACCTCTTAAAAACTTCATTTCGCTTACTTGTACTGTGCTGATGACCCGCTTCTTCAGTGTCCATATTTCAGCAGCATAAGTCAAGATAGGCATATAGTATGTGAGATAGATTACTTCTCTGTGGCACATCTTTATTCCATATCAGGCTTCTAATGCTTCTTAAATACGCATCTGCTTGTCTTCCTCTTTCCCTTATCTCGCCATCATTTCCTCCACATTCCTCTAATACACTCCCCAAGTACTTGAACCTTTTTACCTTCTTTAGTTGTTCCCCTGCCATCACAATTCCCTGGGTTAACCTATTATTCTTTCTGGTTGTTACCATGTACTCAGATTTCTTTACATTAAATTTCAGGCCATATTTCTCCACACTGTCTGTCCATATATCCTACTGCTGCTGCACTTTCTCTTCATCACCTCCCCAGATCGTCCGCAAAACCCATCACCTTCATAGTTTTCCTCTTCCATCCTCACTGCCACCTTCTGCACTATATCATCCATGATTAAAATAAAGAGTAGTGGTGATAGGGCACTTCCTTGTTTTAGTCCATTCCATTGTTCCAGCCAATCAGTTACTCCTCCCCCAATTTTCACATAGCTCACTATTCCTTGGTACAGTTCTGTCACTCTCCTGATGGTTTCTTTGTGGTACTCCTCTCCTCTCCAAGGCCTTCCATACCTTACACCTGTATACACAATCATATGCTTTCTCAATATCGAGAAATACCAACAGTAGATCCTTTCCATACTTATAATGTTTTTCCTGCAGCTGTCTCTTAGTAAATATCAGGTCTACCGTCGATCTCCCCGATCTGAAGCCATACTGCTCTTCCCTTAGCCCTTTTTCCACCATGTCACGTAGCATTTTTTCAATGAAATTCTCATACACTTTGGCACAGTGGCACATCAGTGTAATCCCTCTATAGTTTTTAAACTCATTCCTGCTCCTTTTAAATATAGGTATAATTATTCCTTTTTTTCAGCCTTCAGGAGTATGACATCACTGAATGAAAATATGAGGAGTACATTTAAACACTTGGAGGAAGGGAATTGACAGTCCTACTTCCGCAATCTGGCTAGATATAGTTGTATTGTGATATAATATTCTTCTTTTTTTTTCTTAAGTTAAAATTTCAATAGCCACGTGAGGCGATGTTTGGAAGGGGGCAAATCTGGCGCAGCTTGCTGTGTAAAGTATGTCAGAACGCATCTGTGGTTCGGATTTCACGTTAAACTATAGGTCCCTTGGAACTGGTAACACTACCGGATTAGATTAAGTCTGTTAAGAGAGGGCCGGAATGCGCAGCCAATAGAAACCCTGTCACCAGGTCATTACGTCGACATGGAATTATTATGATAGAGTATATCTGTAGTCATATGTATGACGTGTTGCGCGTATGATATTCATAGCTTTAAGTTTTCACTTCTATCGGCAGTCCTCAATGACTGCCAATTTTTTTTTTTAGTTTTTATCTTTTCTTTCTTCCTTTTTTTATTTACGGGCTCGTCTTCGTCGAAGTAATTAGAGAGAAATGCTGAATAAATATTACTAGAAAAGAAAGGAAAGGTTGACATACAGTTATTTCCCGTGACCTAAGTTGAAAAAGGATACTAAAGTATATTGTGAATGGTTACGAGGAAATATTAAAAAAAAAAAAACTAATTATGCAACAGAAGTATGGAAGGGAAGGAGTTAGTAATTTAAGAACAACGACTGAGGGCACCGGTAGTGTTGTTAGACCCAGAATCTACAGGAAAGTTCCCTAGGAAACCGGTGCTAAGGTTTACCTGTTACTGTGATTCCAGGAACACATCCAAAACTGAAAAATTGATGGTTAATTGTGATTCCTATACGTATTTTTTTCAGACGATAACCAGGAATACTTCCTCTTACCCATGATGATTGAGGAGTATAATTTTTTTGAAGAATGTTACCGAGTTCGCTTAGGCACTATGTCAGCGTCTGGTGCTTGGAATGTGAGCTGCTTGGATCCCCGATGTTTCATCAACATAATACGAGTGATGGTGGAGCGAAATTCCTAATCGCCAGATTGTGTACCAAAGTATAGAGAGAAGCTATGCGGATCGGAGGATAATGTTCTGTCTGACAGATGGAAACGTTAAACTCTGAGCCCTCGAGGTTTCTGCCAAACAGTGGACCGACATGGGATGACACAGAGGTCCCCCCTAACATATTATACTGAACAAACACACCATCACAGCAATCCAACTGGACACTATTCACTATATGTTGCGGGAAAAAAGGGAAAATAGAACAAGCCCAAAACTTCTTTGTCCTTTGAGTCGGGGTTTGATGTAGTGAGGATATTTCGAATGGAAATACGGGCAGCGACCTACATACAACGTAGTCTCGAAAAAGAAAAGAAAAAAACTGATAGAGCACAAAAGTCGAGTCAAAAGTGGAGGTTAATATTTCAGCTTAAAAAAATAACAAGTTTATCTAAAACTGCAGCCTGAAATTTCATTTACGATGGACGTGGCTTATTGCGACAAAGCCAGTTCTTTGCATCCACGCTAGGATTAAACTATTTTTTTTATTTTACTTACTGGTTTACGTTTCGTCGACATCGAGGTCATTAGAGGCGGGAAAGGACTGGAGACAAGGAACGGGAAGGATTTCAGCCGTGGCCTTTCGAAGGAGGCATCCCGGTATTCGCCTGGAGTGATTTTGTAAAACAATGGAAAATCCATATCTCGATGCGCGGACGGGGATTCGAACCGCCGTCCTCCCGAATGCAAGGTCAGAGCGTTAACTACTCACCCAACACGCTCGATAGGATTTACTAGGAGCAGTATCGTGCATGACGTTTGTAAATGATTTTGGAAAACCATAGAAAAAGTTAACCTGGATTACCATACAGGCATTGGAGCCCGTGTCTTCCAGAATGCCTCCACTTGAATTTTGTTATATTATTTAGTGTCAAATTTAATAGGTTAAAACAGAACTGTAATAATTCTGAGACTGATTCATCTAGATGATCTCTCTCAACAAGATATCTACCATTCGGATAAGTATAAATTATTTTTGTTTTAAGAATAGTTGAGCAATTGGTGTTTCCTGTCCTTGGTAAACTGAACACGTTTTTTCAGGCGCGAGGAGCCTATACCTGCACAATGTATGGCCAGTCAAGCTACTTTCACATGCGCGGCTTCCACTGAGAGACCGATTTATAGAAGCTGTGAGAAACGCTGGTTATTAAGGCCACATGTCGATTTATCCGATCGCGTGTTCTGATTTTAAATTACAGTCACTATTAACTCCTCCCTCTTCTTTTGGGTAGGGGGAAATGTTTATGTCTGTAAAGTGATTAACTGCTTGGTACAGGTCACTTCTGTGTCGGGTACATTGTGGTGCATATTTTAATCTGTCTGAACCGTCGGCAACGTTTAGTTCCGAACGACAAGTAATTCTTCACCGAAACGATTCCCAGTAAGGTATCTCGGTACCGTGCAAAGTTAGTTGTATTGGGAAACAAATCATTTCGACAACAGGCAAATAACGGAACAAAACTAAATTAGGAACAGATCCTGAATGAAATGTATTTTAAGGGACGCTACAAGAAGGATAATGAATGCTAAACGGTATTCCGAATAATATAGAGACAATGGTTTCATCGTTGTTTTTATTGTTTCACACATACACACGTTGTCCACACACGACGTGGCATGGTAGACTACTGGGTTCAAATCACTGTGTGTCCCTCCTGATTTCAGTTTTACATGGTTTCCCGAAGTAACTCTAGGCGAAGACCGGGATGGTTCATTCAAAAGGCCATGAGTGAATTACATTCCGTTCCTTATCCCGAAAGTAAAAGAAAAGAAGAAATGTTTGTAACTACAATTTTAAATTGAAATGCTCTCAATTATATCAGAATCACTACGACTTTGACTGAGTACATATTATTACTGTCTTTTTCATTTTAATTAATAATTTGGGAATTAATATATTCATTACACTTTTCAAACTGAAATCGTGCATTTCTAGAGTTTCTGTTTTGTTAGCACTTTATACACTCCTGGAAATTGAAATAAGAACACCGTGAATTCATTGTCCCAGGAATGGGAAACTTTATATACACATTCCTGGGGTCAGATACAACACATGATCACACAGACAGAACCATAGGCACATAGACACAGGCAACAGAGCATGCACAATGTGGGCACTAGTACCGTGTATATGCTCCTTTCGCAGTAATGCAGGCTGCAATTCTCCCATGGAGACGATCGTAGAGGTGCTGGATGTAGTCCTGTGGAACGGCATGCCAAGCCATTTCCACCTGGCGCCTCAGCTGGACCAGCGTTCGTGCTGGACGTGCAGACCGCGTGAGACGACGTTTCATCCAGTCCCAAACATGCTCAATGGGGGACAGATCCGGAGATCTCGCTGGCCAGGGTAGTTGACTTACACCTTCTAGAGCACGTTGGGTGGCACGGGATACATGTGGACGTGCATTGTCCTGTTGGAACAGCATGTTCCCTTGCCGGTCTAGGAATGGTAGAACGATGGGTTCGATGACGGTTTGAATGTACCGTGCACTGTTAAGTGTTCCCTCGACGATCACCAGAGGTGTACGGCCAGTGTAGGAGATCGCTCCCCACACCATGATGCCGGGTGTTGGCCCTGTGTACCTCGGTCGTATGCAGTCCTGATTGTGGCGCTCACCTGCACGGCGCCAAACACGCCTACGACCATCATTGGCACCAAGGCAGAAGCGACTCTCATCACTGAAGACGACACGTCTCCATTCGTCCCTCCATACACGCCTGTCGCGACACCACTGGAGGCGGGCTGCACGATGTTGGGGCGTGAGTGGAAGACGACCTAACGGTGCGCGGGACCGTAGCCCAGCTTCATGGAGACGGTTGCGAATGGTCCTCTCTGATACCCCAGGAGCAACAGTGTCCCTAATTTGCCGGGAAGTGGCGGTGCGGTCCCCTACGGCACTGCGTAGGATGCGACGGTCTTGGCGTGCGTCCGTGCGTCGCTGCTGTCCGGACCCAGGTCGACGGGACACGTGCACCTTCCGCCGACCACTGGCGACAACATCGATGTACTGTGGAGACCTCGCGCCCCACATGTTGAGCAATTCGGTGGTACGTCCACCCGGCCTCCCGCATGCCCACTATACACCCTCGCTCAAAGTCCGTCAACTGCACATACGGTTCACGTACACGCTGTCGTGGCATGCTACCAGTGTTAAAGACTGAGATGGAGCTCCGTATGCCACGGCAAACTGGCTGACACTGACTGCGGCGGTGCCCAACCGCTGCGCAGCTAGCGCCCTTCGACGGCCAACACTGCTGTTCCTGGTGTGTCCGCTGTGCCGTGCGTTTCATCATTGCTTGTACAGCCCTCTCGTAGTGTCCGGAGCAAGTATGGTGGGTCTTACACACCGGCGTCAATGTCTTCTTATTTCATGTATTTCATTTCCCACCTGTCCTACCAAACGATAGCGCTTTTCCAAATCCACGATCTGACATAATCACAATGGGAGAAATGAGGCGTAAATTTCTTAAAAAAGATGTTTAAGACAAATATAAAAATGCACCTAATTTCTTAGATATCAAATACGTACACAAAAGTACTTCGGAGAAATAATACTGCATATCAGTAAAGTCAAAGAGACAACTAAAATAAGTTTTATAAAAGCTGAATAAAGCAAAAATTAGACACTACAACACACAGAATGTCTAGCATTACACAAATAAGGATAGCCAGGAGAACTAGAAACAGAATAAAATTCTATGACAAAAAAGGGGAACGAAGTGAACAATTACGCACTTATGTATGGAAACTGCAACAGTGTGGCTGAGCGCATTAAGGCGCCACCACACCACAACAAAAATACACTTAAATATAATCTTCACTGGTTAACTCCCTCATTGAAACCGGCATCGAACGCGTGAAGATTATACAGTATTTCAGTGACACGCCGGGACAGCCTTACATTCCTCGTGTACACCCACGTGGTACAAATGAAAACGCTAAGACGCACATCGTGTGTTTTACTATCAGTGTTTGTAATTTGCATTCTTCAGTCTTACTATTACTTGAGTTACAATGGACAACTGAACTGAAGCTTCTTGAACTCGGTCTTTTTGTCGTTTTTAGGACTCCATGGTTCGTAGATGATGAGCACGTTGAACAGGCAATGGATGGGACCTCTACGAAGGAACCTTGCAGTGAATTCAGAGAAAAACGGAAAACAAATCTGGATGTCCGAACCAGGGGCCGAATACCACTCCACATCCAGTCACTAGGATAGAGAAAACTGTAAGGAAAATAATTAAACCCTGCTAAAAATGATATTCAGGTTAGCATGTTTCCAATATGCTTTCAGTGTATATAAACATTATGGTACCCAACCAGCAACGTCTGAAAGCAAAATAAAACAACGCAGCATAAAAATCGATACAATTGACGAAAGTATAAGTAGTAACTGCCTCCAAATTCTCTTGTCATGTACCAAGTGTAGTAGGTGTGCGTTTAACACCCTAGTCTCGCATTCTGGAGGACTCCGGTTCGAATCCTCTTCCGGGCATCCAGATTTGAGATTTCCATGGTTTTCCAAAATTACTCAGGTGAATGCCGGGATGGTTTCTTTAAATATCCATGGCCGAATTCCTTCCCGTTCCTTGTCCCCAGTCCCATACAACCTCAAATGACCTCAACGTCGACGAGGCGTAAAGCCATAGGTAAAAAAAAAACACCTTTGTCGTGTACAAAATTTTAAGGCACAGCACCTCTTGACAGAAATATAATTGAAACATTGTACATTATCACTGAAAATACCTCGACAACAGGTGAAACGCGTCGGAAATAAACAAAGATTCCAACAATTGTACTTGACTTTTTCATTAAAAATAATTTTTTATTTTGACACGGAACTACAGAAGAAGTTGTGTAAGATAATCACGTTTTACTCAGAACTGATATGCAAAATTTTATTGAACCAGTCGCATAAGTTAACTGCACCGCACAGTTCTGATTAAATTTTCTGTTTTTCCCCTAAAACCTCTCCATGTGGATGCCGAAAATTTCTAGATAAAGGCCATGCTTGATTTCGTTTCCCTTTAGTTGTCAGTTTATACCTAGGTCCCTCTTGATATATATTCCTCCTTTGGGCGGATCATAAAACTACAGTGAATGGTGGTGCGAATGTCGTAATGATTTAATTTAATAATTTACCAATTCCTCAATAAACGATAGTCGTCTGAAAAGTGTTGAAGAAAACTATCACTATAATATTTTCGAGACAGTTTTACCCGCACTATTGCCGTCTGTGGGCACTGTCTTGTGTATATGCGATTTCAGAAGTGACAAATTTTGTACTTCGACGCCAGTTTATATTCTATAGATTTGATTTTTTACTTACACTTATGGAATAATGTAACACTCTGTCATTAATCATAAAGTGATTTTAACATACAAAAGCAAAGCGTGGAAAAAAATAACACGCTGCAGTAACGGAGCTGTGGACTCGGTGCGCGTAGTAACGCGTTTGTAACTCTAAGCTAAATTACAATTGATCTGCTAATCTTTGGTGTAGTGGTTTCATTAACATTTTCCGTAACATTTTTCACAGAACTAATAAATAACCAAAGTTATGCACTCAAACACATTATTAACAGAATGTGAATGGTTCTGTGTTTATCTGCGTCGCCTATAACTTCAAAAGGCCATGGCCGTATTCCTTCCCGTTCCTTGTCCATACTCCTCTCTCGCCTCTAATGGACCATAAGTTTCGGTATATATATATATATATATATATATATATATTTAGTTCCTGGATTCTTGTATTCCAACATGGTCTGGTACATTAGTTCCAAAGATATTGGTTTAACGCAAAAAAAACAAAAAAAAAATCCTCACAATTACGGAGAGGAACGACTGGACTGAAATAAAGAAAACAGACAGCATCTGCGATTAGGAAACTTCTGCCTGAGTGTCTTCGCAGAAATATTTTGTTGATGAGATGCCATTATACTTAACTACGGTCAAAAGTTTAAAATAAGAGTGTAAAAGACGATAGAGAATGCCCGAGTTCCACACTTTCATATCCTGTATGGAAATACGGAAGCTATTTTTTCCCTTCCAGGTAAATGCTTCCCTAAGGCAAGTCTAATTGGCTTATAATTGCGTCGGCTGCAAATGGTTGCTCCAATTAACGTAATTCAAGTCAACGGTGCGGCTCATATCTCGCAGGCAGATGGCGCTAGCTAACAGGACCGGTTCCACCGCCAACTGACACACCACGTCATTCAGAATTCCACTGGCGAATAGTCTTTTCAAATTTACGGCTTCCTCTATTTCATTTATAAGGAAAAAGCAGTTACTAAAGTACCTATAATCCAGCCTTACATTAACCATGAACGCAGGAGACGCAGGAAATGCTATTTTTCCAGTGAAAATATTTATGAACGATAGTATTTTCACGAGGTACAGGTTACCAAGGTATGAAACGAGTTTTTTTTAATTGGCTTTCAGCAGCTGTGGCTATACAGCCAGCCCAATGTGATTATTATAGATTCCAGTGAATCAGTCGTCATCCAGTGTTTATATATTGTATCTTCTTAGTATGGACACCACAGAACGGACATGACATTCACACAGACACACAACACATAAACACCCATGCCCGCGGCCGGTCTCGAACCGGCGACCTACGGCACGTGGCCCCCCACGCTACCGAGGCCGGCAAATAAAACGAGTTAAGGTTACCGAGCCATACCAACGAAGATCATAATCTCGTCGATGTTTGTGTAGTCTAACTGACATTCTGGTCTAATATCATAACGTTCGGGCCGGGTATCCAGATTTCGATTTGCATGGTATCCCGAAGTCACTCAAGGTGAATGCCGGGATGATTACTTCAAAAGGGCAAGGCAGAATTCCTTCCTGTCTTTGACCCCATTCCTCTCGAGCCTCTAATGATCTTGACGTCGACGATGTGTAAAGCCCAAAAAGTAACACCATATCTATCTGCAATGAAATGTTGTTCTCAGATCAGATGATTCTCCGCTTCTAGTCAGACATGGAAGTAATACGTTCTCTTACGTCTCTTGAACTACAAACGTTGAAACTGCAATATCTGTACCCAAGAGTCTATGAAATAGAAAGGGTTCCAGTAGCGTCGTCACATGCGAAAATTATCACAACTTAATCAACCGTCTCAAGAATAGTGTACGTAGCAGTAGGTCACTTCATACATTTAATGTTTACAGGATTGATAAAATGATAACACATCGCGAACTCTTATATTAAACCCCATCCAACAATTTCCTAACGCGATTTCACTTCAAAAATTTCAGCCGAGGCCGGGGACCTTCCGTTACCCAGTCTCGAGCCTACTTTTTATCTATGCCTTTTTATAATATTTTTGAGTTTTAATTTTCTCTTTTCCTGAATTGTATTTGCTAATGGTACTTTCCATTATGTTCTGAAATTCTGAATGTTTGACTCAGTTTGGCTCCTCTTGTTCCTTTGATTCAGCCATCCTTTCCATCGGTCTTGACGGGCTGTATAAACAGTTATACTTGGTTAATTTGTGATGACTGGAATGTTTCCTTCATTATTATATCTAGCAACCGAGCGATTTTTTTTTTATTTTACAATTTTGAGTGTGGATTATTTCGTAATAAAGAATATTCAAATGTGCTACACATTCGCTATAGGTAGCCTTTTCTGTTTGTAGGATATAGGCTAAAGCATTGCCCATTATCAATTATACCGTATTGTGTTTCGTTTTAGGATATCACAATTTGTGTGGTTTCAATTTTTCCTGGATACTCACATTTAAGAGGGAGGTTGTGTCAAGGAAGGCTAGACTTCGCCTTGTCCACGTACATATTCTCTGGTTTTGGTCACACGTAATTATGTGCATCAGTGTGTCAGTATTCCCACATTTTCTGCACCTGTCATTTGTGGATAGATGTCTATCATAAAGTCTTCTGTTGGTTGAGATGTTGTCATTTACCGCGTCATACCACAAGAATTGTGTTTAAGAGTTTAGGGTTTTATTTGTTATATTTTTGAGATGTTCCTCCAGGTGTATTGTGGATTTTTAACTTCAATTTGGTTTCTGTGGTTTGATATGTTGATTATTTTGTAAATCTCTTTTAATGTTTTGTTATGTAAAGTGCATAGACTGTTTCGAGGATAAATTTTCTCATGTGTGGTAAGGTGAACGTTATAGGGGCCATGTTGAATGGTACTGCCTCGGTAACTGGTTTGGTTTCGTTTATCAGGTTATTTGTTGGACCGTTTGGGTCATTTATGGCTGTCGTTATGGTTCTTTTGAGAAATAATGCTCAGTATTTTTCGCGTACGCTTATCATTCCTATGCGTTCTTTACTTAGGGGTATTGTTTTGAACGCTGTTTCAAAGATTGCTTGCAAACAACCTGCGCAGATTCTATAACTGATCTGCAATTGTGTCGGGCGATGTAAACCATTTTACTCAATACAGACACTTGTGCGATTTTAGCCCTCTGTATTTAATCCAAGTCTTTACCACAGTTCATGTTTACAACAGCCCTGATTTTCGGTAATGTTATGAGCTAGTATTTAGTTATTGTTTTCAGAATGTTCTTTTGAAAAACAATCCCTATTGTCTTATATTCCTCTACTTGCTCATACCAGGTGTCTGTTGGAGGTGGGATCTCTCCCATACTTGTTGGGAGCAGTGCTGTTTTCTTTTGGTTTAGTTTGGCACCTGTTGCATCCGTGAATGTTGTGATTATTTCCCGCGTTTTTTGGATGTCCTGCACTGAAGTTTTGGCTATGCAAATGTCGTCTGCGTATCTTCTGCATATATATTTGTATCCATTCAGATTAATGTCTGTTAAATTTTGGTGGCATTTCTCGAGAAGTGGCTCCGTTGCCAGTGCGTACATAATCATTGATAGTGGGCATCCTTGTCTTATCGATCTTTCTACCTTGACAGGCGCTGACATATGTCCATTTATAAGAAGTTTTGAATGATTTCCTTTATTATTTACACGAATGGGGAGCCAAGGCCTTTGTGTTCCATAATTTTTAAGAGGTAACTAGCTGGTACCAACGACTTCGTTCGTGTTTGTAAAGATTTTGAATTGACAGCTACTGACATCTAACCACCATAGTGCACGATGGGAGACTCGATGCTATTTCCATACACAAACGCCAGTCATCTGCGCTATGTAGTTCAGGCAGCAAAGTAAAATATACGGACACACATATCTTTGGTCGAAATACGAAAAAATCCTTGATCGGCCACTTTCAACCACCATATCTCCCACACTTCTACAGTTACCGAAATTCGGCCAACGTTGTTATCGACGGAAGACTCTGTGCTACTACCACACAGAAACACCAGTGATCTGCGCTAGATAGTTTTGGCTGAAAATTGATACACCATGACACATACGTTTTCGGTAGAAATATGAATGTGCCGCAGGTCGACCACTTTCAACCACCATATCACCCACACCCCTATAGCTACCGACATACAACCACCATAGTACACGACAGGAGACACGATACCACTACTACACACAAACACCAATGGTCTATGCTACGTAGTTGTGGCAGCAGAGTGATATATACGGAGACACATGTCTTTGGTCGAAATACGAAAATGCCCTGCATTGACCACTTTTAACCATCATATCTCCCACAGGTATCGGCATTCGGCCAACGTTCTGCACGACAGGAAATTCCATGCTACTTCCACACCCAAAGACCAGTTATCTGTGCTAGGTAGTGGTGGCTGAAAAGTGAAATATAGGAAGGAAAACACACGTCTATATATATATATATAAGATTATGGTCAATTCGATCGAATGCTTTTTCAAAGTTGAGAAATAGCAATGCTGATGGATTTTGTTTTTCCCGTTTTTGCTGATGATATCGCTATGTTCGCATACAGTATTCAAGATGCTACGTCCAGGGATGGCACTGGTTGGGTGAGGTCCTAAGATTTTCTTCAAAAGGGGATCCAGTCTAGTTTTGAGGATTCTTATTAGTATTTTAAAATCTGAGTTTAACAAAGTTATTGGTCGTATTTCATTGATGTTTGATTTGGTTTCCTTTCCTCCGTGAAGGTGGTGGTAAGATTTGCCTCAGCCCATAAGTAATTAAGAATCACTGAAAACCTGTTTTGTACCATTGGCCAGTAATGAATATAAAATTCAAAGGGTAGCCCATCCGGCCCTGGGGATTTCCCTCTTGCTGCTTTGTTTATCGGTGTTTGAATTTCGTCCTGGTCAAAAATCCTTGTCAGAGTTGACGATTTTTCCGCACTTGCTGTGTTACTTGAGGTGGATATTAACTTGGTGGTTGCCTCCATACTGGTTGGGGTTGACTTAAGCATATTTGTATAGTGTGCAGTAATTTCTTTAACTATATCTGTTCCGTCCTAGATGTTTTCACCATTTCCTTTAATTATATTGATTATTAAAGATTTTTTCTTGCTTTTCGCGATCCTTATTGGATGGTATAAGGCAGCCACAGATGTTTATTTTTTTGCATGTTTTTTAAGGATAGGATCATGGCTTTGTATTGTTTTATATTTATATTTGTATCGACAGTAATGTTGGGCTGTTGGTATAATTCCTTGATGCATGTGTGATAGTACTCTATTGTGCCTTTCATCTAATAGTTCTTTTGTCTCCCACAGGAGATTAGGGTGCGTTTTAGTGTCGGTTTCACATGTTAGACCCACCATATTAATGTGCTTGTATACTGTTTAAAGTTTTTAAGACTTTAGTCCCAGACACTTTTGATTTCTTCGTCTAGCGCAGGGTTTTAAAACATAGAGATGTTACAGTTCCAGTATCCTTTACCTCTGCTAACTAGTTGTCTCTGCATGCTGACAGTTCATTGCATGCTGTTGTGATCCGAGAAGCTTAGAAGAACCATGTTTGCACCTTTTGTTTTGGTTCGGAGAGTATCCGCCACGTAATTTTTTTTTATTTTTTATTTTATTTTAATGGCATTTGGATATTCTCCTTACAGCCACCCTCATATCATTATAATACTTGCATCAGTGAGTACATGGATCAATAGCAGCATAAGACTGAAATAGGAATACAATTATTTTCACCATTGATAACACATCCAAAGACAGCGCCAAACTGTAATATGATATCATACACAATATAAAAACACAATTACATCTACAGTATATAAAAGCAATTCAATCCCATTAAACATAATTTAACCACACAAAGATACGGCATTCATGTTTCAACACTCGGTACCACTGCACAGACATACCGCAGCCATGCCGCAACATAGTATAATATGTAATACAACAATGCAATCTCACACACAGCATAACAATACAATTAGTGTATAATGTTTACGCAAAGATGTGACGCATTTCAACACAGAGCGTCACTCCACAGTCATACCGCATCTAGACCACAATAAAATATACAATATAACAACGCAATCGCATTCACTCTGTACACAACGTGATTAAAATATAATCTTATATATAAAATTCTCATGTCACAATTTTCGTTCCCATACTCCTCCGAAACGGCTTGACCGATTCTCATGAAATTTTGTGAGCATATTAAGTAGGTCTGAGAATCGGCAAACATCTATTTTTCATCCCCCTAAATGTTAAGGGTAATCCACCCCTAATTTTTTTTTATTTTTTAGACAAAATTTTTATTTTTTATTTTTTTATGATACAACATACAAAAATACATACAATCCTAAATTTTCACCCTTCTACGATCAACCCTTATTTTTTAATAGCCATTTTAGTAATTCTTTTTGGATGCACCGGGTGGAACTGGCAAAACATTCGTTATTTCGATAATTCTTGCTGAAATACGATCAAATAATGGCATCGCATTGGCCGTCTGAGAATCGGCAAACATCTATTTTTCATCCCCCTAAATGTTAAGGGTAGTCCACCCCTAAATTTTTTTTTATTTTTTAGACAAAATTTTTATTTTTTATTTTTTTATGATACAACATACAAAAATACATACAATCCTAAATTTTCACCCTTCTACGATCAACCCTTATTTTTTAATAGCCATTTTAGTAATTCTTTTGGATGCACTGGGTGGAACTGGCAAAACATTCGTTATTTCGATAATTCTTGCTGAAATACGATCAAATAATGGCATCGCATTGGCCGTTGCATCATCGGGCATTGCAGCAACTTTATTGGATGGAGGCAGAACAGCTCATTCAGTATTTAAGCTGCCACTAAATATTCAGAATAACCCTGACGCAGTATGCAACATTAAGAAACAATCGTCCATGGCCACCGTGCTGAAACGGTGTAAAATTATCATCTGGGATGAATGTACTATGGCACACAAACATTCGCTTGAGGCGTTGAACAGGACATTGAAAGATATTAAAAATAACAACAAACTATTTGGCGGAACTCTATTGGTCCTTTCAGGTGATTTCAGACAAACACTTCCAGTCATTCCACGTTCAACATACGCTGATGAGTACAACGCTTGCTTAAAATCATCTCCATTGTGGCGTAATGTTGAAAAATTACAGCTAAAAGTAAATATGCGCGTTCAAATGCTTCAAGATCCATCAGCTGGAACATTTTCAAAACAACTCTTAGATATCGGTGATGGAAAAGTTGCTATAGATGAAACTGAATACGTAAAATTACCGACCGATTTCTGCACAATCGCTGATTCGCAAGATACTCTCATTGAACAAATATTTCCCGATGTACACACACAGTACATAAATCATGAGTGGCTTGCAGAAAGAGCAATTTTAGCGGCAAAAAATGTAGACGTTTTGTTATTTTTATATTCCCTCATCGTTCACAGCGCTCCATGCCTATTTCAGGCATATACCACATTCTTACATACATACAATATACACATTCTTACATACATACATACTTACAATAAGTAAGCTATTTTTTGTATACACTATAAATTACTTGAAAGTTATTTATATGGCAAAACAACGTTTGCCGGGTCAGCTAGTATAATATAATATAAAATACAATATATACAATGTAATTACAGAATTACAAGATCCAAACAATAACATTAAATCTTGATGTTGTTCTCTTCCAGGAACCTCGTTATTGTTTTGTAGATGGTAACATCTTCCAGAGCCAGGAGGTGGGTAACGTTTATTGGTAATTGTATTCCTAATCCCACAAGTTCTTGTATAAGCTGTGTGCTCTCCCGCCATTTTTCCTTGCAGGCAAATAGGAGGTGGTTGGGTTCGCATATACTGCTTCCATCGCATGTGCAGGTTGGAGGGTTCAGTGAATTAATACGGTGTAAGTGTTTTGGGAAGAAGCCATGATTGAATTTTAGTCTGCTAATGGTGACAATTGTTTTCCTTGGTACGTAATTCGTTTGATGCCACTGCGATTTAGGGATTGTTGGATGTATGGTGCCGTAATGTTTTCCTTTTGTTTTTATCGTTTCTTCCCACGATGTTTCCCACAGTTGTTTTCCC
Source organism: Vandiemenella viatica (assembly GCA_031002005.1). Lineage (NCBI taxonomy): Eukaryota > Metazoa > Arthropoda > Insecta > Orthoptera > Morabidae > Vandiemenella > Vandiemenella viatica. Next base: position 190,967,102 of record CM061921.1, read on the forward strand.
TTTGCGCGCAGGGTGGACAGGAGATCAGTCGTCTTGGTATATGGATATGTTGTACCGTCGGAGGCTGCCGACTTAGCCAACTGATCCGCTCTTTCGTTGCCGTAAATTCCCGTGTGCGCTTTTATCCAGATAAAGATGGTCCGTTTTCCCATTTCTTCTAGTTCCCTGACACTTTCCAGGATCTGGTACGTTAAGGAGCATCTCCACGCATTATTATTCAGATGATGTAGAGATTCGAGGACACTTCGAGAGTCAGATAGTATGATCACTGTCTTGGAGCTGATGCTCTTGGCATATTCTAATCCCTTGAGTATGGCAACCATTTCGGCGGTATATATCGTTGCTTCGCTGTGGAGTTTATACATCGATTCGACTCGTGCGTGCATATCCACGAAGGCACAGCCTACCATGCTGCCGATCTTTGAACCATCGGTGTAAATGTGTACACTATTTTCGTATTGCGCAAGAGTTTCCAATAAAAGGCTTGTGTTCCGTGCTGTATTTTCTGTGAATGGTATGTCCAAGTTCATCTCTATTTTGATTACAGTTGATTTGTATGAGCCTTCGAAGCAAGGCATTTTCCTTGAGGAAATGATTATAGGTTGGTATTGAACTAAGTCGATGTATGTTGTAGCGAGCAGTGGTATTTTTTTCCTACGCCAGTAACTGTCCACAGTGGTTCTGTGCGCGAGTGTCTCTAATGCATCTATTAACGGATTGTTTCGGAACTGCATAATCTTTGAGATGAATTTCCCACATAGGTAGTATCGTCGGATGTTTAGTGGAGGTTCCATGGCTTCTACCAAGAGTGCGTTTGTGGGTGTAGAGCGCATTGCGCCAAAACATATGCGCAGTGCTTTGTATTGAACCTTATCTATTTTGTTGAGCAGAGTTTCAGCTGCAGAGCTATAACAGAGGCACCCATAGTCAATTATCGGACTCACCAAAGCTCTGTAGAGGAGTAAGAGTACTTTCTGGTCAGCTCCCCACCAGCAGCCACTTGTTGCACGCGGCAAATTGATAGCCTTCTCACATTTGTCTATCACGTATGTTATATGTGGACCCCAGCTCCCATGTTCTGCATCTTCCCCGCCACTAGCTCGAGGTTGACATTGTCATAGGCGCTGTTGATGTCAGTATAGAGGGCTATGAGATATCGGTTTCTACTTAGGCTGGATTGGATGTCTGTGACAAGTCTTACTAGTAGGTCATTGCTGCCTCTCCCGCGTCTGTACGCCCACTGATGGTCTGGCAGAAGGTCATTGTGTTCGGCAAACCATTCGATCCTATTCTTTACCATCCTCTCTAGTTGTTTATATGGGCATGGCAATAGTGCTATGGGCCTGTAAGCTGTGGCTGTTGACGGGTTTTTTCCCGGCTTCAGGATCGGGATGATTCTCGAAGTTTTTAATCCTGCAATTTGTTGTCTCTTATTCCAGATATTGTTTAGAACTTTTAGGAGCATCTTTTTCCCTCGTGATGGTAAGTGTCCTATCATTCTGTAGTGGACATTGTCTATTCCTGGTGCCGTATTATTGGAATTCTTGGACGCTTTATCAAATTCTTCCATGTTAAAAGGTCTTGACATGGGGTCGCTAGCTTCATCTCCAGGTGGGGAGTTGCACATTGGGTTGGCGGAAGGAGGTGCTAATGTTGTTAATATTTGTTCCAGCATTTCCGTACTTATGTTCGACGTCGGGTGTACTGTTTCAGTTGATCGTTTGTAGTTTTTGACTTTTGTCCGTATGGTGGTAATTGGGGTGTTTCTATTGATTGATGCGCAGAAATTTTTCCAACCTTCTTTCTTCATCTGTTTCAATATTCATTTAGTACGAGCTTGTGCTTTGTTTAACTCTACGAAATTTTCCATGTTGCTGCATCTACGATATTTTCGGAGCGCGTCTCTCCTCTCTTGAATAGCCTTCTCGCATTCCTCGTTCCACCATGGTGGGTGGTTCCTGGTAGTGTTCATTTCTTTTTGTTTCTTTTGGGGTATGCCTTGTTTGGCCGCATGGTTTATAACCCGAATCAGGCTGTTATAGACTTCCTCTGTCACTCCACCATCGTTTAGGTTGTTTAACTGTGTCGCAGCAGTATCAGTGTATACGTTCCAATTTGCGTTCCTGATATTCCATTTGTGACCTGATGTTGCCTGAGGTTTTTCGCTGGGTTGATTTAGTCTCATGGTTAACAAAATCGGGTAGTGATCTGATCCCAGAGGCTCGTGATCACTCTGTGATCAATCAATGCTGCAATATTCGAGGAGGCCAATGCGATGTCCACTACTGATTTACGTTCTGTCGGGTTACAGATTCTTGTAGTTGTGCCGTCATTAAGTATAACTAGAGTTTCTGCTTCTGTTATCTCTACTATTATTCGGCCAAGATGATTTGTTTTTCCGCTCCCCCAAGCACTGTTGTGCGCATTCAGATCTCCGGTGATAATATATGGGATGGGTAGTTTTTGTAATAGCCTTAATATTTGAGGTTTTGTGAGAGCCGTGTTGGGCGGTCGATATATCGTCGCTAATGTCAGCCAGGTATTGTTAACTCTTAAGGAGATGGCGCAGGCTTCAATCGGTAGTCCTGTGGTGTCAAGTTGCACTTTGTTGTACGTCATTCCCTGTCTGACGAAGATAGCAGTTCCTCCATATCCGTAATCACGATCACAACGAATGATGCTGTAGCTTTTAATCCTCATGCTGTCAGTTGGTTTCAGCCATGTTTCGGCGACTGTGGCAATATCTACGTCGTGCGCTCTTAATGCCTGTTCAAGACTTTCCTTATTAGATTTTAGTGAACGGGCGTTCCATTGTAGCATTGTAATCTGTCGTCCTTGGGCCATAGATTTCCTGGGAGAGGCTTAGTTCAAACCAATTGCAAGATATCGCCAACATAGGTTCTGTAGTGCGGCTTTCTCTGTTTGGCAATAGCGACCAGGAATTCCATTGTGGTATTTTTATTTGATGTGCGGTTTTAATGTAACATAAGATGTTTTCCATTGTTGGAGGATTTAAGCTCCGATGGTAGTTAATAGTTCCTGTAGTTTGGTGCCAATGAGTGTGGGGTCTATTATGCCACTGGTTTTGGTTTCTTCTAGTATAGAGATAATGAAGATCAAGAGCTTTTCAACCAGTGGGGAGGATTTATTGGTGGGTGGGATAGTTTCTGTGCTCTGTTTGCCATAGGTTGACTCTAAAGGTATTGGTTGAATTGTAGTTTCATGGTGGTTGTTTATTATTGGGCTTAAAGGACCATCACTTCTCCAGAATAAATGTCTGGGAATTGTTATTCTATTTCCTGCTACATTTGATTGGGTCGAGTTTCCTTTTAGGCGGCTGCGTGGAGCTGTTTGGCGGAAATCATATCGGCTTCCGAGCTTGAGAGCTGCTACCATCATAAGCTACGATGGAGCTTGGAGGCAAGGTTTGCGGAACGACTTGTTTGGCAGCTATAGGAATAGGAATTTGCTCCGGTGGTTGCTGACCCATTTGTACAAGTTGAGGGCTGGATGCTGCTATATTCGCGTATGAACGCGGGTATGTCAATTGTGGCCAGTATTGGGGACTATTGGCTACCAAGGTTTGTTTCCTTTCAGCTCGCTGTCTATATTCGGGCAAGAACGGTCGGTGGACAAGTGGTGTCCTTGACAGTAAATGCAACTTAGCTGGTTTTCTGAGGTGCAATCTTTTAGATTGTGGGGGCCTGCACATCTGCTGCAACGAGGTTGGCTTTTGCACTGTGATTGACTGTGATTATATCTAAGACAACGGTAACACTGTAATACAGGTGGCACATAGGGTTGGACTTCGCAACGCATGCCATATAAGTAAACGTATTGCGGTAATACTTGGGACTGGAAGGTTAACACACATACAGGTAGGGGGCGGTACTGAGTGCCGCTATCCGATGGGACTTTTTTTGTGAATCTTCTAACTTTCAGTACGGGGAAGGGAGAAACTATTTCACTAATTATTTCGTCTGTGGACAGTGAGGTGTCAATGATTCGAATCACTCCCTTCTTCCTCGTCATGTAGTACGGGATGTACGCCTCTAAGTTGTTGTCTTTAAGTGATTTTAGTTCCACCAAGAAGTTTGCGGAGGCACTAGATTTAGCTTCAATTCTAATTCTATTGCGCCCTGCTGAAGTTATGTTACTGATTTCTGATCTTAGGTGGTTGTTCTGGCAGAAAAGTATTTTTCCAACAGACATAGGAATGGAGTCTGCCTATGTTGTTGTTAGTGCTTTCGACCATCACATAGCAAGGGCCATTGTCAGTATGTGAATATCTATTGTCTTGGCTACTTTGATTTGAGGGTAGTCAGATTTGTCGTAGTTACTGGATGAGTCCCGGTATGGCTGCGATGTTGACATAGGGGTTAAGTTTGTCACGTTCGGGGATATCTTTTCATTAACTAATGAATCATTTACATTGATAGGTTGCGGGACTATTGCAGTAAGTTCTAGGTTATGTTGACACTGGTCTTTTTGCTTCGCGCGTTTACTCACTGGTGATGACTGGTTAATCTTCTGAGGTGAGCGTGATCTTGGGCGGGATCGCGATGCCACTTTTTGAGTCTGGCGAGGCTGCTGTTGCTCTGTTAGATCTCCGACCTGGTCGTACTGCATGTCTTCCGCTGCCATATGTGGGAGTCGTTCGGCGTATGACGGTTCTTGTACAGGCTGCATATGGATGCCAAGATTTTTTCCGGTGTCTTGAAATGTAGGAGGTATCTGAGGATCTTCAATATCGAAGAGAGGATCGAAAGTTGGGTTTTGCATCGTGTAGTACGTGTGTAATGCTGCGCCCACTGCCTGGCTGGTCGACGGAATCGTTCCAGAGGCCTCAGCCATAGCGTTCCGAGACTACGTCTCAGGAGCACTACGGTGTATTAACGTCTTTCTTCGCGTTAGTTGACCACTATTGTTTTAACACTTAAAATAGACACTCGATAAATACACTAACACACACTGTACCGATTAGTGAAATCCAATCACTTGGTAAACACCGCTCGACACTGCTCGCGCGTAAACACGGAAGTGCCACGTAAATTCTGTCGAGTCGGCTTGCCGATGAACTTGAGACGTATGTGGCATTTCCGTGAATGCATTCCCATGCGTCGTGAAAGTTTATCCCTCGAATGAGGTTAGTCAGCTCCGTGCATCCATTTAAATTTGGGGTGTTTTTGGGTTAATGCACAATTGAAGTCGCCTCCCATAATCATTTCGCAAGGGATTAAAGGTACTTCTGTTTTGTAGACGTATGCTATTTGGGCTCTATTGGTATTGACTGAGTGGGCGTATATATCGAATATTCGCAGTGTCGTTTATTGTAGTTGCAATGGCCCTACGATTCTGTGCTAATCGTCTGCATTCCCTCTCTGATCATGAGGGTCGTTTCCTTGATGGTTTTTTTTGAATAATTGATTATTCCTTCGTAGTACTGGGATGTTTAGTTCCATAAAAGTTACTTCTGGCAGCATTGCAATATCAGTACTGTTTTGTTTAATATAATACGCTAGACATTTTATTTTGAATGGGATAATTATTCTATTCATACTTATCGTTTCAATGCTTTAACTTAGATTGGATGTCATTGGTTATTGTACTTCTCATGAGTGCCTTTCATTACTTCCTCGTACCCCCTTTTTTTTAGCAGAGGGGTTTTGGTTTATCTCTTTCTCCTTTCCTTCAATCGTACGCGTATTTCAGTGTTTCTTGTCCTTCGACACTTTGGTTGTTTATTCTTCTTCTTGTCTTGGTTTGGTATTATTTGTCGTTCATTCTACTTTTTCTGATATTATTATTACTGGTTTACTTTTATTTTTCGATTCGTTCGCCAAAGGTTAGGCGTTTCTTTTTTTTGGTGGGGGGGGGGGCGCTATGTATTGTCTTGCAGTTTTGGGACCATCCTTATTTGCACTTCTACCATATTGTCGTATTATTCTCTACTCGCATATTTCTTCTTCAGCTTTGCTATTGATTGTTGCAGTGTGCATTTCAATCTGTTGTTTCGTTTCGGAGACTTCTTCTGCCTGTTGACTTGTTTTATTTGTGCATGTTTCTGCCTGTGTGACATATTCTGGGCTACTCTCTTCTTCAGTTTCTTTTTTATGTCCTTACTGTTACAGTTTTCTTTTTTATATATATATAAATGGCATTCGGCCTTGTAGGCCATTCAGCCAGCAACCGTGTTTCTATTATTTATCAACTGTGTACATAGAATGTTCCAGTGTTATTGATGGTCACAAGTGACAGGACAACACAGGACGGACGCAACACCTCGTAAATCCACCCATGCCCTGGGCCGGACTCGAACCGGCGACCCCTGCAACGCGAAGCCAGCTCGCTAGCCCCACGCTACCGGGGTCGGCTTTCAATTTCTTCTTCTTCTTGTCCCTTTTATTTAGCTCGTGTTTCCAGTTCTCCTCTACGTCGATATCCTTGCTTTCCGATTGTCCAACGTTTGTGTGTGGCGCATTTCCTGATGTTACAATGTGAAGTATGTTTACGCTGTTGACTTCTGCCTAAGTCGTTGTGCTGGCTTCTGTGATTATAGCATTTGCTGTTACAGTTTCAGCAGTTTTTGACAATTTTGATCTTGGAAGTTATAATGGGCGCCGTTTTGTACACTCAGATCTTAGATGTCCTGGTTCATTGCAGATGGAGCATGTGCGTGACTGTCCTTCACATATTATTAGTGCTTTGATACCCTGTGTCATTACGTAACAGCGGATATTAAAAAAAAAAAAATCACACACTGTATGCCGCTGTTTGCTTGGAATCTGGACTTAGGGCTCCATAATATCGGAATGCTGCCGTTACACTAGCATTACTGATTTCACCGACCGATCGGAGCCCCAGCCCTGCGTGACTTATATGTACCGCATTTACCGTTCCGTCTGGGTTCGGGTAGTTGGCTCTTCCTCCAGTTTTCTCTACGATCGTATTGCACAAGTTGTCATTTTAATGTATACTGCACAGGTCAAGAGGTCCATTTGGATTCCAGAGTTGAATTTTTCGTACAGACATTCATGGAAGTCATATGCACGTGATCTTGTCTCCTTTCCATGGAACGCAAATTTCAGTCCATTCTTTCGTATCGTCGTAAACTCACTGAACCTCGCTTGAGGAAGTATCGAGAAACCACTCGCGACGGTGGCTTGATGTAAACCACCGCTGAGATATCAGACCGCCTTGTATTGAAGTATACGTGTGCTAATTACTATCAAAATTGGATAATAACCGTGGTTGAAAAAAACTGAGGGGTGAATAGGGGAAGAGGGGTTGGTTTCCTTAATTTTTTTTTTTCTTCACCAGAAACGTTCCCAGGCACGCAAACAATAATTCACCAAAGTTTCATCGCAATCGGATGTAGGTATAAGAACGCATAGAAGATGAACAAACCAACAAACAACATTCATTTTCGTTTATTAGACACAAGTATATTCTTTAGTTTCACTGCAGCCCAAGCACAACACGTCATACTTATACCTACAGCTATGTTGCTATTACAGCATGTTGGTGACGCGGACTCATATTTATCCATCCATAAAGCGTCGAACGTGTATATCATGCGTGCAACACATCATAACATGTCGGTGACGCGAACTCATAGGTTTACTCACAGTCCAAAGTTATCACTGTAAAAAGGGAAACATTTATTTCTTGCTGTCATCATTTAAATGGCGGACCGAGTGTGGTGGTGTAACGGTTAACGTTCTGGCCTCGCATTCGGGAGGACGACGGTTCGAATCCCCGTCCGGGCATCCAGATTTGTGTTTTCCATGGTTTCCCAAATCACTCCAGGCAAATGCCGGGATGATTCCTTCAAAAGACCATGGCCGAATTCCTTCCCATGCCTTGCCCCTCTTCCTTTAACGTCTCTAAAGACCTCGCTGATAAGAGACGTTAAGCAGTTAAAAAAATAAATAAATTAAATGGCGTTAGGAAAGTAGAACCATCACACAAAGTGATTCTGGAAGATATCTTCAATCTCTAACAGACTGGCAAACAGGTGCCAGGCAGGAGATATGACTTTAACCTTTAAGGAGAGCTTAATTCTTAAAATACCAACTGCATTTTTAATACAATTATGTTTCGAGTTGAATACAATGACGAACACAATGAATTAGCTATTCGCATAATGAAACTGTAATCGGGAAAAAGTCGAACATTTGAGGTATTTAAAAGGAAAAAAAACAAAAAAAACAAAAAAAAACAACCTGAGTTGGTTGACTGTTTTGGACACGTCCATAAACTACGTGGCGCAGTCTTTGGGGGGGGGGGGTTAGCTGAAATGGTACGTTGGGCTACTTGGGGGGAGAGGCGAGTGACGAGCCAGGCCACGTAGATTTTCATTCATATTTTTTGTCACAGTTAAAATCAGATACAAAACACACGACAACAGCATGTTAATATTTATTTTTCTTCAATTAATTATTCCGTATTAAGTAAATTACGATAGTCTGACAAGAGTAAACAGAACGAAATGTCTTCTGGAATCAATAGAGAAAAAATCTACGTGCTACGCGGGGCGGGGCGGGGCGGGGCGGGGCGTCGGGGAGTGGGGGGGGGGGGGTAGGGCGTAGTTAGAAAAGCTACGTCAGTCTACGTGGGTGGAGGGGGGTTCACAGGAGGCCAAAATGGATCTACGTGGTTTATGGACGCTCCCTGTTAAGCTAAAGTGACGGAATAAATTTTTTTTTAATTTCTCTTTGTTTTTCTGTCCATCTGTCTACAATCTGGAACGAATGTGATTCACGCAAAAACTACTGGTAGACTTTGATTCCACGTGTAAAACAGAAAAGTAGGGCTCCGTGGCATTTTTCCCGTCCTGCCACCCTACTGTTACGCCACTGTATCTATTTATCCTGATTGCTACTCTCTTGTTCACGATGGCCATCTTGTTTTCTTGGTGTCATAGTAGTGTCCTGATAGTGCCAGTTTCGAAAAGTGTGAATGAGCGATGTTTTGCTAGTCTATTTACAATTTATGTATGGTGCATAAGCATATGTATTCAGTGTGTATATTTATTTAGTGTGCTTATTCTATTTTCCTTTCTGTCGTTTTTGTGTGTGTTTATTAGTTTGAATAGCGTTTGGTTTGTTAGACTTGTATGATCATTCAGTATTTGCTCACCACTCTTTTGCTTTCGGAATTTGATAGTGTTTATGTTGAGTGGGGTGTGGTGTGGTGTCCGTGGTTTTTGATTGTTGATATCTGTTGATGAGTGACCGTTTTCTGTTAGATGTTCAGCGAATGTGGAGTGGTTACAGAGTCCTCATGTGTTGTTTGTATCTGGATTTGAACTGTCTTCTTGTTTTTCCTTGTATATTGCCTCACAACCTTAACACAATGCCTGAGTTTTTACAGTTGTCTCTGTTGAAATCAATTTTTTGAAGTGAAAACTTCTACAGGCGCGTTAGGCTATGTTTGGACGAGTTTAAAGCTATAAGTTTTCAACTTTCCGTCACCGATATGATGTGACGTGTAGCGCGTTGGACGCTTTTGGTTGGGTAAACTCTTATGATTTCACGTCACTAACAAGCTGTAATAGCAGTATATCTTGTAGTTATTTATGAATGATAACCTTATGGTTATCATTCATAAATTTATGATTAACAATAGGAATAAATTTTGATTTTATTAGTGAATGCAAATATGGATTTATGCAAAAATCTCGTTGATATTGGGATTACAAGAAAACGGTCACAATACGACATTTATTTGATATCACTGACAATTAGAAATCTGAGCGAGTTTATCGTTAATATTAATACAAGAACGCAAAATCACAAATCAATGCTCAGAATTACAATTAGCCGCCATGAGCAAGCAAACAATTGAAATTTACTTTGGAATCAGTCTCAAAATTAATATGCTATTTGAAAATAATTCAAGTATGGCAAATTACGCCGTTAGTTCGGTGGGGTTTTCAGCTACAAAGTTAGAACATGGATCTTTCCTCTCAAAGACGCTCACGCGTTCAGTTTCACAAAATGTACAATCAGATGACTGAGTTGTAATACTTTACCATTATAGTTCTGCGTCTGATGTCTGCGGTGATCGAAAGTGGTCCACGGCACGGGAGCCCTGCTTTAGAAGGCGGCTACAGTCACGCCCGTTCTGGTAATGCCCGTGCCTGAATTAGTGGTTGTGTCGTCGTGCGAATGTCACTCCAGCATTCGGCTCAATATGCAAGCCCGTAGCGTCAGACATCCTATCTCAGAAGTCGGACTTCAGCAGTTAGAGAGCGAGAAAGCCAGCTATCTGAGCCCGCGACAGAATTTATGTCGGGCCCGGCGTCCCGTGGCAGAATGAAGCTCGTCGCTCTTCCATCTCTGAGGTAAGTGTTTGCCCCGCCTTTATCAATCTCGAAGATCACGTTTAACAGAAAATTCCCAGCATTTTAGTCATGTGCTTACTGGGATTGGGTCTTAAGGTTGGCCACCTGATGTCACATGATATCGTGGATATCTTATTAGCTCCGCGTTAGGATCGCAGCGGCCGGAATGATTCTGCTGAGTTCAAGGGACGAAACCGTGCTCGGGTGGCGGGCTCTCCACGCTAGGAGCAGCGAGCTCTTGTTGTTGACTGCCCACCCCAAGGTTACATGATGATTTCCCTGGCAAAACCCTTCATCTTCGTGCTTTGTTGGCTGGTGACACCCTGTCACCTTGGCTAGCGGTTCTACCGGTGAATGCCTCTCGGGAAGGCCACGATTCTCTTCAAGCCTGCACAGTTCAACAAATGTTCAATATTCATTGCCCCAAGATCAACTGAATATTCAAATGGAATCACAATCCTCACATAGTACCTTCCGTACCTTAAGGATATTATCAAAAATATATAGGTGGTCGCCTAAGGTTTATGAAAATCAATCTGACATTATGATTTATATAATAAAAATCCACCTTAGAATGTGGCAAAAGAGTCACATTATTATCTGTGGCTATAAGTTTGACGTGTTACGCTTGGACAGCAGTGAAAGTATAGATTTTATTTATATAAAAAAATGATTGTTTTTTGCGTTTGTTCTTCATCCATACACACAGTTTTTATCCGATTTTGATGTAACTATGTATATGTATACGTTAAAACAAATAGAAAAACATTTGATTTACAAAACCTAATCCCTCTCCTCCTTTTCCTCCCTCATCTTAATTTCTGTCGACGTTGTTCATAAAACCCACAGTTTATATCCGAGTTTGATAGTGCTTAGCACACATATACTTGAAAACAAGGTAGTCTGGTAGATCAGCTGTTAGAGTGCTTACTTTCGAAAGTTTCTCTCTCCGGTCGTGCATTTAAATACTGTGGTGAGCAGGAATTTTTAGGAGTTGTATTTGATTATATGAGCTACGCAGGGACGTTCCGTGGTTCTGATTCTATATTAAACTGAGGCCCCTGAGGAAAGAATTAGGCCTTCCTGCCTCTGGTACCTCTCCTTCGGGAAGATTTGACCAACCTTCGGGTTGTGGACTAAGTTAAATTTTTAGTTTTTGAAGTGAAAACTTCTGTGGCGATTTTTGGATGGGTAAAAATCTTACGAGTTCGCGTAACCGACATGCCAATGTTAGTATATCTGTTGTGGTCTGGTGGTTCAGTAATTAAAATTTCTGCCTGGAGAACGAAAGGTTCCCGGTTCGAATCCCTGTCTCGACGGGGACTCTTAACACGATTTTTACCTCTGGTATAGCTTGCTGTGTAATGTGAAGTAAGCCAGAACGATTCCGTGGTTCGGATTCCAGTATAAACTGTAGGTCCCCTGTACCTAGTTGGACTATCGGGTAAGGTTAAGGCAGTTGAGTAAGACACGGGTGGAATGCGCAGCCAATAGAAACCCTGTCACCAGGTCATCACGATCACACAGAATTATTATTATTTAGTATATTTGTGTCTATAACTATGACGTGTTATGCGTATGATATTCATAGTTTTAAGATTTCACTTGGGTTGGCTGTTTCCAATGATTTCCAATGGCTTTTTTTTCTTTTTCTTTAAAAAAACCGCAATAATGCAATCATTCAGCAAGTACGTAACTTTGATTTTCGGATTTACTTTTTCGGTTGTGCTTCCTTTTAAAATTTTATCGGTATTCTAAGATTCTTGAAAAATGAATGATCATCTAGACCTCCATAAATGCAAAGTATGTGATAAAACACAAACATAGAAGTCGACGAAAATGTAACTAACATCACCAGTGTTATCATGTGCAAAAAGAATAATTAAAACCTATGACATTAATCAATAAGATTAAACCACTGCTTTTTTTAGTAAGATTATGGAATGTCTCGGTTATTTTGTAGGTCAGATTTATTGAAAATTTTCATCACATTGTAAGATCAGTACTAGTTCTTCACAAAAGGGTGTATCTTTTTTTTTTTTTTTAATTGAAATATAAATAGAAATTTCTGTTCAGGTCACCACTTCTCCTTTATCGGCGAAAGGTGTTCTAATTTACAATCAAGATGTAGGAATTGCGACTTAGAGACTTCTTACCGAATTTATCGAGCCTGGTGGATGAGCGGTAACTCTCAGCCGTTCCATTCGGGTGAACAAGGTTCAAATCCCCGTCCAGAAATCCAGATTTCGGCTTTTCATTGTTTCCCGAAATCAATCCAGGCGGAAGCCATGATGGATCCTTCAAAAGGTCATGGTCAAATTCCTTCCCGTTCTATCCCATCTCTAATGACTTCGATGTCGATGAGGTGCAAAGCTATAATAAAAAAAAAGATTGAACAGAATTATATTTAAGTGTGGTGCGATCTACTGTGAAGATGCTTATTTCTGGGTCAAGATCACTGTCTTCAGCTGTGTGCTGATGTGCTGATATCAGTGAGATTCGTCACTGTTTTTGATCATACTGGAAATAGCTGAATAATCTAAGGAAAATTGTATTTTATATATATAAAAGGGAAAAGGTGGTCACCTCTGATTCTTAGAATGCCTGATTGGTGAGATTTGCATGAATTCCCATCACAATCTTCGGCACTAAGCCGCACACTCCGGCCGTTCTCTATCCTTTTAAGGAAGATACTACTCGGAACTCATGGAACAGGGGGCTGAGGGGTTGGAAGAGCAACTACAAAGTTCTATTTTGAAGAAAAATCCTCGGCTTCATCGAGGATTGAAATCAGAGCTACCCGACCGCCTCAGCTATGCGGGCAATCAAATTTTATAGGCTAAAATAATGTTTAAGCAATTATAACGTAAAAAAACGAATGCTGAACTTTCAACAGACAATAGAATTTCTAATTAACTGATGGTCCTTCTTGAGATATAGTGATCGCTTTCCACAATTAGGAAGAACTTAACAACTGTTGTCTGTGAGATATGTATAAAATATTCGCTGATTCTGCATCCGTTGTCCATGAATCAATATTCCAGAAAGAATATAAATATGAATGTTCTTGTGACTATCATAAACAGCATTAGATCAAGCTTATTCAACATATGACTACAGAAACATCGTCTGAAATAAATTAATACGAAACGTTTCAGTAAACGTAAAAAAAAAAAAAAAAAAAAAAAAAAAAAAAAAAAAAAAATCGCCATTGTAACCTCGAACTTGAAATTTTACTCTGTTTCTTCTCTTCCTCCAGGGCTAAACTTGTTTGACTTCATATTAATCCTGTGCTGTTCCTGCTATAGTAAATGACTTGCTTGCTATTCATTTTAGATCGTAGTGAAAATACCGTGCGCTTTGCGGGTAATATAAGGCTATTTCGAATCACTAAAAATCTAGGATCCATTACAAACGTTGCAGTAAAGGAAATAAACTTGGAAATAAACTTGGAAATAAACTAAAACCTAATAAAAAAAAGTTACACGATGAGTTCCGCAGTTTCTTTATCAATTTCCTGCCACGAGAAATAAAATGTTATCTACAAAATTCTGAATGCTTTAATTTGAAAGCTGAGGAAGCGTCCGTTTCATAGGGAATGATTTGGATGGTGTTTAAACTGCCATAAGTCTTCTGATTTTACGTGACCAGTCGACGCAGCAATAACCTGAACAGATGGGAGCCAAAGATAGCATTACCTGAACAAATACCCACTAAAGATCACAATAAATCTAAGTTAAACACTACAGTCTTTGGATTGTGCCACAATTGTTGTTGAACATGTAGCTTCAGTTATTTATTTCCTCAATTTCCGAAATATAGTACATAAAGAATTAAGGTAAACTTAAATCAAACATTTGAGAGAGCTGAAAGGATCGCGCGACATATGACCGTGGATACTTGTCATAACAATTAGATTCATTGCTAAATAATGACATCAGTATCTGAAATTATTAGAAATTAAATTCGTGGTGTCAGAATGTTATTTTTCTTTCTGGTCCAGGCTGCTTTTCACCACGACAGACTCTGCTACCATACACGCATTCATCTACACATCTAGGGCCAAGCGAGAGAACCTGAAGGGAAATGTTAGCAATACTGTTTAATTTACACTTAGAAATTATTTACATTAGGTTATTTACATTATTACTAAGAAGTTCGTTACAATCACTGGTATCCAACATGATTTTTTGAAAACTACTATATAAAAACGTATAAAATGAAAATTCTTTGGAAGTTACATTACTAAGAAATGCAAGAAATTATATTAGAAAATTGCGTCTACCTTATAATGTTAAGTAATATTGAAATGATAAAGCTACTGAACAGACTGTGTAACGATTCGCTAAGCTCCCTGTTACATATCACTTTTTATTCTATATAAAGTAAAGGATTAGAATATTTTTCCATTTCTTGGAATGTCCACTGTATGTTCGAAAGATGCGCATGAAAGGGTGAAAGGCAAGGATTTTACGCTTCAGTGAAGGGCAGTCTGGCTGGCGCGACGGGCTGGCGCCTTTTGGGCAGAATGGTAAGAGGATTATGGATTTCTGTCGGGCAGGCCGTAAACAGAATTCCTTCCTCCCGAAGGAGACATCGGCTCTCGAGGATTGCCGAAACTTAACGTGGCCAAGAGAAGCCACAGAATCACATGACGTCAGATGGTCAGCCAATCACAGGGAACATAGTACTAAGATTCGGGGAATTTTATGTTCTATGTCGTCTTCGAGCCACAAGAGGCGGAGTTAGAGTTTACCTCCGTGGCGGCAGAAAAGGACGAGGGCACTTCCTTCCAGTCGGGACGGCAGCCAAGATCACGTCCATTCCGGAGCCCAGACGAGTCATTGGCGACTTGGGGTCCATGTGTGCTGGGCTGACTTGTGTCCTGGAGACCATCTGAGACGCACTTCTAACTTGCTACTTGCCGCGTACTGCTAGCGTGGCCAGTTACGACGATCGACCCGGTGGTCATTTCCACCATTCAGCCTGCAACTCCCTTGCAAAGTGTACCCTTAAGCGCATCTGAGATAAAGATCCTTGCTCTTAACTGATAAAACCACTGACCTAGACTGTGTAACTGTCGAATGACAGGATAATCATTCGTGGCGTCCCTACCCATTAAAATTCATTACTGTTTGCTATCATCATAACTGGTAACATACTTTGCATTAGAATAATTGTGAGATTTTTAAAGTACAACTATACTTGTTTGCTTGCATTTAAAGGGCTCATTGTACGTCTGAGCGTTGCTTAGAAAATTGCACAACCTCTTGTTTATTAACGTAATGGTAAATACGCTCAGATTTGTAGATGCCACTGTAAAAATCTTTATTAAGATGTCGTTTTGTGACCGTTTCAAATCCCAAAATCATCCAATTCTCATTTGAATAATTTACATTTTGATATTCAATTATAGTACCCTGTATAGCGTAAAATATTAATAATTAATTAATAAGTCTCTCCCCCCCCCCCTGGTGATACGCTACAACTGTTATCACATGGGTTCATAGGGAACATATTTAATTTTATCTAATGTACCACACAACTTGAAATTTAATTTTTACTTCAACCAGCCGGAGTACAATGGAGAAAGTTTACTAATTGTGTAAAATATAAATTGTAAGATAGCACTGCATTTATTTTCACAGTTTCCAGGCAGGTATTTGAATGAAGTTCTCACTACCAGTATGAGACTAAATACAAAGCAAATGTCTGGTTTTCCAATATTCTACATTTACGTAGATTCAGGGCCGGCGTTAGGGAGGGGTAAGCGGGTCAAATGTACCTGGGCCCCGCCGGCTGATGGGGGCCCTGTTCCTCGGCTGTAGGGGCCCCCAGGCCAGTAGCCAGTTTGTAGAGTTTTAAAAAAAAAGGTCGCCCGCCCATTTTACCCCGGGCCCGAAATTCCTAGCGCCGGCCCTGCGTAGATTTATAACTGCGACATGTTAACGAATACGGCCTAACGAATAATTTTTAAAGCCCATTCATCCAGTCCATTTCTATATCAAATTTTTGTATAGTGTCCCAATATTTGACCGAACTAATCTGTGTTGAGGAAATGTATTACATTTACCACTGAACCGCGTTATTTGAATCAGTTTAATTCCAAAATATAGTGGTTTAAAGCACATACAAGTCTTTTATGGCAGTGTAAAAGTAACAAGTATCTTCAGAAGATGGCAAGGTTTATGAACTTTACGAAATTTGTACCAGAGAAGAGAAGGCCTTGGGTTACAAACCCGCAGTCAGACCATTACTTGTATACAGGGTGGTCAGAAATTCACTCATCGGCGGGTAAGGGCAGTGTTCGGGACGTTGCACTAACGAAATAAATACAAAAAAATCTAGTAAAAGTCGTACCGTTTTTGAGTTATTCGCAGCTAAAGTTGGCCAATAAGAGCGCTGCGCGGGCGAATTCAGACAGCCTTCCACCGGCGGTGTTGCCAAGCTTACTCGAGGCATACGACCGCCACAGAAAACGAAAAGAAAAATTCTCTTCGGAAGGAGGGATCGAACCCGCAACCTTCAGACTGATAGTTTGCCGTCTTACCGACTACGCTGCCAAGGCACTAGAATTTACTTGTTTTTAGAAGCCACTAGGGCGGACTGTTTGTTCGTAATCGGAATTGATCGGTAATCCGTGGCATTTTTTCGGGAAGTCGGTGGTGGGGCTAGATGATTCTTTTTTATGGGAATTGTTTTTTAATTAGTTGATCTGCTTGCTAGATTAATCTTTAATTTTTGTACAAAAATCATTTAGTTACTGGCAAAAAAAAAATCTGAATACTTTATTTATTCGTTACAAAGAAGCATCTTTTATTCCATGTAATCGTATTTCACTAGATTTCGATCACAACAGTTTTATTGATTAACGTGAATATTCTTGCTACTATTTTGCAACAATAAAACAAAAAAAACAATAAACTTTTGGAATAAAGAACATTAAACCCATTCTATCGTTTGTAACGTAACTTTCTCTGCTGCAAAAAGTCTGTTCTATTCAAAACAAGTTGTACATTTTGGTAACGTGTATCAACTCGGTAACGCGCTGCAAGCCGCAAAAGGTAAACAAGCTGTTACTCATTGAAAGCCCTTTTGTCACTGATACAAAACCAAATTACTGTACAGTAGTTTCATTCCAACTTGACGTTATAAGTCGCAACATTGAAAGCCAACAGGGATTTACTTACAATAAACGTCAACCCGTAACAGTAACCTAGTAAAAGTTATCCCAATAAACAACAATAACAAAAAATACGGGTCCTTACATTTACAGCAACTGCTCAAAATGTCCTCCCTCAACTGCAATACCGGCACGGACACGCTGAGTTACTGAATTTGCGAGTCTTCCAAAATTGTAACTTTCTCTAATTTCATCAAAAGCTAGAATTATCCTAGCCAAAACTTCTTCCTCTGTTTCTACTTCAGTCTCATAATCAATGGCCTTGACAGCTCCCCAGAGATAAAAATCCAATGGGTTGTTGTCTGTGACCGAGCTGACAAGTGAATTGGGCCTCCTCGACCAATCCACCTGTTAGGATACAATGCACCTAAGTGTTGACGGTACCGGTAGTGCAAAATGCGGCAGCGCGGTGTCAGGTTGAAACCACATGTCATTACGAATTGCCAAAGGAACGTCTTCTAAGTACAACAGAAGGACGTTTTCATGAAATGCTAAATAAGAAGCGCCATTTAAAACGTTGCGGAAGTAGAACAGGGCCTAGTATAAACTCGCCCAAAATACCCGCCCAAATGTTAACACTAAATTTGTGTGGTATGACTTGACAAAAATTGCATGCGGATTTTTGACATCCCAGATATGGCTGTTTTGGCTATTAAAACACTTCTCCCTGGTATAGCACGTCTCATCCGTCCACAGCACCTTCCTTTCAAAGTTTGGATAATCGTTACATTGCGGCAGGTAAGTGAAAGGGATGTAACCCTCCGTCGTGAAGGACGTCCAAACAGTGGCATATGAGGCCTGGTAATTAAAAAACAACAAAAATGACCCTATTGAAAGGCTGCATTAAAACGGAGAATTTGAGGATCACTTGACTGGACGTATCTGCAATGCGTTGGCAATGACCCTAGAGCTTGTCCTCGGATTATCAGCAATCATTTCAGGACATTCTCTTCAAATCCTACACTCCTCCTGAAACGATTTCGTCCGGCGTCGGCCTGTGGACAACAATACTCCCCGTCTCCCTCAACCTTCTGTCAACCAACACAAAAGTGTTGGCCGATGGAATCACACAGTTAGGAAATCGAGTAGTGTAAATCTTAACTGCTTCGGCCCTGTTTTGTACAGCAGCGCCATACGCCAAATGCATATCGGCGTACTCTTCAAACGAAAATTGATGACGTTGCATGATGACAGTGTCTTTATCAGTAAGTTGCGTTCGACTGCGAGACTTCTTCTGGCATGGTC
Source organism: Vandiemenella viatica (assembly GCA_031002005.1). NCBI lineage: Eukaryota > Metazoa > Arthropoda > Insecta > Orthoptera > Morabidae > Vandiemenella > Vandiemenella viatica. The sequence continues at coordinate 190,985,878 of CM061921.1, forward strand.
CTTTAGCCCCACCACCGACTTCCCGCCCTAGTGGCTTCTAAAAAAAGGATACCCTAGTGCCTTGGCAGCGTAGTCGGTAAGACGGCAAACTCTCAATCTAAAGGGTGCGGGTTCGATCCCTCCTTCCGAAGCGATTTTTCTTTTCGTTTTCTGTGGCGGTCGTATGCCTCGAGTACGCTTGGCAACACCGCCGGTGGAAGGCTGTTTGAATTCGCCCGCGCAGCGCTCTTATTGACCAACTTAAGCTGCGAATAACTCAAAAACGGTACGACTTTACTAGATTTTCTTGTATTTATTTCGTTAGTGCAACGTCCCGACACTGCCCTTACCCGCCGATGAGTGAATTTCTGACCACCCTGTATAGTGGTTTAATATAGAGACCACATTTATTTTTATATCAAATGCAGGGTCCAAGGATAGGGCAGCTAGATTTAATAGTGGAAATTATCTCAGAAGACATTCAAAAACTGACATGGACTAGATATCACTGGAAGTTAGGAAGATGGTATACAGCGTGTGCTGGGACTTTAAATGACGTACAGCGAGGATATTGGCGGAAGAATTCTGAGTGGTGCGTGGAAGAGAAACGTTGGCCATGACCATAAGCTGGCACTTGATTTTAGGTGTACATTGGTTGTTGTGTTGTTGTTGTTGTTTTAGGGCGCGTCGACAGCGGGGTCATTAGCGCCCTAACAATTACCTGCCTAAATTGTGGCTTAAGAAAGTGCTAAAATACTGTCTGCATGGTCGACTGTAAAGGGGTCGACCATACAGACAGCAAATAAAATAATTTACAAATCAAAATGTGGCTTAGAAAAGGGGCCACCAGAACACAAGACCGTGCACCACCTGAATGGCTGTAAAGGGGCCATACAGGGTCACAAAATAATTAAAAACACTACATCTCTCGCCGGCTGTATAGTGGCCAGCGAAAAGGAATTTAAAAACATAAAATTAAAAACAATGCACATGGAAGGGTGGCTGTATAGGGACCACCCGTCCATCTAAAAACTAGGCCGATCTGCCTAAAATTTTAGGCACTAGACCGGCCAATACACAAAATTTTAAAACACTCGCCACACTGCTGGTCTCATTGTTTAAAATAAGGGCCAGATCGTTGGCAAGGCCAACGTCTGCCCTCAACTCTAAAAATGCAACACAATCAACTAAAATGTGGCGCACCGTCATAGGTACGCCACAGGTATCACATTCCGGTGGGTCCTCCCGGCGGAGAAGAAAGCTGTGTGTCAGAGGACAGTGCCCTATACGGAGGCGAGTAAGGAGAACCTCATCCCTCCTCGCCTGCTGGAAGGAGCTGCTCCACGGCTGAACGGTCGGTTTGACCAGCCGGAGCTTATTATGCTCAACCTCCAGCCACTGCCTCTGCCAGATGTCAAAAACAAATCTTTTCCCCGCCGAGGCAAGGTCAGACTTTGGGACCGGATCAAAGTCAACTCTGACCTTGTTGCAGGCTAACTTGGCAGCTTCATCAGCTGCCTCGTTCCCCCTGATTCCCACATGACCAGGTACCCAGCAGAATACGACCTCCTTTCCAGAAGATTGGAGGATCGGAGGGTGTCCTGTATGCCTGGACAAGACTATCTGCTGGGTACATGCTTCCTATAGCCTGGATGCAACTGAGGGAATCACAGCATATGATGTACTTCGTGCCGCGACTTACTTTCATATGCTGGAGCGACTTTAACAAGCGTAACACTCAGCAGTGTATACGCTGCAACAGCTATTAGTTTGTAGTTATAAGTCGCTCGAGGGAACACACAGAGCAGCCAACTCCGTTAGCCTGCTTAGACCCATCCGTGTATACCGGGGTAAAATCACGAAACTGATTTAAAACATCGCTAAAATTTCGGATAAAAACACTGTCGGCGGTACACAGCTTGTTGTACCGCGTCAATTCTAAAACTGTTCTGGGCCTCTTTAAAAGCCAGGGAGGAGTTTACTCCAACCCTGGTGATAAAAAGAGGGCATCTGAACCCAATTCCTCCAATATAGCCTTTGTACGGTAGCTGAACGGTTTAGTTGCTCTTTGACGGTTGGTATATAGCCGCTCAAAGTTGGGATGAATAACTACGTCGTACACGGGACTGCCAGGAGTTGTGGCAATATGTATATAGTGTCGCACCATGAGGAGACGCCGGCGGATGGAAAGCGGCGGCTCGCCAGACTCAGCACAAATGCTGGGTATCGGACTGGTGCGGTATGCACCTGTGGCGAGACGAATTCCTGCATGGTGGACACTATCCAGAATACGGAGGTAGCTGTCCCGTGCCGAACCGTAGACAATGCAACCGTACTCCAACCGCGACCGTACAAAGGCTCTATAAAACTGTAGCAGGCAGGAGCGGTCAGCGCCCCACGACCTGCCACACAGACACTTTAAAACATTAAGCGCTTTCAGGCTCTGGCTTTAACATCTTAAGATGTGGCAGCCAAGTAAGCCGAGTGTCAAAAATGAGGCCCAGAAACCGAACAGTTTCGCTAAAACTTAAAACGGTGTTCCTCAAGGTGAGATGAGGTTCTGCTAAAAGACTTCTACTGCGGCTAAAAAGCACACACCGGGTTTTCTCAGCAGAGAAACGAAAGCCGGTGTGTGCTGACCATTCATCCAGCCTGTTCAGCGTGAGCTGCAGCTGCCGCTCAGCGCTTATCAGGCTAGACGATGCAATAAAAATTAAAAAGTCGTCAACGTATAAGGAGAACCGGATGGGCCTCCTTATAACAGTTGAGATGCTATTAATTGCTATGGCAAAAAGAGTCACACTTAAAACTGATCCTTGAGGAACACCGTTTTCCTGAATAAAAATGTCGGACACTTCCCTACCGACTCGGTACCGGAAGCAACGTCGCGATAAAAATGATTTTAAAAAACGGGGTAGATTTCCCCTAAATCCCCATTCATATAACTGTTTTAAAATAACATGTCGCCAGGTAGTATCGTATGCCTTTTCGATGTCAAAAAATATACCAACTAGGTGTTGGCTGCGGATGAAAGCGTCTTGAATTGCCGCTTCCAGTAGGATCAGGTTATCCGTGGTGGAATGGAACTTCCTGAATCCACACTGAAAACGGGTCAGCAGCTTACGGGACTCGAGACACCAACGAGGCGGCGATTCACCATCCGCTCTAGTGTCTTCCCAACGCAGCTCGTTAAGGCGATGCTGCGATAGCTGCCTGGCAAACACTTGTCTTTTCCTGGCTTTAAAATCGGGATTAACGTTGCTTCTTTCCACGAGTCGGGGAAGTGTCCTCCGTTCCAAACATCATTAAAAATACCCAGGAGGTACTCTTTAGCATCTTTGTTAAGATGCCTCAGCATCTGGTACTGGATCTGGTCAGGACCTGGTGCTGTGTCCTTGGCGCTGTTTAGAGCTGACTCCAGCTCCCAAGGTGAAAATGGGCAGTTGTATTGCTGCACATCAGACGAGTCGAAGCAAAAGGCTTGCCTTTCAGCAGATATTCTTCGTTGCTGGGCTTGATGATCCAATCCAGCAGACGAAGTAATGGCAGCGAAATGCTGTGCCATCAGCTGCGCTATGCTTCGCTCGTCGGTGACTACCCGCCCTTGATCCAGTAATCCAGATACTGGCGGTCGAGAGTACCTCCCGGATCTACGGCGGATTGACTCCCATACTTTTGTTGACGATGTGGAACGATTAATGTTGCTCACACAGGTCTGCCATGACTTCCTCTTGCTCTCCTTAATCATACGACGTGCCTTAACTCTAGCAACCCGGAACGCTGCGAGGTTGTCGGGTGTCGGTTGTAATTTAAACCGACGCAAGGCCCGTCTGCGACCCTGGATGGCGGAACGACATTCCTCGTTCCACCAGGGAACGGGCGTTCTTGCGCAGCGCTCCTGAGTTGCCAGGCATGGAAATATCAGCAGCGTGGTGAATCACATCAGTTAGATGTTTCACCTTATCCTCGATGTTGCTGCGCTGTTCGAGCGTGACTGACCGGCTGTAGAGCTGCCAGTCAGCTCTGCCGACATTCCATTTCTTTGTTATATTTCGATTGCCACGTTCACACTCGACGTGCAACCAAATTGGAAAGTGGTCGCTTCCGTGGAGGTCGCGATCCACTTCCCAATGCACGGAGTCTGCAACCGAAGGAGAGCAAAGAGAGAGATCAATGGCAGAGGACGAACCGGAAGCAGTAGTGAAGTGCGTCATCTGACCGGTATTTAGGATGCACAAATCCTCCTGCTCCAATAATCTACAAATCTCTCAGCCTCTGGGCAATTGGTGGTCGAACCCCACAACGCATTGTGTGCGTTGAAGTCTCCCAATAGGAGAAAAGGCCGAGAGAGTTGCCGTGCAATGTCAGCCAGCTGACCGCAATCAACTGGTGATCCCGGCGGTAGATATATGGAGCACACAGTCAGTTGCACAGGTCCATACAGTTTCACTGCTACTGCTTGTAAAGGAGAGGTGAGAGCTACAGGTTCGGAGTGGACGGAATTTCGTACAAACACCGCCACTCCCCCCTTCGCTCGATCACCCTCGTATCGTCCTTACGGTACACGTTATAGCCTCTTAGCACAGGTTGGTGAATTGGTCTGAAATGTGTCTCTTGCAGACAGAGACACAATGGATCAGACCGTGCTAAGAGTTGTAACTCCTCTTTGTGAGCCGTAAAACCCATTAATGTTCCATTGGAGTATGGGAGCCATCCTTACCTATTTAGCCTCACCCGCCCCGGATCGGGTGGGTCATCAGTTACATCCTGCTGAGGGACGGGACCAGACTCGTCCACCAGCATCTCAGTTTCATCCTGCCCGGAAACGGAGACAGACATCTCCGACCCAGAGGATTCTTCAAACTCCTCCCCATTCTTTTTCTTTTTCTTCCTCTGTCTCTTCCCCTCCTTACTGCTGGGCAGTCTGGGAGGAGACGAAAAGGGGGACTTAACAAACTGGGTCGGGTCTGTCTGTTTAAATTTCCGACCCCTGATCTTTTGGTCGGCTCCATTGGCGCTGGTAGCAGATGGTATTGCTACAGCTATACCAGCGCGTGGAGGTATAGGAGGTGCTATTGGCTTTGCTGCTACTATTGATGCTGGTGGAATGGTTGTTACTGCTGCTGGTGTGGTCGAGGTGTCAGACGTGCTGCTACCGACGTTGGCGGTCTTAGGTGTTATGACCATAGCGGGTTTAGCACCGCATTTGCATTGACATGAGCACGAAGTACTCGTGCCCATGTCTGCAAAGGACGTCTGGGTAGCAGCACTCTGCTTCCTGACGGGAGCTGAAGCCATCTTTGCAAAAGTAGTCCCAAAGATTGGAGCGGCGAGCGATTTGGCTTTCTTTTTAGCTTCCCCATAGGGAATCCGCTCTTTGGTCTTCAGCTCCTGTATCTTGCGCTCTTCAAGATACACTTGACACTCCCTACTCCAGGCAGGGTGCGACCCGGAGCAGTTGACGCACACCTGTGGTAGCGTGCAGCTAACGCCCGGCTCATGTGCCCCCTTGCCACACTTACCACAGGTGGGGTTGCCCTTACATGACGCCGTCGTATGTCCGAACCGCTGACACTGGAAACAGCGCATCGGGTCCGGAACATACGGACGGACGTTCAGATTGATATACCCTGCTTTGATGTTCTTTGGTAGTACTGGAGTGTCAAACGTCAGGACGAAGGTGGCAGTTTTTTCAAGACTGCCATTAACCCTTCGCATTATCTGACGTACCTCAACCACTTTCTGATCTTCCCACTCCTTAACCAGTTCCTCGGTTCCAATATCTATTAAGTCACGGCAGGTGACAACGCCTTTGGAACTATTCAGCGATTTGTGGAGTTCGCAATTGACTGCGAACTCCCCGAGCTTCACACAGTTAAGGAGTAGGGTGGCTTGTCTACTGGTGCAACTTTCCAGCAGCAGCGTCCCGTTCCTCAGCTTCTTTACGGAGTTCAGTGTTCCTACAAGTCCCTCCAAGCCTTTTTGGATGTAGAAAGGGGAAACTTTCTCGAACGACCCTTCGACTCTCTGCATTACAACAAAGGCGTTCGGAATCGAACATACCTTTCTGTTACTATTTACTTCAGAACCGGGGGGGCTATCAACCCTTACCCGCTTCTTAGAACTGGGTGTATTGGGATTAACCTGCGGCACACCCGTACCGCAGGGTTTTTGGGTTTTTGTGGTAGACTTCGTTTTGGTCCCACGAGGTAAAACCAGTTTAAAAAGAAGCGCTAATACAACAGGGGTGCGCAGGTGCCCCTCAGGTTGCACGTTAGCGAGTGATCTACCTTTCACCCATGCACCTCCTCGGCACGTGTCCGACCTTGAGGTTAAGGGGTTTTTTATAGAGGTTTTTACCGTTCTCACGATTCCGGGCGATGAAGCCAAGATCCCCGTTCTCCTAGGCACACAACGTTCCACCGCCACGCCCTACGGTGGTCGTTGAAGCATGGTAGGAGTTTACGGTGTGGGAAACTTGCGGCGCTCACAAGTTTCCAGCTCGGGCACCGCGGGTTCGCCAAACCCGTACCTGGCACTTGCGTACCAGGCCCCTGCGGGGTGTACATTGGTGATGAGTCCTGGGTGGGTAAAAATATGCAAAAACACAAATTCATTTAAGAGTGCGTTAAAATAATTAATATCAACCAGTAAAGGAGATACAATATTAGAGAGACAAAGTGCCTTACTGATGTTTATAAGAATTGTTTATTCCCACGTGCCATCTAGAGTAGAGATTTGCATTACTTTCCTTCCTTCTGTTGATAGTAGTGATACTGCGTATTGTTTCATGATCCTCGACACTTCGATGCATATTACCTATTCTATATCTACATCCATACTCTGCAAGTCACAAACATTGTGGTTGGCAGAGGGTGCTAAGCACCAATCCTAAACCCGCGTATTCCAATCACGAATAGCGCGAGGAAAAAAGGAATACATAAAACCATCAGTATGGCACCTTATTTCTCTAATCTTATCCCTCCGGTCATTGCGACCTAAATAGGTTGGCAGAAGAAGTATTTCATTGCACTCTAATTTTTTTTTCATATTCTCCAATAAATTCGAATGCAAGCTACGTCGTCTGTCTTCCAAACTATCCCAGCCCAATCTATGTATCAATTCTGTGACGCTTTCATACCGGCTGTAGCAACAAGTCACGAATCGAGCGGTTTTCCTCTGCACCCTCTCCACTGAGTCAATCAGAACCTTGCGATACGGATCCCAAACTCCACAACAGTAATCCAGATGTGGACGTAATAGTGTTTTATACGCTATCTCCTTTGTATGAGCGTTACAATTCCTCCGTTAATGACCTCACTGTCGACGCGCCCTAAAGCCACACACACACAATTTCTCAAAATTCGACCTATGAATCGCAATTTAGAATTAGCCTTCCCTACGACGGAAGTTATGTGCATGTCCCAATTCATGTTGCTTTGTTCTATCACCCCCTGATACTTCAGGGAATCAACCGTGTCAACAGCTGAATTGTTTATTTTGTACTCGTGACCAAACTGATTTTTTTGTTACTTATCCACATTGCCTTGCATTTTTTGCAATAAAATGTAAGCTGCCATTTACGACACCAATCGAAAATAGCATCCAAATCACGCTGAATTTCTAAGCAATCGTCGGAGCACCTTATTTCCCTATAGATAACTGCATCGTCGGCAAACAATCGCAACAGCATTTGACGTTGTCACCAAGATCGCTTATAAATATTAAGAAAAGAAGTGGTCCTATTACACTTCCTTGAGGAACACCCGAATTATCTATCTTCGAAAAGGCTTCCTCGTCAACAACGACATTCTGTGACCAACCAGTTAGAAAATTGGATATCTATTCGCAAATCCGATCTGATATACCGCATGCTCGAATCTTCGCTAAAAATCGGTTGCTGGTACAGAATCAAAAGCTTTCTGAAAATCCAAGAAAACTGCATCAACTTGCGAACCTGCATCGATAACTTACATTACGTCATGGGAAAATAGGGCCAATTGTGTTTCACACGATCTCTTCTTCCGAAATCAGTGTTGACACGGTGTAAGTAACTCGTTCTTATCTAGAAACTTCATAATGTTAGAGCATATGAAATACTCTAGAATTCTGCTGCAAACAGATGTTAGAGATATGGGTTGATAATTCCTAGGATCACTCCGATCTCCTTGCTTGAAAACGGGAATTACCTGGGCTATTTTCCAACTGGTATACCATCGGGACCCGGCGCCTTACCCTACCTCAGGAGTTATAATTGCTTTACAATACCTACGCTATCATTTTCTATCCGATCCATCTCTACTTCGGCGCCTTCTACCGTCCACCCGATTCCGACATAGCTATCGCCGAGGAGTTAAGAAATAATGTAAACAGTATAGCTAGCCTTTTTCAGGATCATGCTATGATTCTAGGAGGCGACTTCGATCTGCCTTATATTGACTGGCGTAATTACGTTCACATTACAGGTAGAAGGGATAAGGCAGCTTCTGAAGTAATTCTCGAATTGTTCTCAAATAATCATCTCGAGCACCTACGCGGTGTCATAACGGTAGCGAAAATATTTTAGATCTGCTGGTTACCAACAGGACAGAATTATTCACCGAAATTTCAACGACCACAGGTATAAGCGATCACAAAGCGGTAATTGCAACTATTAGACTAATGACCAAGCGAAAAAGGAGAAAACGGCGGATTGTATACAAATTCAGTAAGGCCTCTAAGGAGTGTTTTAGAACCTACTTGAGTAATAATTACCATAACATCAAGTCAAAAAATGACACCGTTGAAGAGATGTGGCATCGATTTATACATATAGTCAGGGAAGGTATGGATATACATATACCGAAGCGAATAATAAATGGGGAGGATGATCCACCGTGGTACACATGCGAAGTCAAAAGATTACTCAAAAAAAAAGGAAAATACACGCACGCTCATGAAGGAAGGGGTGTCGCAGTGATTTAGAAACCTTAGCTGATTTAAGAGGACGTATTAAGAATGTAATGCGTGAGGCCTTCAACGATTTTCATTCCAACTCTCTCTCTAAAAGTCTCACGGAAAACCCAAAGAAATTCTGGTCGTATGTACGAAAAGTCAATTGTACCAACAGCAATATACAAGCACTAATTCGTGAAAGTTCCGAGGTTAATGAAAGCCGCGATAAAGCTAACGTACTAAATTCTGTATTAAAAATTCATTTACTGATGAAAATAAGGATAGTGTTCCCGTTTTCCCACGCCGTGTCGAGTTGGTGATGGAATCATTACGGATAGATACTGCAGGTATCATAAAGCAATTAGAGCTCCTGAAGTGGGGGAAAGCACCGGGCCCAGATGGAATTCCAATAAGAATATTTTCAGAATATGCGGCGGAAATCGACACATTTCTGTCTGATATATTCAGTAAATCATTAGAAGAGCGAAAAGTACCTTCAGACTGGAAAAGTAACTCCGATTTTCAAGAAAGGTGATCGAAGTGATCCTGGAAACTATCGTCCAATATCTATAACATCTGTTTCTAGTAGAGTTATGGAGCATATTATATGCTCGAACATTATGAAATTTCTAGACGATAATAATTTGCTTACAACAAATCAACACGGATTTCGGAAGAAAAGATCATGCGAAACACAGCTGGCCCTATTTACACACGACGTAATGAAAGTTATTGATGCAGGTTCACAAGTAGATGCCATTTTTTTAGATTTTCAGAAAGCCTTTGACTCTGTGCCACACAACCGCCTTTTAGCGAAGCTACGAGCGTATGGTATATCGGATCAGCTTTGTGAATGGATAAAGGATTTTCTAACTGGTCGGTCGCAGTATGTTGTCGTTGAAGGAGAAAGTTCTTCTAGTCTATATGTTACATCGGGGGTACCTCAAGGAAGTGTAATAGGACAACTTCTTTTTTTAATTTTTATAAACGTTCTCGGAGACAAAGTGAAATGCCTTTTTAGATTGTTTGCTGATGATGCGGTTATTTATAGGGAAGTAAGGAATTTGGCCGATTGCTTAGAAATTCAGAGTGATCTGGATATTATTTTGGCATGGTGCGCTGAGTGGCAACTTACGCTAAATTGTAAAAAGTGTAAGACAATGAGCATAACTAACAAAAAGAATCCAATTGTTCAGAAATACGAGTTAAACAATTCAGTTATTGATATGGTCGATTCTATTAAATATTTGGGAGTAACAGTACAAAGGAACATGAAAATGGGACTTACACATTAATTCGTTGGTAGGTAGAGCTAATTCTAGGCTGCGATTCATAGGTCGAATATTGAAAAATTGTAATGAACAAACAAAGGAGATAGCGTACAAATCTCTTGTGCGTCCACATTTGGACTATTGTTGTGCCGTTTAGGATCCGTTTCGTAAGGGGTTGATCGAAAGTATGGAGAGAGTACAGAGAAGAGCCGCTCGAGTCGTGACCGCTTGCTACAGTCCTTATGAAAGCGTCACAGAACTGATTAGTAGACTAGGCTGGGAGTCTCTGGTAGATAGACGACGCACGTTTCATTTAAACTTATTGGTAAACTTGCGTACTCCCACTTTCACTCACGAGTGTAGTGAAATACTTCGTCCACCAACCTATTTGTGCCGGAATGACAGGATAGATAAGATTAGAGAAATAAGGTGCCACAATGATTCTTATATGAATTCTTTTTTCCCTCGTACCATTAGGGATTGGAATGCACAACAAAGAGATTAGCTTTGGTGCTGAGCACCCTCTGCCACCCACAATTTTGTGAATTGCAGAGTACATATGTAGATGTAGATGTAGACTTCCACACGATGTGGTAAAGTGGGGATGTTTTCCATGTTTTCACGAATGAATGAATTTTTGAATTTGGTGTTAAATACGGTAGCCTTGTCGTGACTGTCTTCAACTTCCCGTCCGTCTTTTATTAGAACTGGCTTATTGTTCTCACTACAAATAACTTTTTTTACATACGACCAAAATTTCTTGGGCTTTTTAGTGAGGCTCTTAGAGAGAGAATTGGAACGAAAGTCATTAAAGGCCTCACGCATCTCATTCTTAATATTTCCTCTAACTTAGATAAATCAGTCCAATGCATCGTCCTTTTTGATCGTGCATGTATCTTCCTTTATTTTTTGAGTTACTTTTTTACCTCCCGTGTGTACCATGGGGGATCGTTCCCTTCCCTGACTTTCCGTTTCGGTATATGCAAGTTCATACCTTCCCCGACTACACGTAAGATTCGATGCCACCTCTCTTCAACGGTGCCTCCTGCTACTAAGAAGGTATGGTAATTATGCCTCAAATACGTTCTAAAACACTCTTTTGAAGCCTTTACGAAAGTGTAAACGAACTCTCTTTTCTCTTTTTGTGCGTGGTTGTTAGTTTTACTGTAGCAATTACAGCTTTGTGATCACTTATTACCGCGGTGGTAGAAATATCCGTGAATAATTCAGGCCTATTTGTAACGATTATATCTAAAATATTTTTTTTACCGTTGAGGCATCGTGTTGGTTCAGTTAGGAACTGCTCAAGATTGTGATCTGAGAAGAGGTCTAGAATGATTTCGCAAGCTGCTTTATCCCTGCCCCTAGTAACATGAACGGAATTAGTTCAGTAGATATCTAGCAAGTTAAAGTCACCACCTAGCATTATTGTATGGCCCGGAAATTGCCGAGTTATATTATTTACATAATTTCTTAAGGCCTCATCAATATTTACGCTTGCATCTGGTGGACGATAGAAGGAGCCTATCACAAGTTTTGTCCTAGCTACGTTGAGCTTTATCCATGTGATTTCGCAGACAATATGGACATCTATTTCGCTACATGGGAGGTACTTACTAACAGATATAAAGCTGTTGAGCGCGATCAGGCAGACTGTATTGTTACACAGCACAGCGGACAGAATTATCATGGTCATAGTGCACGTATAGTGTGGTAGTTGTTATCATTTCTGTATTTTACAACTTCTCAAATCTGCAGAGTAAATTTCATTATAATCACATGTCTCCTTCAAACATCTTAAGGCTCTCTTTGATTTTGGACATTACCTTCCTTTGAGTATCTCTCTAAACAACTGTCCTTCTGTTAAGTTGGTGAATGTGTCTCTATGTACTGTGAGTCTAATATCATGGTTCCTGTAGGATTTTTATGTTTTCATGCTTCTACTAAGAACAACAATTTATGCAGATTTCGTCTATCGTGAAGAAAATCAACATACTTTACGTGAGTTTCATCGTGACCTGACAGTGTAACAATGCTCAGTCGGTGCGGAGCCATCAAACAAAGTGGAGACTTTCAAGTAAATGCCACTACCCCTCTTCGACGTCAAAGGGTGCAGAATTATTGGTGTCCGGGAAAGGGGTTCATTGCACTATGACATTGCACGGGGACTCGAACTAGTCAACAACACACACACCTTGGTGGACAACTTCATGTCCTATGAATGTTGATCAACCTACTTGCAGTTTGTATATGTTTTCTGAGCTGGAATAAATGCTGCCCGTTTAGGTTTTCATTTGTGTCATTTAAGTACTAGTGTCTAGCGTTAAAATCTCCCAACAGCATGAAGAAAGTGGTCTGAGTACATGAATTCTTCATTCCGTCATGACATTCGAGACTGGAATTCACAGTGTTAGTTCTTGTGCAAAGCACCATCTATCACGGTCAACTTAGTGAATTGAGGAGTATGGATGTGGAAAAACACTGATCAGCCAGAATTTTACGACCGCCTACTTAATGGTCGGTATGTCCGCATTTGGAACCGATAACAGCAGGCGACGCGGCTTGGCATGGAATCAACGAGACCGTGGTAGGTCACTGGAGGGAGTTGGCACCACATCTGCACACACAAGTTACCTAATTCCCGTAAAATCCTGGAAGAGGGGCGATGAGCTCTGACACCAGGTTGAATCACATCCCAGATGTGTTCGATCGGGTTTCGATCTGGCAAACTGTTGGCCAGCACATCAATTGCAACTCACCACTGTGTTCCTCGAACTACTCCATGACACTTCCTGGACTTGTGATATGGCGCATTATCTTGATGAAAAATGCCACTGCCGTTGGCAAACATGGTCGTCATGAAGGGGTGTATGTGGTCTGCAACCAGTGCAAGATACTTATTCGCTGTCATGATGCCACGCACAAGCTCCACTGGACTCATGGATTCCCACGCGAATGTTCCCCAGATCATAACTGAGCCTCCGCCAGCTTGTGTCTGTCCCGCGTTATAGGTGTCAAGAAGCTGTTCCCCTGTAAAACGGAGGATTAGCATCCTCCCATCTGTATGATGTATCGGGATTCATCAAACCATGCAACGCTCTGCCACAGCGCCAACGTCAAGTTACGATGGTCGCGTGCCCATTTCAGTTGTAGTTGCCGATGTTGTGGTGTTAACATTGGCACGTGCATGGGTCGTCGGCTGAGGAGGCCTAGTCGTTAGGAGTGTTCGGTGCACTGTGTGTTCAGACACACTTGTACTCTGCCCAGCATTAAAGTCTGATGTCAGTTGCGCCACTACTTTCGCCGCCTGTCCTGTTTTACCAGTCTGCCTAACCTACGACGTCCGACATCTGTAATGAGGGGTGGCCGCCTAATCCTTCGACATTTGGACGTGGTTTCACCTTGGTTTCGCCCCTTGTTGAAGGCACTCTCCGCAGTACTCCTAGGACATCCGACATGTCATACAGTTTCAGATTTGCTTGTACCGAACCATGTCGCTTCACTCTGTTGATATTAAACTTCAATTTCTTTTGCAGTAACATGAAATGCTACTTACAAGTCATTTCGTGACAACTGTGAAGGGGTGACTACACCAGAGAGGCTTGCAGTCGTTTTATTCCTTAGAAATGTAATAAATTACCATAATTTATTTATTAAAATTTTGCAGTAATATATAAATTAATATAAGTGATTAAATCAATAAATTAATGTTTCAGAATAGAATACAGATGCCCAGAATTCGCTGTGAATTTTCATCATTAATTTATTATAACATAAATGAAGTAGGTCTTAATGGCATCATGCTTTGGACTTCGTTAAATTTTCTCTTTTTGCCTCTGTGGCATTGGAAACTGTATCGAGTATCCCATATGTTAACCAGTGATACTATGAGCAGCTTCGTAAAAATTCGTTCACTAGTTTTTGCGCGATGCGTGCACAGAAATAATTTATTTTTACGAGTATTCAGCTGTCCCTTTTAAAAAAAAACTCATATACAGTGCAATGCACCTATATTTTGGACAGATGGCCGAACATATATCGGCCAACTACATAATTTATGTTCATAATTCCAGAGGGCAAACAGGTATAGTTATGAATAGGCGCATATTTCGAAATTGCAGAGATATTTCAGAGAAAGTATCAGTAGATGGAAGGATGGGACAAATACATGGGAGTCGAAGTAGGAAGAACAGTACAGAAGAGAAGTACAGAAACTATGTAGTACAATAAGGGGGGGGGGGGTTAGAGGGATTGTTTCAAAAGTTTGGTGAGAAGATAATATAACAGAATTTAGAGACAGCAAGGCAGTAGGGATTACTTGAAACAACCAAGCAAGCAATTAATAATAGCAATGAAGGTGGCTATGAATATTATTGGTGCAGAGGCACCACTGAAGGATGCATCTAGAAACTTCTATGCCTATGTTAGAAAACTGAGGGGCAGGGAGGTATGTTGAGACAATTATAGATAGGGTGGAGAAGTTACTGAGGATTTGAAAGAGGTAGAGATTTCAAGTGCCTGATTTAGAGAAACCATTAGGGATTATGAGTCAGGAATGAGAGGGTGTAAATCGGAGAGCGAGCCGAAGACTAAACAATTTGAAATGAGCAGACTAAAAAAATTTAAATTTATCTTCAGGATATCCTGAAGGAACTAAAAAAATAAAAAGGGTATGGAGCAGATAATATCACTAGAGAAGCCGTAAAGATAGCAGGATGTGACATTTGTAGTTCCCCTGTCAGTAGACGGGAAGAGCGGACGGGGTAAGCTTCTACTGGAGCCGTGGATAAGTGCCGAGCCTAGAAGTTGACCTTGGGTCTTATGTGAATAATCGTCATAGGTCCCCACTGCAACCTTTGACAGGGTGTATTGTCAGTACACTCAGATATTAATAGTGGAATGGCGGAGAATGCTAGGATAAATCACGGAGACGGCAATTACATATTTACACATTTTTTCACATTAACAGTGACGTGATGGCATGCGTGAGAACATACAATATTTACTGGCTTTATAACAAAATGGTCAAGCTATTATTACTGCCTGGAGAGGACAGTACTCCATGCTAACCTGCTTGAAGTAACTATCGGCCCTTGGCAATTGGCGACTTGCTGATCGGGGTGCTACTTCTACTAATTGCTTATTGCTTAACAACTTCATGATCGCCCGTCCTGGGTATTGGCTTGAGAAGAACGAGGCTTTTATACAGGTGATCGACATCGATTGTTGTACATAGTATTTTATGGTGAAACGTTATTTAAATTGAATCTGGATAGTTGTTGCTTACCAGAGGAATGATAAAGTGACATGATGATAAATAGGGTCGAAAATTACAGGCCGATCGCCTTTTTACATCAGTGGTATGTAAATTAATGGAGATATTGATATACAACCGTATCAGAAAAGTCTGTGAGGAACGTAAGTATTTTTTAAGTTAATGACATGAATTTAGGAAAGGATATTCACGCGAATCGCAGTAGACTGTATGCAAGGTATTTCAGGTGAAATGGACAAGGGAAGCAAAATAGGTAGTGTAGCACTAGATCATTTAAAGGCTTTTGACAGAGTGAGCCATAAAATGGCAGTAAATATGGTAGAAACTATTCGACTGTAACAAAAAGTGACTTACTGCGTAAAAGAATTCTTAAAAGGTAGAAAAGGTATCAAAAGAAGTGGATGTGAAATTGGGAGTGCCACAGGGTTGCTATTCTTCATTCCATTGAATGATTGGTTTACTATCAGAAGTTAGGTTGTTTCCAGATGACATAATGCTATGTAATAGGTTCAATCAGAACAGCTGCAGG
>CM061921.1:191002865-191063618 GCA_031002005.1 Vandiemenella viatica
GCTTCTTCCACAAACTTCTTTCCTCACCCATCATTTCCAAAGCCCATTCATTTCTTACTTTGTCTGTCCACTTAATTTTCAGCATTCTTCTGTAGCACCACATTTCAAATGCTTCAATTTTCCTTCTTTCCTGGTATTCCTAAAGTCCATGTTTCGCCACCATAAAGTGCTCCACACATAGAGTATTAAAAAGTTTTTCCCATTCCCAGATCAATATTTGAAACTAAAAGATATCTCTTTTTCATGAAGGCTGTTTTTTATGCTAGTGCTATTCTGCTTTTAACATCATTTTTGTTTCGGCCATCGGTTGTAATTTTTCTTCCTAAGTAACAGAATTCACTTACTTCTCCAATTGCATTCGATCCTATTTTATATTTAATCTACTAGTATGGGGTATCATTTCTGCTACATTTCACCGAGCGTGGTGGTGAACCGGCTAGCGTTCTGGCCTCGCATTCGGGAGGACGGCAGTTCGAATCCCCGTCCGGGCATCCAGATTTGGGTTTTCCATGGTTTCCCGAAATCACTCCAGGTGAATGTCGGGATGTTTCCTTCAAAAGGCCATGGCCGAATTTCCTCCAGTTCAAAGTCTCCAGTCCCATCCCGCCTCTAATGACCTCGACAGTTCTGTGTTTTCAAACAAACAGGAAAACGTAACACTGAAAATAGTTCGGTCGAGTTTCATCAGTGCCACTACCTTGACATTAGAAATCTATATTTTACACTTACAACTGTTCACTGCAATCCATGAGCTACTTAGTTTGACAAGATCTCAGAAATCATCCTATCACTTCACATTTCATCTAGTACTCGAGAACAACACATTTATAAATAATAATGATTATTCACGTACCACGCTAAACTGAAACCTGATGTGCGATAACTTTTTGGAAAGAACTGTGTAAGCCGGATTCTCCACAGAAAGTGATAATATTAAAAATAACGCTTTAGTATTCCTTGATAAAAGTCTGAAGTTTCTTAGTAAATAGTTAGATTTTAATGAAAGCAATTGGCTATAGAAAATCCAAAAATTAAATTTAATACACGAGGTTTCATTTGAAGGGCTGTGAGACAATATTAGAGGTTCTAAATTTATGAGAAAAAATTAATATCAAAGTGAACGAACTTTACTCTGAAATAACAATATTACACGAAATCTAGGTAAAAGTAAAGAGCAGTATTTCATTAGTAAAAATGAGCTTTTGATCGACATTAATTTAACAACTGAAAGCGATAAAGCATATTACAATTTTACTGTAGACAGAAAATTGTTAAAGATGCAAGAATTGCAAAAAAAAAAAAAAAATATAGCTTAAAAAAATAAAATAGTAAAAAAAAACCATATCCTTTGTCCTTTTCTACTCTTTCGTAAAAATATTATGTTTTTGAAGTGTACTATATTTTTATAGGTTATTCTACAAAAAAAATTCTACCATTAACTGAAAAAAATGTTGGTAATTCTAGCGGCGAATGGTGATAGTTCGGGACCGGGAATGCTCAGTTTAGTTCGCGAACGGTAGCGAGGTGTCCAAAATGGAGTTACGTGGTTTATAGACGCACCATTAGCATAACAAATATTCACGGTGAGAGCGGCGCCGGCGTGGCTGCAGGGGGCGCGGCGCGTGACCTACAAAGATAATGACGGCAAGCGGCGCCGTCGGGGCGCGTGACCTACAAAGAGCCCCGGCAGCCAGGTAGTTAATGACAGGCCGCACAGTCGGCCGGGCGCCTAATTATAGGGGAAGCGGCCGCAGGGGGCGGGGCGCGTGGCCTATTTAATACAGAACCGGCACACATACAAGTCTTACGGAAGAGCGTTCTGGATATGGGAAGGGAGGGGGGTGACCTTGAGACTGCAGCAGAAACGGCACACATACAAATCTTATGGACGGGGCTTCTGGATATGGGAGGGGAGGGGGTGGGTGGCGGCGGCGCGTAATTATAGGGCAGCGACCGCAGGGGGGCGGGACGGGCGAGATAATTAGGGGGAGCCAAACACCCATATCCTTACTACTCCTTCTATTTCTTTATTGATCATCAAATTAATTTCGTATAAATTAAATGTATGTTATCTGTTTTTCAATTTGCTTAATTAACGACACGATTCATAAAGGAATATTTTATTTTGTACCATTGCAATATGATCATGTGGGACACCAAAACATCCTATGATATTTATCTATTTTGGTATATTTACGTTTGTACTGTGGTAGTAGAGGGGGTTTGCTGGGTAATTATATTTATAGCATTCCATTTTATTAACTTTATTATTAATTATTTTGTTAATATTTAATAATTTTAATCATTCGATTTTATCAAACAGGAAGATGGTACAAAGTGATATGCAATCTTGCATCACTAATAAAGTCATAACCTGACAGATTTATTCAAATTCAACATCGAATGCCTACAGACGTCGGTCCACTTTACAGTTAATTTAATACATGAAAATCAAGGGTTCAAACAAAATGAATACAGAGTCTTACAATATGAGGCATAAGACGTTAATTTTAAACAAACAACACTGACATATTTTATGTGAAATTTAAGCACTATGTCAAGATGCTTATTTAAAAAGCTGTTCACAAATACAAGCTTATAGAAATAAATTCAAGTCATGGCCTTAAAATAAAATAATATATTCTTACTGATAGTCTTCCCGTATCAAATCAGGTTGCTCACGGCTATTAACACGCTCAGAAAGATTGTGGGAGAGTGATACTCTGCTCAGAGGCGTTGACAGGTCGGGGAACGCGCAACACTGTGTTCTTTTTAATGGCATAATGTCTTTACCTTTTACACAGCAGTGGCGAAGGGTCCTTTCCTTCAGACAATAGCAACAGGTACCACAAGCCAGAGGTGGCTCAAACCGTACTCTTCAGATTCCTGTCGTAATCGAAGACCAGGCGATGACGTGGCCACACTCTCCGGTAGTTACCATCGCAAGACCCCCGGAAATCGTTCCTCTTTTCCGATCTCGTTGTGGAATATCCTCCATCTCCGTCGAAATCCAATCAATAGGCTCGTAAGTGCTGTGGACCCAGAACACATCAAACAGCTCGTTATTATTTTGTAACATGTACATTCATTGGGAGTTCACAGCCACGTGCTTCACACTTGGATCTACCATCAATGCCTCACCACGGAAACGTCCGACCTTCCCCGAGTTTTGCTTCGGCCACCAAATTTTTCCGTTAGCGTTCGGGAATCTCATCTCATGGCACAATAGATCGTCCAACCGAATTATTCACTGGAGAAGGGTCAGTTAAGCAACACCTGCTGCAGATAAGCGGGCCTTGCCTCGCTATTGTGAAATATGTTTCCACTCAGCTCAGGTATGAAAGGGTCGCGATTCACCGTTACAGGTGGCTACCTCCAGACTTAAAGCAAACATACTCTCTAGAAAAATACTCCAACCCTTCTTTCATATGAATTATGTTACTATTTAAAACATTGTACGAGTATGACACAGCAGTCTCGTTACAGTACCGTCAGTAACATAAGTCATTTTGGAGGACGAGGGTTTGAATACCCGTTCGGCCATCCAAATTTGGGATATCCATGGTTTCACGAAAGAATTCCAGACGAATGCCAGGATGATTTATTGAAAAGTACATTGCTTCCTTTCTTCCATTCCTTTTTTGCCTGGACATCGATGAGGCTTGAAGCCACAATCAAAAAATATAAAGAGAAAGCAGGAAATACGGTAATATAAATGATTGTTTCGTCGTTTTTTATAAAAAATAATGTTTACCTTCCCAATATTAAGACGTTCACATCACAAACCAATAGAGTAATCTAATAGATAATTGCGTGTAGTTAAATTAAAAGCGTCATTAAAATTAATTAAGAATGCTTTTTTAAATTTTGGGCAGATTGGCGAAGTTAGAGTGGAAAATTGCGGTCACGCGGCGCAAACGCAAGCACAGTCGTTGCCCCGTTCGGGAATGCTGAATAGCATGTCAGCAATACCTTCTTGTGACGCAAAACTGATCGGTAGAGGGCCCTGTACAACCAATAAATCATTCTAATCATTATCAGCAAGATTAGGAGCAACATCGGATAGCAAACCGCAAGCTTAAAGCTTAGCCACCCTGCCTCCGCCAGTATTAGCAGACTGACTTTCCCTTAATTTCTTCTACGCTGAGACTATCGATACAGTAGAACAAGTGTGGATTCTGCTTCTTGGCATCACCGTCAAATGTGCTATGGACAGCTTTATTCCATTAAACCGTTCATCCACACTTCGTGTTGATCATTTGAGTATATAGTATTCCTATAGTAAAAGGGTCGTGATCTACACGTGGTGTCAGACAGTCCTGATTGAATTAATTAGTTAGCTTGCAAGAAGTCAAGACGGTATCCGGAAGAAGATAAGAAGATTAGATAAACGCTAAGGTCAGTCACAAGTAAAGCCACATTCCCAAGTAATGGTCAAAACGCCCAACGCAGTAACCTAACCACAAGGCAAGCCCGTTGCAACAGCACTGATAAGGCTAATTTTTATATATCGTTCGAATAAACGACGTTCCGTGTTTTTGTTTTTTTTTTTGTGAATCAAACGTATTTTTAATTTTTTTACTGTTCATTTGTTGACACATTTGGTTACAGATCAGTATTATCATAACACTGATTCTAAAAAGTCATTCAAAAGAATCTGATGAACGAGGCACGAACTCAAAATTGTACAATTTCAGGATTTTTAAATTTGACCATTAATGAGATGTTTTGTGAGATATTTTCCGGTTATTCATCTATTCATTCCAGTTGACCAATGTTTGTACTGTTTTGTAGGACCCGAGAGTTAATATAACACCGATTCTGGCCGAATACACTTTGGACAAGTCGCAGAGGTACTCCACTGGTCATCGTAACGTCTTTACATGGCGGGCTACTAAATTCAGCAAATCAGAAGCCAAGGTCATACGACTTCATAGGCGGGCGATTCAAATGGGCCAACGGCAACCTAGGCCTCTGGCTGCTCAGATGTTACGGTACTTCCTCTACTCTCCTAATCGAAAACGGAGGACTTCTTTCAGTATTTTTCCTTTTGTTATGTATATTTGTTACATTTATATTAAGACTCATTTGATTCGCTATTTCTTTGGGTTGTCCTCAGCAGCCTGTTCTTCGTAGTCTGAACTACTGGGTGCCACTACCGGTAAGGGTTAAATCTTGAGTGTTTTTTCTCTGTATGAAACTATATATTTGCTGTAGATATTATGGAACATCGAATAATATTTTTCGAGTGTGTCAATTAGTGAAACTACAGATTTAATTATTAGTTCTAGATGTTACCGAACTGTATTCTTTGGAGATTGAAGACTTCTTCAACAACTTCAAGTTAATTTTCTTTTTTTAACTGTATTAGTTTAAAGTTTTCATATATACTACGACTGATTTTTTTCCTATTTCCATTGATTGTCCTCATCAGCGTAGTGCAGAGCCAGTGAATGCCTCTACAGGTAAGTGTTAAATCTTGTGTGTTCTTTGTTCTCTGTCGGAAATTAAATATATATGTTCTAGAACTGCCGTCTTCCGAGACTGATCACAAAAGAAGCAAACTTTTAAGTGATAGTCCGTCCAAAAGGATGAAAGTTACAAGTAATGTATTGTCCTCTCACATTGATGACTGTCTTACACTTATAACCATGACAGTGCGGAATCTTAATTTGTAATTTTCTAGATTTGCAGATGAATTAATACAATCGGTTTTCACTGCCGGACCTAGGAGCTATGTGGGGGAAAGCCGGCAATTTTTTCCTCCACCACTTTTCTCCAAACAACTCCCTTAGCCTCTGCGTCTTTCTTCACTTGGTCCATCCATCTTTCCCGAGGTCTTCCAACTGGTCTCCTTCCCTTCCTGCTGTTCATCAGTGCTAACTTCGACATCCTCCCCTCCTCAGTCCTCATACCATGCCCCAGCCACTGCAGTCTTTTCCTTATTAACATCTATTCTAATGCTTCCACTTTTAGTCTCTCCCTGATGTTTTTATTCCTGATTTTATCTTTCTCCGTGACATTTGCTATCCTTCTCAGAAACCTCATATCTGCTGCCTGCAATCTGCTAATATCTCTCGTTGTCCAAGTCCAGGCTTCGGAGCCATTGGTCAGTATTGGCTGGTAATTTACTTTAGACCACAATTTTGGCTTCCTTCCCTATGTTCCACCTCCAGATTCCACTCTTCCTTACTCTCTGAACTATTTCTTCCTCCATCTTTCCATTCATAGTTACCTTTCTTCCCAGATACACAAACGATTCTTCCATTCCAATTTCTTGTCGTCAAATAACTCATCCTTCGAGGGGCCAGTGTTTCTTGCTATCTTTATTACCTTGGTTTTTCCTACACTTATTTCCAGGCCATGTTTACCCATTGCAGTCCACCATTTCCATAGTTCTCTTTCCAGAGCCTGCTCTATCTCCTCTCATATTATTTTGTCATCAGCATATACTATCACATTCAGCTCTGTTGGATCTCTGTATCTCTGGACTACTGCGATTACTATATCTGATACCACATTAAAAAGAACAGGTGTCAATACACTTCTTTGTCTTACTCTGAAACCATTCTGAATGTCTACTGTCTATGCGCACGCAATTCTCACACTTCTTATAGATGTTCCGTATTAGTTCCACAATTCCTTCATCTGTTCCTCTCTTGGACTTTGTTAACGCAGTAACACCATAAATTGCTAATATCGTCTATTGTTATTTGGATTTAACTGTGTATGAGTTTTTTTTTTTTTTTTTTTTTTTTTTTTTTTTTTTTTTTTTTTTTTTTAAAGTCACTTAACTCTGGTTCCATGGTTCCGAAGAAAACTCTCACCCATATTTAAAGAAAAGTAATGGAGTTGGTAGTAATGCGTTTTTCTGTCAAAAATACGACGAAATTACGTCCTGGAGAGCTAAAATAATGTCCATTTTTTTTACTTGTTTCAGCGATGACAGCTTAATAATACTCCTTCCGTTTTCATATTGCTCATGAAATCAATATACCATGTACTTTGTAACATAACATACGTCTGTGCCATACAGTAATATCTGTGGCCGGCGTCGTGAGTGAATGTTATGCTGTCTATATACGGAGTGAGTGAATCTTTGACCGCCGTCAAGTGAAGTTCAGACGCAGGAACATTTGGGTTTTAATCGTAGAAATTGTGTAAAAAATTCGGTGAAGTGGATAATGGAAACTAGTAATATGTTAAATTCACTGTTTTGATTGGAGTGCAAGTGACTGTGGACGTATTAAGAGGACGGTAGAGAGCGTGGGAGTTTTTGTAGTTCAATTTCTCTTATCCCACGAGTCTGCAATTTTCGGAAAAGGAGCCTGATTCCTTGCTTAAATATTATTTTGGTGGTGTTACTTTCCGTCGGTGTGAATGCAGAAACTTATGAACTTGGATAAAATTTTGGATAGATGTTCATTCTGAACTGTGTGAATTTATCGTAACCCCGATGAATAGTAGTACCTAAACCTGGCGACCGCGGCTTAAAGAACCTTTATTTAATTAGTAATTATTTATGTTCCGTAAGTGACTTTTAATCAAAATCAGTAATCGGGAGGCTTTCAACTTCTAACTCATTTCTTAACAAATCATTTCAGTCTTTAAACTTGTTTGCATTGATACAATTTCGAATTTTATGTATTGTTTCCAGTTTATAAAGAAATGATGTTAGAATGAGATCTGGGCGGCTTTTCCGTTCCCGCGCCGAAAATTTACATTTCCAGATCATGATAACAGAATAAACCCAATTACAAGATTACAGGGCCCACCGGAAAATGGCAGTGCTTATTTCTTCTTGTAGTGGGTGTGTTACTACATTAGTGGTTCTCTCATCCTACTTGTCTTGCTTCATTGCAGTTCTCACAGACATTTATTTCTCTCAGCGCCATTCGGAAAGACGCTGGATAAAATATCTGCCCACCTATCCAGATTTCAGTTTCCATAATTTTCCGAAATCATTATAGCCAAATGTTGGGATGCTTCTTACAAAGGGCCATTTCTTGCCTTCACCCTCTCTCACCTCAAATGACCTCGACGTTGATGACTCATAAATATCTAAAAAATAATGACGCTAATACTACATAATTTGAACCGTATGTGGCCAGTTTCCGTCGCAGCTTTAAAGATATTTAACACTTAACAACTGCATTCAATTAAGATTTACACATATGTCAGCTTATAAGCCTCTCTGTTTCTATATTGGCAGTATAAATTCCGATGTGGCCATTGGATTCGTTACAGAGTTTATTATTGTAGACATATTGGAATGTCTGCACAGATATCTCTCCGCCAACCAAATTTTTATTAATTTTTTACATATATCTGTTCTTTAGAATTTCACGATACTTGTGGTAGTATTTTTTTCTTGTAGTTGGTGTCGTGATTTGTTTAAAAGATGTGGTGCTCGTCTGAGAATAGATTTTAAAATTAACTTAAGGGGAAATTCTACCAGACAAAAATCTACAATATTTCATCCACCAAAGTAAAGTTTGATCCACAAAAACAATTCTTGTAAAAATAGGGCAATTCTCGTGGTAGTTTAGTGATTTTTTTTGTTTTTGAAATGTTGTTCTGAGCCAAGTCAACAGTATGCAGTATTCACTCAGATTTTTGAAACAGAATAGTTTCTCTCTGTGTTATGGGTCATTGATTTAAGATAAAAGAAAAATCTTTTGATATTGCCATCAAGCATGCAATGACTTAGCACTCTAGACAGTACAAAGATCTGCGTATATAAATACAGTAATTGTGTTGCTTATAATATAATAATAATTGATAAAATTGTGATGGAGCGCCCGCTCCGGTGCCAATCTCCCTACACAGCCCTCTTTCTCCTTTCCTCTTCCAGCCTACTTTTGCCCCATACTAATTTTTACTTTAAATTGCTTCAGTTTTTCTGGTAAATTATTCATCACTTCTCTTGGCAATTTATTCGAGTTTCCTAACACCCATTCCTACGAAAGAAAATATTCCGACAACCTTATGTCTGAAATCAAGTGCCAGCTTGTAGTCATGGTTAACCTTACCCTTCCAATCATCTCTCGTAAATTTTCCACCAATTTCTTTCCACGCTTCATTACCAGTATAGGCCCTGTACTATACACTCCCATGACTCTATTCACCCTCCTTCTATCCTCCAATAAATCCAGTCCAGCTCCTTTATCATATTAGTTACCGATTGTGTTCTGCGGTAATTTCCAAACACAAATCTGGCAGCCCTCCTCTGCACCCCGTCCAACTCCTGTATTTGATAACCAAAATGTGGGTCCCAAACTACAACACCATATTCCAGCAGGATCTGATCAAAGTTTTGTACCCCAATTCCCTTACTTGTCCAGTGCATCCCTCATCACTCTTTCCAACAGATGGATGATTTTGAACCATTTCCCTATTACCTGTCCAATGCGTCCTGCCCAGTTCAGTCTGCTATCAAAAGTTATGCCGAGGTATTTACATTTCGAGTCTTCAATAAGTAGCTCCTTCCATACTTTATAATCATAATCAACATTTAGCTTTTTATCTGTGTACCTAATAAGCTGGCTCTTCTTTGCATTTATCTTTATCCCATGTTGACCTCCCCAGCTAGTTATCCTACCTAGATCATCCTGCAGCTGATTACAGTCTTCTATTGATTTTATCCTTTACATAACAATATGTCATCTGCAAACAATCTAACTTCTGACAGTAAACCATTAACACAATCATTCAATAGAATAACGAATAACAATGGTCCCAATACACTACCCTGAGGGGCTCCCATGTTAACTCCTACTTCTTTAGATACTGCATTTCCTACCCTAAAGTTTTGCTTTCTACCTATTAGGAATTCTTCTACCCAGCAAATCACCCTTTTATCAAATCCAATAGTTATTACCTTATTTAGCACCATTTTATGGTTCACTTTGTCATAGGCCTTTGAAAGATGTAGAGCTATACTATCAACTTGACCTCCCCTGCCCATTTCATCAGAAATATCTTGCATATATCTTACTAACTGAGATTCGCGTGAATATCTTTGTCTAAAGCCATGTTGTCGACTTGAAAACCACTTACGTTCCTCACAGACACTTCTAATATGGTTGCATATTAATCTCTCCTTTAATTTACCTACCACTGATGTCAAGCTGATTGGCCTACAGTTTTCGACCCTGTTTGTCACACCTCCTTATGGACCGGTACTAGTATCGTACTTTTACAGTCATCTGGTAAACACAAGTATCCATACTCAATTTAAATATTGTTTGAAGGTAAAGTACAATGTACCATTCTAGTATCATTAAGACATCTGTAGTAATATTATCAACACCGGTCCTTTACGCTTTTTTAGATTCCTTAGTTCCTTCATGATATCTTCACATTTAATTACAAATTTTCTAATCTGCTCACCTCCAACTTTGCGGATAGGCTCGTTTTGTGATTTTACCCTGTATTATTGCCCCTATTCTCTCACTGAACCAGCTACTTAATAACTCTGCCTTTTTAAAACCCTCAGTTACTTCTTCTCCATCCTTATCTATAATTTTCTCAATACCCTCTCTTCCCCTCAGTTTCCTGATACAGCTATAGAAATTTCTAGAGGTCAGTTAGAGGTCCCCCTGTACCAGTAGTATTCTTCATAATCGTATCCTTAGCCAGTTTCTTTGACATTATTAATCCCTTGGTGGGGTGTAAGGGTTTGGGAGAGACTATACTAGTCTTTTCCAACCAAATGTCAACCTCTCCTTCACGTGGTGCACCCTGTTTGCACGGACGAGGCTCTGGCGACTGAAAGATTCCCGGTATAAGGAGTCACCCACTGTTTGCCAACGGCCTCCGAAAGGAGGGCGGAAGAGCGGGGAGCGGTTCAGGGCACCCTCTTGCCCTTGGGGTTGGAAACGGCCCCTAAAGGCGGATGAATCAGAAATGATCAACGGCATGGGGATGCAGAAGGCAACGGGAAACCACTGCATTAAAGACCCAAAGGGTATCCCGAGGACATGTAATCCTCTCAAATTACATATATCATGATGGCTTCTTCCTGGGTAAAATATTCCGGAGGTAAATAGTCACCCAATCGGATCTCCGGGGTGGGGGACTGCTCAGGGTAGGAGTCATCAGAATGGATAGAACATTCTACGAGTACGGAGCGTGGAATGTTAGAAGTCTGAATAGGGCAGGTAGGTTAGAAAACTTAAAAGGGAGATGGAACAACTTAAGTAGATGTTGTTGGGATTAGTGAGATTAAATGGAAGAGACGCACAGGATTTCTGGTCTGGGGAACACAGGATAATTAGCACCAAGCTGTCAATGGAGTCACTGGTGTAGGATTTGTAATGAACAAGAAGTAGGGAAACGGGTGATAGTATTATGAAACAGTTTAGTGACAGGAATTATTTGGATGAGGTTAGAAACTAAGCCCGTCCCAACCACATTAGTACAAGTATAATATGCCAACGTCACAGGAAGATGACGAAGAAATAGAAAAAATATACGCTGAAATTGAAGAATAATCCAATATGTGTCAAGGGGAGGAAAATCTAATAATCATGGTGATTGGAATGCAATAGTGGGAGAAGGAAAAGAGGGGAATACTGTAGGAAGTTTTGGTCTAGGAGAAGAAAATGAGCGAGGAAGCAGGTTGCTAAATTTGTGACAGATATAAGCTAGTAGTGGCGAACACACTGTTTTAGAACCATGCAAGAAGAATATACACCTGGAAACGTCCTGGGGATACAGGCAGATATCAGCTAGATTATATCATGGTCAAACAGAGATTCAGGAATCAAGTTCTAGACTGTAAAGCGTACCCGGGAGGCAGACATAGACTCGGACCACTAATTTGATAGTAATGAAGTGCAGGCTGAAATTCAAGCGAATAAGGAAGCAGTATAAGCAGAACAGACTAGAAGTGAATAAACTGAAACAATCTAGCACAAGAGAAAAATTTGCAGAAATGGTAGACTTAGGTCTAAGAATTAACTGTGAAAGGAGCTCAACCGAGGACGAATGGAATGCATTAAAGACCGAAATAATGAAAGCTGGCAAAGAAACCATAGGCTTTAGGGAACAAGCTGCCCGAAACTTGGATCACAGAAGAAATTTTGCAGCTGATGGATCAGAGAGAGAAGATACAAACATGCTCAGGATGAAGCAGGAAGAGAGCAGTACAGGCAATTTAGAAATCAAATAAATAGGAAATGCAAAATAGCAAAAGAAAAATGGCTACAAGAAAAGTGTGAAGAAGTAGAAAAGGAAATGGTCGTAGGAAAAGTAGATGTTGCATATAGAAAGATCAACAGAATTTGGAGAAATGAAGAAAAGAGGTATGAACATTAAAACTGCCGAATGGGAAACCTCTTTTAAGCTCAGAAGATAGAGCTAACCGATGGAAGGAATACATTGAGAAACTGTATGATGGAGACGACTTGAACAATAGTGTATTGGAAAGGAAGGCGATAGTCGACATTGATGACTTAGGAGATCCTGTTTTGAGGACAGAATTTAATAAGCTCTGAATGACTTGAAAGCAAATAAGGCAGTTGGAATTGATGAGATCCTGCAGAACTTCTTAAATCTGCTAGGAGAGGAAGGAATCGAAAGATTATTCAGCGTGATATCAAAAAGTTATGAAACAGGGAGAAATTCCTACTGATTTAATAAAAATATCATCTTCACACTTCCAAAGAAAGCACAAGCCGACAAATGTGAGAATTATCGCCACCATTAGTCTAACATCACATGCTTCAAAATTACTGACCAGAATAATATACAGAAGGATGGAAAGGGTAGTAGAAGAGATATTACGTGAAGATCCGTTTGGGTTTAGGAAAAATCGTGGTACAAGGGAAGCAATTCTGTCTTTAAGATTAATACTTGAAGGCGGATCAAGAAAAACAAAGATACTTTATGGCATTTGTTGATTTAGAAAAAGCTTTTTGATAATGTTAGGTGGGACAAGATGTTCAAAATTTTAAAGAAGTCATGCCTAAAGTATCGAGATAGAAGGAAATACTCTAATAAACTATATAGAATCAAGTGGCTGTAATAAAAAGTAGAGAATCACGAGAGACATGCATCCTTAAAAAGGGTGTGCGACAAGGTTTGTAGTCTATCCCCGTTAATATTCAACTTGTATGTAGAAGAAGCAATGAAGAAAGTCAAAGAAAAAATTTCATGTGTCATAAGTTTTCAGGGAGAAAAAATCAGTATGCTACGATTTGCTGACGACATTGTCTTAGTTAGCAGAGAAGGGCTGAGATATTGAGAAGTTATTGATGGCAATGACAAAATACTGAAGGAAGACTTTGGACTGAATATAAAGATCAAAGTAAACAAAAGTGATGAAATGTAGCAGAAATGATACCAATACTAATCAGATTAAATATAAAAATATCATCTGATGCAATAGGAGAAGTGAAGTGAAGTTCTGTTACTTGGGAAGCAAAATTACAACCGATGGTCCGAAGCAGGAATGATGTTAAAAGCAGAATAGCACTAGCAAAAAAGAGCCTTCATGAAAAGAGAATCCTTTAGTTTCAAATATTGATCTAGGAATTAGAAAGAACTTCTTAACAACTCTAAGTGTGGAGCACAGCACTTTACTGGTAGCGAAACATGGACTTAGGAATACCGGAAAGAAAGAAACTTGAAGCATTTGAAATGTGGTGCTACAGAAGAATGCTGAAAATTAGGTGGACAGACAAAGTAAGAAATGAACGAGTTTTGGAAATGATGGGTGAGAAAGAAGTTATGGAAGAAGCTTACAGAAGAAGAGACAGGCTGGTAGGTCATATTTTGAGACATGCTGGATTGGTTAATTTGTTAGTGGAGGGAACAGTTCGAAGGTAAGAACTGTAGAGGTAGTACAGAGATTAGAATATATGAAGCAGATAATTGAGGACGTGGGTTGTAACGGTATGTAGAAATGAAGAGGTTAGCACAGGATAGGAAGGGATGGAGGATTGCATCAAACCAGTGTAAAGACTGACGACAGCCAAAAAAAAAAAAAAAAAAAAAAAACAAACAAACAAACAAAAATCCCTTGGTTAGTTGTTTCCTGTCTTCCCTACTGCCTTGCTGTTTCTTAACTCTGTTATGTTTTCGTCTCACCAATCTCTTTAACCTCCTCACCTCCCTGTTATTGTATAATGGTTCTGTACTTCTCTTTATTCTGTGTTTTGGAATAAATATTTCTTCAACCTTTTTTTATTTCCTTGAACTCTTCCCACTTTGTCTCCACTGAACTTTTGCTATTCTTCCATTTAATAAAATTAACCCTGAAATATCTTTTCAGTTCCTGACCTGTGCCTTTTTATAATTGTATCTATTTCCCCTTCAATTCTGACCACTGGTTTACTGAATCCCCTTATATCCATCAGAACTGCATTATGATCACTTATTCCTTCAGTTACTTGACACCCGATTTAGTTATCATCCGGCTTTATTAGGAAAATATCCAACATGTTTGGTCCCCTTGTTTTTTGCTCAATCTTAAAAATATACGAAGGTCAAGATTTCCCGCGCATCTCTTTCGGATCTTAGAATAAATCATATATTTTATGCCTTTCATTTCAGTATAAAAAATCCATGATGGCCAAGTTATCAGATTTTTCTTTTATTTTAAACGAAGTGAGAACACTTTGTATAAGGTTGACTTGGATCAGAACAAATAAACAGCCACCAGACTCGGCCTATTTTGACATGAATTGTTGTTATGGAACTCATTTATTTTTGTATGGCAGCGGCCATAAACTAAGTGGCTCCTTTGTGGCCTCTCTTCATCCACGTATCCCGACACGGCTTTAGCCATGACACCCCCTCTCCAATCCCCTTCATGAGGAACCTAATTTTCCCTACTAAAACCAGAACACCATTTGTGCCGTTTTCGCTTACCAAACTATCATTAAAATTATTGTGTACATAATGAAATCAACCAATATTTGTTTTTTTTTTATGTTTAAAATTATTCTCAATCAAATGATGACGCAAGCCACTGTTGCAAATGATCAGTTATTGGGAATGCCTCTTCCTTACAATCAGCCAGGTATTCTTTTCTTCTTGACGTGTTACTAAAAACATTGTACTTATCGTTACCATCACTGTTTAGTAATTGATAAAATAGAACAAACAATACATGCCACGTAAATAAACTAAGAAGAACTGCTTTTGTTTTTTCGTTTGCTGCAGTTTTATCACCTTCCTTTCTACAATACCAAGGAATGATTCTTTGTCTGACAGAAAAAAATTAGAATTACTTATTAACGAGCGGTGTGGTGGCCCGCTGGTGATCTGTAACCAATTATGGGGTGGAAGTTGTAGTTTGCTGATAACGATACCAGCTCCTACTAGGTCGCCTTTTCAGTGGTTTATGGCTACGAAAGGTTGAATAAGTCATATTCAGGTACTATTACAGACGAAAGTCGACACACAAATGTAATTAATCACTGATCACAAAAGTTTTATTAAACTCAACATATATACGCCAGCGCTAGCCACCAGACAAAGTTAAAAGAAAAATTCATCACCCAAGTTGCAAGGTTCGTGAAAAGAGTTGATGAAAGTGAATCATAGCCCATTAAAAGTCACATGAGTCAGTAAAGTACAGCTCTGTTCGTCAAAAACCGCCAATTGTAAGTCATATGCCTTAGCTCTGTCCACAACATGACCTCTCTCTCTATTAAATGTCTCGGTCATTACGCGACGATGCTAGTGGATTACAATTCACATTCAACTTGTACACTACCGATGCATAACTCCTGAGATATCATACATTCACAAGCTTGCTGATATTTATGTATTTCCCGCTGTGTCGTTAAAACAGATTCGTTTCAAAACAATACGAACTGTTACTGGCTAGGAAAATCACGTAAGACATCTGTAAAACGGCCCATTCATAGTTCAACTTGTAGTAACTTCGATTTTGCGTGCAGAACTCTTGACGGACCGTGAATGGTATGCGGGACTACATGTTAACCTACTTTTCGAGTCCAGCATCATAACGCGTTGGATCGTCAATGGCGATTCATCGTACAGAGCCTCCATGAATGTGGCTTTTCACTTTTTAATCTTTTCAAGTCATATTGGAACCTTTTAATTACATTTAAAAGTGTGACTATTACACAAGCAAATTCTATTTGGTTTTCTGGTACTACAAGTTGTATTCATTCAAACTACTTGTAAAAATAAGAACGGAGACATTGCCGGTGTATTATCGAATGAAGTCTTCAATGGTGTACCGCCGGATTATAATGTGAAGACGACTATCTGTTGGTGAGCAGGCCATTACAGATGTTTCTGCTCCTGAGGACCATGCACAACACATTCGGTAGTACATCCGTGAAGATTTCATTACTTTTAAAAGCTTTCAAATAATTTATATTAATACTTAAAATCTTTACTATTCTCTTACAATTATTTCAACTGTATTAAAACTAATAGGTACAGAGACTATTTAGTTTTCTGTACACTTGATTAGATATTGATTTATCAGACATTGGTGAATGTAAAATTTACCTTCAAATATTCACGTCGAAGAACTTTATAAATTGCTCTGCATGTTTCAGGTATCATTTTTCCAAGTATCTGAGATTTTTTGTAACTGAATTTTAGATCCAAGTATGTACCCACTTTTGCCAGAAATTTCAAAGTTACTATAAGACGTAGGTCTGCAGATATACATTCACGATGGAGTGTATGACGTTTTGAGATTCATAGACCGACTTTGTCCAACAGAAACATGGAACTGGTGTTGCCAGTTCTCTAGTAATTTTTCTAATCCTCACAATCTGTTTCGTTCAACATCTTTGCGTCACAGTTTAATCTCTCAAGAAACCTTTTTGATCCTCACTTTCCATTTCTATTTTTCTAAAGCTGTGGAAAGAAGACAAAGTACTATCGTGTTTCTTTTCATTCTTCTTGATATATTGTGCAATGAGGATACTTGTGCGCCGCGAGAAAGCTCGAATGAAGACAACTGTTGGATCCTTTGTTGGAGTGTGAATGGGTGGGTCCTGTTCGTACTGCTTAGTTACCTCGCGCCGGAGTACGCCGGGCAGGTATATCAAATACGAAGAAAATTAAATAACAGAACTGATCGCTTATTCTGAGCTGTCACTTAACTGTAACGGATCCGTTTGAAAATCTGTGCATAAGGACATTACAGAATTCAACACATCAGCATATGTTTTTTCCATTACCAACAATGTCCACGCTCTATGCATAGAATGGGTGAGTGCTCTGCGTGAGGAATGCTAATTGCCACTATAAGTAAAGTAAAGTAAAGGAACAAAGTAAAATTTAAACTTGCTGATCTCTATGCATAGAGGTAATTTCAGGCATGTAGTATCATTCAGAGCAAACCAAATTACCTGCAAGTATGCTTCAAAACGTTTCTTGTTTGGGGTTGCCATTAAATAATTACAAGGAAAATCACCCATATTGGACTTTTCTTATGATTTCGGCGTTAAATCATGTATGTGTAACAAAATACCTGTTTCTATAACCGAACAACGCTCTGGCCTCCCATTCGGGACGACGCGGATTCGAATCCCCGTCCGGGCATCCAGATTTGTGTTTTCCATGGTTTCCCCAGTTCACTCCAGGAGAATGTCGGGACGGTTCCTTCAAAATTCCATGGTCGAATTCCTTCCTGTTCGTTGTCCCCTGTCTTTCCCCGCATGTAATGACCTCGAATTCGACGAGCAGCAATACCTGTTTCTAAGACAACGAGAGCAGTAGCGGAATTATGGTGTCGGGGTGTTGTAGTTGGTAAAAAATTTAAACTTTATTAACTTCCAAAGTAAAGAGAGAAAGGAAGTAAAATTTAAAACGTTATTTAAACTTTGTAAGCTCCGTCAACAATGTAAATCTGAGGCATATAAAACTATTGAGGTAGAAAGCGATTTCATATTTTGGGCAGATAACGGGTAGATATACAGAAATGCACGAGTTTTAGAATTTTCCTATAAACTAGAGGTAAAACTCTTTCTGCGTACCAAATTTCAGCTTTCTACAACTACGGAAATGCTCTAGAGTTTTGAATACAGGTATCATTCAGTGAGTAAGTGACAAAATCGGTGAGATTTGCATATAAATAGCATCGGAAATAAGAACAGGAACGAAACTAAAATTAGTGTGATGGCTAGGAGTGCTGATATCTATACATAAAAGTAATTTAAAGTGAATAACGTCATCCAGAGCAAAGTATAAACCTGCAAATACTAGGAAAATCACCAATATTGTAATTTTCATATGATTTTGGAGTGAAACGGTATGGGTATACCAAATTACCTGTTTCTAGGACCACGGGAAGTATATTGGAATTATGGTGTCGGGGTATCCTATTATATTCGATTAAAACAAATTGAACTTCACTAATTTCCAAAGTATGGAGAGGAAGGAAGTAATATTTAACACATTAAAAACTTAATTAACTCCGTCTATAGTGTAAATCTGAAGCATATGAAGTTATTAGGGTTGAAAGTGATTTCAAATTTAGGTCAGGTAAGGGGTAGTCCTACGGAAATTCACGAGTCTTAGACTTTTCGTATAATCTAGATGTAAAAATTTATTTGTGTATCAAGTTTCAGCTTTCTGCGACTAAGGAAAGTACCTCATCAGCGAGTGAGTGAAAAAATCGCTAAAATTCTCATAAGAATAACATCCAAACTAAGAACAGGAACAAAACAAAATTTAGTACGCTTGCCAAAATTTCTGATATATACGCATAATAGAAGTTTTAGGCATGAATCGTATCTAAATCCGAAGAAACTGAGGTACAAAAATAGCCCGAATCGCTACGAGAAAAGGGTAGGCAGTGCCCCCGTTGACTCAACTCGGCGGGTGCACTGCCCTGCACCCAGATATGATCTATGAAACTACAGCATTTACATAATTATTAGCGATGATAATACACTCCTGGAAATTGAAATAAGAACACCGTAAATTCATTGTCCCAGGAATGGGAAACTTTATATACACATTCCTGGGGTCAGATACAACACATGATCACACAGACAGAACCATAGGCACATAGACACAGGCAACAGAGCATGCACAATGTCGGCACTAGTACCGTGTATATCCTCCTTTCGCAGCAATGCAGGCTTCAATTCTTCCATGGAGACGATCGTAGAGGTGCTGGATGTAGTCCTGTGGAACGGCATGCCAAGCCATTTCCACCTGGCGCCTCAGCTGGACCAGCGTTCGTGCTGGACGTGCAGACCGCGTGAGACGACGTTTCATCCAGTCCCAAACATGCTCAATGGGGGACAGATTCGGAGATCTCGCTGGCCAGGGTAGTTGACTTACACCTTCTAGAGCACGTTGGGTGGCACTCGATACATCTGGACGTGCATTGTCCTGTTGGAACAGCATGTTCCCTTGCCGGTCTATGAATGGTAGAACGATGGATTCGATGACGGTTTTGAATGTACCGTGCACTGTTCAGTGTCCCCTCGACGATCACCAGAGGTGTACGGCCAGTGTAGGAGATCGCTCCCCACACCATGATGCCGGGTGTTGGCCCTGTGTGCCTCGGTCGTATGCAGTCCTGATTGTGGCGCTCACCTGCACGGCGCCAAACACGCATACGACCATCATTGGCACCAAGGCAGAAGCGACTCTCATCACTGAAGACGACACGTCTCCATTCGTCCCTCCATACACGCCTGTCGCGACTCCACTGGAGGCGGGCTGCACGATGTTGGGGCGTGAGCGGAAGACGACCTAACGGTGCGCGGGACCGTAGCCCAGCTTCATGGAGATGGTTGCGAATGGTCCTCTCTGACACCCCAGGAGCAACAGTGTCCCTAATTTGCCGGGAAGTGGCGGTGCGGTCCCCTACGGCACTTCGTAGGATGCGACGGTCTTGGCGTGCGTCCGTGCGTCGCTGCTGTCCAGACCCAGGTCGACGGGCACGTGCACCTTCCGCCGACCACTGGCGACAACATCGATGTACTGTGGAGACCACGCGCCCCACACGTTGAGCAATTTGGCGGTACGTCCACCCGGCCTCCCGCATGCCCACTATACGCCCTCGCTCAAAGTCCGTCAACTGCACATACGGTTCACGTACACGCTGTCGCGGCATGCTACCAGTGTTAAAGACTGAGATGGAGCTCCGTATGCCACGGCAAACTGGTTGACACTGACTGCGGCGGTGCCCAACCGCTGCGCAGCTAGCGCCCTTCGACGGCCAACACTGCTGTTCCTGGTGTGTCCGCTGTGCCGTGCGTTTGATCATTGCTTGTACAGCCCACTCGTAGTATCCGGAGCAAGTATGGTGGATCTTACACACCGGCGTCAATGTGTTCTTATTTCAATTTCCAGGAGTGTAGTAATTCCTTGTTTGTAAAATCTTTTCATTTACGATGTTTCTGTGGTATAGAATTTATGTACGTTCGTCTTTGCGAAATGGAGACGAATGAATTTCTATTTCGACCAGCTGAAAGTTTACTTTGCTTTTGCTGTTCTGTTAAATGTACCGAGGCTTTCAATTGTGACTTTATGTATATTACACAGCAAGGACGACACAAGACAAAAACAGTCCTTGATTAAAAATGCCCAGGACTCGAACCGACGATCCCTAAACTGTGAAGTCAACTATAATGCCCAGCACAATAGTTTATTGCTCTATGTTTCAACGTTTTCTCTTGGAAACTGCTACTTTCGTATTATAAAGTTCCCCCCTGTAATTTTGAGTCAGGTCTATCGTTTTTTTACATTATTTTAATGGAAAAATAGTCCTTATGTCATGTATTTTACCGCACCTTTTGGTCTATAGTTATTGCAGTTCTGCTAATTTTTTAGTTCCTACAATTGTATGAGATGGCAACTCATCCTTGTTTGGAATGTGATGCATTTTAAGTGCTTTCGGTGAACGTTCAAGATGAGGAAAATTCGCGTCGCTGCCACCAACCTTCTTGTTTATCTTAGGTACTAAAATATTTGCACTACTCAGAAATTTTGATTTCTAGGCACATGCAAACAATATACATAAGTTAGGATACTACCCTTCTGTGCCTTTTTATTCTGCCTTAAATATGGACTTACATGAATTTTATTTACTGAACAATAATACCTGTGTCGAAGCCATGAGGTCTTTCTTTAGCATATTACTATCTGCTGATTACTGAATTCAGTGGATTCGAAAGCCGAAATGAATGAATTGGTGACAGAGTTGAAAATTAAAACAGGATCTTTGGCTTGTCAGTAAACATATATAAAACCAAAATTATGATAGACTGAACTGAGTCTGCGCCAAAAACAGATTTCCTGAATCACCTTTTCTTCTTACCCACTATGAAGGCTGCACAGATGAAATATGACAAAGTACTTGGATAGCTCAGGCATATGGAAGAACCGTTCCATAACGAGTCATGCAAAATGTAGACTACGTAAGTCTCTAGTACGTCCGGTGAAGTGTAGAAGAATGCATGCTTTTCAGTTATAGACATAGAAGAGAATCTACAGCTATATTATACATTCTACAAAATTGTGAGCGCCAAAGCCTGCTTTTTACCACCACTAATCTTTGATCTATGCATTCCAATCCATAAGGCACGAGGGATGAAATAATTAATGTAAGAGTCAAATCGGCACCATATGTCTCTAATCTTAACTTTTTGGTTACTACGACCCAAATAAGGTGGTGGGAGAAGTATTTCATCGTACTCGTAAATGAAAGTGGATACTCTCATGTTTGCCAATAAATTCAAACTAAACCAACGTCACCAGTCTTCTAGTCTCTGTATCAGTTCCACGACGCGAATAAGAACCAACACCTGTATTCTGAAACAACTAAATGTGGAAAAATGACTGGTCTCGATAGGCTTTTAACGAATTCTACAGTTCTTTGAAGAATCTGGAAGAAATCGCCATACGTGTAAGACGCTGGACCAGATACAGTAAACATCAAACAAGATGTTGGCACAGTTATGCCGGGAAACACTGTGCAGCGTATTACCAAATTCCAAC
This sequence comes from Vandiemenella viatica, assembly GCA_031002005.1. Taxonomy (NCBI): domain Eukaryota; kingdom Metazoa; phylum Arthropoda; class Insecta; order Orthoptera; family Morabidae; genus Vandiemenella; species Vandiemenella viatica. The sequence continues at coordinate 191,024,826 of CM061921.1, forward strand.
CCTGAACAAACCACCAAAGAGGACTGATAAAACACCATCAGTCCACTAACCCGATTTTTATAAACAAAAAAACTACTTTGTTTCTATAACATATAGTTGGGACCTCTATGTTTTGGGTATTTTTATTATTAATAATTGCGATGGATCATATATTCCTATAGCATTATTGCTACACACCTTCCATCGATTCATATACATTTTTAATTTAAATTCATTTACAGTTGCAGTTACATAGTTAATCAACTCATTACATTAGGTTTTCCAATCTCTGAATTCCCTGTCTACAAATGAAAACTTCCTTACGGGCTTACGCCTGAAATCATGAGTCTTCTTTTCCCTTCCACATGACGCACCTAAATCTTCCACCAATATTCGAGCAGGCCTATATATGCCTTTGAATTCTCATCAAACGCTTTCTGTCCTCGAATGAGTCCCCAGCCAGCACTTCTATCATTTCACTTACTGAGAGCATCTTACGAACATATTCCTAACTTCCTTTGCATGCCCTCCAACTACAGCATTTGATGATACCGGCTCATAATGTGAGTCCCATAATACCCCACAGCACTCTACGAAAGGTCTAACAAAACTTCTCTTACTTCCCTCGTACATTCTCCTCCAGATGAAATACTTTGAATTATATCCCAAAAATGTCCCTATATCTTCACTAAGACAACTGTTTCAGATATTAAAATATTGAAATAAATATAATTTCATTTCAGTAAGCCGTGGGTTCGCTACCGCGCCGTTTCAGATTTTGGTTTTGTAGGCTGATTCCAGAGCAGTTTCTTTAAAATGCCAAGGCCGAATTCCTTCCATTTCCCTGCTCACAGTCCTTTCTCGCCTCTAATGACGTCGACTTAGACGAGGTGTAATGCCATAAAAAAAAGTGTAGGGTCAAAATTTTATTTTATATATTTTGCTTATGACTTTACGCCTCGTCGACATTGAGGTCATTGGACGTGAGAAAGGAAAGGGAAGGAACTCTGCCATGGAACCGTCTCATTAGTCTAGATTGATTTCTGGAAATCATTGTAAACCGAAATATGGATGGCCGAATAGTGACTCGAACCCACATCCACCCGAAACGAGGCTAAAGCGTTACCACGCAGCAAGTTCGCGGAAATAATACAATGTGAATTTTTAAAACGATATTATTCCATAAAACATTGAAACTGAGTATTTAGTTTCACGGTTTATTACGGTAACTCGCTTTTAGTTGTTTCTATTTTAATTGTAGTAACTTAACATTAATAACATTAATTTATGAAATGGACGGAAATGATTGCTCCAATAGTATTCTGAAGGACATTAAAATTATATTTTTCATCGGAAAAAAAATTGAAAAAAGTTCTGGAGACCAGTTGTAATCACAAAAGGTAGCATCAAAGTCTTAATCATAATATCAGTTTAAATTTCTATTAAATTTTTAAAAAATAATCCTTGCAGAAAAGTTTTAAAGGAAAAATTCAGTGTGTGGAGATAACCATTTGTCTCTATTTTTCTTCTTCTTCTCCATCTAGGTTCTTCTAGATACCACGAGCTAATTTCAATGCTTCGTTCTTAGATGTTCCTTCTTCTTCCTCCAGTACTTCTCCATCTTCTCACTATGTATCTTTTATCACTCTGCGGACCATTTCGATCCTGCTTTATATTCGTCTCTGTTCGAATAATTTTTCCTTGAAAATCTCTTTCACCATCTATTCCCTCTTATATTGTTTCTCTCCATATCTTTCTCAACTTCCTGAATCAAAACAATTGTTGATATTCGTTTGGTAAACCTATTGTCATCCAATCTGCATAGATGTCGCAAAATTAGCTACAGCCTCTTCAAGAATGATTCTGTTGTGTTTTCTGTGTTGCTTTATATTTTTTAATTTCCAATATTGTGTAGTTCTTAGTGGATCAAGTATTTTGCTTGTAATTCTTCTAATTACTATAAGAAGTACGCCAGTACTAGACATTCATTTGCGAAAAGGCATTCTTATTTGACTTCTGCATTGTCATATTGTTTTTTCCAGATTTTTTAGATAAACAGTTTTTGCTGTAAATGTTTCTTGTTATACCTATGCTCTTTACACCTTGTGCATCCTTTCATCCATAACTAATTCTTTTAAACCATTTTCCTTAATTATTTCCAACATATATTTTAATTTCTTTACTCTCTAAAACTGAGCAATATTTTTCGAGCATTTTTTGTTAATATTCGTCATAGATATTGTTTTTCCACAGAGGTTCTTAAATATGTTTCTTAGCTCCCTTCTCTAAGGGATTGATTAGGATTACTGGGTTTTAAAATTTTCAGAAATCATGATAAAATCATATGCAAATGATAAGCAGTTTATTTCAACACTCATGTTGTTTTATCCCCAGTGTTATTGGTGACAACTGGTGTTCTTTAAATTTACCAGTCCAAATTCTCTTTTCTCTAAGATACAGTTGAAGAGGATTGGATACCAGCCATTACTTTGCCTTATGCTTATATTTGTTTTGAATAGCTTAAATATTTCACCATGAAATTTTACTTTTTATATGGTGAAGGTTTCAGGGATTAGATTTGCCAATTTAGATTTAACTCCAAATTCTCGGATTACTTTATCTTGAGTTACTCTATCAACAGAATGAAAAACCTTTTTTAAACTGTAAAGGTTACTACTATAAGTTTGGATCTGGTGATAGTGTGTCTCGTTCTCCCCCTCTTTTTTTTAATAAAAAACTATTAGTTGAATAAGAACCTTGACCTGTCTTAGTTTTAGCAATAGAAGAAATAATATTGTTACGTATCAATTACAGAATTCTGACAACTAATTATCCCAGAATACATAAACAAATTACAATGTACCTGATTTCACAAATAATTATTTTAAATTAATCACTTACTTTGTTTTAGTATTTACTAGTGGGGGGTATTACTTTCTATAGCACAGTTTCTCAGTTAACATTTCATTTTTGCTGCTTCCAATATTTTCTTTTTTACTGACAGTAAATATGTGAGCTGAGAGAGATTTTATTTTTAAAAGTTTGGAAAGTTCCTTATGACTTTCAGGTCGTTTAAGACTAAGGAATCGGAAACGTAAAAAAAAAAAAAAAAGTTGAAGCAGAAAGAGTCACGCATTCAATTCTTACCTCTCCGTCAGAGCCTGAACTGTATGTTAGTAACGGGTGGGATCGCGGGCCACGGGTGATATCGGCGTGACGCTGGGAGGGAGGATCCTCAAATAGGTATCTATCAATGAGATATTTGAAAACTAATTGAATATTTACAACTCACTTTTACATTCGACCATTGTTAACTTCTTCGTCCACGTAGTTTATGTAATACAATATCGGTTTTTGTTGTATTCTATATATATATATAAAGATGAATGTATGTATGTTTGTTTGTTCTTCATACAAATCCACAGTTTTCATCCAATCTCAATGAAACTTTGAACAATTATTCTTTGAAACAAGGAGAAAAATATTGTTTACATTTGGTTGAAAAATTATCTGTATAAATAATACATGTCTCATAATTTCGAAATATTACTTAACGGCAATAGACAGACGCGTTGAATATGGACATCTCTGTACTTTTTTTTCCATGCAGCCGGTCAGGCAGCTCAGTGGTTAAAGCGCTTGCTTACTAATGTTTGGGTCGTGATCTCCGGTTCAAATCTTTGTAGAGGCTAAGATTTTTAAAAATTATTTTGATCGTAAGAGTCACGCCTGGGCCGCTAGGTTATTCGGATTGAATGTTAAACTGTAGATATCACAAAGTTATGGATGCAATGCGAGGCAAATCGTAGGTAGTCTTGCAATAGTGATGGCTTTCCGGTCATATCATGCCGACTTGGTGTTGTTTGGGACCAATCCTTCGCTACCAACAACTTTCTGTATTCAATTCTGGCAAAGAAATTCTTAATCCACGCGTACGAAGTCGCTGGTATCAGCTTATATCATATAATTTCGCAATATTCATATTCTTTTTGTTACAATGTTATACCACTTTTTCTCACCGACGTTTCGATCACCTCCTGGTATTATCTTCAGGGCTACTTTCACGTCGTCAACCTACAAAAGATTAATGAAACACAATTGCAAGAAAACATGTTTGAGTTTATTTTTTTTTTCAGAGATAGTATGAATAAGTCTTCCCTGTATTTCAAAACGACAAGTGTTTGTTTTTTATTCGCGTTTACAAAGCGCACAGTTTCACATATAAGGAGACGCAGCATACCAGGGTTGAGCTCATGCAGGTCCTAAGTCGCCATGATCAGCCACAATTGAACTATGCAGTGAGCCGGGTAATTGTGAAAACGGAAGATCTATTTCACAAAGGCATTAGTTCTCTCATGAAGGTTGTGCCTAGTGTTGCAAATTGAAAAAAAAAATGTTTTTTTTTCAGATTAGTGAAAAAAAAACATGAAAAAAAACTTAGCACCCTTGTTTTTTTTCTAAATTTTTTTTTCAGAAAACAATATAATTGATAAATTATAGTTTTATTTATGGAACTTACATTTAACATGTGTGTTTTAAATCTTACTAAATCATATAATGTCTTACATAATGATTTATAAATGCATCTATATAGGTAACATAATTTTTTATTCATCCTCTATGTCAGTACCACATTCACTAGTATCAGCACTACCAACATTAGTTCGGTCGGTGTCGGAATTTTCAGTTTCTTCTTCTGTCTCCTCTAGATCCATAACTTCAGAAATACTTACATTTTCTTTTACTGGTTGTATTGTATGCAAAAGCTTTTGAGATTTCAATTTTAAATTGTGAGCAAAGGACAAAGACTGCACCGATAGTTCTGTATTACGGTCTTTTAAGTTTGAATTTAAATCTATTATCATACAATATAGGAGCTTTATTTGTTTTCAATCGTTGGTTTACGCCAACGTTTGCAAGGAAATGATTCATAATTGCTGACAATTAAATGACTCAGTATCACTATATGCTGCAAGTTTAACAAGTATATGCATATAAGGAAACCACAATAAGTAGTAAAAAGAAGCAAAATGCCGTAGATAAATTTAAAATTCCTAATTTTTTGAAAAGATCCGTAGGTCTACAGATAAATTTGTAGGGCCTGGCAGCACTAGTTCAAATAGCGAGTATCAATCCAAACAACGAGGAACGGGGATTCCTTCTCACGCAACCTAGCTTTTTCGGGAAGTCCCTATTCGTAAAAGAAAACTTCAGTCAATGTTGCCAATATTTTTTCCTACTGAACCAGAAAAATACAGTAGATTTAAAAATTAATATAATTACTTAGTATAAACTCTAAAACAGTCATATTAAACGATAAATGCCTTAAAAATTTGACATTTAGTACTTATGAAAAAAAAAACATGTCCCAGAAAAAAAATTATTTTTCACAGTTTTCTTTTCATGTTTTTTTTTTTCAAGTCAGAAAAAAAACGTTTTTTTACAACACTAGTTGTGCCTGTGAACACCATTAGTTGGTGGGGTTTCACTAGGCATGGTCTACACCTAAATATAAGGGGCAAGCGGTTAGATTCTGAGTTGTTAGTTAAAGCTGTAAGGGAGCACATTTCCAGTAATAATGGAGTCAGGATTGTGCCTTTTTTAGGTTAGGGGCTCATGGTGAAGGTATGGAAATAGATGATCAAAGTGATACTAGTTGTATATCCACGATGGAAAAAATCGCAGATGTTAATGAAATAGATAAAATTGCTGAAACAATAACTGACTGGGGTAGAACTGGGAAGGAGGAGGTTAATGCTGAAAACATAAAGACAGTGATGTGGGGGTAGATACATAGGGAACAAAGTAATAGAATTTGAAAACTTAATAGAGATACAAGAACCACAAGTAATAATATGGGTAGACAGTTGGTTACAAGACGAAATACTAGACGATGGATATAGAGTGTACCGCAGAGATAGAGGAACAATTGCTGGAGGAATTTTCATACTAGTTAGCAAAATCTACCACAATTCACTGGTGTTCATAGATCATGACCATTAGTTACTTGGGGTAAATTTGTGGGGTAATAAAAAGAAAAAAATTTGGGTTTTGGCTGCTTACCGCAGTAGAAGAATGACAAATGAAGATGAGGCTCTTGGGGAGAAATTAAAACCCATGCTCAGATTTCAGAGGTGAGAATATAATGGTCATTATTGGTGGGGATTTAAATTTACCAGATGTAAACTGGCTAGGAAATAAGTTTAATAACACAATGGAACAGATATTTGCAAATACCTTAATAAGAGAAGGAGAATTTACACAAGTGGTAGAGCAGAACAGTAGGGAACAAAATATTTTGGATTTATTCCTAATAAAGCCAAATTATAACCTCGTGGGGTATCAAGTAGCTGAAGGAATAAGATATCATGAAGCAGTTCTGATGGATATTAGAGGATTCACAAAACCAGCAGATAAAATTGAAGGGGAAAATAGGTAAAATTATGAAAAGGCACAGATTTAGAACTAGAAGAGATATTTCAGAAAACGTTTCAGCAAATGGAAGGAAGGCACAAGTACAGTAGAATCAAGGTAAGAAGAGTTCAAGGAGATGATAAGAAATGGGGGAGAAATCTTTATTCCAAAACAGAAAACAAAAAGAGAACTAGAGAACCTGTGAACTATAATAGAGAAGTGAGGAGGTTAAAGAGGTTGGTAAGATGAGAACATAACAGAGTTAAGAGACAGCAGGGTAGTAGGGAATATTTAAAACAACTTAAAATGGATTTAAAAATAGCTAAGAAAGTGGCTAAATATGTGTTTGTGAAGATTATTGTCAGTCCAGGGGGACCATACACTGATGCATCAGGAAATTTCGCTTATAGATTAGGGTGGAGAAGAAGTTACCGAGGATTTGAAAAAGGCAGATTTATTAAGTAACTGGTTTAGTGAGACGATTAGGGGCAATCAATCAGAAACGGGAGGGTCAAAATCGAATAACGAGCTTAACAACACAATTAGTAATAAGCAGACCAAAAAGTTTTAAATTCATCTTGAGGATGAAGGAACTACGAAAGCTTAAAAAAACAAAGGTTCTGGTGTAGATAATATTACTACAGTAGCCTTAAGATATCAGGATGTGACATTGTACCTTACCTTTAAATATTATTTAAATTTAGTCTGGATACTTGCTGCTTACCAGAGGATTGGAAAAAAGCAATAGTAGTTCCAGTACATAAAGGAGGGGTGAGAAATACATTCAAAAATTATAGAGCAATCAGTTTGACATCAGTGGTAGGTAAATTAATGGAACGATTGATATGCAACCACATTAGAAATATATATGACGTGCGTAAGTGTTATAAGTAGGCAACATGGCTTTATACAAGGATATTCATGAGAATCTCAGTTGGTGGGATATATGCATGATATTTCGGATGAAATGGACAAGGGAGGTCAAATTAATAGTGTAGCACTAGATCTTTCAAAGGCTTTTGACAGAGTAAGCCATAAAATGGTAGTAAATAAGGTAAAAACTATTGTAGTGGATGAGAAAGTGATTTGATGGACAGAAGAATTTTTAAAAGGAAGAAAACAAAACGTTAGGGTAGGAAATGCAGTATCAAAAGAAGTGGAAGTAAAAATGGTAGTGCCACAGTGTAGCGTATTGGGACCATTGTCATTCGTTATTCTAATGAATAACTGTGCTGATGGTTTACTAGAGTGTTTGCACTTGATATAATGACATATAATAGGACCTAAACGGCAGGGGACTGCAGGGTGATTTGGACAGGATATCTATTTGGGTTGGTAAACATGGATTGAAGAGAAATGCAAAGACGAGTCTGCTTATTAAATACACAGATATAAACTAAAGGTTGACTCTGATTATAAGATGGAGAAAGGATTGTTTGTTAAAGACTTGAAATGTAAATATCTTTGCATTACATTTGATAACAAACTTAGCTGGGCGGGACACATTGAACAGATAGTAGGAAAAGTTTTCAAAATTCTGCACTTGTTGGAGAGAGTGAGTGATTAGGGGATGTACGAGAGAAGTAAAGGATTTGGGTTACAAAACTTTGGTCAGACCATTGCTTGAATATGGTAGTGTGGTATGGGACCCACAGTTTGCGTATCAAATACAGGAGTTGGAGAGTGTGCGAAAAAGAGCTGCTAGATTTGTTTCTGGAAATTACCGCAGAATGCAATCAGTAACAGATATGATAAAAGAGCTTGAATGGGATTCATTGCAAGACAGGAGGAGGGTGAAGAGGGTCATGGGAGTGTACTAGGCGTATATTGTTGACGTAGCTTAGAAAGATATTGGTGTAAGAATTAAAAGTAATTCATGGAAGCGGAAAGATAACCATGAGCACAAGCTGGCACTCGATTTCAGGCACAAGGGTGTAGGAAGATTCTCGTTTTTAGGTAAGAGTGGCAGGGATTGGAATAAATTACCAAAAGAATAATTTACCAAATAAGTTGAAAGAATTTAAAGGGCGAATGTAGGTGGGCACAGGTAAGGGGGAAGATAAGAGTGTAGCAAAATTGCCACCGCAGCGTGTAATTAAAATAAAATAAAATTTAAATTTCAGATATGTTTAAAATTTTACGTTTTAAAAACCCGTTTGGTTTTGTTCCATTGAATCTGATGACCTCCTCCTTATAAATAATAAGTTCCAAAACTGGAGTGGGTGCCCCACCCAGAGTGACACATGTCATATATTTAGTTTCCTCTGATATGTCGTTGTTAGCAATGAGAATTTGGTTTTCACCTTTTTAAAAATAAAATTGTAGTTTGGGAGGGGTGATGTGGGAATTTTTTTTATGACAGAAAGGGGGCTTGGTAAAAGAAAATTGGGGAACATCTATCCAAACAGTGCTCAGGCACTGCTGATGTGGAGATTTGCTTGAGTCTAGTGCCTGGAAAATTTTCTTTTTATCTATCGGCGACATTACAGAAATACGCTTTCCCCTGTATACTTAACGGCACTCTGCGATATATTCCTGATGAAAAGTGCTATTAATCGTATTATTAACGGTGAAAACTGGTTAGTATTAGTTTCATTCAGTACTCTATCCATCCTCTAAGAGCTTTGAACAACGCATTCGATCTCATAGACCATTGTGTTTTGGCTGAATTGTAAATAGCTTTATGCAAATTCTGAAGAGAACAGTAGATGTGAGAAAAGTTGTTAAAGTTAGTTCTAGGTTGTTTCTGATCAGGTGAAACGCGAGTTATCATGCTCAATTAACTTCATCCGTGTTTGTTTTGTGCAAAAAATGCGCGTAGTCACAGTAAGCACTTCCCTTGTAGAATGTTATGAAAAATATGGGGTTCAAGATGCCATAGAGAGATTTAGTGATTGTTAAGTGACAGATGCTGGTTGGATGAGATTTGCCACCTGCTGTTGTTTGGCTTTCGTTGTTAGCAGTATCGTAAACCGCAATAACTTGTCTGTAGTGGATCTCAATGTAGACAGGTTTGTCACATGCGTAAACAATGAACACGTGTCGAAGTACGGAATGGGGTTTAATGTAAGTAAGTCATTATTATTTTCTGTTTTGTTTTTAATAATGGACAGATAATGTGTTATAGGTGTCTGTAATGTTTTTTAAAATTGTTTATTGTGTTGGATAGCTAATTATGTCGTTTTTTTTTTTAAATAATCTTTATATATATAAAAATCTCGTGTCACGATGTTCGTCCGGGATGAACTCCGAAACTACATAACCGAGTTAGATGAAATTTGGCTTAATGTGTGTGATTTAGTCCAACTTAAAAGATAGGATAGTTTTTATCTGGATTATAGACCTCAATATTTATTATTTGCGAAATAAATGTTCATTAAATTTTTGCCATAGGACAATGGTTTGTAATTATTTGTAAGCCACCAACGCTAAGCGGTCTGCTGGATAAGTGGTTAGGGCATCTGACTGGAGATGGGAAGGTCCCCGGTTCGAGTCCCTGTCTCGGCGAGGATTTTTATAGACACTTAACCCGGCATTAACCCCCGGCGCAGCATGCTGTATGAGGTGAAATACGCCAGGACGGTATTGTGGTTCGGATTCGGCGTTAAAATGTAGGTCAAATGTACCAGGCAGGATGGGCGGGCTAGGTAAAGGCGGCTGCGACAGGGGCAGAATGCCCAGCCAGTAGAAACCATGTCACCAGGTCATTACGACCACACGTAATTATTATTATAGTTCCATAAGTTTCTAACAGATGGCGATGTGTTAACTTATCTATACAACATTTGGTTAGCTAGGTTGGGTAATCATCCAGTAGATCGTTCTATTTCAATTTATTTATGGTACAGTTTATTCCTAACAGATGGCGGTGTGTTAATTTATCGAAACATCAAATAGATGGCGTTGTATTTCGATTTATTTATGCTACGGTCTATTCCACGCCATATGTGTGAGTTTCTTCAATTTTAATTGTGCTGTGTATTGTGTTATAATTATACTGTATTGTTGTTCATCGTTTGTGTGTCTTTATACCTAGCGAAAAAGTAATTACACACATGAATATAACATTGAAGAAAATGTTACGATAAATTCGAATCGTGTAAGCATTTCTCGCTAGCTTAGCATTTTTCTTCTTCTTTTTGTTATGGTCAGCTAGAGACCACGTGTCAATTTCAATGCCTCTCCTGTTGTTTTTTCTTTCTTCCTCCCCAGTACTCCTTCATTATTGCGCTCCTCTCTACCTTTGAATCCTGCCATATTCAAAGTCTGCCATCGAAAAAAATTTCTTTCCATACAGTTCACTGGTATTATTTCGTTTCAAATCTTTCTAAACCTCTTGAAACCCTGGTGTCATCCATGCTATAAATGTATCAAAAAAATATCATTCTTATTTTTCTGTTATTTTTTTTCAATGTTATTTTATATTTCCTCATTAGTTCTTAACTTTCATTTTACTGTATTTTTCAATGGACCTACTGTATTATAGTGTCTTATTTTAAGGCTTTCAGAAAGGCACTTTTTGTTGTAATTCAAATATTTTTCAATGAAATGTTGCCAAAGAATCTAACCTCGACAATGCGTGTAGCAGAGAGGCAAGACGCACGACGAGAGAGCTCATCAATCAGCAACACAAATCGCGGCAAGTAAGAAAGTTCAAAGAATCGGGACAGCTGAGCGTCGTATGCAAGAATCTCAAGAACAGCGTGATGAACGTCTGTGACAGAATATATCGAGAACAAGAGCGGCACGAGAACAGCACATAGATACATTTAGTGAAAGAGAACGAGAGAGACAGTAAATCAGCCGTGCTTTAACACGTGTATCATTTGTTCGTCTTGCGTTCCAATATGCACCAGCCATTGATTACTCTGCACATTCTAAAACTGCAATCGGTGCAATGAGCAAAATATGCCATTATTATCAGGCGTTGAAATTCCGCAATGAAGCAGCCGGCATTTGTTGTGCATCAGGAAAAGATGTACTATTACCACTACCCAATCCGCCAGAACATTTACAATCCTTCTTGCTGGCGAAACAAAGAATTCGAAATTGTTTCTGCGCAAGACACGCAAATTCAATTCTTGCTTCAAGATGACGTCTTTTGGGGCAACAAAAATTTGCGATCTTACATCTGATGGACGTCATTTTGAAACTAAATTCAAAATACAAGGCCAGGTGTACCATAAGTTTGGGTCGTTGATACCGATGCCAAACGATGACCCGAAGTTTCTCCAAATCTATTGGAAATTGTGAGGAATGCTTGAAAACTAGGTGCCAGTATAATTTCATCGAACAAGCAGAAGAGAGAGCAATTGTGGTATTGTTGGAAAATTGTTTGGAAAATAATAATCAACTTATTCAATTGTGTCGCCACAATTAAAAAATGACAACTATCAAATTGTCATCAAAGCTGACAAATTACCATCAGGAGAACACGCTGGCAGATTCAACGCGCCAACCGTAGATGATGTTGCAGTTTTTATGGTTGGTGACTCAGTTGATTTAAGTCACACGTCAAGATAGAACTGTTAGTATAATTTCGGATCTACACCGTTCGTTTGACGCACTCCAGTATCCACTGATATTCTGGCAAGGGCAGAATGAATATCACATCAACATCAAACAGCGTGATCCAATTGCTGGTAAATTTAATATTCAACTATTGAATTCGTTATTTTATTAGTACAGTAGACCCGCGGTATTCCGACCAGGGTACGGATTATAGCGGGCCAACTATATTGATTTCTTATTCTTTTTTTTACTATTTAATTTATTATTTTTTCAGGTAATAAAACAAATAAAAAGTTACTTCAATGAAGTACTACGCCCCCCGATTGATGATTAGACGTAATTAGGATAACTATATCCTTCGATATCGTCAACTGTGCCTTCAATACGTCGTGGATATGTACGCCACGGTTGAAAACAAGCATTTGCGATTTATTAGATACAACCAGGCTAAATAACGATCAGAGGAATATATCCTCTTACGAGATACTGTTATCGGCAGTATTTATGAAAATTTAAACGCCAATGATATTGGTAATGCATTTATTTTACCTTCAAGCTACATCGGCTGTTCACGGAACATACAGGAATATATACAAGATGCGATGACTTACGTCATTATGGTCGTCCAGATTTGTTTATTACATTTACATGTAATCCGAATTGGGAGGAAATACAAACTTTGCTATTACCAGGCCATCAATCAATGCATCGTCATGATGTCACGGCACGTGTGTTCAAACAAAAATTAAAATCATTGATTGATTTAATCGTAAAACATTCAGTTTTCGGTAACACACGTTGCTATCTGTATTTGATGGAGCGGCAAAAGCGAAATTGCCTCATTCTCACATTTTGATTTGGCTTGAAGTTAAAATCCGTCCAGAAGAAATTGATGAAATAATTTCAGCCGAAATTCCGGACCCATTAATTGATCAAGAATTGTTTGAAATTTTACCAGTCACTCGATCCACCGACCGTGCGGTGCTTTTAACATGACATCGCAATGCATGGAAGGTGGAAAATGTAAGAAGCGTTTTCCAAAGGAATATACGAATGATACTATTACGGATATCAATGGTTATCCGTTGTATCGCCTGCAGAAACGCTGAGAATGGTGGCCAAATATTTACAATGCGAATGTCAAATTCTAGAAACCAAGTTGAAATTGACAATCAGTGGGTGGTATCATACTCACCATTGCTTTCAAAAACGTATAAGGCTCATATTAATGTCGAGTTTTGCAGTTCTGTAAAATACATTAAGTACCTTTGCAAATATGTTAATAAAGGCAGTGATTTGGCCGTATTTGAAGTTCAAAATGTAAATAAAAATAACGAAATAACACGATACCAAATGGGTAGATACATCAGCAGACGAAGCCTATCTGGCATAATTTTAGTTATCGCACCCATGAAAGAGACTCTTCCATCCACCATCTTGCAATAAATCTTGAAAACGGTCAACGTGTATATTTCACCGAAGAAAACTATTTTCCATAGAATACTTGAGCCACCAAAAACGACAAACCACAAACTGAATTTTTCACATTGTGTCAAAAATCTGATGTGTTCCGCCAATTCGCAAAAACATTATTATATACCGATGTTCCAAGCTATTTTTCATGGAACAAATTAGGTAAAAAATGGTAGCCACGTAAACAAGGAGAACCACATCCTTCGATCGCAGGCATATTCAAAGCAAATACTTTCCACAGTGCATCCAAAACAACGTGAATGTTTCTTTCAGCGTTTGTTATTGGTGAATGTTCCCGGACCAGCTTCTTTCGAATGTTTACGAACAGTTAATGGTCGAGTGTTCAATACATGTCAAGTGTTCAATACATGTCAAGATGCATGTCGCGAGTTGCAGCTGCTGGTAGACAACAATTATTGGGACCTGACACTTGCTGATGCAGCGTTGACAGCCACGCCGAATAGTATTCGTCAAACTGTTTGCAATTACTTTTGACAACATGTTATCCAACACAATCTTCGAGTTTGTGGGGAAAATATAAAAACAGAATGACTGAAGATATAACTGTAATTTCAGTTTATATAAATAAATAAAAAATAATTTATTTATTTATTTTGTAAACATCCATTTTTATATAATTTCAATTAAGTAATTTGTAATGAAATGTAAATTTAATTTTTTTATGATCGTTTGTCCTTAATTTCAACTCTCCGTAACTCTTTACCAATTACATTTGAATTTCCAAATCGACTACAATGTTTTTGTCTTTATTAGTGAATATTAATTTGACTACTTGAGGAAGTTTAGAATAACATTAATCCAACGTACTATAATTAGTAAGTCACAGCAACGCGTGACCGGGTCTGCTAGTGGATATATAAGGCATTACAAGTGCTTGAGTGTGGTTACTGCAAACATATATTTTTGATGATCATTAAATAATGGATTATAAATTTTTATAATGTGTTTGATATCAAATGATGTGTTTTTTTAATGATGAATACATAAGGTATTACATGTGGCTGGATAAGTTTGCTGCAAAATTATGTTTTAATGATCGCTAAATAAAGTATTTTAAGTATTTTTAATATATTGATACTAAATAATGTGTCCTTTTTCATTTTTAATGACGGATATGTAAGCTATTACAAGTGCCTGGATTTGGTTGCACCCACCGAGCGGGGCGGTGTAACGGTTAGCGTTCTCGCCTCGCATTCGGGAGGACGGCGGTTCGAATCCCCGTCCGGGCATCCAGATTTGGGTTTTCCATGGTTTCCCCAAATCACTCCAGGAAAATGCTGGGATGCTTCCTTCAAAAGGCCATGGCCGAATTCCTTCCCATTCCTTGCCCCCATCCTTGTCCCCCCATCCTTTCCCGTCTCTAAAGACCTCGATGTTAAAAAGAGACGTAAAGCAGTTACCAAAAAAAAAAAAAAATGGTTGCACCAAAATTAAGTTTTTTTATGACGATTAAATAATAAATTATGAATGTTCGTAATGTGTTTCATATTAAACAATGCGATATTTTTGTAATGATGGATATATAATATGTTACAAGCGTTTGAATGTATTTGATGAAAAATCATATATTTAGTGATGATGAATATTGTATGCAATTTGTTGGTGTCAAGTAGTACAGTTTTGCTAGTTGGTCCAAACTGGCAGAAACCAAAGATAATAAAAAGTTAATTAATTATAAAGAACCATGAACATGGATTGTTGCCTGGATCCGTTTTGATTTTCGAAGAGCTTTCTTTATACATATAGTTTAACTTGAGATTGATTATAACCGTTTGCTAAGAGAAAACAATAATTGTGTAGATTTCACAACTGGACACGCTTTGATGCTGTACAATTTTTTCAATATGATAGGGGAGGCCACATAATGAAATTGCTTGTGCACTTTCAATACATACTAAAGACTTTTGTCAATACTCTAAAAAGCTTTTTATGGTTTTAGTTATTTGAGAGACAAAGAAAAAGAGGGAGAAAACGAAATAGTGGAATTAACTTACTAAAAAAGCCATGTGATTTTATGAGTCACGGAAATGTTTGAAATTGGATTAAATTTTAATTGTTACTATAGTGAACTGGGGGTATAACCAGAGATGGAAAAACGGATATGAATTCTTGTAATATAGTGTAATCGTAACATTAGTGTAATGTTTACCTTCTTTTAAAACATGTATGTCGTCAAACTTTTTCTGTTGTTTGAAATTGCAGATTTTTCTCATTAAAATTGAGAAAATCCAATTTCTAGAGCTATTAAGTATTTCAATACGTTATACAGCCCAATGATTATCCATTAGATAAGTAGTACAGTTTTTGTAACCGTTAATTCTGTTCATGTATTTCATTTATCCGACGTATCTTCTTCACAAGCAGTACAAGTGTGATGAAAATTTTATATTGGTTTTCGTAATCACGTACCAACATGAATAAGCAATATTAACAACAATATGCGTGGCAGCCAGGACTGATACACTAAAAACAAAGCGTGAAACGACACTAGAACAAAAGCTGAAGAACAGGACGCGGAATAACGATATAAGATCTGGAATAAAAATGTGAAAAGTAACTTTAGGAAATACTGGAATGAACACAAAGCCAGAATGGTTAAAACAAGAGACAACACATGTGTCGGCGGAAAGATAGAAAGGGAAAGACCGCTAAAACACTGGAAGCAGTGTTTTACAACAATTTTAGAAGACAAATAAAAGAAACGCAAAATAGAAATAAATTGTAGCCTGTTAACAAAAGAAAAAGATTAATATGTAAATATATGATCTACACATATCATATCATTGTTGTGTGTGGAGCATTTTCCATATAAGTGAAGAAATAATACAAAATTAAAACAGTCTAGGCCAATCAGTGCAAACAAAGATTCACGTCGGCAAATACTATATGTTGATTTGAATAAAATCCTCTCGGGGGAATCCATCGATAAAACACAACGTTTCGGCGGTCATAGCTCTGCCGCCATTGTCAAGTTCTGCTGCCAGTGAGGGAGCGCTCTCTTGTGGGGTTAGCTGCACTGGGGGAGGGGTGCCTGTCACTGTTTCTGTGGCATCTGCCACTGCTTTTTTAGTTTGGCCTTACATAACTATTGCGGCTTCGATTGTCCTTAGTTTCTTTCAAAATTTATTACATAATGGTGCTGCTTATTTTTAATATTACGTTATTGATATTGTTGTGTTTCATGTTATATTCACGTGGTGAACATATTTACACGATTCTCTCTCTCTTTTTTCTGTACGTTTGACAGCTTTTGTACACTTACATGTGTCAGTATGCTTTTTTCTTTTTTTGTGCACCTAGTTTCGCAGATGGTTAACTAGCAACCATTTTTGCGAGTAGAAGGGCACTATACCAGTGAAGTACGTGGCTACAGACATATTTTGTCAATGAATTCATCAACCAGGACAAGTTACGACAGTGGAATACCTGCATATTACCATTTAACAACAGTAATGACCTGCCAAAAACACCTTAACTAAAAACACATTACGAGATGAAATATTCAAATACTCGCATAAGACACGTTACAACAATGAAAATACTTAAAATAATAGAATGAACGGTATAATATTCACCCATATTATTAAATGGACTGGATTAACTTAATTACTATCTACTATTTACACAATAACTTACAAAATAAACTTCACTGCACACAGATTTGGATTACACAATTTACTCACTAATATACGATGGAGAACACAAACACCACATTCAATACATAGATTTACGACAAGGGGACGTGCTTTCCACTGGGACTATTAGCTCCACCGTCTCGTATCCGCCCAGCTGGTTTCTGCATTCAGGTCCGCAGTCGGGAACCCGGGCGTGGGGTGGATAGCCCGCGGACTAGTACTGGTAGAGGAGGCTCAGTCAGCCAGCTCTGTGGCTAGCAGCACCAGTCGTGCTGTTTGCTGCTTGCAGCGCAGCCTCTTGCTTATCTCGTTGGTCTGCATGGTCTGGTGAATCCATATCATGCAGATGGTAGGGTGCGAATCTGTCGTTTTACAGGGGAACAGCTTCTTGACACCTATACTACAGGACGGAGACAAGCTGGCGGCGATTCAATTATGCTCTGGGGAACATTCACGTGAAATCCATGGGTCCAGTGGAGCTCGTGCAAGGAACCATGATGGCCAATAAGTACCATACACTGGTTGCAGACCATGTACACCCCTTCAAGACGAATATGTTTCCCAACAGCAGTTACATTTTTCAACAAGATAATGCGCCATATCACAAGGCCAGGAGGGTGATAGAGTGGTTCGAGGAACACAGAGGTGAGTTGCAATTGATGTGCTGGTCCCCCAACTCGCCAGATCTGAACCCGATCGAACACATCTGGCATGTGATTGAAGGTGGCGTCAAAGCTCATCGCCACCTTCTCCGGAATTTACGGGAACTGGGTGACTTGTATGTGCAGATGTGGTGCCAACTCTCTCCAGCGACCAACCAAGGCCTCATTGCTTCCATACCAAGACGCGTCACAGCTGTTATACGCGCCAAAGGTGGACATACTGGCTATTAAGATTACTTAGAAAATGATGATGTTTTGAGACTGACATGTTTACTTCATAAGAAAGTTGAGTATGCTTATCTGAGAACTAAATTACAACGGAAAAAAAATTAACTAGCATATACTTTGTTTAATATTGAATGTGGAGAGATAACCGAATGTTTAGAGTCATTTCCAATTGCTGGCAGTAGTTTTGATATTGAAGTAGTGAGCAGTAAAGAAAGCATTGATTTTTAGGAGATTTCTTGTAGTAAAGGGAGTGTGGATTATTCTGTTAACGATTTTACTTGGAATTGAGTCACGCCTGGAAGAGAAGCTTATGTGCACAAGAATGGAAACCGTTCTGATGGAGAAAAAGAGTGAAGTAAAAGAAGAAGGTAGGATGCCTGATAACCTAGCATTATTTAATTTAGAATCTATTGGAGGAAGTTATGCAGTAGAGTACACTAAAGAAGAAAAAGAAGCTGATTTATTAGGCGATAAGTTAGCTATAGTGGGATTGTCATTTCTTAAAATTAGAAGAGGTTAATGAAGCAGAAATATGTATTTGTGGCTGCTGAGGTAACAGCTGTTAGAGGAGAACACAATGTCGTTAATGCTTTTTAGTATCTCTATGTTAATATAGATAATAAGATTCAAAATGACAATAGAAAGGAAAGTCTGTTTCTTGAGAACAATTTAGTTCAAAGAAATGAGAGTAAGGTCAGCCAGAACGAGGAATAGGCCCCAATGTTCTGTTCAGAATTACTAATGGTGATGATGATAAAGAAATAATAAAGTACAACCAGCATAGACTAACCATTTTACTTCCAAGATAGTTAAAAATGATTTGAATATAAGAACACAAGCCACATTTGGCAAAATAATGGATATTTTATATAATTTGGACAAGTCTATGAATTCTAAGGGTAATAGTTATTCGATAAGTGTTAAACCTGAGGTATTTTACAGTGATGATGTCAGTGTCAAACAGGGGGTAGTTGAATTCCAGTCTAAAGAAAATGATAGTAAGAATGTAGATACAAATAGAAATAATGTTGAAACAAAACAAGTAAAAAAAAAACTGATGGTACTGCCAATATCCAACGTATAATTAGCATAGACATGCCTGTTAACGAACCAAAATTTGATAGGATTAGTGCTCATAATGTGTTAAATAGTAAATGAAAGATATTACACTACGAAACCACCCGCCTATTGTCACAGCGTAGGTACACAGAAATATTTGACTGATGACCATTTAAAAGACGTGCAAGTATCTGGTAGGGCAATTAAAACAGTAGTCCCTAAAGGATGAGTCTTGTGATTTTCTGGAATTACCCCGATTTCGGCCAATGCAAAGCGTTGGCGGGCTTTTGAATAAGCCAATCAGAGTCAGGGGGCGTGGACACTGACGTCACAATTGCCACTAGGTGGCAGCACCGTCCGATGCATGCCATGTGAAACTTCATCTCCGCTTGCGCCAGCCAAAGATACTCTACACCGTCACGCGATTCTCTTTCCATCACATAGCCCCGGGCTACTCAGACATGTTTGTACACGTCTGGGCATTTCCACGGACGAAGTTTGCACAGGTGCGCGCGTGACGTCAGCACTCTGGAATGTGGTCCGAGGGCCTTGTGTAAAGGCATTGGTGATCTACAAATATTTTCCGGTGTCTTAGCACGCCTTTGACGTCAGCACTCTGGTATGCGTCCTAGCATGCTAGGAGAAAGCGGCGATTGTTTGCCCGTGAGTCTGGAATTTCCGACAAGCAATGCAGAAACAGCTTGCGTGTTGTGTGTTTGACATTATCAATCAATAATGGAAGTACATATATCATCCACCATTATGGAAGCAGGTCTGTTATTTCTGTCATAGCTGGGCGTCTGGCGGACATTAGCAACCGACAAGGAAACTCAATTGTAGAGCGTCCAACATAGCGCTTGTGCTATAACAATCAACTATTTTCGAATTGTGTACAGAAACCTCAGGCTTGCTATTTACGAGCGAATTTCGTGTGGTGACAAGTATTCGTTCAGGTTGTCAGCATCCAGCCATCAGCGATCGACAAGGATTGCGGGTTGCGGCATAAGTCCATTACACTGTGAAACCATCCGCCGATTGTCATAGCGTAGGTACACAAAAATATTTCAGCCCTCAACTAAGTACATTAGAAAATTATCTTCAGTTCAAGAAGAGATATATATGAATGATATTGCATAACCTAGCAATTGTCGAATCTTCATCCAGTCATCCAGATTTCCCTTTATCAATGTGTTCCTAAAACACTTAGAAATTAGGCGAGTGTCTGTTCCGTTGGATCTTTAAGTCCTGAATGCGTCGCAACTTCCGCTGAAAAAATAATAAAAAGATACTGAAACAAAAGAAATTATTACTAGATGAGCATAATTTTTGTATGTCAATTATCGCAGTAAAAACAAAGATTCACTTGTCATTACCAGCATTACGTGTTTTATAAAAGAAAAATCGAAAATTTTGTTTTCATCTGGAGCGAACAGAAAAGCAGCTTGACGTATTGTATGTAATTAGAAATTAAGATACAGACGATTTGAAAGTGTAACTTTTTCGTTTACAATGTTATAATGAAATTACAACGGAATATGAACCATGGAAAGTCCTGTCATAGCTCATATTTACATCTATACTCTGCAATTCACATAGTCGAAATTGGCAGAGGGTGTTTTGCATAAAAACTAACTCTAAGCATTCCAATCCCGAATAATACGATGAAATAAAGAATACATATAAACGTCAGTACAGTAATCACCCAATTCTATGGACTGAAAACATATTTGAACCATTTTTTACCATATGTATGTACTATAATTACCAATCCTAACAGTGGTCAACACCGAGCGTGGTGGGTGAGCATTCGGGAGGACATGAGTTCGAATGGCCATCCAGCCATCCAGATTTCGGTTTTCCATGGTCTCCTGAAATCACTCCAGGCGAATGGCGGGATGGAACCCTCAAAAGTTTATGGCCGAATTCCTCACCGTTCCTTTCCCCACATCCTTTTTCACCTCCAATGACGATGGAATCGACGAGGCACAAAGCCCAAAAATAAAAACCCTGATACTAGAATTTTGCACGGTAGTTAAAATGTCTCATGTAGTGACAACAAAATTGCCAGTAATAATACACGATCGACCTGAAGTTAACGACAGCCGTGACAAGGCTACCGTAATTGATTAACACCTAATTTTTTAAAAAAAATCATTCACAGACAAAGGTATGGAAAAAAATAACCACTTTTTCGAGTTTTGGAACATGTCATATACTCTAGCATTATGAAGCATCTATAAGAAAAAGAACTCAACAGCAGATCGGTGGATAATATACTCTGACATTTGGAGCAGGAACAGCAATAGCGGACCACGAACACAATGGTTCTCAATGGGCACTAACTATGCGACCTGGACCCATCTGGCACAGACTACGTCGTTTCTCTCTAGTGATCCGGAGACGGCGAATAGTGTAAGGACAGAACAGCCTGTTAAAGACCTTAAATCCTGGTAAAAGTGTCTAGGAACCATATATGACATTCCGATAGCAAGCCTTGCCATATCAACTAAATTAACTTAGTCCACAACCCGTAGGTTGGTTGGATCCACCAAAGGAGGCATACTAAGCCATTTTAATGCTAAATGCTATATTTTCTTGTAAAATCTAGCTCAATTTTCTCATATGGGAAATACGAAAAGCGATCACATGAGGGAGCAACGGTCAGCAATATTTTTGTCAGGAATTCGGAAATATTTGAAACTATTGTCCCCAGTAAACAATATATTGTAATCTATTGGCATAAATATGTAGATAATGTAATTTGCCTCCTAAATGAACCACCAGCACGCATAAAAGAATTTCACACAGACATAAACAGCATACACAAAATATCAGTTTTATTATAGAAAAAGAAACAAACAACCAACTACATTTCCTAGACATTACAGTCAAAACGATTTCAACATTATAGGAAACCAATCAATACTGACATAATCATCCACAGAAGTTCCAATCACCCCTCAGTCACAAACAGGCAGCACTCAGATATATGTTACATAGGATGAATCAAAAACCACTTTTTAAGAACATCTATAACAAGGAACTAAACAACATAACACACATAGCTGTGAACAGTGGATACAATAGTAACACAGCAGAAAAGCTTAACCAAAGGATCAGAAAACAAACAAACAATAACATACACCAAACACCTAATGATCTCCACATAAAACTACAAACCATCACACAACAAGTCAAAAAATATTGGTACACAATGACATATCATCAAAACACAATCACACACAAGATAGCAAATGTATTTAGAAAAAAAGGGAATAGAACCAAGAACACTATCCAAAAACACCTCAACAGAAGTACGTTTACAAATAAACACCACCAATCTGGAATATACCAATTAACATGCCAACAGTGTAACATAGTATACATAGGACAAACAGCCATAAAATTTGAAACCAGATATAAGGAACATCTGAAAACTCTCATATGTACCAACCATTCAACATTCGCTGAACATTTGTTACAACATAATCATTCACACACCAACATACAAACAGATATGCAAATACTAAAAATTAATACTCACTACCAAGACATGTTAACTATTCAGGAAAACCTTCACATACAAAAAGCATTCAATAATGGTAAAAAAGTTATGAATGAGTATATACACCTAACAAACCAAATCTTGTTCAAGACACTAAATAGGAATAAATAGGACACATCCTGTAGTCAAACATACCACCACAGAACAGACATAGCTAATGACCATAGATTAAAAATAAGAAAAAGTTCAACAACACATAATCTTTGGCTCACGGTGGATGTCAACTACAATAAAAGTTTATATACAGTTCGTAGCCAGAAAATTCGCTGGAATGCATCCTAAAAAAAACTTTGGACAGTAGTGGTAACGAAAGAAAAGTAGCTGGTGTGGAAATACGAACTTGCATGTGTTAATGCATGTTGTAAACTATATGTACCATGTTAGTACGTAATATGAGAATCAAGTAACATTTATATATATATATATATATATATATGTGTGTGTGTGTGTGTGTGTGTGTGTGTGTGTGCTTATATGCTTACCTAGGGAACTGAAGATGTCTTTGGAGCATAGTTGAGATTACCCCAAATCAGTGTGGCTTCATGAAAGGCATAGGGACGATCGATGCTATTCACGCCACATGTCTTCTAATGGAAAGCCACCTTGAAAAGAGAAAGCCTTTTTTTTTTTTTTTTTGATCGTCATAAAATCCTTCAATAAGGTACCTCGTGATCTATTCTGGTAAGCACTAAGATAGCATTAAAGGTATATGGTAAGAGGATCCTGCTTCCATATCAGAATGTCACCAGCTATTTTCTATGGGCTGCAGAAAATTCCGCAACTTTTCGTACAAGAGTTGGTGTTTATCAGGGATTGGCTTTGTCTCTGCTCCTGCTTATACTCTGTCTCGACACCATTGCAGTAGAATTGCTCGTTCCACACCACAATACTAATGATAGCTTGCAAGTCGCGTCAAGTATTGAAATAACAATTCCAACGATGTAAAATGTCCCATTGACAAACACGGCATATGACTAAATGGACGGAATAACAAGTAAATGGAGTGTGGTGTTCCAAGTAATGGATCTTTTAATATCGATGGCGTTAAACTCTTTAATTCATCTTAGTTCAAAAAACTGCGAACACCAATGTGCTCGGATAGAGAGTCGCTCCCAGACGTCTGAAAGAGAGTCAACACAGCCTGGATGAAGTGGCGTCAGGTCACAGAAGTCCTTTTCGACCGGAAGGTGACACTGTTCCTTAAATCAAGGTTTACAGAACCATCGTTCGACCAATGGCAATGTATGGAACAGAATTTTGGCCAGTCACGAAAAGACGTGAACAACAGCTGCATGTCATCGAAATGAAGATGATTCGCTTGCCACAAGTACTTACTAGATTGGACCGCATCAGTAATTAGAACGTTCAGGCGGCATTTGGTGTGGTTCCAATCCCTGAGAAAATGCTGGAGGGTCGTCTGCAACAGTACAGTCATGTACTGCGCAACAACGACGCTTCAGTTCCAAGAAGTGCACTCGATATAAGACCACAGGGCCAAAAACTACGAGGGTGACCCAGGAAGCGCTGGCTGGATACCTTGCGGAAGGACATGCGAGTAGTCAGTGACTCACCTGAAGATACACAAGATCGGCACAAACGGAAGGTGAAGTCCAGTAAAGCACACCATTCAATGCGGGATAAATGCAAGAAAGAAGAAGAAGAGTATTACAGGATGCAGACAACAAGGACAAATTAAACAATTATTACTGTGAAACCGAAAATGTATTAAGTACTAAAATACAAAAAAATAGTGTTCTTAAATGTCAAGTTGGTAAATAAAATATTAAGGTTTGGTGTAAATTGCCAACTTCTAAAGCCAGTGTATTCCCGGCTAATTGATTGGCTGCAGAATCAGTTAAAAAGAACAAAACAATTGGTCTATTTGTATTCCGATGTTTATAAAATCTAAAAAAAAAAAAAACTTCTTTTCTGATTTGAAACTTTTTTATTTTTTACTTGATTAGGCATGGAAAACAAAAACTAAATAGTCTTGGACAGAAAGACTACTCTTGTCTAATCATATTAACAAGACACTAGTAAGAACGAAGTTCAGAACGTTAGCTTAATATTAAATGGCTCTGCTTGTATTTTCGGAAAAGTTAATAAAACTTGTAGTAGTACACACATAAAAGCAACGCAAAGTAAATGAGAGAAAATAGGGCACAGCAATGAATATTTCGATGTGTTGTGCATATTTTCACAACCCAGGAAAACCTGACTGAGCCTGTCGTTCGCTAGGATGTCCGTTTTAATCCTCGTGCAACCATACTGACTTCGAAATCACTCCTTGATTATAACGGAAGTGTCTACATTTTACGAAAAATGCATTCTGACGCTTTAGAACATTTTAATTTAAGATTGATAATCCCAGACCATCACTTTCTCAGTATCATTTGGTAGATAATTTTCAGTCAGCTTGAAATTCTATTCCGAAGAGTGTTGTATGATTGAAGCAGCTAGTTTATCTCCTATAGTAATTTCTCCTAACCTCGGTTAGACATCACTTTTCAGGACTGCTATCGTAGCGGGCTAACAAACATTTTTGTTTTGTGTTCATCACTTTACTGATAGCTGCCTTGAGTCTGGCTAAGGCGTCTCACTTAAGATCGAAAAATCTCCTTTTCGAATCCCTGTCCCGGCAGGGTTTCTTTGTAGACCCAACCTTCACCTCAGGCACAGCTTGTTGTGTAATGTGAAGTACGCCAGAACACATCCACAGTTCGGATTCCACGCTATACCTTACGTCCCATTTATCCGGTAGAATTACCATGTTAGGTTAGGTAAAGCGTAAAGAAACTGGCCCATACTACTTCCAGTACCTCCTTTGGGAGGGTCCAACCAAATTTCGGGTTTAATAACAAACTTAAATTTCTTCACTTTACTGCTCATCGACGCCGAGGTAGGAATTCGGCCACGCTCATTTGAAGGAACAGTTTTGGAGTTTGGGGGGAGTGATTTCAAGAAACCTCGTAAAATTGAGATATGAATTAGCAGATGGTTTATCAAACCCATTTCTCAGTAAACTCAGGCATTGAGTGAAAAATGAGAGCTTAGAATCCATTTAGTGAATTTTAACTAACCAATGTAATAATTATGTAACAGTTGAATATCAATTTACCCCAAAAAAATCAGTAAATAAAGGGAACACTTCTGTTATTAAGTAGAATGATTCCCTTAAGAGTGGGCACGTTCGAGCTATTGTATACGACCAATTACAAGCGCGACACATGATATTTTCATATTATCAGTTTTGCTCCCAATGTCAATTTCATCCAGAAATAACTTTCATGTACCCCACTATCCGAGATTCACATCTAGCATCCATGAATTATGACCTTGGGAAGTCTTGCTATAGTTCCTTGGTCAGTTAGACAACATTTTAACATGCACGGCTGTATTTTGTCGCTGTTAGGCGACTCGTCTTTGAACACTCAGCAATCTGCATTTTTTTTCGTGTGTGGAGGCCTCATTGCTCCTTTACTTCACGACAAAAATGCCGCTTTAAATACCTTGGTATTCTTTCTATGTGGCACAAAAATGCCGACCTAACTCGTTTTTGGAGGCACATATCCCTTGTAAGCATATCATTTGATATGTCATTGTGCTGACCAGGTGCATGGCCTGTCAACAATGCATTAATACAGGGCGTTCGCCGGAAAACGCTACCCTCCCAGTCTGTTGCCGTCGGCAACTTGCTCGGTCAGTCAAGCCAGCAGTTCCCGCCACACGGCACCGTGAATCACCGCACTGTTTAACACCTCCACTGCCCCAACAGTGCAGTGACGCAGTATAATCGGACCCTTATATTGTTAAGATCGGTTTCTTTGCATTGTAGCTAGTTTGTGACTTCAGTCTCTTATTAATCAGTGTTGTGAATAAACGTTTCTTTGCGGTTTGGCTGGTTTGGGGCTTCATCCTCTTACTAATCTGTACCGTGTTTGAGCGTGAGTAAAATTATGGTACGTTAAGGTTTGCAACAAAGAATATTTCTCTACGATACATATGTGAAGAAGAAGTCGTTTAAAAAGTGTCGCAGTAAATTTCGTCGAGAATTTCCTGGCGCTTTACTGCCAGCTAAATCAACAGTTCTGCGTCTGGTTAAAAAAGTAAGAGAAACGGGTTCATTTTTTAACAAAAAGAGACTGTCGGTCAACCGTATTCTCACAGAGGAGAAAATTGACGATATCGCTTTTCGACTAGAACAGTCACCCAAAAAATCATTAAGTCAGTTAGGGCAGCGTGTGTCTCGAAATATGTTCAGAAGATGTGAAATGTGCATTACACAAGAGGGTCAACACTTCCAGCATCTTTTATTAGGTAAGCTAATGAATTACGTCACATTTAAATGCTTAGCACATACAAGTTTATGAAGTTTATGAAGCGTAATTATTATGAAATAGTCCGCGGCCGACGGTCGAACAATGCCGGAAGCTGACCGCTCGCTCGCCGGGAGCAGTTTCTTCCTTGTAGCGCTAACAGTGGGTTGCGTTTCCCGGCGAACGCCCTGTATAATTTAGCGACAGTGGAACAATGTATACAAAAGCCTGACCTAACTGGGGTTACCGAAAATGCATCCATCAATATGGCAGCAGCGCCACGGGGTTTCCTACTATTACGCTGATCTGTGCTTACCCTAATTTGCATAACAACATACAGGAAAGACGGTTCCTTTGCTTAACAGCAAACTTCTGCTATTCTACTACTCTCCTTGGTATCACTGTGGAATCGGTTTAGTAGTACACTAGCTGACCCGGTCACGCGTTGCTGTGACTTACTAATTATAGTACGTTCGATTAATGTTATTCTAAACTTCCTCAAGTAGTCAAATTAATATTCAATAATAAAGACAGAAACATTGTAGTCGATTTGGAAATTCAAATGTAATAGGTAAAGAGTTACGGAGAGTTGAAATTAAGGACAAACGATAATAAAAAAATTTAATTTACATTTCATTACAAATTACTTAATGAAATTATATAAAAATTGATATTTATAAAATAAATAAATAAATTATTTTTTATTTATTTATATAAACTGAAATTTCAGCTATATCTTCAGTCATACTGTTTTTATATTTTTCCCAGAAACTCGAAGATTGTGTTGGATAACATGTCAAAATAATTGCAAACATTTTGACGGATACTATTCGGCGTGGCTGTCAACGCTGCATCAGCAAGTCTACCATGTATTGAACACTCTAGCATTAACTGTTCGTAAACATTCGAAAGAAGCTGGTCCGGGAACATTCACCAATAACAAACGCTGAAAGAAACATTCACGTTGTTTTGGATGCACTGTGTAAAGTCTTTGCTTTGAATATACCTGCGATCGAAGGATGTGGTTCTTCTTGTTTACGTGGCTACCATTTTTTACCTAATTCGTTCCATGAAAAATAGCTTGGAACATCGGTATATAATAATGTTTTTGCGAATTGGCGGAACACATCAGATTTTTGACACAATGTGAAAAATTCAGTTTGTGGTTTGTCGTTTTTGGTGGCTCAAGTATTCTTTGGAAAATATTTTCTTCGGTGAAATATACACGTTGACCGTTTTCAAGATGTACTGCAAGATGCTGGATGGAAGGGTCTCTTTCATGGATGCGAAAACCAAAAATATGCCAGATAGTTTCGTTGCTGCTGATGTATCTACCTATTTGGTATCGTGTTATTTCGTCATTTTTATTTACATTTTGGACTTCAAATACGGCCAAATCACTGCCTTTATTAACATATTTGCAAACGTACTAAATGGATTTTACAGAACTGCAAAACTCGACATTAATATGAGTCTTATACGTTTTTGAAAGCAATGGTGAGTATGGTACCACCCACTGATTGTCAATTTCAACTTGGTTTCTAGAATTTGACATTCGCATTGTAAATGTTTGGCCACCATTCTCAGCGTTTCTGCGGCGATACAACGGATAACCATCGATATCCGTAATAGTATCATTCGTATATTCCTTTGGAAAACGCTTCTTACATTTTCCACCTTCCATGCATGGCGATGTCATGTTAAAAGCACCGCACGGTCCGTGGATCGAGTGACTGGTAACAATATCAAACAATTCTTGATCAATTAATGGGTCCGTAATTTCGGCTGAAATTATTTGATCAATTTCTTCTGGACGGATTTTAACTTCAAGCCAAATCAAACGTGAGAATGAGGCAAACCTCGCTTTTGCCACTAAATCAAATACAGATAGCAACGTGTGTTACCGAAAACTGAATGTTTTACGATTAAATCAATCATTGATTTTAATTTTTGTTTGAACACACGTGCCGTGACATCATGACGATGCATTGATTGATGGCCTGGTGATAGCAAAGTTTGTATTTCCTCCCAATTCGGATTACATGTAAATGTAATAAACAAATCTGGACGACCATAATGACGTACGTAAGTTATCGCATCTTGTATATATTCCTGCATGTTCCGTGAACTGCCGATGTAGCTTGAAGTTAAATAAATGCATTACCGATATCATTGGCGTTTAAATTTTCATAAATATTGCCGATAACAGTATCTCGTAAGAGGATGTATTCCTCCGATCGTAATTTAGCCTGGTTGTATCGAATAAATCGCAAATGCTTGTTTTCAACCTTGGCGTACATATCCACGACGTATTGAAGGCACAGTTGACGATATGGATGGATATAGTTATCCTAATTACATGTAATCATCAATCGTGGGGCGTCGTACTTCACTGAAGTAACTTTTTTATTTGTTTTATTACCTGAAAAAATAATAAATTAAATAGTAAAAAAAATAATAAGAAATCAATATAGTGGGCCCGCTATAATCCGGCACCTGTTCGGAATACCGCGGGTCTACTGTACTAATAAAATAACGAATTAAATAGTTGAATATTAAATTTACCAGCAACTGGATCACGCTGTTTGATGTTGATGTGATATTCATTCTGCCCTTGCCAGAATATCAGTGGATACTGGAGTGCGTCATACGAACGGTGTAGATCCGAAATTATACTAACAGTTCTATCTTGACGTGTGACTTTAATCAACTGAGTCACCAACCATAAAAACTGCAACTTCATCTACGGTTGGCGCGTTGAATCTGCCAGTGTGTTATACTGATAGTAATTTGTCAGCTTTGATGACAATTTGATAGTTGTCATTTTTTAATTGCGGCGACATAATTGAATAAGTTGATTATTATTTTCCAAACAATTTTCCAACAATACCACAATTGCTCTCTCTTCTGCTTGTTCGATGAAATTATACTGGCACCTAGTTTTCAAGCGTTCCTCACAATTTCCAATAGATTTGGAGAAACTTTGGGTCATCGTTTGGCATCGGTATCAACGACCCAATCTTATGGTACACCTGGCCTTGTATTTTGAATTTAGTTTCAAAATGACGTCCATCAGATGTAAGATCGCAAATTTTTATTGCCCAAAAAGACGTCATCTGGAAGCAAAAAATGAATTTGCGTGTCTTGCGCAGAAGCAATTTCGAATCGTTTGATTCGCCAGCAAGAAGGATTGTAAATGTTCTGGCGGATTGGGTAGTGGTAATAATACAACTTTTCCTGATGCACAACACATGCCGGCTGCTTCATTGCGGAATTTCAACGCCTGATAATACTGGCATATTTTGTTCATTGCACCGATTACAATTTTAAAATGTGCAGAGTAATCAATGGCTGGTGAATATTGGAACGCAAGACGAACAAATGATACACGTGTTAATGCACGGCTGATTTGCTGTCTCTCTCGTTCTCTTTCTCTAAATGTAGCTATGTGCTGTTCTCGTGCCGCTCTTGTTCTCGATATATTCTGTCACAGACGTTCATCACGCTGTTCTTGAGATTCTTGCATACGACGCTCAGCTGTCCGGATTCTTTGAACTTCCTTACTTGCCGCGATTTGTGTTGCTGATTGATGAGCTCTCTCGTCGTGCGTCTTGCCTCTCTGCTACATGCATTGTCGAGGTTAGATTCTTTGGCGACATTTCACTGAAAAATATTTGAATTACAACAAAAAGTGCCTTTCTGAAAGCCTTAAAATAAGACACTAATATACAGTGGTGAAACTGGAATTTTTGGGTCCATTGAAAAATACAGTAAAATGGAAGTTAAGAACTAATGAGGAAATTTAAAATAACATTGAAAATAAAAATAACAGAAAAAGAATGATATTTTTTTGATACATTTATAGCATGGATGACACCAGGCTTTCAAGAGGTTTAGAAAGATTTGAAACGAAATAATACCAGTGAACTGTATGGAAAGAAAATTTTTCGATAGCAGACTTTGAATATGGCAGGATTCAAAGGTAGAGAGGAGTGCAATAATGAAGGAGTACTGGGGAGGAAGAAAGAAAAAACAAAAGGAGAGGAATTGAAATTGACACGTGGTCTCTAGCTGACCATAACAAAAAGAAGAAGAAAAATGATAAGCTAGCGAGAAATGCTTACACGATTCGAATTTATCGTAACGTTTTCTTCAATGTTATATTCATGTGTGTAATTACTTTGTCGTTAGGTATAAAGACACACAAACGATGAACAACAATACAGTATAATTATAACACAATACACAGCACAATTAAAATTTAAGAAACTCACACATATGCCGTGGAATAGACTGTAGCATAAATAAATCGAAATACAACGCCATCTACTGGATGGTTCGATAAATTAACACACCGCCATCTGTTAGGAATAAACTGTAGCATAAATAAATAAATTGAAACAGAACGTGATCTACTGGATGATTACCCAACCTAGTTAACCAAGTGTTATATAGATAAGTTAACACAGCGCCATCTGTTAGAAACTTATGGAACTGTAATAACAATTACGTATGATGGTAATGACCTGGGGACATGGTTTCTACTGGCTGGGCATTCTGCCCCTGTCGTAGCCGCCTTTACTTAGCCCGCCCATCCTGCCTGGTACAAGGGACCTACATTTTAACGTCGAATCCGAACCACAGTACCGTCCTGGCGTATTTCACCTCATACAGCATACTGCGCCGGGTGTTAATGCCGGGTTGAGTGTCTATAAAAATCCTCGCCGAGATAGGGACTCGAACCGGGGACCTTTCCATCTCCAGTCAGACGCCCTAACCACTTAGCCAGCAGACCGCTTAGCCTTAGTGGCTTACAATTAATAACAAACCATTGTCCTCTGACAAATATTTAATGAACATTTATTTCGCAAATAATAAATATTGAGGTCTATAATCCAGATAAAAACTATCCTATCTTTTAAGTTGGACTAAATTACACACATTAAGCCAAATTTCATCTAAATCGGTTATGTAGTTTCGGAGTTCATCCCGGACGAACATCGTGACACGAGATTTTTATATATATAAAGATTAATACATGACACCTCTTTCTTGAAACACATCATAATCAAGATAAAATGTCGCATGGCATATAAGAAGCGGCGAGCAAAGTGCAATGCTACCGGGGCCCGCCAACCAGTGAAAATATTCTTAATGCGTGTCTCTTCTATGCATACTTTGTGATGTTAATCCACGTTTACTTCTTCTACGCGTGACGCAAGACCTAATCTCTTCTGAAATAGTTGTTCTCTGAAGAAAGGTGTGGTTAGTTATAATCATTAGAGATAAAGCAGACAGTCAATGAAATTTTCATTGGTTTGCGGAGTGAAGCATTGCATAAATCTCAGTGGATACTATTAAAAAGCTTCGCTTACACCGCCGTCGATCAGTTATATGGGTCTTATTGTATACAGACACTCTTCTGCTTCACTAAAGCAGAGTAAAATCATCAACACATTAGTTAAACTTAATTCAGTATCTGCGACATAACATTCATCATATTTGTGGTGTGGTCTCTCAAACGCTTGGATGGTTCCATTTATTCTGGGTCGGCGCATTTCACTACTTTTATGTGTCTCCTGTACTCATAAAATGTGGCATCTGTGTTAAATGCATAGATCCTGTAGCAAATCTTCTTTGGCTGAAGACATGACTTCGGTGTTAATAGAAACAATCTTTAACTGTGGCTCTTACTAGGGCTCGAACGTTGATGTTTCTGGTGTGTACGCTGATGATCGTGCTCTAGCCTCACAGAGCACAAAGCTTGAAGTTGTAGAAAGAAAATTTTCTGGTGCCCTTGAAGGCCTATCAAGCTATTATGTGGAAAATCACTTAAGATCTAGCCCTTCAAAAACTGAAATGTGTGCCTTTCACCTGAAAAAAAAAGGAAAGCTCACGTAATTTGAAAGTAATGTTGTCAGGTATCGAACTGCAGATACTGAACACACCAAAATATCTGGGAGTGACACTCAATAGAACTCTTACATATAAGAAGCACTGCATGAATTGCGAAATGAAAAACTCTACAAGAAACAACTTACGGCGCAAACTAGTTGGATCACATTGGGGCACTCAACCACAAACTATTCGTTCATCAGCAATGGCCATTTGTTACTCTGTAGCAGAATATGCATGCCCAGTTTGGTTATCATCATCTCAAGCCAAACAGCTGGATGTAGCCCTCAATAATACCTGTCGACTAGTAACAGGCTGCCTAAAGCCTACACCAGTTGACAGGCTTTACCAGATTTTGGGGATTACACCACACAGTATCTGGAGAGAAGTGACAGCGAACAAGGAGAGGTCAAAAACAGAACAGGGTAGCAATCATCCACGGCACTGCCATACACCATCAGCCCAGTGACTCAAGTCCAGAAAAAGCTTCTTGAGAACGACGCGGGAACTAATTGGATCAGCTGAAAAGGCAAAAGTACAGTTGTGGAAAATGAAGGTCCCTAACATCTCAGGACCACTGACAGTTGCAAAGCGCTTGCCACCAGGTCACACAGACGACTGGAACGTCTGCGACTGCGAACAGGAGTGGGCACGTCCAAGGAAAATCTAGTGAAATGGGGTTATACTAATGCTACAAGTGTTAAGTGCGAGTGTGGTGAGGACCAAACAATGAACCATATGCTCCAGTGCCCTATGTGCCCATCATCCTGCAAGAAAGATAATTTGTTTGAAGCAACATCGAATGCACTTGAGGTTACGAAGTACTGGGTGAAATGTTTTTAAAGATTTTAATTTACACAATGTTTTTAACTGAGTATTTTGATGTTTATGATTCGAGAATAATAATAATATCATTCATCATACCTTTAAAGGTATGAACCAGCACATGTATACATTCCACATTAATAATCTTGGTTTCCGGCATTAAATATGTTAAATATTAATCATAATCATTTTCAAATGTTCTTCGTCAGTTAACTCTGCTTCAGTAAAAAATGATCATTTGTTCAGTTGACAGTAATGACTGTTCAGATTGATTATGAAAATCTCGCCTGGAGGTCGATGAACTGCGACATCTGCATGATCTCTGTTTATGACAGAAAAATGCAGGCTGAATTTACTTTAATAGAATTAAAAGAATAAAAGACCTAACAAGATAACTAGAAATGTCTTCATAACAAGTCAGCAATTAAAGTTTAATTTTTACTTCTCTTCTTTGCCTGAACATTTTTAGGACTTTTTTATTTGCATCTTATACAAATTAGTAGAACGTCCTTAGGATAAACAGTCGCACAGACGTTTCAGAGTTCTGAGTATTATGGGTAATTGTTACCCAAAACATCGTACGCAGCTGCGTTTAGAGCAACATTTTGTACGGGATGAAATGTGTATGGGTATTAGAGCTTACATCGAGTTTTTATTACCGTATAATGTCTGATAAGATATAAACACAATATTTATTAAAATTTATACAGTACTTGATATATACAGATAGGGATAGCGACTATTGTTTCTCACATAGCTCACCATGCGTCTCCATAACAACTCGCACAATTTATAATCAATTAAATAGATAATGTGCCTACAGAACGTAATTTTTTTTTCTAGCATACTTCTTGATACTGTTGTTCTTAAAGGTTGCCAACAGCCAAACAGTTTATACATTCTCGAGTGGAGATAATCGATAGGTAGGGTAAACAGTTGCAGGATTTTATTAACGATTTGTTAAATTACGCGTATATTAAATGCTGTTAATCCAAATGTTGGCAGCATAAGAGGAGTGACAGTGCAGTGATATTGATTGGTAAGTTGGCCAATCTCCCTGTGTCTAGTGTGATCCGTGCGTGTTGTCATACACTTTAAAGAAGTTTTATGGTTAAAATATTATTATTTTTCTAAAAAGTGGAGGAAGTGAACACTGTGATAACTAACTTGCTTAACTAAAATAGGTATTTATGGTTTAACAGTACAGTAGAGTGTACGTTGGTAGTTAGTGGCTTTAGTATTTTGTAGCAGAACAAGTGTGTAAAGGGTCTAGTAAACGGATCAGTACATAAGTTCCTAGAGTTTGTGACAGTTATCGGATCTTACATTAAATTGAGTGTGAGTAGACTTTGGGCAGATAGTTGGGGATTGTTTAATTAAGCTTTGATTTATTCATATGTAGCAGAGTTTACTGGTACTGTTCCAGGTCAATGGTATACTATTGTCGTCACAGTTATCGGTATTACAGTAGGTATTGTGTGGGTAGTCTGGTTTAACTGTCCCAAATTAGAGTCTGGTAGAATGGAAAGCTGCTCTATTCAGTAATATTATATAAAAAGTAATATCGTATTTTAATCTCTAATAGATTTTTTTTTTACTTTTTGCTTTACGCCTCGTCGACGGCTAAGGTCATTAGAGGCGGGATGGGACTGGGAACAAGGAACGGGAAGGAATTCGGCCATGGCCTTTTTGAAGGAAGCATCCCGGCATTCGCCTGAAGTGATTTGGGTAAACCATGGAAAACCCAAATCTGGATGCCCGGACGGGGATTCGAACCTGCGTTCTCCCGAATACGAGGCCAGAACGTTAACCATTCACCCACCACGCTCGGTAATCCCTAATAGAGTATTGTTCCTAATTTAAATTTGTTTAGTAGTTACTTGAAGTATTTGGGAAAAATAATCTCTGGAAAGTGTGGCACCTGTCGTAGGAACATGAAGAATGGTGTGGGATGCAGTGAGTGTAAGATGGAGTTTAATTTGATGTGTAGTGGAGAGGGAACATGAGAAATAAATGAGGCTCTCCCATGGTTTTGTCCACTTTGCATTAGGAATGAAAGGATCAGGGAGAGAGATGAAACGGTCAGAGAGTTGTGGAAAAGGGTCAGGGCCCTTAAGGCACGGCCTGTGTACGCTTGGGATGCGGTGGGTCAGCTTTCAGAGGCTTTGCCTGTGGAGGCCCATCCTGTGGGGGACCAGGCTTTTGAGGCTCAGCCTATAGAGAAAGAGATGGTGAGTATAGAGAGGAGAGTGAGAAGGATGGTTTGGAGCTGATAACAGGTCGTAGGGGAAATGGGTTTAACAGGATGAAGAAACCAGACATTACAAAAGTTGTGAGGAAAAATAGGTTTGCTGTGTTACCAGAATCAGAAAGGGAAGAGACTCATATAATTGTAAGAGCAGATGAGGTGCAGCAGGATTATAGGAATAGGGGCGTGCTGGGAAAGAATAAGAAGAAAAGGGTTCTGCTGCTCGATAGTAGTCACGGGAGAGACGTAGGCCCTCTTTTGCAGGATTAGCTGGGCACAGGTTACCAGGTCACAGGTTTTCGCAAACCTATTACAAATTT
Source organism: Vandiemenella viatica (assembly GCA_031002005.1). Classification (NCBI taxonomy): domain Eukaryota; kingdom Metazoa; phylum Arthropoda; class Insecta; order Orthoptera; family Morabidae; genus Vandiemenella; species Vandiemenella viatica. The sequence goes on from CM061921.1 coordinate 191,060,977, forward strand.
ATGTCACGTAATTTAGATCAGTGACAGTGGGAGGTGCGAGGAAGAGTATTGATAGAAATGCTAATTATAGTATACAGAGTGACCTGAAGAAAGTGCTGAAGGAGGCACGGCACGCTAGGGTTGAGCTCATACAAGTTCTAATCCGCCATGACCAGCTGCAGTTGAACCACACTGTGATGTGGGATCGGAGGTGCTGATTGAAACAGCATTAGTTCTGTCGTGGGGGTTGTGCCTGTGGAGACCATTGGTAGGTGGTGTTTCACTAGCCATGGCCTATACAAAAATAGAAGGGACAAGGGTATACTTTCCGAGTTGTTAGCTAAGGCTGTAAAGAATCCAACTTCCAGTGATGACGGGGACAGGGCTGTGCCATTTTTAGGTTAGTGGCTGCAGGTGAGGGGATAAAAATAGGTATTCAAGGGGATACTGAGTGTGGATCCATAGTTAGAAAAATAATTATTGCTAAAGAAACAGATAAAGTTTATGAAACAATAACAGAGGGGGGCAGATCTGGGAAGGCGCATGGTATTGCTGAAAATATCACAAAGCCAGTGATAAGAGTGTTACTTACAAACTGTAGAAGTATAATGAACAAGGTAATGGAGTTTGTAAACGTATTAGAGTTACACGAAACACAAATAATTGTAGGGGTAGAGCTTGGTTAAAGGAAGTACTACTAGACAATGAGGTTTTTTCCCGATGGTTACAGAATGTACCGCAGATATAGAGGAGCAACTGGGGGAGGGGTATTCATACGGGGTAGCAAGGACTACTACAGTTCATTGGTGTTGAGTTACTTAGGGTAGACTTCTGGGGTAGTTAAAAGAAAAAGTGTGAGTGTTGGTTGCATACCGTAGTGGAAGAATGAATGACAAAGCTGAAGTTCTTAGGGAGAAACTAAATTCATATTAAGATTTCAGAAGTGAGTGTAGAATGGAAAGTATTGGTGGGGATTTAAACTTACCAGGTGTCAGCTGGGTAGAGAATAAGATTAATAACACAAGGGAACAGAGATTTGCAAATACCTTAATAAGAAAAGTAGGTTTTACACAAGTGATTGAGAAGAAAACAAGGGGACCAAACATTTGATATCTTCCTAATAAAGCCTAATCGGGTGTCACGTAAGTGAAGGAATAAGTGATCACAATGCGGTTCTGACGGATATGTGGGGTTTCAGTAAACCATTGGCCAGAACTGAAGTGGGTAGATAGGTACAATTATAGAAAATCACAAATTTCAGAATTGAAAAGATATTTATGGGATAGTTTCAGCAAATGGAAGAAAGGCACAACTACAGTGGAGTATAAGTGGGAAGAGTTCAAGAAGATAATATAAAAGGGTAAATAAAGGTAAATACTCAACCTATATACTATAACAGGCAGGTGAGAAGGTTAAATAGGTGGGTGGAATGAGAACATAACAGAGTTAAGGAGCAGCAAAGCAGTAGGGAATTTCGGAACAACTAAACAAGAAATTAATAATGTCGAAGTAACTGGCTAAAGATGAGTTTATAAAGAATACTAGCTGACCCGGTCACGCGTTGCTGTGACTTACTAATTATAGTACGTTGGATTAATGTTATTCTAAACTTCCTCAAGTAGTCAAATTAATATTCACTAATAAAGAAAAAAACATTGTAGTCGATTTGGAAATTCAAATGTAATTGGTAAAGAGTTACGGAGAGTTGAAATTAAGGACAAACGATCATAAAAAAATTTAATTTACATTTCATTACAAATTACTTAATTGAAATTATATAAAAATTGATATTTATAAAATAAATAAAAATTATTTTTTATTTATTTATATAAACTGAAATTTCAGTTATATCTTCAGTCATACTGTTTTTATATTTTCCCCACAAACTCGAAGATTGTGTTGGATAACATGTTGTCAAAATAATTGCAAACAGTTTGAAGAATACTATTCGGCGTGGCTGTCAACGCAGCATCAGCAAGTGTCAGGTCCCAATAATTGTTGTCTACCAGCAGCTACAACTCGTGACATGCATCTTGACATGTATTGAACACTTGACATGTATTGAACACTCGACCATTAAATGTTCGTAAACATTCGAAAGAAGCTGGTCCGGGAACATTCACCAATAACAAATGCTGAAAGAAACATTCACGTTGTTTTGGATTCACTGTGGAAAGTCTTTGCTTTGAATATGCCTGCGATCGAAGGATGTGGTTCTCCTTGTTTATGTGGCTACCATTTTTTACCTAATTTGTTTCATGAAAAATAGCTTGGAACATCGGTATATAATAATGTTTTTGCGAATTGGCGGAACACATCAGATTTTTGACACAATGTGAAAAATTCAGTTTGTGGTTTGTCGTTTTTGGTGGCTCAAGTATTCTTTGGAAAATATTTTCTTCGGTGAAATATACACGTTGACCGTTTTCAAGATGTATTGCAAGATGGTGGATGGAAGGGTCTCTTTCATGGGTGCGATAACTAAAAATATGCCAGATAGTTTCGTTGCTGCTGATGTATCTACCTATTTGGTATTGTGTTATTTCGTCATTTTTATTACATTTTGACTTCAAATACGGCAAAATCACTGCCTTTATTAACATATTTGCAAAGGTACTTAATGTATTTTACAGAACTGCAAAACTCGACATTAATATGAGCCT
>CM061921.1:191064618-191086891 GCA_031002005.1 Vandiemenella viatica
TATTCGGCTGATCATACGCTGAAGGAGCATCTGATAGGTTAGACACTCCTTCCCTTTCTTTTTGCACGTTTTACCTCTCTTCGCACATGGGATGCATACAGGAGCAATGTTTTTCTTTTTGCATTGGTCTTTCTTGTGTCCAGTCGCACCGCAGTGGCCGCATGTTGAGTCAGCTTGCTGACAGTGCTTGCTGACATGACCCCAATCACAGCACCTTACACAGTTCGGTACTGTAATGTAATCCTTAGCCGTCACAGCTGAAAATTCAATGAATATTTTTTTCTGTTCCAACAACATATTTCTAACTTTTCCACTACATCCATTACATGATGGACGGTAGCCTTATTTCTCGGACCTGTTTTAAATCTTGGTTTGAAACCTTCTACGAAATCAGTTCTGGCTGCTTTGTCTTCAAAATTTGCTCATAAACAATATCTCTCAATTTCTCTGTATCGATGGAGACTGGTATATCATATAGAATGACTAACGGCTTCCGCTTCCTGGGTAATTCGCATCTCATGTCAGTATTAAGGGTCTGGTTGTCTAGAATTTTCTTTGCATCCTGCGCGGTGTTTGTCTCAACAATTACAGCTTGCTTTGTTGTCCTGACTCTGTTTATTTTTATTTTATCTTTCTGCGGCCTTAGTATCGTAGTGACTTTCTCCGCCACTTGTTTAGGCGTCTCCCCTTTTTTAGAAGAAATGAACACTGCACAAGTCGCTGTTGGGGTTATCATACTTTTTGGTGTGTGCCTTCCACCAGTAGCTGCGACAGTAGCATAGCTATGTATGGGTTGCACACCCCCGCTTTCCTTAATTTCTTGTCTTAGTCTATTATTTTCGTTGATTAACTCCTTCAGTCTTCCCTCCATATGAGATACAGCGACTGCCCAGGACGCAAACTTATCCTTTAGCTCTCTTAGTTTTTGCTCTGATAATTTTTGGCCATGGATCTCATTTAGGTATTTAACTAGCTCCTCGTACCTCTCTCCAAATGCAAAAGGAATTGCATTTGGAACGCAGTCACTAGTATCGCTTGTCGTATTCATTCCGTTACTGAGCTCCATCTGCGACTCCTAATATGTGGGTTCATCACAAACTAAATCCATTTTGTTATCCTGCAGGCCAATTCTCAAGGCCGGAGCCTCGCTGGATCTATCTCACAATATAGCAATTATTCACAGTACCTGTACAATGCTGAAGCTGCAATGGCAGGCGTATCCGGACACTGGTAGAAACACAGAAACCACAAAACCCAAAACCAACACTGCAACAACACTACATACACTGCTAAGTCGGAGCGCACAGCACGACACGTCCGCTCACTCCGAGCGTCAACAAGCGTCCATTAGTTAGCTATAGTGGGATTGTCATTTCTTAAAATTAGAAGAGGTCAATGAAGCAGAAATATGTATTTGTGGCTGCTGAGGTAACAGCTGTTAGAGGAGGACACAATGTCGTTAATGTTTTTTAGTATCTCTATGTTAATATAGATAATAAGATTCAAAATGACAATAGAAAGGAAAGTCTGTTTCTTGAGAACAATTTAGTTCAAAGAAATGAGAGTAAGGTCAGCCAGAACGAGGAATAGGCCCAAATGTTCTGTTCAGAATTACTAATGGTGATGATGATAAAGAAATAATAAAGTACAACCAGCATAGACTAACCATTTTACTTCCAAGATAGTTAAAAATGATTTGAATATAAGAACACAAGCCACATTTGGCAAAATAATGGATATTTTATATAATTTGGACAAGTCTATGAATTCTAAGTGTAATAGTTATTCGATAAGTATTAAACCTGAGGTATTTTACAGTGATGATGTCAGTGTCAAACAGGGGGTAGTTGAATTCCAGTCTAAAGAAAATGATAGTAAGAATGTAGATACAAATAGAAATAATGTTGAAACAAAACAAGTCTTGTCAAAAAAAAAAAAAAAACTGATGGTACTGCCAATATCCAACGTATAATTAGCATAGACATGCCTGTTAACGAACCAAAATTTGATAGGATTAGTGCTGATAATGTGTTAAATAGTAAATGAAAGATATTACACTACGAAACCACCCGCCTATTGTCACAGCGTAGGTACACAGAAATATTTGACTGATGACCATTTAAAAGACGTGCAAGTATCTGGTAGGGCAATTAAAACAGTAGTCCCTAAAGGATGAGTCTTGTGATTTTCTGGAATTACCCCGATTTCTGCCAATACAAAGCGTTGGCGTGCTTTTGAATAAGCCAATCAGAGTCAGGGGGCGTGGTCACTGACGTCACAATTGCGACTAGGTGGCAGCACCGTCCGATGCATGCCATGTGAAACTTCATCTCCGCTTGCGTCAGCCAAAGATACTCTACACCGTCACGCGATTCTCTTTCCATCACATAGCCCCGGGCTACTCAGACATGTTTGTACACTTCTGGGCATTTCCACGGACGAAGTTTGCACAGGTGCGCGCGTGACGTCAGCACTCTGAAATGTGGTCCGAGGGCCTTGTGTAAAGGCATTAGTGATCTACAAATATTTTCCGGTGTCTTAGCACGCCTTTGACGTCAGCACTCTGGTATGCGTCCTAGCATGCTAGGAGAAAGCGGCGATTGTTTGCCCGTGAGTCTGGAATTTCCGACAAGCAATGCAGATTGCGAAATACCTCCTTCACACTGCGAAACAGCTTGCGTGGTGTGTGTTTGACATTATCAATCGATAATGGAAGTACACATATCATCCACCATTATGGAAGCAGGTCTGTTATTTCTGTCATAGCTGGGCGTCTGGCGGACATTAGCAACCGACAAGGAAACTCAATTGTAGAGCGTCCAACACAGCGCTTGTGCTATAACAATCAACTATTTCCGAATTGTGTACAGAAACCTCAGGCTTGCAATTTACGAGCGAATTTCGTGTGGCGACAAGTATTCGTTCAGGTTGTCAGCATCCAGCCATCAGCGATCGACAAGGATTGCGGGTTGCGGCATAAGTCCATTACACCCGCCGATTGTCACAGCGTAGGTACACAAAAATATTTCAGCCCTCAACTAAGTACAGTAGAATATTATCTTCGGTTCAAGAAGAGGTATATATAGGAATGATATTGCATAACCTAGCAATTGTCGAATCTTAATCGAGTCATCCAAATTTCCGTTTATCAATGTGTTCCTAAAACACTTAGAAATTAGGCGTGTGTCTGTTCCGTTGGATCTTTATCTTAAGTCCTGAATGCGTCGCAACCTCCGCTGAAAAAATAATAAAAAGATACTGAAACAGAAGAAATTATTACTAGATGAGCATAATTTTTGTATGTCAATTATAGCAGTAAAAACTAAGAATCACTTGTCATTACCAGCATTACGTGTTTTATAAAAGAAAAATCGAAAATTTTGGTTTCATCTGGAGCGAACAGAAAAGCAGCTTGACGTATTAGAAATTAAGATACAGACGATTTGAAAGTGTAACTTTTTCGTTTACAATGTTATAATGAAATTACAACGGAATATGAACCATGGAAAGTCCTGTCATAGCTCGTATTTACATCTATACTCTGCAATTCACATAGTCGAAATTGGCAGAGGGTGTTTTGCATAAAAACTAACTCTAAGCATTCCAATCCCGAATAACACGATGAAATAAAGAATACATATAAACGTCAGTACAGTAATCACCCAATTCTATGGACTGCACACATATTTGAACCATTTTTTACCATATGTATGTAATTTAATTACCAATCCTAACAGTGGTCAACACCGAGCGTGGTGGGTGAGCATTCGGGAGGATATGGGTTCGAATGGCCATCCAGCCATCCAGATTTCGGTTTTCCATGGTCTCCTGAAATCACTCCAGGCGAATGGCGGGATGGAACCCTCAAAAGTTTATGGCCGAATTCCTCACCGTTCCTTGCCCCACATCCTTTTTCACCTCCAATGACGATGGAATCGACGAGGCACAAAGCCCAAAAATAAAAATCCTGATACTAGAATTTTGCACGGTAGTTAAAATTTCTCGTGTAGTGACAACAAAATGCCAGTAATAATACACGATCGACCTGAAGTTAACGACACCCGTGAGAAGGCTACCGTAATTGATTAACACCTAATTTTAAAAAAATATCATTCACAGACAAAGGTATGGAAAAAATAACCACTTTTTCGAGTTTTGGAACATGTCATATACTCTAACATTATGAAGCATCTATAAGAAAAAGAACTCAACAGCAGATCGGTGGATAATATACTCTGACATTTGGAGCAGGAACAGCAATAGCGGACCACGAACACAATGGTTCTCAATGGTCACTAACTATGCGACCTGGACCCATCTGGCACAGACTACATCGTTTCTCTCTAGTGATCCGGAGACGGCGAATAGTGTAAGGACAGAACAGCGTGTTAAAGACCTTAAATCCTGGTAAAAGTGTCTAGGAACCATATATGACATTCCGATAGCAAGCCTTGCCATATCTACTAAATTAACTTAGTCCACAACCCGTAGGTTGGTTGGATCCACCAAAGGAGGCATACTAAGCCATTTTATTGCTAAATGCTATATTTTCTTGTAAAATCTAGCTCAATTTTCTCATATGGGAAATAAGAAAAGCGATCACATGAGGGAGCAACGGTTAGCAATATTTTTGTCAGGAATTCGGAAATATTTGAAACTATTGTCCCCAGTAAACAATATATTGTAATCTATTGGCATAAATATGTAGATAATGTAATTTGCCTCCTAAATGAACCACCAGCACGCATAAAAGAATTTCACACAGACATAAACAGCATACACAAAATATCAGTTTTATTATAGAAAAAGAAACAAACAACCAACTACATTTCCTAGACATTACAGTCAAAACGATTTCAGCATTATAGGAAACCAATCAATACTGACATAATCATCCACAGAAGTTCCAATCACCCCTCAGTCACAAACAGGCAGCACTCAGATATATGTTACATAGGATGAATCAAATACCACTTTTTAAGAACATCTATAACAAGGAACTAAGCAACATAACACACATAGCTGTGAACAGTGGATACAATAGTAACACAGCAGAAAAGCTTAACCAAAGGATCAGAAAACAAACAAACAATAACATACACCAAACACCTAATGATCTCCACATAAAACTACAAACCATCACACAACAAGTCAAAAAATATTGGTACACAATGACATATCATCAAAACACAATCACACACAAGATAGCAAATGTATTCAGAAAAAAAGGGAATAGAACCAAGAACACTATCCAAAAACACCTCAACAGAAGTACGTTTACAAATAAACACCACCAATCTGGAATATACCAATTAACATGCCAACAGTGTAACATAGTATACATAGGACAAACAGCCATAAAATTTGAAACCAGATATAGGGAACATCTGAAAACTCTCATATGTACCAACCATTCAACATTCGCTGAACATTTGTTACAACATAATCATTCACACACCAACATACAAACAGATATGCAAATACTAAAAATTAATACTCACTACCAAGACATGTTAACTATTCAGGAAAACCTTCACATACAAAAAACATTCAATAACGGTTAAAAAAGTTATGAATGAGTATAAACACCTTACAAACCAAAACTTGTTCAAGACACTAAAACGGGAATAAATAGGACACATCCTGTAGTCAAACATACCACCACAGAACAGACATAGGTAATGACCATAGATTAAAAATAAGAAAAAGTTCAACAACACATAATCTTTGGCTCACGGTGGATGTCAACTACAATAAAAGTTTATATACAGTTCGTAGCCAGAAAATTCGCTGGAATGCATCCTAGAAAAACTTTGGACAGTAGTGGTAACGAAAGAAAAGTAGCTGGTGTGGAAATACGAACTTGCGTGTGTTAATGCATGTTGTAAACTATATGTACCATGTTAGTACGTAATATGAGATAACTGAATAAGAATCAAGTAACATTTATATTATACATATATATATATATATGAGTGTGTGTGTGTGTGTGTGTGTGTGTGTGCTTATATGCTTACCTAGGGAACTGAAGATGTCTTTGGAGCATAGTTGAGATTACCCCAAATCAGTGTGGCTTCATGAAAGGCATTGGGACGATCGATGCTATTCACGCCACATGTCTTCTAATGGAAAGCCACCTTGAAAAGAGAAAGCCATTGCTTTTTTTTTTTGATCGTGATAAAATCCTTCAATAAGGTACCTCGTGATCTATTCTGGTAAGCACTAAGATAGCATTAGAGGTATATGGTAAATGGATCCTGCTTCCATATCAGAATGTCACCAGCTATTTTCTATGGGCTGCAGGAAATTCCGCAACTTTTAGTACAAGAGTTGGTGTTTATCAGGGATTGGCTTTGTCTCTGCTCCTGCTTATACTCTGTCTCGACACCATTGCAGTAGAATTGCTCGTTCCACACCACAATTCTAATGATATTAGGGTAGCTTGCAAGTCGCGTCAAGAATTGAAATAACAATTCCAACGATGTAAAATGTCCCTTGACAAACACGGCATATGACTAAATGGACGGAATAACAAGTAAATGGAGTGTGGTGTTACAAGTAATGGATCTTTTAATATCGACGGCGTTAAACTCTTTAATTCATCTTAGTTCAAAAAACTGCGAACACCAATGTGATCGGATAGAGAGTCGCTCCCAGACGTCTGAAAGAGAGTCAACACAGCCTAGATGAAGTGGCGTCAGGTCACAGAAGTCCTTTTCGACCGGAAGGTGCCACTGTTCCTTAAATCAAGGTTTACAGAACCATCGTTCGACCAATGGCAATGTATGGAACAGAATTTTGGCCAGTCACGAAAAGACGTGAACAACAGCTGCATGTCATCGAAATGAAGATGATTCGCTTGCCACAAATACTTACTAGATTGGACCGCATCAGTAATTAGAACGTTCAGGCGGCATTTGGTGTGGTTCCAATCCCTGAGAAAATGCTGGAGGGTCGTCTGCAACAGTACAGTCATGTACTGCGCAACAAAGACGCTTCAGTTCCAAGAAGTGCACTCGATATAAGACCACAGGGCCAAAAACTACGAGGGAGTCCCAGGAAGCGCTGGCTGGATACCTTGCGGAAGGACATGCGAGTAGTCAGTGACTCACCTGAAGATACACAAGATCGGCACAAACGGAAGGTGAAGTCCAGTAAAGCACACCATTCAATGCGGGATAAATGCTAGAAAGAAGAAGAAGAGTATTACAGGATGCAGACAACAAGGAGAAATTAAACAATTATTACTGTGAAACTGAAAATGTATTAAGTACTAAAATACAAAAAAATAGTGTTTTTAAATGTCAAGTTGGTAAATAAAATATTAAGGTTTGGTGTAAATTGCCAACTTCTAAAGCCAGTGTATTCACGGCTAATTGATTGGCTGCAGAATCAGTTAAAAAGAACAAAACAATTGGTCTATTTGTATTCCAATGTTTATAAAATCTAAAAAAAAAACTTCTTTTCTGATTAGGCATGGAAAACAAAAACTAAATAGTCTTGGACAGAAAGACTACTCTTGTCTAATCATATTAACAAGACACTAGTAAGAACGAAGTTCAGAACGTTAGCTTAATATTAAATGGCTCTGCTTGTATTTTCGGAAAAGTTATAAAAACTTGTAGTAGTACACACATAAAAGCAACGGAAAGTAAATGAGAGAATATAGGGCACAGCAATGAATATTTCGATGTGTTGTGCATATTTTCACAACACAGGAAAACCTGACTGAGCCTGTCGTTCGCTAGGATGTCCGTTTTAATCCTCATGTAACCATACTGACTTCGAAATCACTCCTTGATTATAACGGAAGTGTCTACATTTTACGAAAAATGCATTCTGACGCTTTAGAACACTTTAATTTAAGATTGATAATCCCAGACCATCACTTTCTCAGTATCATTTGGTAGATAATTTTCAGTCAGGTTGAAATTCTATTCCGAAGAGTGTTGTATGATTGAAGCAGCTAGTTTATCTCCTATAGTAATTTCTCCTAACCTCGGTTAGACATCACTTTTCAGGACTTCAGTAAGGTATTCACTGCTATCGTAGCGGGCTAACAAACATTTTTGTTTTGTGTTTATCACTTTACTGATAGCTGCCTTGAGTCTGGCTAAGGCGTCTCACTGAAGATCGAAAAATCTCCTGTCCCGGCAGGGTTTCTTTGTAGACCCAACCTTCACCTCAGGCACATCTTGTTGTGTAATGTGAAGTACGCCAGAACACATCCACAGTTCGGATTCCACGCTATACTTTACGTCCCATTTATCCGGTAGAATTACCATGTTAGGTTAGGTAAAGTGTAAAGAAACTGGCCCATACTACTTCCAGTACCTCCTTTGGGAGGGTCCAACCAAATTTCGGGTTTAATAACAAACTTAAATTTCTTCACTTTACTGCTCATCGACGCCGAGGTAGGAATTCGGCCACGCTCATTTGAAGGAACAGTTTTGGAGTTTGGGGGTAGTGATTTCAAGAAACCTCGTAAAATTGAGATATGAATTAGCAGATGGTTTTTCAAACCCATTTCTCAGTAAACTCAGGCATTGAGTGAAAAATAAGAGCTTAGAATCCATTTAGTGAATTTTAACTAACCAATGTAATAATTATATAACAGTTGAATATCAATTTACCCCCAAAAATCAGTAAATAAAGGGAACACTTCTGTTATTAAGTAGAATGATTCCCTTAAGAGTGGGCACGTTCGAGCTACTGTATACGACCAATTACAAGCGCGACGCATGATATTTTCATATTATCAGTTTTACTCCCAATGTCCATTTCATCCAGAAATAACTTTCATGTACCCCACTATCCGAGATTCACATCTAGCATCCATGAATTATGACCTTGGGAAGTCTTGCTATAGTTCCTTGGTCAGTTAGACAACGTTTTAACATGCACGGCAGTATTTTGTCGCTGTAAGGCGACTCGTCTTTGAACACTCAGCAATCTGCATTTTTTTTTTCGTGTGTGGAGGCCTCATTGCTCCTTTACTTCACGACAAAAATGCCGCTTTAAATACCTTGGTATTCTTTCTATGTGGCACACAAAATGCCGACCTAACTCGTTTTTGGAGGCACATATCCCTTGTAAACATATCATTTGATATGTCATTGTGCTGACCAGGTGCATGGCCTGTCAACAATGCATTAATATAATTTAGCGACAGTGGAACAATGTATACAAAAGCCTGACCTAACTGGGATTACCGAAAATGCATCCATCAATATGGCAGCAGCGCCACGGGGTTTCATACTATTACGCTGATCTGTGCTTACCCTAATTTGCATAACAACATACAGGAAAGACGGTTCCTTTGCTTAACAGCAAACTTCTGCTATTCTACTACTCTCCTTGGTAGCACTGTGGAATCGGTTTAGTAGTACATTAAAGCATGACACCTCTTACTTGAAACACAACATAATCATGATAAAATGTCGCATGGCATATAAGAAGCGGCGAGCAAAGTGCAATGCTACCGGGGCCCGCCAACCAGTGAAAATATTCTTAATGCGTGTCTCTTCTATGCATACTTTGTGATGTTAATCCACGTTTACTTCTTCTACGCGTGACGCAAAACCTAATCTCTTCTGAAATAGTTGTTCTCTGAAGAAAGGTGTGGTTAGTTATAATCATTAGAGATAAAGCAGACAGTCAATGAAAAATTTTCATTGCTTTGCGGAGTGAAGCATTGCATAAATCTCAGTGGATACTATTAAAAAGCTTCGCTTACACCGCCGTCGATCAGTTATATGGGTCTTATTGTATACAGACACTCTTCTGCTTCACTAAAGCAGAGTAAAATCATCAACACAGAAGTTAAACTTAATTCAGTATCTGCGACATAACATTCATCATATTTGTGGTGTGGTCTCTCAAACGCTTGGATGGTTCCATTTATTCTGGGTCGGCGCATTTCACTACTTTTATGTGTCTCCTGTACTCATAAAATGTGGCATCTGTGTTAAATGCATAGATCCTGTAGCAAATCTTCTTTGGCTGAAGACATGACTTCGGTGTTAATACAAACAATCTTTAACTGTGGCCCTTATTAGGGCTCGAACGTTGATGTTTCTGGTGTGTACGCTGATGATCGTGCTCTAGCCTCACAGAGCACAAAGCTTGAAGTTGTAGAAAGAAAATTTTCTGGTGCCCTTGAAGGCCTATCAAGCTATTATGTGGAAAATCACTTAAGATCTAGCCCTTCAAAAACTGAAATGTGTGCCTTTCGCCTAAAAAAAAAAAAAAAAAAAAAAAAAAAGGAAAGGTAACGTAATTTGAAAGTAATGTTGTCAGGTATCGAATTGCAGACATCGAACACACCAAAATATCTGGGAGTGACACTCAATAGAACTCTTACATATAAGAAGCACTGCATGAATTGCGAAATGAAAAACTCTACAAGAAACAACTTACGGCGCAAACTAGTTGCATCACATTGGGGCAGTCAACCACAAACTATTCGTTCATCAGCAATGGCCATTTGTTACTCTGTAGCAGAATATGCATGCCCAGTTTGGTTATCATCATCTCAAGCCAAACAGCTGGATGTAGCCCTCAATAATACCTGTAGACTAGTAACAGGCTGCCTAAAGCCTACACCAGTTGACAGGCTTTACCAGATTTTGGGGATTACACCACCCAGTATCTGGAGAGAAGTGACAGCGAACAAGGAGAGGTCAAAAACAGAACAGGCTAGCAATCATCCACGGCACTGCCATACACCATCAGCCCAGTGACACAAGTCCAGAAAAAGCTTCTTGAGAACGACGCGGGAACTAATTGGATCACCTGAAAAGGCAAAAGTACAATTGTGGAAAATGAAGGTCCCTAACATCTCAGGACCACTGACAGTTGCAAAGCGCTTGCCACCAGGTCACACAGACGACTGGAACGTCTGCGACTGCGAACAGGAGTGGGCACGTCCAAGGAAAATCTAGTGAAATGGGGTTATACTAATGCTACAAGTGTTAAGTACGAGTGTGGTGAGGACCAAACAATGAACCATATGCTCCAATGCCCTATGTGCCCATCATTCTGCAAGAAAGATAATTTGTTTGAAGCAACATCGAATGCACTTGAGGTTACGAAGTACTGGGTGAAATGTTTTTAAAGATTTTAATTTACACAATGTTTTTAACTGTGTATTTTGATGTTTATGATTCGAGAATAAGAATAATATCATTCATCATACCTTTAAAGGTATGAACCAGCACATGTATATATTCCACATTAATAATCTTGGTTTCCGGCATTAAATATGTTAAATATTAATCATAATCATTTTCAAATGTTCTTCGTCAGTTAACTCTGCTTCAGTAAGAAATGATCATTTGTTCAGTTGACAGTAATGACTGTTCAGATTGATTATGAAAATCTCGCCTGGAGGTCGATGAACTGCGACATCTGCATGATCTCTGTTTATGACAGAAAAATGCAGGCTGAATTTACTTTAATAGAATTAAAAGAATAAAAGACCTAACAAGATAACTAGAAATGTCTTCATAACAAGTCAGCAATTAATGTTTAATTTTTACTTCTCTTTTTTCCCTGAACATTTTAGCACTTTTTTATTTGCATCTTATACAAATTAGTAGAACGTCCTCAGGATAAACAGTCGCACAGACGTTTCAGAGTTCTGAGTATTATGGGTAATTGTTACCCATAATACATCGTACGCAGCTGCGTTTAGAGCAACATTTTGTACGGGATGAAATGTGTATGGGTATTAGAGCTTACATCGAGTTTTTGTTACCGTATAATGTCTGATAAGATATAAACACAATATTTATTAAAATTTATACAGTACTTGATATATACAGATAGGGATAGCGACTATTGTTTCTCACATAGCTCACCATGCGTCTCCATAACAACTCGCACAATTTATAATCAATTAAATAGATAATGTGCCTACAGAACGTAATTTTTTTTTTCTAGCATACTTCTTGATACTGTTGTTCTTAAAGGTTGCCAACAGCCAAACAGTTTATACATTCTCGAGTGGAGATAATCGATAGGTAGGGTAAACAGTTGCAGGATTTTATTAACGATTTGTTAAATTACGCGTATATTAAATGTTGTTAATCCAAATGTTGGCAGCATAAGAGGAGTCACAGTGCAGTGATATTGATTGGTAAGTTGGCCAATCTCCCTGTATCTAGTGTGATCCGTGCGTGTTGTCATACACTTTAAAGAAGTTTTTATGGTTAAAATATTATTATTTTTCTAAAAAGTGGAGGAAGTGAACACTGTGATAACTCACTTGCTTAACTAAAACAGGTATTTATGGTTTAACAGTACAGTAGAGTGCACGTTGGTAGTTAGTGGCTTTAGTATTCTGTAGCAGAACAAGTGTGTAAAGGGTCTAGTAAACCGATCAGTACACAAGTTCCTAGAGTTTGTGACAGTTATCGGATCTTACATTAAATTGAGTGTGAGTAGACTTTGGGCAGATAGTTGGGGATTGTTTAATTAAGCTTTGATTTATTCATATGTAGCAGAGTTTAGTGGTACTGTTCCAGGTCAATGGTATACTATTGTCGTCACAGTTATCGGTATTACAGTAGGTATTGTGTGGGTAGTCTGGTTTAACTGTCCCAAATTAGAGTCTGGTAGAATGGAAAGCTGCTCTATTCAGTAATATTATATAAAAAGTAATATCGTATTTTAATCTCTAATAGATTTTTTTTTTTTTTACTTATTGCTTTACGCCTCGTCGACGGCTAAGGTCATTGGAGGCGGGATGGGACTGGGAACAAGGAACGGGAAGGAATTCGGTCATGGCCTTTTCAAGGAAGCATCCCCGCATTCGCCTGAAGTGATTTGGGTAAACCATGGAAAACCCAAATCTGGATGCCCGGACGGGGATTCGAACCTGCGTTCTCCCGAATACGAGGCCAGAACGTTAACCGTTCACCCACCACGCTCGGTAATCCATAATAGAGTATTCTTCCTAATTTAAATTTGTTTAGTAGTTACTTGAAGTATTTGGGAAAAATAATCTCTGGAAAGTGTGGCACCTGTCGTAGGAACATGAAGAATGGTGTGGTATGCAGTGAGTGTAAGAAGGAGTTTAATTTGATGTGTAGTGGAGAGGGAACATGGGAAATAAATGAGGCTCTCCCATGGTTTTGTCCACTTTGCATTAGGAATGAAAGGATCAGGGATAGAGATGAAACGGTCAGAGAGTTGTGGAAAAGGGTCAGGGCCCTTAAGGCACGGCCTGTGGACGCTTGGGATGCGGTGGGTCAGCTTTCAGAGGCTTTGCCTGTGGAGGCCCATCCTGTGGGGGACCAGGCTTTTGAGGCTCAGCCTATAGAGAAAGAGATGGTGAGTATAGAGAGGAGGGCGAGAAGGATGGTTTGGAGCTGATAACAGGTCGTAGGGGAAATGGGTTTAACAGGATGAAGAAAAATAGGTTTGCTGTGTTACCAGAATCAGAAAGGGAAGAGACTCATATAATTGTAAGAGCAGATGAGGTGCAGCAGGATTATAGGAATAGGGGCGTGCTGGGAAAGAATAAGAAGAAAAGGGTTCTGCTGCTCGATAGTAGTCACGGGAGAGACGTAGGCCCTCTTTTCCAGGATTAGCTGGGCACAGGTTACCAGGTCACAGGTTTTCGCAAACCTATTACAAATTTATGTCACGTAATTTAGATCAGTGACAGTGGGAGGTGCGAGGAAGAGTATTGATAGAAATGCTAATTATAGTATACAGAGTGACCTGAAGAAAGTGCTGAGGTTGAGCTCATACAAGTTCTAATCCGCCATGACCAGCTGCAGTTGAATCACACTGTGATGTGGGATCGGAGGTGCTGATTGAAACAGCATTAGTTCTGTCATGGGGGTTGTGCCTGTGGAGACCATTGGGGGGTGGTGTTTCACTAGCCATGGCCTATACCAAAATAGAAGGGACAAGGGTATACTTTCCGAGTTGTTAGCTAAGGCTATAAAGAATCCTACTTCCAGTGATGACGGGGACAGGGCTGTGCCTTTTTTAGGTTAGGGGCTGCAGGTGAGGGGATAAAAATAGGTATTCAAAGGGATACTGAGTGTGGATCCATAGTTAGAAAAATAATTATTTCTAAAGAAACAGATAAAGTTTATGAAACAATAACAGAGGGGGGCAGATCTGGGAAGGCGCATGGTATTGCTGAAAATATCACAAAGCCAGTGATAAGAGTGTTACTTACAAACTGTAGAAGTATAATGAACAAGGTAATGGAGTTTGTAAACGTATTAGAGATATACGAACCACAATAATTGTAGAGGCAGAGCTTGGTTAAAGGAAGTACTACTAGACAATGAGGTTTTTTCCCGATGGTTACAGAATGTACCGCAGATATAGAGGAGCAACTGGGGGAGGGGTATTCATACGGGTTAGCAAGGACTACTACAGTTCATTGGTGCTGAGTTACTTAGGGTAGACTTCTGGGGTAGTTAAAAGAAAAGTGTGAGTGTTGGTTGCATACCGTAGTGGAAGAATGAATGACAAAGCTGAAGTTCTTAGGGAGAAACTAAATTCATATTAAGATTTCAGAAGTGAGTGTAGAATGGAAAGTATTGGTGGGGATTTAAACTTACCAGGTGTCAGCTGGGTAGAGAATAAGATTAATAACACAAGGGAACAGAGATTTGCAAATACCTTAATAAGAGAAGCAGGTTTTACACAAGTGATTGAGAAGAAAACAAGGGGACCAAACATTTGATATCTTCCTAATAAAGCCTAATCGGGTGTCACGTAAGTGAAGGAATAAGTGATCACAATGCGGTTCTGACGGATATGAGGGGTTTCAGTAAACCAGTGGCCAGAACTGAAGTGGGTAGATAGGTACAATTATAGAAAATAACAAATTTCAGAATTGAAAAGATATTTATGGGATAGTTTCAGCAAATGGAAGAAAGGCACAAGTACAGTGGAGTATAAGTGGAAGAGTCCAAGAAGATAATATAAAAGGGTAAATAAAGCTAAATACTCAACCTATATACTATAACAGGCAGGTGATAAGGTTAAAGAGGTGGGTGGAATGAGAACATAACAGAGTTAAGGAACAGCAAAGCAGTAGGGAATTTCGGAACAACTAAACAAGAAATTAATAATGTCGAAGTAACTGGCTAAAAATGAGTTTATAAAGAATATTATTGGTGCAGGGGAATACTGTCTGACGCATCTAGAAATTTCAATGGCTATATCGGAAAGCTGCGGGGAAGAGAGAGTCTTATGACGATTATAGATAAGGATGGAGATGAATTAAGTATGGATTTAAAAAAGGTAGATATATTAAGTAACTGGTTTAGTGAGACCATTAGGGACTATGATTCAACAATGGTAGGGGGTATATCAAAAAACGAGCCCATTCGCACAAATTTAAGTAAACAGACTAGAAACTTCGAAATTCATCATGAAGATAACATGAAGGAACTAAGGAATCTAAAAAAGCGGAAAGGGGCCGTTGAGCATAATACTACTAAGGATGTCTTAAAGAGAGCAGGATGCGACATTGTACCTAATCTTGAACCATTGTTGCCTACCAGATGTCTGGAAAAGAGTGATATTCATAGCGGTCCATAAAGGAGAGGTGACAAATAGGGTAGAAAACTACAGGTCAATCACCTTGACATCAGTGGTAGAAAAATGAATGATGAGATTAATATGCAAGCATATTAGTCCTGTCTGTGAGGTACACAAATGGTTTCATATCAGAAACATGGGTTTAGGCAAGGATACTCATGCTAAACTTAATTGTAAGCTATATGCAAGATATTTCTGATGAATTGGACAGCGGAGGTCAAATTAATTGTGTAGCACTAAATCTTTCAAAGCCTTTTGACAGGTTGAGCCATAAAATGGTGCTAAGTAAGGTAAAAACTGTTGGAGATGATGAAAAGGTGATTTTCCGGATTGAAGAATTTTTAAAAGGTAGATATCAAACAGTTAGGGTAGAAAATGCAGTATCAAAAGAAGTAGCAGCAAATATAGCGGTTCCACAGGGTAGTGTATTGCCATTCTTTATTCTAATGAATGATTGTGTAAATGGTTTACTACCAGAAGTTGGATTGTTTACAGATGACATAATCTTATCTTATATATATATAAAAATAGACTTATCTTATATTATATTTCACTTTTCAGCCACCACTACGTAGCACAGATCACTGATGTTTGTGGGTGGAAGTAGCATGGAGTTTCCTGTCGTGCACAACGTTGGCCGAATGCCGATAGCTGTGGGGATGTGGGAGATATAATGATTAAAGTTGGTCAGTGCAGGGCGTTTTCATATTTCGACCAAAAATTCGTATCTCCGTATACTTCTCTTTCCTGCCACCACTACATAACATAGACCTTTGGTGTTTGTATGTGGTAGTAAAATCGTCTTTCCTGTCGTGCACTATGGTTGTTAGATGTCGGTAGCTATGGGGGGTGTGGGAGATATGGGGGTTGAAAGTGGTCAACCTGTGGCAATTTCATACTTCTGCCAAAGACAAAAGTGTCATGGTGTATCACTTTTCAGCGAAAACTAAAGATCACAGATAACTGGCGTTTGTGTGTAGTAGTAGCACAGAGTCCCCTTTCGATCACAACAGCGGTCGAATTTCAGAAACTGTAGTACTGTGGTAGATATGGTGGTTGTAAGTGGCCGACCAATGATATTTTCGTATTTCGACTGTCTCCGCATATGTCACTTTTCTGCCACAACTACATAGCATAGAACATTGGTGTTTATGTTTGGTAGTAGAATCGTATCTCATGCAGTGCACTATGGTTGTTAGATGTCGGTAGCTATGGGGGTGTCGGAGAAATGGGGATTGAAAGTGGTCGACCTGTGGAAATTTCATACTTCTGCCAAAGACAAAAGCGTCATGGTGTATCACTTTTCAGCGAAAACCACAGATCACAGATAACTGGCGTATGTGTGTAGTAGTAGCACAGAGTCACCTTTCGATCACAACAGCGGCCGAAATTCAGAAACTGTGGAACTGTGGTATATATGGTGGTTGTAAGTGGCCGACCAAGGATATTTTTAACCGACTTCAAAAAAAGGAGGAGGTTCTCAATTCGTCTGAATTTTTTTTTTTTTTTTTTTTTTTGGATGTATGTTCAACGATATCTTCACCAATTTTGAACCGATTTAAATGAGATTTTTATAGTGGATAAAGTATACCTCCAAAGTGGTCCCATATGAATTTCATTGAGAAACCACCCCTTCTACCCCTTTACAACACTTAAAGATTATACAAACCCGCACTTTTTATCCGATTTTGATGGAACTTTGGAACTGTATGGTAAAAAAGAAAAAGAAAAATACTGTCAACTTTTGGTTTGAAAAAAACTGAACCCCTCTCCCCCTATCCACCCCTTAATTTTTGCCAATGTTCTTTATACAAAACTATAGTTGACATCATTTATCTAATCTCCATTAAAGTTGTCATATACATGTAATATTTCATGGAGAAGGTTTCTGACCAAAAAATAAAAAAGCCACCCCATCTGCCCCTTTACAACCCCTAATTTTATAGAAACCTATATTTCGTATCTGATTTTGGATTTAACTTTGCCAATGTATACTTTCAAACAAACAGAAAAATCTTGTCAACATTTGGTCTGCCAAAGCTCAATCCCACTCCCTCCTACCAACCACTTAATTTTTGTCAATTTTTTTTTATAAAAAAGCTACAGTCGCCACCATTTGACCTATTAAAATTAAAGTTGGCGCTTATATGAATTTTTTCACGAGGATGGTTTCGGACCAAAAAATAAAAAAACCACCCACACTCCCCATTAAACCGTTTAATTTTTATACAAACCCACAGTTTTTATCTAGTTTAGATAGAACTTAGCAAACTTTTACTGTGAAACAAAGAGAAAAAATAATGTCAGCTTTTGGTTTGCAAAAACTGAACCCCTTTCCCCCATTTCCACCACTTGACTTTTGTCAATTTTCTTTTTGAAAAGCTACATACGACACCATTTGACCGATCTTTATGAAAATTGGCAAATATATGTATTTTTTTATGGAGAAGATTTCTTACCAAAAACTACCTTAGCTCCCCTTTTACATCC
Organism: Vandiemenella viatica; assembly: GCA_031002005.1. Classification (NCBI taxonomy): domain Eukaryota; kingdom Metazoa; phylum Arthropoda; class Insecta; order Orthoptera; family Morabidae; genus Vandiemenella; species Vandiemenella viatica. Next base: position 191,082,685 of record CM061921.1, read on the forward strand.
ATTAATGTTTGTACAAACCCACATTTCAATCCAATTTCGGTGGAACTTCGTGTGTGTATACTTTAAAGCAAATAGAAAAAGAAACATACTACTCACATTTCTTTGAAAAAAAAAAACACAAACCCTATTCCCCTTTCTACCCCCTTTAATTACTGTCTATGTTCATTATATAAAGCTACCGTTTCTATCTGATTTTGAAGGAACTATGCACATGTATACTTGAAAACAAATAGGAAAATACTCTCTGCATTTGGTTTAGAGAAGCCAAACCTCTCTTCCCCTTTCCACCCCTTTAATCTACACAAAGCACAGTTTCTATCTGATTCTGAAGAAAATTTGCACACTTATACTTTAAAAAATACATAACAATTGTGTATAAATTAGGTTGCAGAAACGCAAACCCCTCTTCCCTTCTACCCCCACCCCTCCTAATTTCCAATGTTCTTCATAGATACCTACCGTTTTTATCACATTTCGATGGAACACTGCAAATGTATACTTAAGAACAAAGAGAAATATTCTGTTTACAAAATCCAACCGCTCACTCCCTTACCCCATTTAATTTTTGTAAATGTTCTTTACACAAAGCTACAGTTTTTTTAATCTGGTTTCGATGGAACTTTGCACATGTATACTTTAAAACAAAGAGAAAAATGCTGTCCACACTACCTTAACAAAAATCAAACTACTCTTCACCTCCACACCACGTAATTAGTTTTTTATACACACTTAAAATTTTATATGATATCAATAGAAATTTACAAACGTATACTTTAAATCAATCAGAAAAGACAATCTACATTTGGTATACAAAAGCCCAATCCCTCTTCTCCTTTACCCTCATCGTTTATAATTTCCAATGTTCTTTACAAAATCTACAGTTTTAAGTACCGTCAAAATCAGTTAAGCTATTTTAAGTAATTGCAGAATATTTATAAAATGTATGTCCTAATGTCTCAATATGTACTTCAGATTTCAACTTGGACCCCGAGCTTTTACTTTGTGAAAACCAATTAAATATCTATATTTCCTGTGTGATGCCGGAACGACCAGATATATTCCAGAGACAGATTTGTGTATGTGGTATGTATTAATATCCAGATGTTACATGTTTCGATTATCAAGCAGCAGCTTTAACAGATGTTATGATTAGATCGAATCACAGCCTTGACCAAAATGTAAACTGACATTCCTTAACACAGCATCCAATTCACCCCATTCTGAAAGTTGTTGTAAAGACAGATTTTTTTTAAGCTTTCGCTTTAACCACTGAACTACCAGGAAAGTCGCAAAATGAGAACTGCTGCAGCATATTTAAATTCAAATTTACTATAATACCACTAAAAATTTAAAAAAAAAATTGTTTAAAAAACATAAAAACCGCCTTCAAAAAAGGGCACTAAAAATTTTTAAATAACTTTATACCTTGCTTAGAAGAAAGTAAATCTAAATGGACAATATTTTACATTACTGTTATTGAAATTTTTACATTAATTAGTTATTTTTGGAGTCGGTGCCAGCCAAAACAAGAAAAACAAAAAGATAAAAACAATAATAAATAACAATAATACGTAAAAATCATGTTACAACTTACCTACAATTAATTATAGAAACATTTTTCAACAAAACTGAAACATATGGATGATACACCGATATTATACTAACTATAAAGTATTTACTGCATGATGCATCCTACCAACTGACACTATAGCTCCAGAGATATGCCTGGATGACCAACGAGGTCGAGCCACAGATTAACATACCGTCTAATTTGTTTCCCTAAGCTGTCTCCAGTAATAAAACTATTTTCCTCACGACATGCTGTAAAATATTTGGAGTTTTGTTTGTTCGTACTCTCGGTTCGCCTCGAACTCCAAATAAAGTTAATTAATTCGATCTGCGCGATCTGATAGCTGGCACCGACTCCAAAAATAACTAATTAATGTAAAAATTTCAATAACAGTAATGTAAAATATTGTCCATTTAGATTTACTTTCTTCTAAGCAAGGTATAAAGTTATTTCAAAATTTTAGTGCCCTTTTTTGAAGGCGGTTTTTATGTTTTTTAAACAATTATTTTATCGTATTTCGACTGTCTCCGCATATGTCACTTTTCTGCCACAACTACATAGCATAGAACATTGGTGTTTGTGTTTGGTAGTAGAATAGTATCTCATGTAGTGCACTATGGTTGTTAGATGTCGGTAGCTATGGAGGTGTGGGAGAAATGGGGGTTGAAAGTGGTCAACCTGTGGAAATTTCATACTTCTGCCAAAGAGAAAAGCTTCATGGTGTATCACTTTTCAGCGAAAACTACAGATCACAGATAACTGGCGTATGTGTGTAGTAGTAGCACAGAGTCACCTTTCGATCACAACAGCGGCCGAATTTCAGAAACTGTAGTACTGTGGTAGATATGGTGGTTGTAAGTGGCCGACCAATGATATTTTCGTATTTCGACTGTCTCCGCATATGTCACTTTTCTGCCACAACTACATAGCATAGAGCATTGGTGTTTTTTGTTTGGTAGTATAATGGAATCTCATGTAGTGCACTATGGTTGTTAGATGTCGGTAGCTATTGGGGTGTGGGAGAAATGGGGGTTGAAAGTGGTCGACCTATGGAAATTTCATACTTCTGCCAAAGACAAAAGCGTCATGGTGTATCACTTTTCAGCGAAAACCACAGATCACAGATAACTGGCGTTTGTGTGTAGTAGTAGCACAGAGTCACCTTTCGATCACAGCAGCGGCCGAATTTCAGAAACTGTGGTACTGTGGTAGATATGGTGGTTGTAAGTGGCCGACCAAGGATATTTTCGTATTTCGACTGTCTCCGCATATGTCACTTTTCTGCCACAACTACATAGCATAGAGCATTGGTGTTTTTTGTTTGGTAGTAGAATCGTATATCATGTAGTGCACTATGGTTGTTAGATTTCGGTAGCAATGGGGGTGTGTGAGATATGGGGGTTGAAAGTGGTCTCCTGTGGCAATTTCATATTTCTGCCAAAGACAAAAGTGTCATGGTGTATCACTTTTCAGCGAAAACTATAGATCACAGATCTCTGGCGTTTGTGTGTGGTATTAACACAGAGTCACCTTTCGATCACAACAGCGGTCGAATTTCAGAAACTGTGGTACTGTGGTAGATATGGTGGTTGTAAGTGGCCGACCAATGATATTTTCGTATTTCGACCGTCTCCGCATATGTCACTTTTCTGCCACAACTACATAGCATAGAGCATTGGTGTTTGTGTTTGGTAGTAGAATCGTATCTCATGTAGTGCACTATGGTTGTTAGATGTCGGTAGCTAGAGGGGTGTGGGAGAAATGGTGGTTGAAAGTGATCGGCCTGTGGCAATTTCATACTTCTGCCAAAGATCAAAGTGTCATGGTGTATCACTTTTCAGCGAAAACTATCGATCACAGATCTCTGGCGTTTGTGTGTGGTAGTAACACAGAGTCACCTTTCGATCACAACAGCGGCCGAATTTCGGAAACTGTGATTGTGTGGGAGATATGGTGGTTGTAAGTGGCCGACCAAGGATATTTTCGTATTTCGACGAAAGGCATGTGTCTCCACGGATTTCACTTTTCTGCCACGACTACATAGCATAGAGCATTGGTGTTTATGTGTGGTAGTAAAATCGTGTCTGTTGTCGTGCACTATTGTTGTTAGATGTCTGTAGCTATGGGGGTGTGGAAGATATGTGGGATGAAAATGGTCGACCTGCCGCAATTTCATATTTCTGCCAAAGACGCATGTGTCACGGTGTATCACTTTTAAGTGAAAACAATCAATCGCAGATCACTGGCGTTTGTGTGTGGTAGTAACACAGAGTCTCCCATCGATCACAACGTTGGCCGAAATTCGGTAACTGTGGGAGTGTGTGAGATATGGTGTTTGAAATTGGTCGATCATGAATATTTTCGTATTTCATCCAAAGACTTGTGTGTATCCGTAAATTTTTACTTTGCTGCCGGAACTACATAGCGCAGATTACTGGTATTGGTGTGTTGTAATAGTATCGAGTCTCCCATCGTGCACTATGGTGGTTAGATGTCTACAGCTGTCAATATGAATTTTTTACAATCACGAACGAAGTCGTGGGTACCAGCTATTATATTATAAATGTGGAAGTAAGTCTCTGTCTTTTTGTTACGTTTTGACGACTAAATGGCTATATCAATATTGATGGAATTTAA
>CM061921.1:191087891-191392893 GCA_031002005.1 Vandiemenella viatica
GATATATTAAGTAACTGGTTTAGTGAGACTATTAGGGACTATGATTCAACAATGGTAGGGGGTATATCAAAAAACGAGCCCATTCGCACAAATTTAAGTAAACAGACTAGAAACTTCGAAATTCATCATGAAGATAACATGAAGGAACTAAGGAATCTAAAAAAGCGGAAAGGGGCCGTTGAGGATAACACTACTAAGGATGTCTTAAAGAGAGCAGGATGCGACATTGTAACCAATCTTGAAACATTGTTGCCTACCAGATGTCTGGAAAAGAGTGATATTCATAGCGGTCCATAAAGGAGAGGTGACAAATAGGATAGAAAATTACAGGTCAATCACCTTGACATCAGTGGTAGAAAAATGAATGATGAGATTAATATGCAAGCATATTAGTCATGTCTGTGAGGTACACAAATGGCTTTCATATCAGAAACATGGCTTTAGGCAAGGATACACATGCTAAACTTAATTGTAAGCTATATGCAAGATTTTTCTGATGAATTGGACAGGTTAGGTCAAATTAAGTGTGTAGCACTAAATCTTTCAAAGCCTTTTGACAGGTTGAGCCATAAAATGGTGCTAAGTAAGGTAAAAAACTATTGGAGATGATGAAAAGGTGATTTTCCGGATAGAAGAATTTTTAAAAGGTAGATATCCAACAGTTAGGGTAGAAAATGCAGTATCAAAAGAAGTAGCAGCAAATATAGGGGTTCCACAGGGTAGTGTATTGCCATTCGTTATTCTAATGAATGATTGTGTAAATGGTTTACTACCAGAAGTTGGATTGTTTACAGATGACATAATATTATATAAAAGGATCAAAACGGTAAAGACTGTAAACAGTTGCTGGGTAATCTAGATAGTAAATCTAGCTGGTTGAGTAAACATAGGATGAAGATAAGATAAATGCAAAGAAGAGCCAGCTTTTTAGGTATACAGATAAATAGCAAAAGGATGATTATGATTATTAAGTGGGGAAGGAATTGTTTACTGAAGACTCGAATTGTAAATACCTTGGCATAATATTTAATAGCAAACTTAACTGGGAAGGATACACGAAATAGGTGCTAAGAAAAGGATTCAAGATCCTTCACTTGTTGGAAAGAGTGATGAGAGGATGTAATAGAGATGTAGAGAAGTAAGGGAATTGGGTTACAAAATATTGGTCAGATCACTACTGGAATATGGTGGAGTAGTATGGGACTCACATATTTGGTATCAAATACATAGAATGGAGGAGGTGCAGAGAAGGGCCTCTAGATTTCTCTTTGGAAATTACCGCAGAACACATTGGGTAACTAATATGATAATGGAGCTGGAGAGGGATTCGTTGGAAGATAGAAGGATGGTGAAGAGAGTCATAGGAGTATACAAGGCGTATATTTGTGATGTGGCTTAGAAAGATATTGGTGTAAGAATTAAAAGTAATGCATGGAAGTGATAAGATGACCATGACCACAAACTGGCACTCAATTTCAGGTATAAGGGTGTGTGAAAATTTTCATTTGTAGGGAAGGTTGTAAGGGATTGGAATAAATTACCAAGAGAAATGATGAATATTCTACCAACAATACTGAAGCAATTTAAAGTTAAAATTAGTAGTAGTCAAAAGTAGGTTGGAAGAGGAAAGGAGAAAGACGGGTGTGTAGGGAGATTGCCACCAGAGCGTGCACTCCATCACAGTTATATCAAAGTAAATTAAATTAAAATGAGAGGAAGCGAAATTCGGTGCCACAGAGTCGTTATGATATACTCACGCATGTTCACTATTATGATAACAATAAGGTTATTTTTCTATTAATTGCTTTTTATTTATTGTATTTAATTAATAAAAAGTGTTGAAATACAAGGGAATTTTAGCCTCACAAAATGCAAAGCTATTAGCCAAATCGAATCGTGTCAATAAATCCACGTTCATATTGTAAAAAAAGGCGTGTTTACTAGGTATTTTTATAATTTTGTGATTGTGTTTAAGTTTTAACTTTATTGGCATAATTGGTGAAATATTGAATTCTTGCAAGAATACGCATGCAATAAATAAAGACTGTAAATCGTCTTACGATTTTACACTTCGTATCAAATACGAGTAAAAATGAAATATAGTTAGGTAACATCTCTATGATTTACTTACATATTTACCTATTCATATTTCGAATCAGATTATAAATGTGTAATAAATGCTTTTCACCAATTCGACTTGATTTTCCTTTGATTTATCAACAAACGCGTTTCACTTCGTTCTCGTGAGAAGAATCTGTGAAATTTCAATTGAGGCTTTGGGTGGTCGAGTAGCCTCACGGACGCGAACGGTCCTCACAGTCATCCAGCGATTCACGCTTCGGAATAATTTTTTTTTTTTTTGCTTGTTTGTATATTTTTTTTCGTATCTGTTTCCTATTTTTTGCATTACGAATTTGCTTGTTTCTTTTTTTGCTTATACCTTATCGAAATTGATGACATTAAATGTAGGGAAGGACTGGGGGAAACAAATGGGAACGAATTCGGCCACGGCCTTTAAAAAAAAAAAAAAAAAAAAAAAAACCATCACGGCATTCGTCTGGAGTGATTTTGGGAAACCATGGAAAACTAGAATATGGATGGCCGGACAGAGATTCCAACACGCATCCTCCCGAATGCGAGGCCAGATCTTACCACTCATCCACTATGCCCCGTACAGATTGATTTTTGCAAAAAAAAAAAAAAAAAAAAAAAAAAAAATTAAAAAAAAATAAATAAATAAAAAAATCACCGTATGTATACTATTATTATTGTTGATAGTAGGTTCATAAATTTTTGGATAATAAGCGTCATGCAATCTTTTAAAACATAAATTGTTGCAATTCAAGGAATCTTTTATGAAAAGATATCATTGAATAGCCTCAAACGTTTTACTATTGAATTTAGGATGCTTTTTATGTTTTCATTTGTAAATTCTTTTTTTTCCTTCCGTTAATTTTGAGACATGCCAGATATAACTTATAATGGCAAAAAATACAGGCCCACGGTGATGAATAATTCACTCTAAAATTGCAACTTTTCCGCATTGCTGTTGCATTACTTTTGTTGAAAATTTTACTTGACGATTCAATTGCACGTTACCTGCCTGACAGATTTGTGTCCATTTATATAACTTTTAATGTGAAAGTAAATTTCAATTTAAAGAAAACTTTTTTGAGTATGCGAGTAACATCAAGTTTCAATTTCAAATCGGATCTGCTTCAAATGTTTGTAAGACGCTTACTATCAAAAATTTTTGGGAGCCATTTTACTGACAGCAATTAATATCGAAAGAAAATGGACATAAAAAATAAAATAAATATGAAAGCTAGGATGGAAACTTAGCTTGCTGACAATTCACCACAAATCACACAGCTATTGGTATAAGAATATAGTTTTCAAACATTACACCTTCCACTTTCCCGTTCTCGGATCCCGATTTCTGCACTGAAGAATTCGCCTTGAGGAAAACATCTTCAGCGTTTTTTTTTTTTTTATGTTGAGTTTGTGTAAATTACACTACCATGTTTTAGAACTACATTTTCCTCACTGAAATTACAGTATAAAAAAAATATGACCTTCACATAAAACGATAAGTGAATTATTCTCACTAATATTTAAGAGCAAGCTGCAGCGACGTTTTTCGAATTTCAGCTATTGTGTGCATATTTTTTTTTTTTTAGTTTTTATTGTTGATTTTGTGTATTCGTTAGCATACACCATTTATAAACTAAAAATCTGTACTTTGGTCAAAGAAATAAATAGTATTGGGTGAATAACGTGTATCAATAAATAATTTTAAAACAGTTTCCCAAATAGTCATGTATCCAAATGCAATGTATAGTAGCACAAGACAGAAGTTGGATTAATTAAAGACATTGGTATATTTTTTTAATAAAACCGTAAACAGGAAAAAGTCCGAACTTTTGAATTTGTTTTTAATATGTTCAGGCTACTATTAATAAGCCACGGAAAAGGAATCATCTGTTTATTAAGTTTGAGTGTGACTGCCTGATTCACGATTGAGATTTTGATGACGTTTCGGCAAATGTACGAGTGGTCGCTGGTTTGAAGAAATGAGACGCAAGAACTACGCGTCGGAAGTGATGGTGGTGACAGCCTGTAATACCACGGATAAATTATGGTATTTTCCATTTTGACGTGAGATCGAAGGAACATGTAAACGCGTGAGGTATTGTTGGTCAGGAGATCTCCAAGGATTTTTTTTGGCTGCCACCTAAAAATTTCGATTAGCCGCGCATGCGACTCTGCCATGGAGCGTCCTAGCGTACTTCACATTAATATGAGATATAAGTCTTTCTCGGCGTATCTTCGATATAAATTCTTCTCGGGTTTGCCGCCGAATTACATTTTCTACTGTCAAGCTTTCGGCGACTTTCACTGCCGCCATCATCAGGTCTGTTGTGTCTGAAGGTTTGCCGCCGAATTACATTTTCTACTGTCAAGCTTTCGGCGACTTTCACTGCCGCCATCATCAGGTCTGTTGTGTCTGAAGGAACAGACACAACAGACCTGATGATGGCGGCAGTGAAAGTCGCCGAAAGCTTGACAGTAGAAAATGTAATTCGGCGGCAAACCCGAGAAGAATTTATATTGTACTTCACATTAATAAAACAATGCTTTGCAATAGGTGAAGGTCAGTATTAAGAACTGCAAGAATTCAAGCTGACACCGGGATTTGAATCCAAAACCTTCCTTTCGCCGAACACGCACCTTAACCAACTGAGCCATCAGAAATTAAGAATAATTTTTCGTTTGACACGATTCGTGAAAATACAACTGGTCGTGTAGTAAGTAGGTTTCGATTATTGCATAACTTTTAGTCCCATGGGTGAAATATGCCACGTCCTCAACTATCTGCTTCATATATTCTAATCTCTGTATTCCTCTGCTGCACTTACCTTCGACTGTTCACTTCACTAACAAATTAACCAATCCCGCATGTCTCAAAATATGACCTACCATCCTATGTCTTCTTTCCGTAAGACTCTTCCACAAGTTTCTTTCCTCGCCCATCATTTCCAAAATTCGTACATTTCGTACTTTCCCCGTTCACTTAATTTTCAGCATCCTTCTATAGCACCACATTTCAAATGCTTCAATTTTATTTATTTCTGGTACACGCTTCGCTGCCATAAAGTGCTGTGCTCCACCCATAGAGTTTTAAAAAGATCTTTCTGAGTTCTAGATCGATATTTGAAACTAAAAGAGTTCTGTTTTCCATAACGGCGCTTTTCGCTAGTGTTATTCTGCTTTTTACATCATACCTGCTTGGGCCATCAGTTGTAGTTTTACGTCCAAAGTAGCAAAATTCACTAAATCCTATCGCATCTGCCCATATTTATATTTAATCTACTATTTTTGGTAAAATTTCAGCTACATTTCATCACATTTGTCTTGCTTTGCTTTATATTTAGTCCAAAATCTTCCTTCAATATTTTGTTCATAATATTCAGTAACTTCACAATATCGTCAACTTGTACTGCTAACAAGGCAATGTCACCGGCAAAACGTAGCATACTGAAATTTTACTCCTAGAAGGGTTAACCCACATTCAAATCTTTCTTTCATTTCCTTTATTGCTTCTTCTAATATAAGTTGAATATTACCCAGGATACACTTCATTCTTGTCTCACACCCTTTTTAACTGATGCATGTCTCTCATGATTCTCTACTTTTATTATAACTACTTGATTCTTATAAAGTATTCTTCAATCTCGGTATTTTAGACCCAACTTCTTTAAAATTTTGAACATCTTGTCCCACCTAACATTATCAAAAGCTTTTTCTAAATCTACAAACGCCATAAAAGTATCTTTGTTTTTCTTTATCCGCCCTTTAAGTATTAATCTTAATGCCAGAATCGCTTCTCTTGTACCACGGTTTTTCCTGAACCCAAATTGATCTTCACCTACTATTCCTTTTGCTACCCCTTCCAGTCATCTGAATATTATTATGGTCAGTAAATTTGAAGCATGTGATATTAAATTTATAGTGCCATAATTCTCACATCTGTCAGCTTGTGCTTTCTTCGGAAGTGTGAAGATGACACTTTCAATAAATTCAGTGGGAATCTCTCCTGTTTCATAACTTTTTGAAATCAGGTTGAATAATCTCTGGATTCCTTCTTCTTCTAGGGATTTCAGAATTTCTGCACGAATCTCATCAATTTCAACTGCCTGATTTGGTTTCAAATCATTCATTACTCTGTCACATTGTGTCCTCATAACATGATCACCTAAGTCATCAATGTAGACATCAACTTCTTTTCCAATACACTGTTGTTCAAATCATACAGTTTCTCTTTGTATTCCATTCATGTGTTGGCACTATCTTCTGAGCTTGGAAGAGGTTTTCCATTGACAGCTTTAATGGTTATACTTCTTTCCTCATTTCTCCAATATTCCGTTTGATCTTCCTATATGCCACCTCTACTTTATCTAAGGACATTTCTTTTTCTACTTCTTCACAGTTCTCTTGCAGCCATCCTTCTTTGGTTTTTTGCATTTCCTGTATATCTGATTTCTGAACGGTCAGTATTGCTATCTTTCTGCATCATCCTGAGTATTTTGTGCCTTCGCCTCTGGTCCATCAGCTCCAAAATTTCTTCTGTGATTCAATTTTTTTCGGGCGGCTTGTTCCTTAAATCGTTTCTTTACCAGTTTTAATTATTTCTTTCTTCAATATATTCCATTCGCCCTCCATTGAGCACCTTTCGGAGTTACTTCTTAGACTCTGTTCTACTGTTTTTGCAAACTTTTCTCTCATGTTACATAGTTTCAGTTTATTCACTTCCACTCAGTTCTGCTTGTGTTGCTTCTTTATTCTCTTCAATTTCAGCTTGCACTTCATAACTATTAGATAAAGGTCAGTGTCTATGTCTGCTCCTGCTTTAGAGTCTAGAACTTGGTGGTTGAATCTCTGTTTTACCATGAACTAATCTAGCTGATTATCCCCTGGACGTTTCCATGTATATATCTTTCTAGTATGACTGAAATAGTTTGTTCACCATAAATAGTTAATATCTTTCGAAAAAATTCTAACAATCTGCTTCCTCACTCATTTCTTTCTGTTAAACCGAAACTTCCTACAGTATTCCACTCATTGCACTCTCCCACTACCGTTTTACAATCATCCATGATTATTAGATTTTCCTCCACCTTCAAATATTAGATTAATTCTTCAATTTCAACGTATATTTTCTTTATTTTTTAATCATCTTCCTGTGACGTTGGCATGTAAACTTGCACTAACGTGGTTCGGGTGGGCTTAGTTTCTAACCTTATCAAAATAATTCCGCCACCAAACTGTTTACTTTAACTCAGCCATTTCCCTAGTCTCTTGTTCATTACAAATCTTACACCAGTGATTCCATTGACAGCTTGTGTGTTAATTACCCTGTGTTCCCCAGACCAGAAATCCTGTGCGTCCTTCCATCTAATCTCACTAACCCCAACAAGATCTATAATAACTTAAGTCGTTCCATCTCACTTTTTATGTTTTCTAACCTACCTGCCCTATTCAGACTTCTAACATTCCACGCTCCGATGTGTAGAATCTGTGTATCTATTCTGATTACTCCTCCCTGAGCTGTCCCCACCCGGTGATCCGATTAGGGGACTATTTTACCTCCGGAATATTTTACCCAGGAAGAAACAATCATACGGTATGCAATTTGAGAGGATTACATTTTCTCGGGATACCTTTTGGGTCTCTAATGTAGTGATTTCCCGTTGCCTTCTGCATCTCCATGCCGTTGGTCATAACTGGTTCATCCGTATTTATGGATCGTTTCCAACCCCAAGGGCAAGAGGGTGCCCTGGACCATTCCCCACTCTTCCGCCCGCCTTTCGCACTCCGTAGGCAACCAATGGGCGACACGTTATACTGGGAATCTTGCGGTCGCCAGATCCTCGTTCGTGTAAACGGGGTGCTCCACGTGTAGGAGAGGTTACATTTGGTTGGAAGAGGTTAATATGGTGTCTCCCAAATCCTTAAACCCCTGTAAAGTGATAAACTTAAGATAATACTTCTTTGAATGCTACTGCAAGGTCTTTTATGGGGTTTCGATTAATTTACAACCCATGGTGACGCGGATAAGGCAGGGTATATTTAATATTGATGTAAAGTCGGAAATTCGCCAAATTATTACCATTGTTGCTTGAATGCGATTAGCAAATAAATAAATAATAACGCTGGTCATATTTTGGTGAGGTAGTTTTCGGGTAATGTACAGCTCATCTCATGGGCGTAACCAGCGAGGGGCAGGGGGGGGGATGCTGCCCCCTCCCCCTCCTAGAAGAGAAATCAAGTTGCCTTCAGTACGCTTCGACGAGTGAAGAACTGGCTCAGGAGCACTATGGGAGAGCAAAGATTGACTGGAGTATGCCCGATGAGTGTGCATCGAAATTTCGTGAAAGTACACTGTGAGATATTAACAAAGAAAATTACTTAAAATTATTCTGAGAATCCGAGACGATTAATGTTTACATAAAAAAACTATAATTGAATGTCGATCTTGATTAAATGCATAGTAGTTCCTTGGAGTACTATGTTAATCAATAATAAAAATAGTTTTCTCAATAGGTTTGAGTTTTATTTTGTAAGAAATCGACATATTTTAGTACCCCACCCTACTTCTTCGACAAAAATACGGGTTCCCCCCAATTCAGATGTTGCCCCCCCCTAATTCAGATGTGCCCCCCCCTAACTCAGATGTTACCCGCCCTCTGCCCCCTAGTTCTGATCGTGGATACGCCCTTGGCTCATCTTCACTCGCATGAATCATGGAATATTACATTTCGATGTAGTGTCGAAAAAATAGACATTTAGAATAAGTTTTCGTTGAATGCTATTCAGGCCAAATACTGATGGGATTTGGATACAATTTCGATTAATGTACAGTCCGTGGCGACGTGGTAAAAGTCGTGAAAGATTAATTTTAATAATTTGCCAAATAATTATTACTTTTAGTTGATCGCGATTCACAAAAAAAAATATTGATATGATTTTGACTGAAATTTTGATTGACTTAGAGAATGTCGAGTATATTTCACTTTGATGCGACTTCGGAAAGCTGAGAAATTACCAAATTATTTTCAACTTTTCGTCCACTGATATTCACACAAAACCTGCTAGTCGGGGGTTCCCGTCCACGCGAACGATTTTGCGAGCAGCAGCTAGCAGTGAATGTGTATATTCTTCTTTCCTGTAATACTAGCATTTTTCCTTAAATAAGCGTGTTATGAATACCATTTCTGATATGGCACTGTAGCCAATGTGCACATTCATAGGTAAATGTTAGGACTCAATGAAATTACTTTTCGTTTCCTAAGCAATCGAATCTACGGATTCTAGGGCCATCCATCCTAAATTAAAAGAGAAAATAATCCATTCCGACTGCTCGTTGTAACTGAGAGTATGTTTGCTCACAAGTAGATAGATTTGCCGATTCGCCCTCAGCTTTTCGGCCAGTCAGAAGCAAGGCCGCTGCAGTCTCAGGCAGGTCTCAACCGGCTTAACTAAAACTGTAATCGATAACCCCCTCCCCTCCCCTCACCCTCCTTGTAGTCGATAGCCTCGCGCAGATGTTCCGGTGTAATTTATTTTTACGTCTCTCCACAACGAGGTCTTTAGAGACGGGAAAAGATGGGGGCAAGGAATGGGAAGGAATTCGGCCATGGCATTTTTAAGGAAGCATCCCGGTATTTGCCTGGAGTGATGTGGGAAACCATGGAAAACCCAAATCTGGATGCACGGATGGGGATTCGAACCGCCGTCCTCCCGAATGCGAGGCCAGAACGCTATCCATTACACCACCACCCTCGGTCCGGTGTAATCGATAACCCCTCCTCACTTGAGTATCTATTGTTCTATTGTTATATTGTTCTATTGTTAGGTCATTTGCCTTCACACTAACCCCAGTTCCAGCTGCCTTCCCTTCTTTTAATCGATACCCCGCAAAGGTGTTCCATTGTAACTGATATCCACCACGCTGACCTTGAAATCGATACCCGGCGCAGATGTTCTGGTGTAATCGATACCCCCTCCCCACTTGAGAATCTAGAGTTCTTTTGCTAGGCCCCCTACTTCCACTAACTCCAGTTCCTGTAGTCTCCCGTCCTTGAAATCGATACCCCACGCTGCCAACCGGCTTGTTATCGATAGCCTCAATGCAGGCAGTCTCTGTAGAAACCAGTTTAGGTACCTGGAAAACCTGTTTCTAGCGGGCGGTTCAACAAAAATCGGTTCTCCTCTTCTATAACCTCTTTTTCTCCGACGTTCAATTACACCCTGCGACTTTTTATTTATAGTGATTAATCAATTTTATTCTAAATATTAATTAAACACTTGACAGGTGACCAATGAAGTTTTAGTTAGGTCTTCGGGGGACCCGGGTTAATTTCTCGACAATTCAGATTTTCCGACACCGCTCTAAGGAAATGCCGCGTTGGTTCATTTTGTAAAAGCACACTTCGCTAGCAGTAATCAACAATATCTAATGACCCCATGAATTAATGAAGAACGTCATAATGCGTAAATGCTTTGGGTTCCTTTAGTTTTTCCTTCGCTCAGTAAGATTACCGCTTAATGTTTGACGGCAAGGAAACAAAGTTTGTGAGTATGTTCATAGTTAGTAATACTATCATAGTAAAGTTATATACTAGCTGTTATTTAAAGATTAATGGGATTAAAAATAATTATTACAACACCAAACTAGACTAAAGTGCATTTATTTTCAATGAGTTATTGTAATTCGTTTCTCATCTCTTGTAGTTCTAGGGTACACTATATATATAAGGCTATTGCAACTTTCCTAACTGTAATGATATATCTAGATGAAACTTTCTGTCTACGTACTGGAAGTTTCAGTTTAATGTGTCCATTTTATTCCGCGATAGTTCTTAACTCATTTGGTATTTAATTTCTGTTATTATAAAAGCTTCTTATATAACTACAGATCTTTTAGCGCCATAGTGACTCAGTGGTTGAAGCATCTAACGGGAGATAGGAAGATCCCAGGTTAGAATTTCTGTATTGGTGGTGGATACTCATTGGCAGAAAAAGCTTGCTGTGAAGTATTCATGGTTCTTTTTCTACGTTAAATTGCAGGTGCCCTTAAGTAAGATAAGAAAGGAAGGAACTAGCTACCATATCTCAAGTACAAGTATATCTCTTTCGGGAAGGTTTCAACCAGTAACTTAAACTACCTCACTTTTACTTGTGCGCGCTAAGAGTCAGTGGCTATTTAAAAAATAGAAGATAGTGTGGATTATCAGTAGCTGACTCACTAGGATAAGACTACAAAAAAACTAAGGGCATTAAAATTATAGTACTTTGATTTTACTAAATTATAAATGAAACAAAATGCAATAATTTTTTGCATCAACTAACAGGAAGCGCTATTTGTTTAACAGTATATTAGAAGTGCATGCTAGTCTTGAAGAAGAGATTATTGTTAAATTCTTTTAGGATAAAACACGATATTGTCGAGGAAATTCCGTCATTGGGGTTCAATATCCAGCACAGTCTGACAGTCAAGTTTTCTATCCTTTCCCAAATCACTTGGTGCGAGTGCAGGAATAATTCCAGTCCACTACATTCGACCACGTTTCAGAGTAAATTTGTGTATGCATGTCTAACTATCGAACCTGGTTGGTAACTTTTTAATGTTCAGGACTGTGATACGGGAGATCGCGGGTTCTCTCTCAGTGCATTGCATTCGTCTTCTTTTCAAAATTATTTCTTGTATGCCGGTCTGAATATATAACCTGGCGTATGAACTTTTAAAGAAAAGTAATGAATGAGCACTTGTTGGAGTTGGAGGTTATATTGAATGCATAGAGACAACTTGCTTGTAACAAGATCGGCAATATCAGTTCGGAACAAGGGAAGTTAGAGTAATATCTCCTCCACCAACCAGTCTACAAACTTTACGAGTTAAAGTTTTATATTCATGCTGCAGTATCTCTTAAGATCACTATGACACATTTTACACAACGTTATTTCTAACAGTTTGAACGTCAGCTACATAACGTTAAAGACATTGACGATGTTATTATCATCGGAAACGTGCATCGGAAGTCGAAAACTAAGAGGATCATAAAATGCCCAGCCTGGTGGGTGAGCAGTAATTTTCGAATCTACCGTTCGCGAGGATATGCAGCATAGCTTTATATTCGGGTTTTCTTTCGCTCCCCAAAAATAACTCGTAGCGAATGCTGGAATTATTCTTCCTCCCTTCAGAGTTATATTTTTAAATGCCGACCTAATTATGGAGCATGTTGGGTGAGTTTTAACGCTCGGGAGTGTCATGCGGGAGTTGGAGGGTTCGATTCCCGGTGCGGCTGTTCATTAGTATTTGTTGTAGTAATACTTTAAATACAAATAGCCGTTTTTAGGCTAGAGTCTCTGTAAACACTTTGATAGCGAAAAATACGTTAGTTGTATTTGTGCCGGTAGGAAGGGATGATTTTTTAACTCGTATTCATTTGAGAAAGTTTTTCTTTGTTTATTTGGCCGGGAGTGCTCGAATAGTTATTCACATTAAAAAGTAACAGAGTTTTGATTTGCTACGCGCTCCGTCTATATCGTGGCTAACAAGCCTATGGTACTGGGTTTAGGCATGGGCAAAGATGCCCTTAAACACTTTCGTTGCTGTAAATATGTAATATGATTTTCACTCCTCAGCTAGCAGGCTGTGAAACGTGTAAAATTTTCAAAATACCCTCGAGTTATAGGGTGAAATGCACCTCTAGTGCATCCCATCCTCGAAACATGAAGTTATCGCTTCACACGTGCCCCCAATTTGTGAAAAATACGGGTTAACCTGAGCTTACACTAACTTATCCCATGGAGGATGGAATATATGGAGACGAAGTAACGCTAAATCTGTGAAACCTCATATAAATACTCTTCTCCTGCTGGGCATGCGCGGCGGCCATAGGAATAACCCCAAAACATTGGGCTGTTTGCACTGTGTCTGCTGCAGAGAATATTTCATTTTCTAATATTCTTAAGTTTTCTACAATGCCAAGTTGTGTTGCATATGGTTGCACAAACAAACAGGATAAGAAACAACCTGGAATAACGATTCATAATTTAGTCACATTGTATTTATTGTTCTTGAAGTGTCTGATAGATAACTGCAATATTAGTGCCTATTGTTATAAATTTATTCATTGCTCTCAATAGGATAATGTTGTTCTCAAGTATTTGTTGGTGTAGTGTAGACAATCAACAAATGTTACTACTTTGCACATAAAAGTTTAGCCTTGTTGTAAACAAGTGTTGGAAGTCAAATTTAAGTGGGTCAAGTTTATATCGCTTTAGTCCAGTTCAGTTTACACTGAAAGTGTACGATGAAATTAATTGTGATAATTTGTGCTGTGCGAACTATGAAACGTGATGAAGCAAACGTTGTTGTTACCAGAAATTTAGTTCGCGTTGAATTTCATGTATTTAATTGTGTCTACATAGTTTGATTTTGTAGCGACAATATTAATGGAAATATGGGTAGACTGAAATGCAGCCTGTATCAAACAATTTATTATTAGTTGTTAGTAATTTTATAAGCATCATGTTAGTGACACAACGTGTATCGCGTATCGCAATGTATACTACAATACATTGCTTCTGACTTTGGAGACAGCATATCTCGAAAACTAAACGAGATATCGAAAATTTTTATTGTTTACTTTTAATTTCTCTCGTCCTGTTACAAAAGAATCTATTATCAAATTTGACTTCGGGGATAGTTTTCTTCTGAAGTTCAACCTAAAATATCTCTCTTTTGAGACAGCTATATCTCGAGAACTATGCAGGATATCAACAACAACAAAAAATTGTTAATTTTTGGTCTGTCTCGTCATGTTAAATATAATCGATCATCAAATTGCGGTGCCACGGTTGTCTTATGATGCCCTTGAGGTTTATGTGCCTGTTCCCCGTGTTTCTACAGCCGGCCAATTTAGCGACCTCCCCACCCCACTTCTCTCTACCCGGTTTCAATCCAGTGCGTGGTAAAGGTCCCTTGCGTCGTCTCCATATATTCCTTCCTCGATGACTTATCCTTCATTACCTGAAGTAAACGCTTCACAAGCGATATTGTGTAAATGGCGCACATAACTTTAATACCCCGATTTAGTTTTAACTTAGCTTTACTCAATGTGGCAGCCTACAGTAACCTGAGTTACTGCTAAGATGTGGTGGACTAACCTATCTTGGCTATCCTAACATATCTTACCCCATTATGGCACACAGTTTAGCAGCCTATATTAACCTGAGTTTAATGTAAGTTATGGTGGATCGCGTGCATACTGAAGGCAGTAGTTTTAGCTACACCTCATTGTGTTAATGATGGCTTCTGTATCAGTATGTATACTGCCTGACACTTTGATCGCTAACATCCGTAGTTTTCATCCTTTACGCTCCCTGGCGCTAATGTGATGTGTGTCGTGGAGGGGCCGTGAAGGTTTCTATGGAAATTGTCGCGACAGCCGAAACATACATTTCTGTACATATGTGACACTTTTCTGTAGCCTTTTGTGGTAATGAAAACACGTCATATAGTTGGACACTTTACGCGGTGATGCACGCAGGTGCAATTGTCATATCATCCGACGACTTGTTTTTTGGTGGGAAATTACGTACTTTTGGCAATATTTTAATAATTTTCTACCGATTTTCATGAAATTTAGGGAATTTATAGGATTTTCATGCTTCTGACTGAAATTGTATTTTTTCACAAAATTTTACTTGTCTCTTACACTCAGTAATGTTCGATGCTTGGTTCTATTTCTCTGACTAGTGCCTGTGTATATATTTTTTTCTCTATCCATGACTGCATTTATATCCGATGTCTGTGTAGGTCACCCATCTTCTTTAAATGCAGACTACCTTCTGTGTCGAAGTCAGCTTATGTGTCGGTTTCTGTCATCACATTTGATCAATAACAATGTGATCTATGACGCATACATACCAATGAAGCTGATATCCTGTGTACATCCTCTGATTGGTCTGTCACGATAGCGAAGTTAAGTGTGTGTTGGCTCTGCAGGTTATTCTAGAGACAGCCCTGTAAGCCCAAACAGTTAATTCATACATGTTCAGTCTTTCGAAAAACATGAATTTGCAAAACAACAATATGATAAAATATATTTATTTTGTAATGTGGTCTGTGTGAAATAAAACAAAAATATATTAAATAAATATGTTTTTATTTATATCTTTCACATACAAGTAGTACCACCAATATCTAAATATTTAATTACTATAATATTAACATCATCAGATACTAATAAATTTTTATATATAGTGAGTTCTTGTCTTAGAAGCGTATGGTACAATGATGAACTGGGGTCCGTTGAGCTACGCGAACTTTAAACTATGCATATAAATCAGTTTTTGCACTGTAGTCATGTGATAGTCACGTAGCACTTTATTAGCTAAAATGTCCACAAACTTTGTGTAGTATCTCGAAACTAGGTAGCCCCACTTCTTCTTGACGGTCAAGGCGCCGGTAACTGCTGGCTGCACGCTGAAGAGTTTAATCCAACACGGGTCGCCTAAGAAGAGACCGCTGGTACGATCAATATTTGAGTAAAAACATACTATTATCAACTCGGCAACAGTTTGGCAAGAGACGGTATGCTTGCCGAAGCAGAACTTCGGTCTGGGTGCATGCAGTGTTGAATAAGTCGGACACTAGCGTCAAATAATTGGATCAGCCCGTTCCATTCAGTCATACGTCAATGTTGTGCCCCACTTTTCGAGCACTACAACAGGTTCAAATTCGTGTTTAGTCGATAATACCTATAAACGCTTTTAATTACCAGCGTTTAGCTGATACACTGACGAGAACAACATTACATGGCAAGGCATACTGCAGAATGACGCCAGGTCGGTTAGGAGACTATGCCAGATTACCTGAGCGGAGTTATCGATTTCATCCAGTTTCCTGCGCGGGGCATCCATTTAAAGGCCAATGAGCAGAGTATCCATTACAGCAGTTTTTTCTGCCTGCGCGGGGTAGCAAGCTAGATGGGGTTTCATAGGTATCCATTACACCTGAATACCTGCGTGGACTATCAATTATAATGTTCAGCGAAGTGTGAACCTGTGTGAGGTTACAGGGGGTATCAATTTCAACCAGGTATCGATTACTGTGTTCGGTGAAGTAGTAAGCTACTTGAGGTTATAAAGTGTATCGATAAAAAGGAGGGACGGGTTGCGTAAGAGGATTTACGATGATAGGGTACCGTGTTTTAAGGGCTTCTTTGCCCATGCCGAAACTTGGTACTGTAGGCTTGTTACCCACGACATAGACGGAGCACGTACTAAATCTAAACTCTGTTAGATTTTAATGTGAATAAATATTCAGGGACTCCCGGCCAAATAAACAAAGACAAACTTTCTCAAATGGATACGAGTTAAAAAATGATCCCTTCCTACCGGCAAAAACACCACTAAACGTGTTTATCGTTGTCAAAGTGTTCACAGTGACCTTAGGCGATAACGGCTACAAGAGATCAAAAATTAATTTCACTAATTCATTGAAAATACCTGCACTGTGGTCTAGTTTGGTGTTATATAATTATTTTTAATCCCATTAATCTTTAAATAACAGCTAGTATATAACTTTACTACGAACATTCTCACAAACTTTATTTCCTGGCCGTCAAACATAAAGCGGTAATCTTACTGAGCGAAGGAAAAACTAAAGGAACCGAAAGCATGTACGCATTATAACGTTCTTCATTAATTCATGGTGTCATTAGATATTGTTGATTACTGCTAGCGAAGTGTGCTTTTACAACAGGAACCAACGCGGCATTTCCTTAGAGCGGTTTCGGAAAATCTGAATTGTCGAGAAATTAACCCGGGTCCCCCGAAGACCTAACTAAAACTTCATTGGTCACCCGTCAAGTGTTTAATTAATATTTAGAATAAAATTGATTAATCACTATAAATAAAAAGTCGCAGGGTGTAATTGAACGTCGGTGAAAAAGAGGTTATAGAAGAGGAGAACCGGTTTTTGTTGAACCGCCCGCTAGAAACAGGTTTTTCAGGTACCTAACTGGTTTCTACAGAGACTGCCTGCATTGAGGCTATCGATAACAAGCCGGTTGGCAGCGTGGGGTATCGATTTCAAGGACGGGAGACTACAGGAACTGGAGTTAGTGGAAGTAGGGGGCCTAGCAAAAGAACACTAGATTCTCAAGTGGGGAGGGGGTATCGATTACACCAGAACATCTGCGCCGGGTATCGATTTCATGGTCAGCGTGGTGGGTATCAATTACAATGGAACACCTTTGCGGGGTATCGATTACAAGGAGGGAAGGCAGCTGGAACTGGGGTTAGTAGGGAAGGCAAATGACCTAACAATAGAACAATAGATACTCAGGTGAGGAGGGGTTATCTATTACACTGGAATATCTGGGCGAGGCTATCGACTACTAGGAGGGTGAGGGGAGGGGAGGGTTTTTCGATTACACTTTTAGTTAAGCAGGTTGAGACCTGCCTGAGACTGCAGCGGCCTTGCTTCTGAATGGCTGAAAAACTGAGAGCGTACCGGCATAATCTATCAACTTCCACAATATATAATTCCATTCATCAAGAGAAACACTGTTCAAATGGTAGACAATCACCACGTCTTCCTATGTGTGGCAGTCTGGCCATTGAAGATTCGTATAGGCGCCTTCTATTCTGAAAGTCAATTTACTATCTATCAGTCAGCCCCTTGTCTGGTTTATCTGCTGCATCAAGAAAATTCACTCCGCTATCGTTTTTCGGGCTTTATGGATCGACGACGTCGAGGTCATTATAGGCAGAAAGGATGGGGGGGCAAGGAACAGGAAGGAATTCAGCCATGGCATTTATTAGCCTGGAATAATTTCGGGGAACTGGGGATTGTTACCGATGACGCACTGGCTTCAGTTTTTTTTCTTTTTTTACGAATGATTCATCCAAATTGCAGTTGATTTTAATTCTAAATAAAAAGTTATTCATTCCAGAAGATTTGACTCATCATTCATTCCTTTTAACGACAGATTAGAACTATGAAATGCACCTCCTGTTTATTGCTACTGCAATTCTTGTGATATGTATGTGAACAAAACATATTCCACTGCCATCATGAGTTACAATCTTCACAACTAGTGGGTTCATTATGATAATAATCGGCTGACTAAAATAAAGAATAAAAAATTTTTTGATAGCGTCTTTGTTATTTCTAAATTCTAGCGATTTTTAATCAGTTTCCTTGGCGAATGCTTGGGACGGTCTCTATTCTCCGCCTCATAAGCTACACCTATCATTCAGAAGAGATGTTAGTCGTTTCGCTGGCAGATTGAATCGCAAACAACCCAAGCTTTAGATCTTCCTACCTGGTGTCTACGTCAAGAAGAAAATAGAAAATTTGACGGACATGTAGGTATTATGCTTTCCTGTTGCTTAACGGAGACAAAGCGAGCTATACCTTGAAATGGTCGCCACTAAGCGTGAAAATGGAGACATGGGATTAAGAAAATTTATTTTACGAGGAGAAATTTGTTATAATCTATTAGTAACAGCCATTACTACTATAATTACTGTAGACTTTTCCGTCATTTTAATACATTTCCATACTAAACGCCCAAATGCAGAGCGCAGCGTTTTCTTACCTTAGGCGGAAGACGACAGTTCTGATGGCCACGGGCGTTTCCTACACCTGTAACGTGAGTCGTGTCAGAAGGGAACCAGCTAACGGAGAATTTTTTTTATTATTTTTTGTCTTTAAGCAGAAATTGCTGTCATTTGCAATACTGAAAGACGCACGGAACATCACTACCGCATTCAGCAAGTAAATTGCGAAATAACTTCCAGCGGCTAGTAGTTAGCCGAGCTCACTAAGACACCATGATCGGTGCTGGATTAGATAGTTGGACGCAGGTGGTGGAACAAATTTTCATCAGTCCATACAAGGTAGATGGTGGTTCACAATTCTTAATCACCAAACCTGCCTCTCCCTATGAACACACACACCGTCTACAAAGGAAATTATCCCATTTACATATCTATGTAGCAAGCATAACTGCTACCACTCGTACAAACTTTACATCTGATCAGTCACTTTATGGACTTAAAATAAAGACGGATAGGAACGAGAATACACTCCTTCAATGGCCTATCACAATCATTGAGATTAGTCTGGGCGGCATCTTACTCGAACTGGACCATTGCTTAGGGCCACCGAGCAGTGGGTGCCTATATACCTACATATGTATGTACGTATCACGTTTGAATAGTCCGCAGGCACAACAGTAAATATTAAGAAGCTATTCAGTGTATAGTTCACTTTTAATACTTCGTTTGCAATTTAATTGTACTTCTATAGTAATTCAAATCGTTATTATTTTATTTATTATGTGATATTAGTGCAATAAAATATGTCCCTAATGTTAATAATATATACGTAGATAAAATTTACGTAAGTTAGTTGTCCATTGAATTATTTTTGACATTTTTGCTGGTTCTCGGGTCGAAGAATGTTGAGTATGCACGAGTGAGTTGATGAAAAGTGCTTTATATTGACATTCGTACCTCAATCATTAACTAATGAGAGGGAGCAAAAAATGTTGAAGTTCTGCTAACTTCCTTTCGCCACATATTCTGCACAAACTCCTGAACCACGTAGAACAAAAGACGTCAATAAACCATTGCACAGTTTTTTTCTTGGGGATTAGGGAGAAATTGGCGACGGGTTTATTAGGGAATTAATTGACATTATTGGAAAATACCAGGATCAAAAATAACTGTGGAACCATGCCACAAAATTTCTTGAGCGATTTTGAGAGATCGTGCAAAACAAAAAGTCGGCAATATCAGAATCGATATTGAAGAGAGGGGTAAGATTAATCAACGCGCAACAGCAACACTGGAAAATTCAACACGTAATTGGTAATTCAGCCATGGCGTTTTTGAAGGAACTATCCCGGAATTCGCCTGGAGTAATTTCGGGAAAGCATGGAAAAAAAAAATAATTTGGATGGCTGGACCGGGATGCCGCTCCCCAATCACTCACAGTAACTAATTCCAATCCCTGACACCCTTACGTACAGAAAAAAAAAATCTCACCACCTTATGTATAAACTCAAGCGCCAGCTTGTGGTCATGGTCATCTTTTCCCTTCCATGCACTACCCCTAATGCTTTGACCAATAACTCTCCAAGCACCATCACCAACATACGCCATGTACACTCCCGGAACTCTCTTCACCCTCCTCCTGTCCTCCAATGACTCCCAATCCAACTCCTTTATCATATCATTTACTGACTGGGTGCTGTGATAATTTCCACAAACAAATCTAGCTGCTCATCTTTGCACACACTCCAACTTCTGTAGTTGATACTCAAAATGTGGGTCCCAAAATACACCACCAAATTCAACCAATGGTCTGACCATAGTTTTGTAACTCAATTCTTTAACTTTACTGGTACATCCTCTCATCACCATCTCCAGTAATTGAAGGATTTTGTAACATATTCCTACAACCTGCCCAGTGAGTCGTGCCCAGTTGAATTTATTAATTACTAGCTGATACCCGCGACTTCGTACGCGTGGATTAAGAATTTATTTGCCAGAATTGAATATAGAAATTTGTTGCAAACAAAGGATTGGTCCCAAAAAAAACACCGAGTCGGCATAATATGACAGGAAAGCCATCACTATATCATTCTGCCATCGAACCTGTGTCTTGAAGAAAATCAAATTCCAACATATTTAAAAACAGAAAAACAAACGAAGGTGAGGGGATGTGGGGGGGGGGTGTTAACTAAGAGCAGCTTTATTTCAGCTTGGTCATTTCTTCTTTTAACAGCATGAGCATACGATTCTTGGGTTCTAATAACTTTAGGTGCTCGTGCTCTGCTAGAGCTACAACTTAGGCCAGTTTACGCCAGCAAGGAATGTCAAAAAAGAAACCAAAATAAACTGGTTCCAGAAACATTTAAGCAGACACAAAGTAATAGGACAGAGAAAATCGACATTGTACTAAATAATACGCTTTCTCTCTAATCGAAATTTATTAAGAAATTATACACTAACATAATACGCGAGAAGCATAGCTTGAGCAATCGACGTAACATTACAGACTAACACACACATCCGTCTATCTGTAACAATTCGATAAGTTCTCAAAATTTCGTGAATATAACTGTTAGTCATACAGCAAAAAAAAAAAAAAAAAAAAAAAAAAAAAAAAAAAAAAAAAAAAAAAAAAAAAATGTCCTGTGCCCTCCCTACAGATTTTCTTGTCAAATTCCGTCAATATCGTTATAGGCAATCAGTTGTCAAAACGTAACAAAAGACAGAGACTTACTTTCGCATTTATAGTATTATTACTGCAGATCACACACACACTGACTGCGAATCACCCCTGAGGGATCAATATAATGTAAAAAAGTGTATACCTACAGCATTGCATGACTACCTACGATTTGCCTCGCATTGCACCCCTAACTTTGTGATATCTACAGTTTAACATTCAATCCGAATAACCGACGGCCCAGGCGTGACTTTTACGATCAAAAGCAATTTTCAAAAATCTTAGCCCCCACGGAGATTTGAACCGGAGACCACGACACAAACATCACTAACCAAGAGCTTTAACCACTGAGCTGCCTCACAGCTACACGGAACAGCTGTACAGAAAACTCCACATCAAACGCGTCTCTTTAGCGCCGTTCAGTAATTTTCGAAATTATAAGACAATATGTATGATTTATACAGATAATTTTTCAACCAAATGTAGTCAGTATTTTTCTCCTTGTTTTAAAGGATAAGTGTGCATAGTTTCATCGAGATCGGATGAAAACTGTGGATTTGTATGAAGAACAAACAAACAAACATTCATCTTTATATATGGTATATAGATGTGTGCTAAAATAGAGGGAGATTGGTCTCGGAAAATTTCACCAAATCTCTTTTAAAAGGGTGGCGGAAGTCAAAAATTCTCACGTCAACATATTATAACACTTTTCTCCACTTATTTCACAGCAAAAAAATCTAGTTCATGGAAGAAGAAATTAGTATTAGTGGAATGAGGCAAAGTACATCAACGTATCACATAAATTTAATTATTTAAAAATTAAAATTACAAGGTGAATTTCACGTGTGAGGGGCATGGGCGGAGGGGGTGTCCAAATTTAAGAGAAAATTCCTCACTTAATTAATGGACGTCCATTATCTAATTAATTTAATTTAATTGCAATGGAGCAAACGTTGCCATGATATTTATACTTCAAGTCTTCAGCAAACAATTCTATTCCCACCCTTTAGTTTTTTTTATCTGTGTACCTAATAAGCTGACTCTTCTTGGTAGTTACCTTCATTCCATGTTGACCTACCCACTTTGATATTATAACCAGGTCACCCTGCAGCTGTTGACAGCCTTCTTTCGTTTTCATCCTATTATATACCATTATGTCATTTGCAAACAAACGAAATTTTGACTGTACACGAACAGTAATTCGTTATAATAATGAATAGCAGTGTTCCGAATACACTACCCTGTGGCACGCTCGTATTTATTTCCAACTCTTTTGATAATGCATTTGCTACTCTAATGATTTGCTTTTTGCCTTTTACGAATTCCTCTACCCAGAAAGTCATTTTTCCATCCACTCCAATAGTTTTCAACTTACTTAATCACATTTTGTGGCTCACTGCGTCAAATGCCTTAGAAGTGTGTGCCTTGGACGCCATGAGGGGCGTCGCGCGAGCTGGATGCGTTTGTACACATACATCCATTCAAACGTTACGAGAGGAAGCTGTTTGCTTTGTTTTAAGTTTGTCGCTTTGTGTTTATGTAAAACTTCAGTCAAATAATCGAAAGATATTAATTAAATAAGTAGTCAGACAGTTCCAGTGAGAAAGATTAAGTAGTGACAAGTGGTGGAGGAGCAAAAATCCGTAACTACGATAATAGTTATTTGGATTTTGACTTTACATCAGTATATTAAACCATGAAGAAAGACCGCACATTGTGTGATCTGAGAGATATCTGGAGACCATTCACTCTCCGATGCTTGAAAAATCTCGCGAATTTTTCGCAATAAGTTCCAAAAATTATGAAAGCAAAAAATTAGTTCTGCTAGCGTCTTTCATGTTGGCATAAAATGTGGAGAATTGCAGAATACCTCACACAATCGATTCCGGCTACTCATGACATGGTGAGAAAATCAAGGTACCTCTGTCTAACAGCACTATTAGTCGAATAATCCATAATATGGCTGAATATCCCAATGATCAAATAACAGAAAAAATTAAATGTAAAGAACTGAGACTGCAACTTGACAATAACAGGTTTTTTTATGGCATTACGCGACGTCGATGTCGAGGTCATTACAGGTGGGATGGAATTAGGGACAAGGAACGGGAAGTAATTCGGCCATGGCATTTTAAAGGAAGTATCCTGGCATTCACTTGGAATGATTTGGGGAAACCATGGAAAACCCAAACCTGCATGCCCCGACAGGGATTCGAACCGGCGTCCTCCCGATTGAGAAACCAGAGCGTTAACCGCTCACCTACTACTGTCGGTGATAATAATAGTAACGATGATCAGCTTATTTACTATGTAAGCTTTCTGGATGATAATATTATCGTTGAACACCTTTTGTTCCGCAAAGTTATTATTGAAAACAGAACGGTTCAAGATTTTTTGAGATGCTTGACAGATTTATGACAGAAAATGATATGGATATGTAGAAAGTGCATAGATGTATGTACTGATGTTGATCATGTGGATTAGAGGCGCTTATTCGCATGCTATGTGGACTCATTACAGCTTACATTGGGAAGCAGTTTCATCAACTCGATGAGTTCTAAATTGAACTTGGTATTATAATCTGTCATAGACGTAGTAAACCAGGCCACTGAAAGTCAGATTGTTACAAAAATTATGTTTTGACGTGGGAGCTGTGTACACGGCTTTCATATACTGCTGCTGACGGTAGCTTTCAAGTGGAAACGTGATATCCCCTGCATTCGAGTTACGTCAAGAAATTCACACTTTACTGCAAGAGGAAGTCAAAACATACTTTTTTTTTTTTTTTAAAAAAACTATCATACGTGCCAAACTAAATGCTTTAAATTGCAAGGAAATAACATGAAATCTTGAAACCTCTGGAGAAGATTGCGGCTTTTAGGAAAAAGCTGCAGTTATGGAAAAGAAAAATTAGTGAGGATGGTATTCAAGATTGTTTTCCTGAATTGCACAAATACGTCATCTCTAATGTGATAGTTGTTTCACGAGATTTGTGGTTCTTATCACGAAACACCTTGAAAATTCGCTGAATGATTTGCGGAAGATAATGTAGAAAAATTTGCGTAGACCCAACATCCTTTCCATGCTCAAGCTCCACCTAAAGTTAGTTTGAACGAAGAAGAAAATTTCGTTGAAATCTCTTGCGACAGCAGTTTTAAAACAAAATTAGCATTTTTCTATTTGGTGAGGTTTTGGATAACGGTCAAAAATGAATATCCAGCTCTAAGTTCAAAAGCTTTAAGACTTCTCTTTCCTTTTGCAACAACCTATTTATGCGATACCGGATTTTTAGCCGTAGCTGTAATAAAGAGCAAACATCGCTTAAAAATCAGTGTGGTGAAAGAAATGAGTGTAGCAGCATTCGGTCATATCCTGCGATATTTTAATTTTTTAAAAAATGTGTATCACATGTAGCGTTGACTCCCCCCATTCCCACGATGATGGTTCCTAACATCTCTTCCACAATAACTTCGTGTCCATTCTTATCTACAATCTTCCCTTCCTCTCAGTTTTCCAACACAGCCACACAAATGCATCGTTCAGAGGTCACTCTGTACCAATGATATTAATCATAAATCCTTCTTAAGCTTCTCTTTTTGCTTTTATTGATTGCTTGTTTAGATGTTTTAAGTATTCTCTACTGCCTTTTTGTCTCTTAACTCTGTAGTTTCCTCTTCTTAATAACCTCTTTAACGTCTCCCTGTTGTAGTATGTAGGTTCTGGACGTCTCTTTTTTTTTTATGGCCACTGGTTTACTAAATCCCCAAATATCCACCAGAACTGACTGTGATCACTTACTCCTTTTGTTAGCTGACACACCACAAGAGTTTCATCACGTTTTATTAGAAAGATATCTATCATGTTCTTCTCTACATCCTTTCCTTACTAATGTATTTGAATATCGCTGTTCCCTTGTGTTATTAATATAGAAGATCGATCAAATGTGTAGTAGTCTAGTGTGATCTAATGAAGAAACTCCTATTCTCGTATGCTGTTCATTAATCACATAATTCTAAATTAATTATGATGATTTATTAGGTGACAAAAAATTCGTTACATGTTTAACTACAAGAGAAAACATTTTGAACCACTATTCTACCTGTCATATCATATTTGCGTTCTGCATGAATTTTAGTAGTATGAAATAGAGGAATTTAAAACCGATTTAAATTTAAGTTGTTGTTAAAAATTCATAGTAAATAGCTATTACGTTGCCGTGATATTTTAGTTTATTCATCTTTCAGATGTTCTGACGAATAGCGAGGTAAAAAGGATTTTTTTTTACTTATGGCTTTACGCCTCGTTGACGTCGAGGTCATTAGAGGCGGGAAGGGACTGGGTACAATGAATGGGAAGGAATTCGGCCATGGTCTTTTTGAAGAAAGCATCCCAGCATTCGCCTGGAGTGATTTGGGGGAACCATGGAAAACCCAAATCAGGATGCCCGGATGGGGATTAGAACCGCCGTCCTCCCGAATTCAAGGCCAGAGCGTTAACCGCTCATCCACCACTTTCTGTGAGGTAAAAAGGAGAACAATTTGCGAAGAAACATTGCGCTCCTATTATGCAAAAACTCTAACAGGCACAGAGGTTTAGGGCAAGTAGAAAATTGCTTCAAGGAAAAAGATTAATTTTAAAGAGTTGAATTCAGTCATTATGAAACTTCCTCAACTGGGAACGTAACTGCATTAAAATTGCTGGGTACGAGAGCGTAATGTACTTTAATAACTGAGGCACAAGAAAGTGGAAACTTACCCATAATTACCTGCCGCTTAGCAGATTTCAAAATGGGACATTAGTTTTGCCTCAGATGAATTTGTTTTGACACTATTTTAGTATTTGCTGATTTTTTTTTTTTTTTTATATGGGCTGTATACTTCGTCGATACCGTGGACATGATCGAACTATCCCGGCATTCACCTGGTGTGATTTCGGAAAGGCCGGGTGGCATCCTCCATGCTCGGTCTGTGGCACAGCATTACAGTGTAAAGGCTGAGTAGCCTACGGAACAAGAGAACCGATAAGTTTTTCACTTAATGCTATTCTAATATGGAATAATTCTAAGCCCCTAGATCTGTCTCAGCGACGAATAGGGTGGTGCTTTATTTTTGTACCGATGTGTAATTTTGAATCGAAAATATTTAACAACATTCTCTCGGTTAGCCTATTTTAATAAACTCAAAGATTTTATACTGAATTCTTTTTATAGTTTGGACAGGTTGTTATTGCATGTATTACTGATCGTTAGTAGAAGGCTCGTGTCCTTTCTGATGCTGTATAATCCTCTGATAATTATTATATGAACACTGATCTGCGGAATCAATAAATTTATTGGTTAAGTCGGGTTATTGATGCTTTTTTATTTCTAACTGCAGCCATATAGAAAAAAATCGCCGTGCTTATAAGAAAGTTTGTTGCTTGTTATGAAATGTTAAATGTTGAAATACGGCTAGAAACTCACATGAATGCACAGTTATTAATACGACTAGGATTGCATGTTTGGTCAGGATTCTGTTCCTTTTAAATCCATTGTTTTGTCCTACTGATATATCAAAAGAAAAATGGGAATCCTAAATTTTTGTTCTTCAGCATAAGGTGCCTTAACGTTTTTTGTAAACTCGCTGAAAATCGAAATAGCTTTAAAATGCTATATGAAACTAACTCTTCAATTTCGCATGACGATGGACATCAGTATTATATACTCTATGAGCAGACCTTCTAATTTGAAGTAAATAGGCTCTTTCTACAGTACCGTTTAGTTTGATTTGAAACTAGGAATGTTAGTAAAAATAATTTAAAAATTCATTACATGTCTCATTTTTTATGGTGCGACTTACGATTAATAAAGTTTGTCAGAACATGGAATAACGTCCGTCGTGAAAGTGGTGGGTGAGCGGTTAGGAATCCCCTCCTTCTTTGCTTTTCTTGCTGCCAATCCTTTCCCATCTCTAATTTCCTCTAAAGACGAGTATTGCAGATTGGTTTTGGGTTCCTACCTGATGTTTACAGTGAATAATTTTGGAATTTTCTGACCTACTGATTCGTGCCTAATTTCAGAAATTCTGGTTTTACTTTTCCCTCATTTATTGCGACATTTTAAGGAAAACTGGAGAGTATTTAAACTTCTTCAAATTCACAATTCAGAATTAAAGTTAAATTATAACACATACACTCCTCCTAAAGGTTATCCTTCATTCGTTCAGATCAGATGATTAGTTTCTTAGATATGATCCATTTTATGTACGCGTATGTAATCTGCAAGGTGGAAGTTCTGGGTTAACATTCCGCTCACAGTTCCCGATATCGGAGTGATACTGGCTCAAACTACTATCTTCACACTTTAAAACGAAAACAAGATGGCGGTGCTATGTGTCATTTTTGTTGAGTCACTGAAGTTTAATTTTTTCCTTAGAAACGGCCATTCAATTGGGCGCGATAACCTTCCCACACCTGGCATCGATTTTAAACACGTTTTCGAGTCAAAACGCTAGTCGGACATTCATTTACCAAAAATTACGGAACCTAACATTGCATCTATTTCACACTAGCTTTCTCTAATTTCTCAGTCTCCATAATCTCCCAAAATGGCTTATTGCAATTATTTTGATGCTCCTCAAGATGCAGTGAACCGTATTTCCTAGCTTCCACTGCCGTCGTAGGCAGACGCTACTGAAATATTTCCATTAACTAATAGATAGCTCGAAGAAACGTACGAAATGCTGTGGAGAGTATTTTAAATGAAATTAGGATTTTGGATTTGATTTTTCTTTTCTTGTAACTTATTCAGTAGTACGGTGAGTGAACCGCCTTGGTTTTCCGTATTCGTCTGGGAAGATGCTGCCACACTCATCGGATACAACAAATTAACACATAAGACACTATACACAACTTTGCTCCTCTCTTAGTGGAGGATCACATGACTCCAATAAAGTATATTAAGACCAACTGCAATCATAATCGTGGAAAGTTAACTAGATGAGGACTCCGAAAAATATTTCAGGAAAATCTGTTTATTGCTATTAAAGCTCTCGTGCTTTGAAAAAGATTACCTCCAAAATCTGTACCAGAAATAGTAGAATTTGATCAGTCACTATTAAATAAAACCTTATTGTCCCTGATTGTTAAGCACATGTCGTAAAAAACTTAAATGTGAAATAATTACATTTTATCAGAGTTGTGTATGGTAACACTGAAAAAATAGGACTGTAAACAGATAATGCTAGAATTAAAAATCACGTCAAAACTTGGACCATCATAATTTTAAGTATTCCTATGTATTAATAGTAGTACTTAATCGAGGTATCAAACGCAGCACGTAGTGGAATCGTATCTGATAACGTCCAGATAGTTTGATAAAAAAATTAAATATAGAACTGGATTTCCTCATGACTACTGCAGTTTATCGATTTTCTTTGAGAAATTGTCATCAGCAAAGACATTAAAAACAGTTTTGTCAGTCTTAATTTTGCTACCTAAATGGATGAAGGAAGAATCATTTTAGAAGTAGGATAGCACTAGGGGCTCTATCTTTCCTGAAAAGAGAAGTATTTTAGCAACGTTGCTACCGGTCTGTGAACTAAGTAGGTTTGCTTTGACTGCTTGATAAATATATACTGTGGTGACAATAACAGAGGATCAGACGACGAGGTCGAATCACCTGAGGACGACTCGAATCAAACTCGTACCCATGTTATTTTATTGTCTTAAGTTCTTTGGTACCTTAGGGTACTATCGATCGTCGTATAATTATGTGCAAAAGAAGAAGAGGCAGATGAATAAAACACTTATATAAAGTCTGATTAAATCACTTTTGGCAGGAATACTTGCTGTTACCCGCGACTTCGTACGGGTGGAATTAGAATTTTATTGCTAGAATTGGATATAGAAAGCTGTAAGTTATATAAGATTTGTCCCAAACAAAACCAAGTCGGCATAATAGGACAGAAAAGCGATCACTATACCATTCTACTGTCGAACCTATCTGATGAAGAGAATCAATTTACAACATAATTTCGTAGTTTTTCTCGGCGTTGCAAATATAAATAATTTTCCCTGCTACGACTGGTTCTACAGCCGACCAATCAGAGGTTAGCAGCGGTAATCTGGTCTAGCTCAGCAACTTCGCACGTTCCTGACCTCACTTCACCAGAAGATGGCGTCGATGATTCAGTGCGCCGAAATATCGTGTAACTATAACATTCATATGACTCGGCTAGTCACCCGAGAAAATTATTTAAATTTACAACATGTTCAAAAACAGAAAAAAACGAATGTGCGTGTAGGTGGTGGAGGGGAGGGGGCAGGGAGGTTAACTGAAGGCAACTTCAATTTCAGTTTTGTCTTCTCTTCTTTCTTCAGAATGAGCATCAGATTCTTTAGTTCTAATAACTTTAGATCCTCGTGCTCTGCTAGAGCTAGGCCAGGTTTACGCCTGCGAGGCATGTCAAAAAGAAGACAAAATAAACGGATGACACAAACTTTTAGGCAGACAGAAAGTAATAGTACAGTGCAGCTGAAATCTTCATCTATACTAAATAATAAGTTTTGTCTATAAATGAAGTTTGTTAACAGATCATACACTAACTGATTGCGAGAGGAGCACAGCCTGAGCGACCGATGTATCGTTATAGACTTACACACGCATCCGTCTGTCTGTCACTATTCGATAAGTTATAAAATTTTCATGACTAAAACTGTTATTAATAACGAAAAACGTATCCTGTGTTCTTCCTAAAGATACAAAGTCAAATTCCATCAATAACGGTATAGCCATTTAGTAGTCAAAACTGAGGTACCAATATAGCGTAACAAATGTAAACGCTCACTGCATTGTTCAGCCGCTTACGATATGCGACGCATTCCACCCCTGAATGTATGGGACCTACAGTTTAACATGGAATCCTTACAAAGGAACTTCCAAGCGTGGCTCATACGATCAAGAACCATTCTTGAAAATTTTTGTTTGCACCTGAATTTGAACCATAGACGACTCAGCGAACTTTAGAAAACAAGCGCCTTATCCACTGCGCTACCAGCCGGCTCTATCAGCTAGCATTACAGACGTATAGATGCTGTGCGTCTGCCTATCAATGTTCAGTTAATTTTTTTTCAAAATTACATGACAATATGTATTATCTATACAGAAAAAAGTATCCTACATCCTTTATAATGACAAATAGCATCTCCTTGTCAAATTTCATCACAATCGGATTAGCCGTTTAGCCCTTAACACGTAACAAATAGACAGATAGATAGATAGATAGATACACAGAGAGAGCTAGAGTTACTTTAGCATTTATAATATTAGTATAGATGATAATCTGCTTCATTACTGTGGTCGCTAAGATGCGGTGACTATGCCTGTAGCTCAACAATTAATCAGATGGTTCGATCCTAGGTCGGGAAAAAATTTTCGCTGTCACTTGGGTAGTACAGTATCAGAGTTAAATTCATACGATTTGTTTTCCAATGGCCAAGTTTTATCCTGATATACAACATGTATCATCAGTTATCTACAATTCTTTCTTTTTTTCTCTGTCATCGCAATCTTCAACCTCTTTCTATCTTCAGGTAACCTCTTCATCTTGTCTTACTTTACAGTTCTTTCTTTCAACTGTTCCCTCTACTAACAAATTAACCGCATGTCTTAAAATGCAATCCAGCATTATGAATCTTCATTTTCCTACAAACCACTTTCCTCGCCCGTCATTTTCAAATACGTTCACTTCATACTTTATATGCCCAATTAATTGCAAACATCTTTTTATAGCATCACATTTCAAATGCTTCAAATTTTCCTTCTTTCTGATATTTCATGCTTCCATGTTTCGCTACCATATGGTGCTGTGTTCTACACATTCAGTTTTAGAAATTACTTTCTCAATCCTATATCAATAGTTGAAACTAAAAGACTTCTCTTTTTCAAGAACGTTTTTTTCGTTAGTGCTATGCAGTTTCTAATATCATTCTTGCTATGGCCAACAGTACTAATTTTACTGCATAATAACGGAATTAGCTTCTCCTATTGCATCTGATCCAACTTTTATATCCAATCTAGTGTTTTTGCTATCATTTCAAATTCTTCCCTCAGTATTTTGTTCATGCCCTCACTATCCTCACTCTGTGCTTCAGTATCGCAGGGTACTGTTTGGTTCTCCTTTAATTTAATCTATAAATTCATCCAAACTATTATAAATCTGTTATGGAGATATTTTTAAACATTGAAGATATAATTGAAAGAAAATATTAGGAGGACTTGAAATAGGATACATGTGTGTGTTTATTCTGGTACAAGGAAACCCTGTTTATAGACTTTTTCAGCTTGAGGGCCTGACCTAAAATTTGAGTATGTCCCTTTTGGTGGAGAAAGAAACTTAAATCTGTTCTAAACAATCAACCATTTAGATATTATGTGGCATAGCTTAAAGTCGTAGAATCAAAATTAAAGTATGAGATGTGTGT
The DNA here is from genome assembly GCA_031002005.1 of Vandiemenella viatica. Lineage (NCBI taxonomy): Eukaryota > Metazoa > Arthropoda > Insecta > Orthoptera > Morabidae > Vandiemenella > Vandiemenella viatica. The sequence continues at coordinate 191,119,678 of CM061921.1, forward strand.
CGTCACGTTATCTCAGCTAGAGAAGGCTTTGTTTGATTGTGGCGGGAGACGAATGGAAACAATAAGCCGTAAGGTATTTGGCCATGGAAGAATCCCGGCATTCGTCTGGAGTGATTTGGGGAAACCACTGAAAATCGAAATTCGGATGGCCGGATAGCATTCAAAGCTGGGCCTTCCCGAATCCAAGGCAAGCAATACAGAACAGTAAAGCTATTGTAACGTAATCTAACATTTTTCTTTCTATTCATACCGGGTCTTACAAGTAGACAGCACTGCAAGATATCAGCCACTGATTGAGTGAAGCGAAGCACTTAGCGGTAATCGTAGGGCGTGGGTTTAAATCCCGATTTCGGTTTTCCGTGGGTACCCGAAGTCACTCAAGGCGAACTCTGGGACGGTTCTTTATATAGGCTAAGGCTGAATTACTTCCCGTTCCTTGTCCTCCACCCTCTAAGGATTTCGACGTCGACGAGCCGTCAGGTCCGAAGCAAAATAAAATAATAAAGAGACGAGAGCAAAAACAAGTGGCATGGACCACCATAGGCAGGTTGCTGTAGGAGGGAGGTTTTAAAAGCTCGTAAAGTATGAAGAACGAAATTTATCGAAAGTTTTGTGTTGATCAATCTCTACAGTAAGAACTTCGCAACGTAATTTTGTAAATTTATCAATCATTACAGCGTAGTATAATGTATCAACATAAATAAGACCCGACTTTTCACCAAGCCTGGCGGGTGAGGAGTTAACGTTGGGGCATTGTATTCGGAAGGAATACAGATTTCGATTTTACATGGATGCCAAAATCACCACCAAGTTACTCTCCCCCCCCCCCTTTCCGGCTCTAATGACCTCGATTACAATAAGTCTTCAATATCCCTTCCTCTAAAAATGGAAATTTTCCAAACATTATGGTTGAAGGCGACCAGTGTCCTACATTGTTTTCTTGCTAAATATAGCAGATGGGTTTGTTGATCCCTATCAATATGGTGTCGCCAATCTGGTGATTGCCTCAAAGGACACCTAAATTAAACACGATTCTGTGACGGTGCTGAATAGAGAACGTACTCAGAGGAGGCAACTACAGAGCTCCGCCTTCACATCGCTCACGCAACGCACTGGCAACACCATTGGTCCAGCATTTAGCAGCCATGTTGATCCCCTAACAGTAGGTATAATCACCGTTCTATAATGGTTAAATCTGATGACAGCTTAATCTGACCTGACTGAATTACAAATTTGACCTGTTTTATTTTAAGAAATCTGTTAAGTTTGGATGGTATTAGCAGGAATGATAGGTAATGACTGCGTACTTGGTGCTGCTATAATACGAACTGGTCTGCTTGAGGGTTTGATCTGCAAAATTTGAAGAGTTTCTGCTGAGTTACAAGTATTAATAGAAACAGAAACGATATCGCTGTTATTAGAAGTCGTGATCAATTGATCCGATTTGTCAAAAATAAAAACTTAACTGGTATTTGAAAATAAGGGTTTGCTCTGCAAACTTTTCGTAATTTCAGTTATTAGAATACGTAAAGACAGACACAGTCCGGCTAAATAACTGGTAGTTTCAAGATCAGTGGTACAAAATCCAGTGAATATCTGAATTTTTTAGTACTCATCGTAGAGCGGAAAAAGTAAACTGCTAGACTTCATTTTAAATCGAATTTTAGCTTAAACAACAAGGTGAAATATTTCGTTTGTCCAGAAATCAACAGTGATGAAAAACACACTTAGAGATATCCCGAAACAAATAAACTGTTATTTGATCAGCATTTAAATCCTCCGTACGGTATATTATATCATACTCCAGAAACCTCAAATACCAAACACGAAATCTTCTATTTTTTGCAAGGGTATTTACGCCAGCTACTTGGCTTAAATTTTGCGCTGGAGTCAGTAAAACAAGGTTTACAATAAACCTTTTCACCAATTACATGACTTACAATCGAGTCAAAGGCTATAATATTTTGCGTTAAACACCTGTTGAAACCTAAGCTGGTAGGTAGACATAATATGCTATACAGCTGAATACGTAGTAAATTGATTCTATACTTACCATTGTACTACACATTTCTCTTTGCCAAACGAATAAAATGAACGGCTATGCTACAGCTGTTGAGTCCAGTCTTGAAACTGGTCGAAATTATTTCAAATGTTTATCTCCAAGTACAGTTGTGGGAATATTCCAAAACACCTACCGTTCTTTTAAGAAAATTCTTTCCTCACTTCGAACAAATTTTCTTTTGTAAAACTGAGCGTGGTGAGTGAATAATAACGCTCTGGCCTCTCATCCAGGAGGACGTTTGTTTGAATCCACGGTTTCCCGAAGTCACTGCAGGCGAATGGCGAATGGTTCCTTCCAATGGTCATAGAAGAATTCCATCCCATTCCTTTCCCGCAACCTCTCACAACGTAGATGAGCCGTAAAACCAATGGGATTAAAAATATTAAAAAAATACTGTAGATTAAAACAAGAATTTAATTTTCAGTGAAGATTAAATTGTTTCGATGTACTATGATTTCGAAACAGACAAAAAGACTGTATTTTGAAATAACTAAGTAAAATTTAATATATTTTTATAATTGTTTTCCCTTCCAAGAAAGTCAAAACTTGTAATTCTTACACTTAAATGAAGGAATAACAGCATTTTTTTAAATTGTAAAGTAAGTATTTCAGATATTAATTAGATTAATATTGGGAATTGAAATACGTATTTATTGCAGAAACTAATTTTAAAAGCCCTTTACCATTTGAACCAAGCGAATACATACAATTCTCTGACTGGTGGTTTAGAATAGCGAATCTTCCGCAAGTTTAAAGTCAAGAAAACTAGTTTTCGTTTAGTTCCAGGTGAAACATCGTAACAAACAACCAAACGTGTAAACGTCCAGAAAAATTTGTTTACTTTCTAATATTGTTTGCCATAAAAAGTAAATTTAGCTGCTTTTATTTTTTTTTAAAATACCTCCCAATTCTGTTCCATACCCGAACCATAAAATTGTTGACTCCTAGATTTCTGTTTCTCATCAAAAATATTTGCATTATTTGGCTGTTAATATGCGTTGATTGCTTTTAAATTCGCGAAGGCTTCCCAGTAACCTGTTATCTAAAGTGACTGATGTGAGATGCATGCGAATATTTTGAAAGCAATCTGCCTTTTATTAATTCTTCAGTTTTTTGTATCACTAATATATTAGCAAGTGAAATAATCGTTTGTGGTGATGGATTAGGTGTTTTATTAACAGCAATAATGGAACTTCTTTTTATGTTTTAGCTGATGTAGTCTTATTACGGACTTCTTTTCCTGTTTAGTTAGTGCAACAGACATTTAAGCACCTGGGGAAGAAGTACAATGTCGCAATAACGTTGATTGGATAGTGTGCTCTCCATACCATAAGGACCACCAAAACGACCGTGTTCGACAATATTCCTAGATTTATCGCATGTTGACTACTGAGAGGAAAACACGACCTCCATTTTCATCAGTCCAGTCCTGATGCTCTTGGCACCTTCGCAAACGGTGTCGGTTTAAAATGAAACACAATTTAACTGTCATCTAGTCTTGTGTAGTTCGCGAACGAACTAGTTCGGAAGAGCGCTCCCACAGGCGAACTAGTTCCCAGATCTCTCGCTCCTTAGTTCGTTAGTTCGTTCGATCCTTTCCCGAAGACCAACTTTTGTTTTAGTTTATTATCTAAAAGGAAACACAGTTCCTTGTGGACACATTTCACTGAAGACACAGATATAAAAATAAAAGAAAAATAAATTGTTCAACATTAATAATTATTTCAGAAGTCACAAACGGAAATTTAACGTGGAATGTGAAAATAAAATACACTTTGATCCCATTAACAATCAAAAGACAACCATCGATAACCAGAACTACCATAACAAACAAGAGAGCGCGTGCAGTAGCGCTAGCAAAGCGAGCGAGCGAGCTGTCATGGAGGACCTAGTTCGCGAACTAAACAGAGCGCTCCCGGTCGCGAACTAAAGAGAGCGGTACCGTTCGCGAACTAACAGAGCGCTCCCGGTCGCGAACTATAGAGAGCGGTACCATTCGCGAACTAGCACCATTCGCCTCTAGGGTTTCCAATATTTTTTCGGTTGATGGTAGGAATTTTTTAAAAAGAATAACCTATAAAAATATGCTACACTTCAAAAATATAATATTTTACGAAAGAGTAGAAAATGATAAAAGGTATGTTTCTACTATTTCATTTTTAAGCTATATTTTTTGCACTTCTTTCATCTTTAATTATTTTTTGTCTACAGTAAAATTGTCATATGCTTTATCGCTTTCAGTTGTCAAATTAATTTCGAGAAATAACTCATTTTTTATTCATGAAATACTTCTCTTACTTTTACCTGGATTTCGTATAATATTGTTATTTCAGAGTAAAGTTTGTTCACTTTGATATTAATTTTTTTTCGCAAATTTATAACCTCTAATATAGTCTCACAGTCATCAAATGAAACCCTGTGATTTGAATTTAATTTTTGGATTTTGTGTAGCCAATTGCTTTCATTAAAATCTAACTATTTACTAAGATACTCCAAACATTTATCAACGAATACTAGAGCATTATTTTTTTTATATTATCACTTTCTGTGGAGAATATGGTTTCTAAAGGCTTTTTCTTGTTTTCTTAACCAAAGAAACAGTATCTTTTACATTTTTCTAGCGCTGATTTTAAAGCTGACATAATATAATACTTATCTCAGTCTGTTGGATAACAGCTTTGTGAAAGTGATGAAAGAAATGACTTGCGAAATTCATAAAGATTTTAACTTTTGTGTTTTCATCAGTTTCATTCGTCGCCAAAAAATTGTGAATGTGTGTTGGATTATTCTCTTCTTCACTAATAAAATAATAGCTCAATGACTTCCAATTCACTGGAAATTTACGCACTTTCGTTATTGCTACCACTTTCTCATTCAAGGGTCACTGTTATTTTTATATCTCTAATTATTGATATCACATTGGAAGTGTTAATACTATTTTTCTTAATAATATAGGTAATACTATTTCTGTCATATAGTACTTAAGTTGTAGCCAATAGTAGAATTATATTTTGTCTATGATTTCCAAAACTTTATTTATATAAAAATGCCGATTACTTATAAACGGGTATTTTAATTCATCAAAATAAACGCGTTTATAATATTTTATAAGTAATTTATGTTGTTGTTGTTGTTGTTGTTGTTGGGGTTTAAGGGCGCGTCGACGGCAGGATCATTAGCGCCTTTTATAAGTAATGTTTTTTTCCATGAACTAATAAACAAATCCATTTAAAAAATTAATATTCTACGAATGCATGTAAAGTAAATAGTAAAAACAGCACAATTATTCAATTTACCCATTTGTGTAAAGGACAATGAGCACTTTAGTTTATCGGCGCCAACTGTTCACGCTAATGTAATTTGAAAGGGCTATTATTAAGCAATAACTTTTGTTAAGAAAGTCATATTAAATTCCATTTAGAAACGACAAAAAAATGATGATGTCCTAATAAAACTGACATAACAAACAAAATAGCGCGTGCAGTAGCGGTAGCAAGGCGAGCGAACGATCTGTTTCTCTGAATTCGAGACGCGAACTAACGAACTATAAGAGCGAACTAGTTCGCGATGGAGCTGCGAACTAAACTGAGCGCTCCCCTTCGCGAACTATTATGCGCAAGTCTACAGTCATCGGGCCAACCCCATGCAGTCTGTGGACCTGCTGTTTGATGTGGGTTCCTTCCTGTAGCGGCCATCTGCAACTGTAGTTGACCAACTATACTCCATCGCGCAACAGTGCTTCCCGAAACAATGCACTGAGCAACACCTAACTCCTGGGCTACATACTTCACAGTTCCCTTTTGAAATGTTTTCTCTGGGACGAGCTCACATCCTGCCATGTGACGTGCAATTGCTCCGGCACTCCAACGTGTGGTTAATACGTTATGCTACTTTATCTCCTCCACAAGTTTTGCACATTATTGTACGTTCAGGTGAAGCGGAAGAATCGGAATAACTGAAACGTTGCTAGAATCATTCACGGAAAATTCTCTTGAACAGATGATCGAAGAGCCAACGCGGTGAGACAATGATACATTAAACATACTCGATCTTTTTCTTATACGCAATCCGGATGTTGTAGATACAGTTTGTATAGGAGACGGTATGAGCGTTCATAAGGCGGCTGTGGTAACTTTAAAATCTAGTCTGACGTTGAAACATGATATAGATAAACACTTATATTGCTTCGATAAGGCAAACGATTAGGGCAAACTTTTTTGAAATATACATGCTAAATACTAATGTTGAGGAACTTTGGTATAATTTGAAAGCAATAGTATGGACAGATATAAATCAATTTATTCCTAAGAAATTTATTGAGGTTAGCAAGAACTTTCCGAGATCAATCGGGAAGTGAAACGTTTGCTCAGAAAGCAAAGACGTTTACACGCCACAGTGAAGGAATCGGAGGACACATCTCATCGCTCTAAGCTATTGCAGTTACGAGCGGAAGTGCGTAGAGCAATGCGTGAAACTTTTAAAGAATCCAAGTAAAAAATTTATCTGAAGATCTCATTAATAATCCAAAAAACGTTGTGGTCGTATATCAAAGTAATGAGGCTCTCGTAAAGTTATGTCGACACTGATTTAGGAAAACTGAGAATTATCTGAATCTATCATGGAGAAAGCAGAAATTTTGAATAATATCTTTAATAAAGCTTTCACAACAGAAACCTTAGAGGAGATCGCGATATTTAACAATCGTGCCAACAAAATTATGAACGATCTCGTTCTTAACGTCGCGTCGAGGGAATAAAAAACTGCTTAGGAGTGTAAAAACCAATAAGGTTCCCGGACCAGACCGTATTCCTGCTAGATTCTACTCTAGGTACGCAAAGGAAATTGCGCCGTATTTGTTGAAATTGTATACCACCTCCTTGGATCTAGGAATCATACTCGTTGAGTGGAAGACCACCAACGTTAGTCCAGTATTTAAAAGTGGGAATGTTAATGATCCTGAAACTTATAGATTGATCTCGTTAACTTCAATATTTTGCAGGATTTTAGAGCATTTCATCCATTCAAATATCGTGCAGTTTTTGGATGAAGTGGAGCTTTTAAACCGAAATCAACATGAATTCAGAAAAGGCCGATGCGGTGAAAAACAACTTGTACTTTTAGTTCACGACTTGAGCGGTATTATAGATAAGCAATCCCAGGTGGACTTAGTTCTATTTTATTCTGAAAAAGCTTTCAACACTGTTCTTCACTCTAGATTACTTAGGAATATTCTTAGTTACAGCATATCTAGACTAATATGCGACTAGGTTGCAGGCTTTCTGAAAGGTAGAACACATAGAGCTTAGCAACAAGAGTAGAACTTATAATAGACTTATACCTAAAGTCCTGGATTTCACCTCACCCAAGGATGGTCATTGCCAAAACGATTTCTTCGAAAGCGTTTCCGAGGTTCTATATCGTCAATTTTGAAGGTAACAGTTAAGTTTGTTTCTCATGATATCTGCTAAGAGTAATGAATGGGTTGGTTCTATTACTCCCAATCAACACAGTCTTCGGGTAACGTGTTTTTCACTATAGATAATTGATAAGTATTATGTTTCTTTCGACATATTCAATGTGGATTTCGCTGCGGTTGTCTGGGAACCATGCTATATAGGCCTATATAACAAATAAATTGAATTTCAACGCCAGTATACACATCAAAGAGTGATCGCTGTAATGGTCAAATGAATATCTAAAACATAGACCCTGATTCGTAATTTTATCGAACATTCTTTTACTAAAATTTCTTAATCATTATAAATGACTTCAAAAGTCACACTGCACAGGGTGTTAATACAAAATTTGATTCCTTTCTTAAGATATTTCTAAAACATTTCGCAGGAAGTTGTCAACACTCCAAATGGTGAATTGGGTAACGGATGGATAACAAAGTAAAAAATAAAAAAAAGTAAAAAAGGGACCTTTACTTAAAAGTAAGAGAATCAGATAATCATACACTGAAAGCTAATTATAAACTTTATTCTAAAATACTAAGAACTGTAATAAGAAAGGCGAGGAACAGATATATATATATATCAGAGAAAATAGAGAATTCAGGCAATAATATGAAAACTATATGGAATAAAGTGAAAACTGAAACAGGAAAATCTGTTAATCACTCTAAAGACATAAAAATATAACAAAAAGGATCTGTTTATAGTGAAGTAGCGGAAGATTGTGAAATATTTAACAAACATTTTACTTTAGTTGTAGATAAATTAGGCACAGAAAAGCAATCCCCGCATAGTGCCCTAAGACTTCTTCAGACTGCTTTCCCAAATAGATTTGTGTAGATGCAATTGCCACCGGAAACAGTCTCAGAAATAAATAAACTCATGAAGCAATTAAATCCTAAAAATTCTTCCAGCTATGACAATATTTCGAGTAAATTACTGAAATGATGTTCAGATTCTATCACTCATGTACTTACCTACATTTGCAATGAGTCCTTAATGCTAGGTGTGTTTCCAAACAGACTAAAATATGCACTTGTAAAACCGTTGTTTAAAAAAGGAGCAGCAACATGTGTAGATAACTACCATCCCATTTAATTACTTTCAGGATTCTCAAAGATTTCTGTTGAAGTCATGTATAGTACTGTAATAAATCATGTTAGACAGCATAATATCCTTACTAGTTCGCAATTTGGGTTCCAAAAATAATCATCCATAGAAATGGCTATATTTTCATTTTTAAATAACACATTTGAGGAACTGAATAATAAAATGAGCCCTGTAGGAATGTTTTGTGATCTTGCAAAAGCATTTGACTGTGTAAATCGCGAATTACTTTTGAAAAAAATTGAATACTATGGTATTTATGGAACCGCAGGTAAATGGTTTAAATCATACATGGAAAGTCGAATGCAAAAAGTTTCCATTTTTTATTCTAAAAAAGTAAAGATGCTTCATTATTCTGGGGAAGATAAAACATGGAATTCCACAAGGCTCTGTCCTAGGACCCCTCTTCTTTTTGTTATATATCAATGAACTTCCTGGAAACTTATCTGATAAATGATTCTTAAGACTTACGGATGTTTATGAAATCCCCTGCAGTTGTGGCAGTGTATACATCGGAGAGACAGGTCGCACAGTTGCGGAGAGACTTAAAGAACATATCCGCCACTACAAATACAACAACAGCGACAAATCTGCCGTCGTTCGCCATGCATGAAATAAGATTTCAAGACACGAGGCTACTGTGGAGAGAAGACCAGTGGTGGCCTCGACATGTGAAAGAGGCAGCAGAAATCTTAATGAATTTCAACAACATCAACGAAGATAGAGCGGCCTTTTCCTTTGCGATGCTTGGCGACTGTTGCTATGTGAACATAAATATAAACAGTATCTCTGAAGAAGGTTGGAGTATAACAGCCGAAAGCTTAGATAATCCAATAAACGACGCGGCATTGCCCGTAAAGCTATAAATCATTATCTGATAAAGTTAATACTGTTTTATTTGCAGATGACACTAACCTGACTGTGAGAAAAACACCAAACAGTAATTTAGAATTTAATGTAAATGAAGTACTTAGTGAAGTAAAAAATTGGTTTAAGGCAAATTTATTAAAACAAGATTTTGAAAAAACACATTATATTAGGCTTAAAACAAAAAAATTATACACAGCCGGATTTTACAAGTAAGCTATAAAAATAACACAATCTTAGAAACAAAGATTATGAGATTCCTTGGCATTAAAATAGATGAGAAACTTTGTTGGCACGAACATATCACTTCACTACTGAAGAAGTTAAATAGCGCTACCTTTGCAATACGAACACTTTCTCAAACAGCAGATCTTGAATTAACGAAACAGGTATACTCCTCATATTTTCATTCAGTGATGTCATATGGCATAATTTTTGGGGAAAACTCTTCACAAAGTACAAAAGTTTTCATAGCATAGAAAAGAGCTACTAGGATGCTGCGTATGGTAAAACCAAGAACTTCTTGCAGGCCACTTTTTAAAAAACTCAATATTCTTACAATGACTTCTCAGAATATATATTCTCTCATGTGCTTTGTCATAGAACATTTTAACCTGTTTGCATCTAATTCACAGGTATAAAATTTCAATACAAGAAACAGAAATAACTTGCACAAAACACAAACATCACTGTCATTAATACAAAGAGGAGTAAATTATTATGGGATACATCTGTTTAATAAACTTCCCAAAAGTATAAACAGTTTTCAGATAATAAAGATATATTTAAAGACAGACAAACTAAGAAATTATCTTATTAGCAACTCCATTTAAGAATTTGAACAAATTATTAATTGTATTCAGTAAGACCTTTTGCAAAAATCAGTTGTAAAAATTAATGTTTGTTTTTATTCTCTTTATTTGTCTTTTTAACATATGATTGTTTTCACTATGATTGTGACTCATATTGTATGTCTGTGTATTAACCATGAAATGTTTCACAACCCAGAGGTCCTTCCTCAGCAGGGAACGAAACAAGATAGATAAATAAATAAATAAAATATCGTGCTCTTCAACAAAAAAGAGGAAATGTAGGTTTTGATAAAAAGTCAACAGCTAATACAAATGCTTTCTAACGTTGAAAGAAAAAATTTTGGGCGAAGATGTCAAACACCGTGTTTTCCATAAAACAGTTCACACTGAGACATATAAATTTGCTGTGGAATTGAAGATATTAAGATTGATTTCTTACCTGATCTCAGTTTTTAATAATGGAATTACACAAATTGACGATGAGTAACTCAAGTGACATTTCTACGGAAGTGTAAAGATAATAAAATCAATAGCAAAAAGCAAACGTCTAATTTTTTATTCAGTAATTTTTTCTTATAAGACAAAAAGGTTAAAAGCTGTATTGCTTGATATGCCAGAATTTCAAAGCAGTTAATTTAGTTTTGACAACTACGGTTATTTTTCCAGTTTCGGAAAAACAGTCACTGAATAGGTGGCAGCTTTATAAAATTCTTGTAATTCCATCATTTGGTAAAGTACATAAGAGATTTAGTAATATAGTAAATGATACATATTTAATAAATTTAAATATCTTATATATAAAAATGAATTGCTGTTCGTTTGTCTCACTAAAATTCGGGAATGGCTGGACCGATTTGGTTAATTTTGATCTTGAAATATTTGTGGAAGTTCAGGGAAGGTTTAAACGGTCAGAAAAATGGAAAAATTGCGAGTAAAATACTGAAAACTACAATTTAATCTTATATATAATATGAGTTTTTTTGTCCTCTATGTGCTCCTAAACTGTTCATCCGATTACGGTGAATCTTTGGTGAGTTGTCGAGAGCGTTCTGGAGGTGGTTTCTAAGAAATAAAATTTCCAAAAAACCACCCCCTCTTCCCAATAACACCCCATACTTTAAACAACCTAACAGATTTTGTCCGATTTCCACCAAAATTTGCACACGTATACTTAAAAACAAACTGAAAAATATTGCATATGTATGGTCTCCAGAAACGCAACCCCTCATCCCCTTCACGTTCCCCTAATTTTGACAAACCCACAGATTTTATCCGATTTCGATGGAAATTTACTCACGTATACTATAAAATAAAATAACTATAATATATACAGAAAAATACTGCCTAAATATAGTTTCAAAAAATGCAACCCCTCTTCCCCTTTACATCCCCTTAATTTTTACTAGTGTACCTGGAATCACCAAAAGCATTGCATATCCAAGACCATTGTGGAAACTGAATGAAACAGTAATTAAAATTTAAATACAAACTTTAAAATTTATTGATTTAATCTATATGTGTACTCAAGTCTAGCAATAGCAAAGCATTGCGATCTTGGGTGATCTTCTGCCAGTTTATTCCTAAAGCCCTGCGAATGTCTTTAACCCATCGGTCTGCCTCTCGGTTTGTGATGATCTTTTGGACTCCATTCTAACACTATTTTCGTCCATCTTTGGACTTTTCTCCGCGCAATATGGCCAGCCGATTGCCACTAAGATATCTGTGACCTTCGTAACTGACCTAATGTCAGCTGCTCTTTTCCAATACAAAATGTTCTCTGGCAACGCTGCATGCCTTAAAAAATTGACTATCATGAAATAAAACACTATCTACAAGACGATATTGCGTTTTATTTTAACGGTACATAGCTTCAGTCTTCTTTAGAACATTATCAGCATTTGTACCTCAGTGTCGATTACTCAGTAACGCGCTCCGTTCACACCAATCACATTTTGACGCATATATCCACAACATTCAGATTATCGTGCATTTAGATTATAGAAATACAAAATAGTGTCACTTGGAAGTTTGTCAGTATGAGAGAACTTTAATTACTGTTATTGTTTTTAAATGTCAAGGAGAAGACGACCTGACTTAGGTCGTCGAAGTCAATCAAATGTGCGACGAGCTACCTCACGTCCAAACGCACTGATGACCAGCGAGAGACAGCTAATGATAACATTCGGTTACAATATCCATTAATCTTCTGGCAAGGAGAAGACGGATACCATTTTAATATCATAATGGTAAATCAAGTAACAGGTAACTAGACTAAACGATATTAAATAATAATTTTAAAATTCAATATGTTGACATAAGTGTCTGTAGTAGAACAACTGCATAAACCGAGACGTGCACAAAAGAGACACTATTGTACAGTCATGACAATAAAGAGTTTTTGATCTGTAATGTTAGGTATTGCTATCTCAATACGTTGTACATATATGATGTAGGTGATACGAAGTTCACCGGGTCAGCTAGTTAAATTAATATTTTAAATTGAATAGTATTTGTATGTAGAAATAGATTATAAAATTAGAGACCAATACTGTTCAGGTATATTGTTCATTGTGTGGCTACTCCCAACATATCTGGGCCCGAATTCTTAAGTAGTCAAGATGTAAGCTAACCGATACTTTTGAAACAAACGCCAATACAAAAAAACCGCACACACGTTTGGTTGATATGAATACGTATACACTATAAATGCAATAGTCCTTTTCCTACAGACTTTGTTTATTTATAACAAAGACCGGTTAAAATAAAAGAAGGAAGTTTTTATTTTTTTGAAAATGTTTCAGAAGAAAGTATAATTTCAAAAAGGAATAACGATTAATTACTTTAATTTATTTCATACAATTATCATTGGCAAAATGCCCAGTTTTATCAGATTTTTATTGATATATTTAGTGGCAATTATTCATAGACTATACCTTTCGTAGCAATCTACGCTTCGTATCTCTAATTATCTGTAATTATTGAAAAAACAAACAAATATAAAACGTAACAAGTACTCTATCTAGATTTAAACGAAATACATACCTTTCTTTATGGTTGGTTTAAAAGATAAAACATTAAGTTATACACTGTTAAATACAGTACACAAAGTTAAACAGCTACCCATCACTTTTAGCTTGCTATAACAGAGAGTGTAACCAAAACATTGCCTAGCATCTTAATAATTAACGTGTAGATTTAAGCGAAATACATACCTTACTTTATGCTTAGTTTGTATTTTAAGGGAAAAACAAATTAGGCAAAAAAAAAAAAAAAAAAAACATCGTTCGTAGCAGAAACATCATTGGCCCGAGCAGCGTAGCATGTGACAGACATCATCACGAAACCGGCCTTTTGTTATTACTGGTAAGTGAACTCTGGATTCATTTTTCCGTTGCGCATTGTGTAACTTTTAACGTCCTAGTATATATCAGATTGCATATACACTTTCGCAGAATCTGTGAAGGCACGCATGTTGCTTTTTATTTTTTGCTTATGGCTCTACGCCTTGTCGACGCTGAGGTTATTAAAGGGAGGATGGGACTGGAGACGAGGAACGGAAGGAATTCGACTATGGCTTTTTGAAGGAAGCATCCCCGCATTTGCCTGCAATGATTTGGGGAAACCATGGAAAACCCAAATCACGATGCCCGGACGGGGATTCGAACCGGCGTCCTCCACCACGTTCAGAGGCAAGTTGCTCCAAAACAATAATCACGTCGCAGAGATCTTTGCAAATTTACAATTTGTGGTAGTACCATTAAAGCAAATGTAATGAATTCTGAAAACGCATAAAAATAATTTACATTTTCACAAAATCTCTTTAAGGTATGTCACAAGAATGTTGAATACAAGACACACAGCTGTAAGGAGCGGAATTTCTACATCAGAAGTAAACCCATTTGGCAAATAAATTTTTGTGAGCATTCTCACACGGGACAAAACATAGGTGCACCGTTATTCTTTTGAAACGAAGCTAATGAATACTGGCTTGAAGAAGAAACCGTATCTCTGATGAAGGTTAGGTTCTTATGACTGTGTTTCTGGGAAGATAAATGTAAAATCCGCCTGACTACTGCGAACGCTCAGCTTCTACGTTACACTACTCTTAACAGCTTTAGGTGGTACGTAATTTTCCAACATCGAAGGGGTTGAAAATTTCGTGCATATCTGAGTACGTAGACGTTCAACCAATAATTCTGCCAGTGCGATGAAAAAGATATCTACACTGCAGTGTGTACCATGTTGGGACCTATTAATCTAGTTAGCAGTTCCCCTCCTTCAATGAGCAATGTTTTGGAAAATTGCTATTACCTCTACTTACGGTTGCGGACGGTTACAGATGCATATTTTAACAGCATTAACTAAGGAACATGACCAACTTTTACTGCAATTCTTTCGAAATATCTTTTATCTGGAAATAAAAGAAAAATATGAGCCTGTTGAACTTTACTCCGCTTTCAAATATTAAATTTTAAAACATCTATGTGTTCAATTTTCACATCATAGTGAGGAAGAAGAAATATATAAATCGTAATAGGATGTTGCAAGTTGGTTCAATAAAAACCACATTGTTATGTCACCGATAACAATCTAAAATTCATCTAAACAATTCAATGATATGATTCAAAATCTTACAGTTTCTTTATATTAATTTTGTTCTTACATGGAAAACATTTACAGGTAAACTTAAATAAATTTTTAATATTTCTTTCTCTTGAATAAACCATAACATATAGATCTTTAATTGGAGAATATAATAAAATTAGAAATGCATGTTATTTTGTTTACAGTTTTTAGCTTCAGTAATCTGTAAAGTCATACTTCAAACATTTTCATTATAACGTCCTTCTAAGATATTTTAATTATTCCTTTGTTTCATATGTCATTTGTTATGGTTATACTTTATAAGTGAATTGGTACATAAAAATTAAATAGTTTCTTTAAGAAAATTTTCTTTAAGAAAATTCAGTTTATAGTAGAAAATTTCAATTTAATAGAACTTTATTAGATTAGCACTATTGTTCATTGTTTTGAAATACATTCACATGAATGGCAGTTTATTAATTATTCATCGAATAATTTATGAAATGTCTAAGACTGGAAGATCTGAAAAATGTGTTTTCTCTTCTGTAACTAAGAAACAAGACATTTAACAAATACGTATTAACATGTCATTAGAAGGAATAAGTTGGGTAAATGTGACACTTTGTTATTAAAGAGATTATGAAGTAACATACTTAAAGGAAACGAAACTATGCGTAGGTTGACATACCTTTATAGAAAACTACAACGTCACAAAAACATAAACACAGGAAAACAGTTTGTGTGAGGAGAGAAAAATCACGTACAATGTGTTGTGCGTCATTGGAAAACACGTTTTAGGTCCCTCTTATGATCAGATTTGATGTTAACTTTTTCGTGGAGTAGCCATTCCGGACATCAGCGACTGAGGTGCCTGTTTTGGTAGTTGATGCTATAATTATTCACTATACCACGGAAGCCTCCTTATTCTAAAATTTTAAAATCAGATCGGCTTCCTGAAATAGTCTCAAACAAAATAATTGTTAGTAAACATGCTAAAGATGATTTGTTTAAGTATTACGACATAAAATGCACCAAAATGTTGATTGGCATTTATATATTTTTTTTTTTTTAAGATACGAAGGAATGGAAGATTAGGGAATTCCATTTGGTTTGGAAACAATATACGTATCATATTGGAAAATTCAGTGATAATGTTATTCACTACAGCTATATTGCCACATGTATCGTTCAAATTGAGTACTCATATGTTAATGAGAAAATCAGTCAATAACTGAAGAAAGCTACTCCAAAAAACTGTATATGATCTTTAGTAATATGACCTCAGAAGTGTAAAAGTAGCAATTCCTGCATAGCAGTTATTCCTCGACACTATCAAACATTATCTCATCAATTCTTTGAAAATTTGAACAAAGAAAATACCTCACTTAAGAAAGTTTATAATCTTAAAATAAACATGAGGCACGTTGAGTGGACAGTTTGCTGACAAACGGTCCAAAGGTTTATCAGTAAATTAAGAACTTTGAATGGAAATACCGAGCGTGGTAAGGCTCTGGCCTCGCATTTGGGAAGCCACGTGTGCAAATTTCCGTACGGTCATTCTAACTTGGGTTTTCCATTGTTTCCCCCGATCACTCCAAGGGAAAGGTGAGATGGTTCCTTCAAAACACCATAGCAGAATTCCTTCCCGTCGCTTGCCCCGGTTCTAATGATCTCCACGTCGACGAGGAGTGAACCTAGATAGATGACCGCAGTGTAACCAAACTGACGAGTTTGTTAGACTCATAACGAATTTATCATTCCTCAAAAAGTGTTTAACATAATGCGAAACGTTAAAAGCGTTTCTCTAGTTTGCCACAACATTTTTGTAGGGACACTCGGAAAGGCTTTAATGAGAAATTAAAGTCTATACGAATAAAGAAAAGACTCACACTTTTGATTTTTTATAATTTGTTTCAAATGTTAGCAATTAATGATGGTAATGATTCAGAAATTGAGGAATTAACGACTGAGAGCTTCTTTGATTCACGTAGACTAAATCAGGGGTGAAAGATAGAGCAGAGAGTAATATATTAGTCATAGTTTACATTGATCTTAACAGTTGGTTACATTTAAATAAGATTTTTTTGGCATATCTCTGAAGTCGTCGTTTCCTGCTGGTACTTGTGGAACACATACTGGGAGTCACGAGTAGTTGATCAATTTGCTGTTATTAGAAAATTACCCTTTAAAAGCTTGGCATTTAATTACAAATAGAAACCATGGAAGAAGTATTGTTCACATTATATTCAAAGCACTATGTTTCTACATAGTGAATTTGATCATGTATACGAACAACTATGTGAACATCCGGGGAAGTTCCATTCTTATTTCAGCACGATTATATCAACATTTGATTATATTTTGGATAAAATACAGCACAGATTGATCAAGAATTGGAAAAATTGCAATGTCAATAGCATCAGTCATACAGAAAGCTTAGCAGTTACTTTAAGGCACTTTCCGATGTTTTCGCACATTCATGTAACGGAAACAATTGATTTCAGCATTCCTTCAGATACTGTTTTACGATTTTGTTGGAGACGAGACCTATCCGCTACTAAAGACTCTGTTAAAACCATGCAATAGAGGAATTGTGGATGTTGAAATAGAATATGACTCTTTCCAGAGCAAGGCATGCTATTTAATTTTCATTCAGCATAATTAATGCCAAGTTTTGCATTATTTCGAAACATATATAAGCATCTATATAAACTTTACAGACAAATTATTAAGAGATTATGTCCTTTACATAACATCATAATTGACTTGTAGGTAAATAAATCTAATGTCGAACAACAATTATCATCATCTAAGTTGGAAAACATTGAAAAAACGAGAGAAAATAATAGGCGAACTGATACACTCAGCTTGTTGGGGAAAAATTGCAATAACATGTGACCATTCAAATAAAATGCTTAACTATCCGAAGTGAATAAAAAATAAAGTTCATTTCTATAACGACGTCATCCCATAGCTTAGCTAAGATCAAATGATTCTTAGAAGAAACACAATTAATCAATTGGTTTACATTCATTTTTTACATCGAGCAAAACGAACAAATCAGCGATGAGAGTGACGAGCAAAGTTTGAACGCCACGCTTTGGCTGCTGCATCGCAGTATGTGCCATTTGTTTTTCTCTTTGCTTTGCCCGCTGCTCCAGTATGTTTTACGCCTAATATAACGGCAAAGCGCCCTGGTAACACCATTACTGAAATACATTACTACCGTAAGTGCAAGGCTGCTAGGTGTATTATTGCAGGAAATTTGAACGTGGCATACACTGTGGCATTAACGTTTCTTCAGGATAAATGGACAACGACTGCATTCTCTTCACGATGTAAAACAGTTCCGGGGAATTTGGCGTTCTTTGAGGCGCGGAGTTCCTGTTGTGCATAGAGTATTCAGAGAAAAATTTGAAGTATACGTTACACAGTTAACGTTCTGGTTGTGCGAACCAGATAAATACTAAAGACAAAAATTGTAGACCATTTGTGTACAGTTAGTTTGTAAATTAATGAATTCTTACCATACAAAAACGATCACAAATTGAAAATTAGGCAAAAATATGATTGTATTACAGTTTTGTAAATATTTGGGTGGATATTTTTATCATGTCGGTACTGTTGCTGGTTGTCGTAGCTGATACCATTAGAACCGGTAAAGAATATGAATATGGGGGATGGGAAACAACGGGGTCAAAATTCAGCCACGGTCTTTAGAAATAACAATGCAAGAACCCAACACTAATCAGGTTCTGCCACCAAATTTGCTTCTTTCAACTTTACACAATCATTCATTTTCCTTATTTATCAAAGAAAACTGGTAGACAATACGAAAAATTCATCTGCGTCATCTGATGGTTAGATGGTTTCATGGTCGGCAGAGTGTGGTTTGCGTGGTTTTGCAATTATGTGAGCAGAAATATGTGTGTTAAATAATTTTAATCTCAATTTTCTGCATACATATGTAACTGTAGGAAAATAAACACGGAACAAAGAGATATTATTTTGTAACCTATTTGTTTGTTGTGTTGGTAAAAATTGTGTATAGTATTATTATGAACAGATAGTGTTTGGGTTCGATTAGTATGCTGAATAAAGGCTGATTTTTTTAGCTTTATTGGCTAGTTGAGTATTTGTTTTCTGGCAGCAATAACATTCACGAACCAAAAAATTATGACCAGGCAAACTAATATGTTACTAATGAAAACAAATGGAACCATAAATAATGCGCAATTATTCTCATCAATGAAACAGATGACGGAATGATTGGACTGCACCAAGACATAAACAATACGCACAAAAACATCACTTTCACAATAGAGAATGAAAACTGAAATTCTTGACTCTCATCATAACAAAACATACAAGCACATACTGTTTTCAAATATAAAGAAATCTACAGTAACAGACCAAATATTATATTCCCCATCAAACCACCCACAAAATCACAAACAACCTGCAGTACGTTTCATGCTAGACAGAATAAAAAAATTCCACTAGCCAAAAAAAAAAAACAAAAAAAAAACAGACAACCAGACTACACAATATACAGACAATCATAAACGAAATGGAAAAAGAACAAAAGACACTGAAAATAAAAATAAATGGTTCATAATGATATATTGCGACAAATACACACACCGATTCCCAAAAATATTATTAAAAAAAGCAAGGCAGAAATAATGACATACGAATATACAACTCAGTAAAAACAGCAAAAAGAAAACAGCTTGCAGAGA
The DNA here is from genome assembly GCA_031002005.1 of Vandiemenella viatica. Lineage (NCBI taxonomy): Eukaryota > Metazoa > Arthropoda > Insecta > Orthoptera > Morabidae > Vandiemenella > Vandiemenella viatica. Next base: position 191,139,308 of record CM061921.1, read on the forward strand.
TTGGGGACTGCCGACAGAAGTGAAACACGTCACACTTATAGCAATAGATATACTAATTATAATTCCGTGTGGTCATAATGAACTGGTGACAGGGTTTCTATTGACTGCGCATTCCACCCTTGTCTTCGCTGCTTAACCTAACCTGGTAGTCCTACCAGGTACAAGGGACCTACAGTTTAACGGCGAACCCAAACCACGTAAGCGTTCTGGCGTACTTCACATTACACGGCAAGCTATGCCAGAGGTGATGGTCGGGTTAAGGGTCTATCAAAATCTCGCCGAGATAGAAATTCTTACCGGGGAACTTTCGTTCCCTAGTCAGCCACCTCAAATACTGAGTCACCAGACCGCAACAGATATACCTTTAACATTAGCATGCCGGTAAAGCGAACTCATAAAATTTTACCCATCCAAAAATCACCCAACGCGCCTAAAGCAGTTTTCACTTCGAAAATTAAAAATCTAACTTAGCCCACAAATAGAAGGATGGTCGAATCTTCCCGAAGGAGAGACACCAAACTATCGTGTCAGAGGAATTATGACCACGTAGGGTCCCGGCGTTGCTCAGATAAGCAAAGCAGCTGATACCCGCGACTTCGTACGAGTGGATTAAGAATTTCTTTGCCAGAATTGATTATAAAAAGTTGTTGGTAGCAAAGGATTGGTCCCAAACAACACCGAGTCGGCATAATATGACCGGAAAGCCATCACTATATCATTCTACCATCGAACCTGTCTCTTGAAGAGAATCAATTTCCAACATATTTAAAAACATAAAAACAAACGAATGTGAGGGGATGTGTGTGTGTGTGTGGGGGGGGGGGGGGGTGGGGGTGTTAACTAAGAGCAGCTTTATTTCAGCTTGGACTTTTCTTCTTTCATCAGCATGAGCATCCGATTCTTGGGTTCTAATAACTTAAGCTGCTCGTGCTCTGCTAGAGCTACAACTTAGGCCAGTTTACGCCCTCAAGTCATGTCAAAAAAGAAGGCAAAATAAATTGGTGCCAGAAACATTTAAGCAGACACAAAGTAATAGGACAGAAAAAATCGACATCTATACTAAATAATACGTTTTTTTCTATAAACGAAATTTAGTAACAAATTATACACTAACATAATGCGCGAGAAGCATAGCTTGAGCAAGCGACGTAACATTATAGACTAACACACACATCCGTCTCTCCGTCACTATTCGATAAGTTCTCAAAATTTCGTGACTACAACTGTTAATCTTACCAAAAAAAAAAAAAAAAAAAAAAAAAAAAAAAAAAAAAAAAAAAAAAAAAAGTCCTGTGTGCCCTCCCTACAGAGTTTCTTGTCAAATTCCGGCAATACCGGTATAGGCATTGAGTAGTCAAAGCGTAACATAAGACAAAGACTTACTTCCGCATTTATAGTATTACTACTACAGATCACACCGCCATTGACTACGAATCACCCCTGATGGATCAATATAACGTAAAAAAGTGTACACCTACAGCATTGCAATACTACCTACGACTTGCCTCGGATTGCACCCCTAAGTTTGTGATATCTACAGTTTAACATTCAATCCGAATAACCGACGGGCCTGGCGTGACTCTTACGATCAAAAATAATTTTTCAAAATCTTTGCCTCAACGGAGATTTGAACCGGAGACCACGGCCCAGACATTAGTAAGCAAGCGCATTAACCACTGAGCTACCTGACCACTACACGGAAGAACATTACAGAGACCTCCATATCCAACGCGTCTGTCTATCGCCATTTAGTCATATTTCGAAATTATAAGACAACATGTATTATTTATACAGATAATTTTTCAACCAAATGTAGTCAGTATTTTTCTCCTTGTTTCAAAGGATAAGTGTGCAAAGTTTCATCGAGATCGGATGAAAACTGTGGAATTGTATGAAGACCAAACAAACATACATACATTCATCTTTATATATATAGATACAGCTCCTAAAAGTTCCTGCTCACTACGGGATTTTGAACCCGCAACCAGATAAAGAAACTATCGGAAGTAAGTGCCTTAACCACTGAGCTACCAGAGCATCTTGTTTCGAAGTATTAGTGTGCTAAGTGCTATCAAAATCTCATAAAAACTACGGGTTTGTATGAACATGTTGACTGAAATTAAGGTGAGGGGAAGGGGTAAGGAGGAGAAGGTTTAGGTATTTGTAAATAAAACATAAACGGTATTTTTCCATTTGTTTTAAAGTACACGTATGCAAATTCCATCAACATCGGATAAAAACTATCTGTTTGTATAAATAAGATTGTAAAAAAAAAGCAAACATTCATTTTTATATTTTAGATACAAGTATTATCTATAATTTCACTGCTGTCGAAGGGCAACATGTCAAACTTATAACTGCAGATATATTGCTAATACAGCATGTTGGTGACACGAACTCATAATATTTTATCCATCCACAAAACATCCAACGCGCATATCATACCTTAAACACTTCATAGAATGTCGGTGACGTGAAGTCGTGAACACATTGATTTAATCCCTATCAAAACATAGCCTAATGCACCTGTAGAAGTTTTCACTTCAAAAAACTCATTTCGGCAGAGACAACTATAAAAACTCAGTCATTATGTCAAAGTTGTGAGGAAATATATAAAGGACAAACAAGAAGACAGTTCAAATGCAGATACAAATAATACATGAAGACACTGTAACCATTCCACATTCGCCGAATATCTAACAGAAAACAATCACTCATCAACAGTTATCAAAAATCAACAACCACGGACACCACACCCCACTCTACAAGAAAACTTTTAAATTTCGAAAGCAAAACAGTGGTAAGTAAATGCTGAATGACCATACAAGTCTAACAAACCAAACGCTATTGAAACTAATAAACACGCACAAAAATGACAAAATGGTAATTACAATAAGTACACTAAATAAATAAACCCACTGAATACATGTATTTACGCCTCATACATAAATTGTAAATAGACTAGCAAAACATCGCTCATTCACACATTTTCGAAACTGGCGCTGTCAGTAAATCACTATGACACCAAGAAAACAAGATGGCCATCGTAAACAAGAGAGTAGCGATAAGGATAGATAGATACAGTGGGGTAACAGTAGGGTGGCAGGACGGGAAAAATGCCACGGAGCCCTACTTTTCCCTGTTTTACACGTGGAATCAAAGTCTACCAGCAGTTTTTAAGTGAATCACATTCGTCGCAGCTTGTAGACAGGTGGACAGAAAAACATAGAGAAATTATATAAAAAAAAGATTTATTCCTACACTGTAGCTCAACAACAGTCAACCCAACTCATGCCGCTTTTTTTAAAAAAAAAAATATCTCAAATATTCGACCTTTCCCAGGTTACAGTTTTATTATTCGGAAAGATAATTCAGTGTGTTCTTCATTGTATTCAACCCGAAACTTAGTTGTATTAAAAATGCAATTGGTATATTAATAATTAAGCTCCCCTTAAAGGTTAAAGTCATATGTCCTGCCTTCTACCAGTATACCGACGTGTTAGAGAGTGAGAATTTAGTCCAGAATCTTCATGGATGGTTATTAAGACTGGTTAGCCACCGGCGGTTAATTACATGTGTTGACTTTTGTTCTATAGTGCCTAAAAGACGAAAATTGTAGGTAAATGAGGATACAATCAACACATTTAAGTGGTATGTTAGTTCATTTACTTCATTTATACTATTATAAAATACTGGATTAAGCTTAGTATGTTTACAAACTTAAAGAAAATTATGAAAACTATGTACGTAATACACAGAGAGTATTATGTTAAAGTTGTTACAAAAACGAATAGTAAACCATTGACAAAAAACTGTTTGTTCATAAAACAATGCGACTGTTTTAAAGCAAAGAAACTGATGATCGTTTAATTCACTTTACCTTGCCCTTAAAAACAGTAATTGAAAGCATTATTCAAATCTAAAACAAATATAAGTCGTTCTCTGTTATCTTTTTTTATAGGTTACTTTAACCTTAGAAAGATAACCACATCACAATATAAGTAAAAGGTCACCATAAGATTCACGGGCACAAGTTTTTCAAATGAGGCTATTTTTTCAATATGATTATATTTATTTAAAATAATTGGATTCTTTTATGAATATAGAAAATTTCTTAAAAATAAAATGCATATACTATAAATTTGATTATTATAAGTAATAAATCACTAAACCTGAATAAAAAATTATCAGATATCCACAGTGCTTTGTTTATTGGACAAATATCCGCAGATTATCACAAAAAATTTAAAGAATTAGAAAAATACTGCTGAGATGGAGACAGATTATACTTCATAACATTAGAGCTGGGAACATTTTTTACTAGGAATGTGAAGGATATCGGCCATATCCTGTTTTGAAGAAATACGGCTTCTGGCAGGTCGTGGACCTACAAAATCTGAATGACATTACCTTGGACCTGCCTAGCAAATCTTCAGGGATTATTATTATTATTTTTTTTAAATCTCTGCATAGAACAATTTTTTAAATACTGTATAATACATGTGAATAACCACAAGTTTAAAATCTTGCCCAACCGAAGTTAAATTTGCTAACGAACAGCTGCCGATAATTTTTATATAGAAGTTAATGAGGATCAAATGTCTTATCTACCAATTTCATGTCTGTGTTTTTTTAGTCAAACATACATTACCCTATGTAATAGAAATAGTTATAGCTTAAAATCTAGTGCAGCTACCCATTGTGATTACGCGACAGTGGCCAAGATGGAGTGAACACTATGCAGGCGTATTGGTCACTTAATAACTATAACAAACTTGCACTTAATTGCTTTGACGATAAAGAAACAGGAGTTTTCTTTCGTTTCGTGAGTCTGTCCAGTCACATATCTAGCTGATAAAAGAAATATGTTTCAGACTTCAAATCTCAACTTAATATGTTTCATACAACCAAAAACCGATTATAGTATTTGAAATCTTGTAAAATTATATTCTGGGGGCCCATAAAGCTAAACGTCTCGAAAATTAATTCTTTTTTCTACCCTAGCGTGTAAGATATAGATATCAAGAGCTGGCCAAGCAGTACTAGCGTATCAGAAAATAATATATCAAAGTAATAGGAGGATCTCGTAAGGATATGCCGTCATTAATGTGGGTAAACGGAGAGTTATCAGAATCCAGCATAGAGAAAGCAGAAATTTTGAATAATATCTTTAACAAACCTTTCACAACAGAAAATGCAGAGGAGATCTCAATATTTAATAAGCGTACCGACAAAATTATGAAGGATCTCGTTCTTGACGTCGATGGAATAACAAAACTGCTCAGGAATGTAAAAACCAATAACGCTCCACAACCAGACGGTATTCCTACTAGATTCTACTCTAGGTACGCAAAGGAAATTGCACCATATTTTATGAAATTATATACCGTCTCCTTGGTTCAAGGAAACATACCCGATGAGTGGAAGACCGCCATCGTAAATTATAGACCGATCTCGATAACTTCAATATTTTGCAGGATTTTAGATCATATCATCTATTCAAACATCATGCGGTTTTTTGATGAAGGACCTTTTAAACTCAAACCAATATGGATTCAGAAAAGGGCGATGCTGCTAAATACAACTTACACATTTAATACACGACTTGTGCCGGTTTATAGATAAGCAATCCCAGGTTGACTTAGTTCTATTTGATTTTAAAAAAGCCTTCGACACTGTGCCTCACACAAGATTACTTACGAAACGTCGTAATTATGGTATATCTAGACAAATATGCGACTGGGTTGCAGACTTTTTGAAGTGTAGAACACAGTGTGTAGTTCTCAACGGTGAGCGTTCATCAATGACCGAAGTGAGGGCCAGGGCTCCCCGTGGAAGTGTGATAGGGCCTCAGTTGTTTCTCATATACATTAATGATTTATGCGACGTAATAAAGGGCAAATAAAAGCCTATTTGTCGATGATGCTATTATTTATTATGAAAGAAAAACACAGGACGACTGCGCTTTGTTACATGTCGATGTTATGAAAATAATCGTTTGTTGCAAAGACTGGCATCTGGAGTTAAACGCTAAAAAATGTAGAGACATGGATATAAAATTAATGGCATTGTCCTTAGAATTGTAGATTCCTCTAAATACCTAGGTGAACAATTCGTAATAATTTGCTGTGGAATGAACATATTGAGAAGGTAATTAGGAAACAAATCATATGCTCCGATTTCTAGGTCATAATTTAAAACAATGTACACCGGACGTTGCATACAAAGCTCTGGTGCATCCTTACGTAGAATATTGTTATTCTGTATGGGATCCCTATCAAAAGGGGTTAGTGGATGCGTTGGAGAAGGTCCAAAGAAGAGCCGCTCGATTCGTTACAGGCATATGTAACTGGAGTGAAAGCGAAATTCCGTTGTTGAATGAGTTTGTTTAGGATGACCTGGAACACAGAAGACGTTGTTCTCGGCAGAAGCTGATTGAAAAATTCACGACTGACCTATTTCAGGATGACGGCGAACACACATTACTACCAGCTACATTCATATCTAGGAATGAACGAGAAAATAAGAGAAATCTGAACCAGAACCGATTCACTTCTATTCTTTTTTTTTCCACTAGTGATTAGGGAGTGGAATAGTAAGAAGGTATCGAGTGAGAGAAATCCGATAAAAATAGGTATCTATAAACCCCTCCGGCCATCCTGATCTGGATTTTCAATGGTTTTCTCAGATCACTTCAGGCGAATTCCGGGAAGGTTCCTAAAAATAACCGATGGGCGCCTCCTACCATATCCCTGCCTATGCACAAATGGTTACACATTAGGATTGGTGTAATGCACTCTCCGCCACCAACTTTAGTGAATCGTGGAGTAATAATAATAATAATAATAATAACAATAGTAATAATATAGACGTCAGCTGCAGTAAAAGTCGTGAATTTGCTACTAGATCTACCATAAAAAATAAATTGAAATTTATCCCCATTATTGACCATATCGTGTATATAAACAGCAAATACTATAAACAATCACACCTAATACATCACTTTTAATGTTGCTATTAGTTACATAAAGAACACATGGAAACATAAAGTCAGAATCGTTACTACCGGGGTTTGGATTCCAACTGACCATACAGAGTATAGTGTATCGGCGCCTTTCAATTTTATACAATCGGGCTTATAGGAATTATAAACAGTGTAGTAGTAATTACGCACAGTTCAAGCCAAAAGTTTGTAAATTTCTACGTTGTTTTCCAATGGTGTCTCGTCTATATTTTGCTGTTAAACCAGTCTCCTTTTGTTGCAATGATGCATTTAGTAAAGTAATAAGTAATTTAGGAAGAAACATAGTTTGAGGTAATTTTATACGTACTAAATTTTTGACATTATTTTTATTTTAGTTCCTTTTATCAACTGCACTGTAATTTTAGCCTATCAATAACATACTTTTTTAGTTAGTTTCGGTATAAAATTTTCAACGAAACGTGCTCATAGGCAATGATTAATTAATCTTTATTTTATTTATGCCTGATGATGATATTACTAGAAAATAACCTGTATTTCGATCATAAACAAAATTTTATAAATTCTTCTATTTTTTAAAAATAACTTCAAACCTGAAATGTTTTTAAATTTTTGTAACGGAAATAACATTTCAGTAGGGTTTCTATGTTTAAAGTGTTATCTACAATTTCCGCCATGATTAAGCAATAATTAACCTTTATAATATTTTAAGGATGTAGTCAATAGCCTATTAACGTTGTACTTTAGTATTACGTATGTTTAAAACAAAATATACTGGCATTCCAACTCTGTTTTCAGGAATGCGACGTAGCTTACGATGGCTTCATTTATCAGGTAGACCATTCTCCTGTAAAACTCATCATCATTATTTTTAGTGAAGTAACGAAAATCTCTTCGGAAAATATCACTCTAAAATCTTTTGAACTTTCATCATTTAAAAGCCTTCACGCTTTTCCACTTGTTGGTTGCTTGCTGTCAGAATAAACAGTCAAATTAAATGTTGGATGACGTGAAACAAGGAAGACGCTGCACCATTTAAAGGAATTACGGTGTTTGGCAACATCAATATTGACTCAGTTAAAGACGGGTGCGTAAATATTATACATAACGTACACTATTTACGGTATTAACAAAATTGAAGCCTCAATTGCAGATGTGCAAAAGAATACATGAAAAATTCCAAAGACTTGTAAGTTCGTGAATAGTGTGAAACACGGAATAATGAATACCAGTAATCCTATTAGACGATTGTATCTAATAATCAGATTCATTGAGAATCTTATACGTTATCTCTCTGAAGAAACTCTATTTTTCTCCGTTGATAGTGAATATTTCTTAACAAATTACCTGTATTTATGAAGGAAGCGTAAGCAGCATGTTCTTGATCTGAGCAGTTCTCAATTTATTATTAAATAACCATCTGTTAGAATATAATAGTATCGATATATTGATCTAGGTTCTCGAGTCCATGTTTAGTACAAACAATTATGTGGTAAGTATTGTGTACCGTTCCACAACAGTAAATAATGATGATTTTTTACTGTGTATTATTATTCATTTTTAATAGCGGGCCACGCTCGATTTAACGGAACCTTAGTTGGCCAGTTGTGATACTAATCGGAAACAATAATCCCAAACAAAATTTGGTCAATGGTCATAACTTTAAAGTCACTGCACTATACCGTTTGTGTTACGTCGGACGTAGTCTCAGGAACAAATATTCAAAAAGTCGATATATGTTTGCCTACACACGGACAGTTCGGGGTCAGATCCTTCAATAACGTGTTTGTGCATATCACAGAAAACCATGTCCATTTCAACTTAAAATGTTGTTCATATAGAGAGTCTGTGATTTAGCTATTATTCATTTGTATTACCATTAATTTTAATATTTGAAAGTGCCCTGCCCATCTATATTACATACGCTCCGTACTGTATCTTATTATTATTATTACCATTAATTTTAATAGTTGAAAGTTCCCTACCCACCTATATTACATCACGCTAATTTTCACATTTAATTATTTAGTTGTATAATTGATACCTTTTCCAGTCCCTGTCTGATATGAAGTGTAGTAAGCGTTTGACATGTTCTCTGTCCCATTATCGACGGATCGAGTGACATTCAGTTTCAAGAAATTCTATTGGCCATTATTCTCTACAAGTAAATATAAGTTTCTTAGGATATACTGTATATTTATCTATCAGTTCAACAGAAAATAGAATTTTATCACTATTTCAGATGTTATTATAAACTAATGAAAATTGAATTGTGCACCCAGTTTTAATAGATCTGAAATGTATTGTAAGAAATGATAAGATTCATCATAGAAACAGTTTTATACCGACATGCGAGGCAGCATTTTTCGTCGGACTTTATAGATTCATTTCTAGCACTTGATACACCAATGACGCTACCATTAAAATTATTCGTAATTTTAAATTATTTCGACTAATCTACATCGGTTCCTAGATTTATGAAACGCGCATTATTAGTAAAAAATTAATTGAAATCGGCAAGCAATGGGTCTGCCCGCAGAATGAGCTACGAAACATTTTATACGAAGAAGCAACGTAATAAAAACTTTAAACGTTGCTCTATTGTCTCTAACACACAACTATAAATCGTAAGGTTCAGGAAATAAATATTTTGTTTGATCAGAAAGCGACTTGAGATAAATAAAATAGCAATTTTGAGGAATTTATTTTGATTGCGTAATTGACGATTATAAAAAATTCCGAAGGTTGTGTATTTACAGGAAAATTGTCACAAACGATTAAACAAGACGTGAATCTACAACTTTGTGCGTGGTGACAGCGTGAGGTACGTACCAAGAGCAGAGCTGGCAGCGATGAAACTGAGCAGGTACCAGGTACAAAACAAGCCAATTTAAGAATCACAGCTTTGACAGCCACCCGCCCCGTCCCTGCCTTCGCTACCAACCTGCTTGGCCCAAACATCATAAAACCACCGCAGAAAAATTTTCGTGTTTATTCCGTTTTTTTTTTTTTTCATTTTATTGTTTCATCAGTTTGTCGATATAAGAACGGAAAGGTCAGCATTGACCATAATCATTGGATTTGAGAATTGTGGGATTAATGTATCGATGTACCTAACTGCTTCTTTCGAATAACCTGTTATTTCAACAATTGCGTGATCCTTTTCACTTCATGTAACCACTGACATTTAACTATTATATGCACTCAGTCAATCAAGTGCTAAAACATGAGCCGTACAATCAAAATGATATTCTCAAGAGAACGTGGAGTAACCTTTTTTATGTATTACTAACCAATATTGTAGTAGCTTTTCCAGTTTTTTTTTTTTTTTTTTTTTTTTTTTTTTTTTTTTTTTTTTTTTAAAGAATTTGGCTTATAATGCTTTTCTCATCGCATTTTGTTAAAGCTGTGGTTTATCCGAGCTTTTTTCCTTTTATTAGTAATTTCTCTGTTGTTTTCATTGTTCAAGTTACTTACAGGTGTACTAGACACCAATTACTATGCATTAAGATTTTCGTGTTGTTTATGTTTCTTAGCGTTTTGATTCAGAGACTGAAACATCAAAAAAAAAAATACCAACCACACACACACAAATGGAAGAAAGGGAAAATAACTCGTCCTTTACCCTAGATGAACGCAGGAGAGCTAGGACGAAAACAAAAACACAACTATGAAATAAAAATACCTTAGTCATGTTAAAGATGAGACTTATATTAAGGGGAAACATGTGTACACAATCAGACCTAAATAAAAAATGCTCTTATTCTCTAGTGAAGATAAATAGCTTGGAATCTGCTGCATAATTTAATATCAATCAAAACTTCTAAGACATGTGATGAGATCCATTTATGATCTACATGTTCTACTGTTTAAACGCACTTGTATTAATTTCCAAAAACACTCTCTATGAATTAATCAGCTGTCTTTTCCTTTCTAGCTCCCATATGTCCTCAGTAAATAATTTCAAACTTCGTTTTGAGCACGCTGCTTACATACGTTCCATTGAAGCTGTTACTGCTGTGCCCTTGATTTATCAGTAACACCGGCCATTCAAAGTTGGAGTATTTCGAAACTAATAAGAGCAGGTTGAAGCTCTTAAATACATAATAGTAAAAGAAATATACAACTCACGACAACAGGATTTATTACAGTAGGCCTATATTTAAGTATCTTCTACTGTTGTAAAAGATCCATCCAAGTGGCACAATACGAAAGATTTTCTGTTTACAGTTTTATGAAGATATTGTCGGAAGCTGTTGTTATTCCAATGAGCGTTGGTTTGATGTACAACGAATTTAACTTTGGATATCTAACCACAGAGGAGATGATCAATGTTAATGAAAATGTATTATAATATAAAAAATTTCACATTTTGATGTATGCACACTGAAAGGGAAACGGAATCGGATTTTGGGTGAAAAAAAATCGATGTTCGTTTTATTGGCTTTTTATATTCCGCCAAGTTTCCTTTTTAAAATGACGTATCATACATGACTCTACTAGAATTACAACTATTTTATTTTTATAGATTTGTGAGATCGGGTATTGCGCATTTGTTTACACTGGTATTTAGTATGGATCAGCAAAGTTTTACTTTCTCCGTTTCCCCTAAGTTTATTTTTTCCTTATTCTAGGAACATTGTCTCAGATACTGGTGAACCTCAAAGTCTGAAATTTTTATGACATAGTCAAATTGGTTTCTTTTACATACTGAAACAATGATTTTTTAATTACTTGATTTAAAAAAGATTTAGAGGTGATATTTCAGTATTGTTACAACACATTAATGCACATACAGTAAATTTTTATCTCTCTAGCTCCAGCAGTTTGTGAGAAAATGTTCACTATAGTAGGCATAATTTAACATTGCGGGGATAGGCGATTCCGTATCCCCTTAACCTGTGGAGGTACGTGCTGTACTGCTATTTAGACACTAATACGTATATTTATCATTTGCGTTTCGACCTTTTTGTGATAGGCGTGGTAGGTGCCTGCTATGTACAATTTTTGGTTCACTATACAGCAAGCCTGCAAACTGGCGATATTTAATCATGAAGAGGTTATAATTTCCGGACTTAATGGTTACAATTTTGAAGTTAAAGATTAAGTACAAGGGTGAACTATTGCGCTTACACTCTAGAGAAACGCAGTACTCAAAGCAATTGTTCACTGCAATGCAACACTTTTTTTATGAAAAACAAATAATTGTTTTTCTCTCGCCCTTTGTGCTATAATTAAGAGCATTAAAAAGTCAAGAAAATGTGGCCAAAATTGATGAGTATTTGTACACTTTGTCAATTCGAATTCGGAACTTCCCTCCCACTGACAAGGGCAGATGCGACTCACAAGACTGGATCGAATCAATAAAAAATCGCCACTTGTATATCTGCATTCGGAACAATGGTCCAGCTGTATTTTGATTATTAATTACATTCTTTTGGAAGGAAGTAACGTCTTATAAATTTCAATGAATCTTTGAAATTTTAGTGTTGTTTCCTTCATCTTCAGTGTTCCGTTAATTTTTGTTTATTCCTAGCGGTTCTCACAGGTACTGCACCCTTTGTAAGAGGTCCGGTATGCTAAAACTTAAACGTATTTTAACATTTACTGGAAAAAAATTAACCAGTTGAAACTTTTAGAAAATTATCTAGTTGATCGATGCTGCATTTTCTTCAGACTGTTTAGTAGTAAATAATCACAATAATGAATTTTGTATATTTATATCAGCTGTGTCTTCCACTACCAGAATTTCGTTACCACGTTCAAGTACACGTAGATATTACAACAAAGACTGGTTTTCTCCATATTTCACTTACCGCGTGGGTCTTAAATATATTTGTAGTTAGTTATATCCCAAAGATCAATATTTTTCTTTCTAATATGCTAAATCTATACTATTTAATAAAATGCTATTGGACAAAGTTATCAAACAATGGAAACAGAGGTCAAAGGAATACAGTAAGGAAGAACTGGTGATATCAAAACAATCATAAGATGCTTCGCATTTGCGAATAAAGTGTAAAATTTAGAATGTTTGTCTGTCCGTCAGTATATTCACGAATCATCCAGAAAGAAATTGAACTGCGCATATAGATTGTAGGATGCGTTACAATTAACTGTGAGGACATTATACAAATTCTAATGAATAGATTTCAACGAAATTTCTCGCAATCGAAATGCCGTGATTATATCGATTCTGCTAGTCTGTTTATATACAAATTAGTACTGTTAGTATACATGACACGCAACGTGATTTCAAATATTGTTTGCACAGAAGCCACGTGAACAATGCTGGAGGGTGCCCGTGTAGCATCTACAAACGTAAACTTTCCAATTAATCGTAGTTTTAGGCAGAGGTAGAAACAAATGATACCCTCAAACGTGCATGAAAAATAAATTTAAAAGGAAAGGAAGATATAAAAAAACAGGATTACTCTTCCTATTTCACCTACTTATCTAAAATTTCTTTGATAGTTAACAGCAAAAAACGCGAAGACGCTACAAACTCTTTGTAACGTGTAGGATCTACTTACATGTTGATAGATTTTTAGTGTTTGTAATTGCCATTTCGATATTTACTTTTTAGGTAATTTATTAGCATTTCGAGAATTTTACTGCCTGCCAATATTCGACGCTGGTGTGTTTGGCGTACCTTACCTGATGTTACAAGGCAATGATATATATTTAGAAATATTCATGATAAGTTTACAGTATTTCCTGGAGAACGTATATAAAAAAAACCACTATGTTTATGTAGGCTGAAAAAATTGAAGTATTATATCCACTGTGATGTTAGTTTCATTTGTTTTAGCTAAAACAGTGAGTGTTTCCTTCGATTTGAATCCGAAAATGCCATACAGCACCTGACAGAAAGTTATAGGTGTTTTTTTTTTAACTCGGTATCGATTATTTTTTAGGCATTTTGTGTAATTTTTAAACACAAAATGAGATAAAACACGTTACAACAATTATTATACTATCAGCGGCATTAGGTACAACTTCATTTTATAATAATATTTGCTAAGGCATTGTTAAATATTTTCTATTAGCACGTTTACAACTATTTATCACCGTTATAAGTTAGCAAATAAAAGATATTGAATTTAAAAACAGATGTCACATATTTTGTTAAAGCAGACAGGAATATTTTGTTTTAAGCGTTCTACCCAGTAGGTTACCCGTAATCGTGTTTTTGTAGAATGTCTACTAAGTGATAATTTTTCTCAGTATGTATAAAGTTTGAATAAAACTGTACACGAAAACTGTTTCAAAGAGTGAAAAACAAAGTTTTCTAATATAGTATGAGTGTAGGAAAATAATAAGCGACGAGGTTAAGGAAAAAACAACTGATAAGCTTTAAGTACACCAAGAAATTGAAAGAAACTCCCTGGCAGAAAGGAAGAGAAGAGGAAGTGGGGATTTCAAGCAGGGGAATGTGTAGACAGAGAATAATGCAAATTAGAGGAGAAATGGCGGTAATCGTGCATAGGGTTCAGTGACCAACTGGAAAATGAACACCATTACTTTGCTGTAAATCAACAAATTTGTCAACAAACTTGTTAAACAAGCTGAAGTTTACTTAAATATTTATGATCATCTATCATTTAAATATGAAACGATTGATAATAACAATCGGTATTTGTTACCAGGTAGTGTTTGCTACGGAAACAAAAAACAGTATATGTCTAAATCGGCATCCAAAACTATGTGATATTCGTAATAGACAGAACGAGACAGCAGAGTCCTGTATCAAAATCGAAAGATCTTTCTGTGTCCCTCTTTCTACCACGCGTAATGACTACACGTTATGAGAAATCATGTTTCCAAACCTTTACGAGTTATATTTTTAAGTATTAAATACTGATGGGTATAAGCTTTAACAAAACAATTCTTACGGATACTTGCATGTGATGTTATGTGTGACAGTCCCGGCTAAAAGACGATCTAGTATTATAATAAGCAACTTTTGGTCATCTATAACGTCTTCTGCGATTGTTTGCTGATGATGCACTAATCTGTAGGTAAGTAAGGTGCTCTGACGATTGCTTAGAAACTCAATGCGATCTGGATGTTATTTCGGAATGGTGCCGTAAATGGCAGCTTACACTTAACAAAACCCGCTCGATTCGTGGCAGTCCTTACGAAAGTGTCACAGAGTTGATACGTGGATTGTGGGATTGTTTGGCGTAGAGACGACGTCGTTTTCGTTTGAATTTGTTGGAGAGTATGCGAAAATCTTTAATTTACGAGTGCAATGAAATAATTCTTCCGCCAACCTATTTACATACCAATGACAGGAGGGATAAGATTAGAGAAATAAGATGCCGTACTGATATTTTTATGTATTCTTTCTTTCCTCGTTCTGTTAAGGAGTGGAATACACAGAATTAGGATTGGTACTTAGCACCCTCTGCCATCCAAAATATTTGTGAATTGCATAGTATAGATGTAAATGTAGATTTAGTTGTCAAGTAATGCCGTCACTCTATGACGTTGCTCTATGACGTCACGCTTTACGCCATTGTTCTTGGTTATGCACGTTATTTAATAAATTAATTAATTAACTGACAGAACACTGAAATAAAAGTATTTATTGTGTTTAAATCGACATAATATTTTTTTTCTTGGGGCTTACGCCTCGTCGAAAGCTAGGTAATTAGAGGCGGGATGGGATTGGGGCAATGAACGGGAAGGAATTCGGTAATGGCCTTTTTGAAGGAAGCATCCCGGCATTCGCCTGGAGTGATTTAGGGAAACCATAGAAAACCCAAATCTGGAAGCCCGGACGGGGATTCGAACCCGCGTCCTCCCGAATGTGAGGCCAGAATGTTAACCGTTCACCCATCACATTCGGTGACGTATTAATTATTATTTGCTTAGATCTATTTAATATTCGTTTTATGTAAAAGTATTCGTTAAAATCTTTGACAATGTTAGCTGCAGTTTAGATAGATTGATATTAGAACTGGCACTTGTTACAGCAGGGGGCTAATATTACGTGGCATAACATAAGTTGTTAATATTTATTTTTAGCATCCTTCCTTTTTCACTGGGGTCATTATTTCAGCTAGATGTAAGCTGTGTCAGGCGTTAAAACATCGATCTTCGTCATAGACAATAAGAAAGATGTAAGAAACTGTGAAGATTTCGAATCAAGTTAGTATCGCGATGCATGATGATATTGACATGCGATACAGGGAATGTATTAATTTGCGTGTGATTGTAGCTTTGATTTTCTACCGGCGATATTGGTGGAGACTGTGGTTAGGCTGAAATGCAACCTGGAACAAGTTGACAAGCTTTTTGTTAAATCACAAGGGACGAAAAATTACAGCACACTGAGCATTATTTTATAACTATTCTATTTAGGTAAGCAACTATAAAGAAATTAATTGCCAGTACACTCCCTTAAACCCCTCATTTTTTAGGGGATTTATGGCTAGTCAATTTATAAAATATCGCCAATACACTGTTCGATTCTTTCTTTAAGTAAACTGTCGTATCTACAGACAGATTAAAATATATTCAACGATTTTTCTCTGATGGCTTTACACCTCATCGAGGTTACTAGAGGCGATAAATGATTGGGGGGACGATACGGGATGGAACCATCATGGCATTCTGGAAATCGAAATCTGAATGACAAGACGGTGATTCGAACCTTCATCCTCCTCGATCCCTAGTAGCTTACCTATTGGAAAGGGGGAGAGAGGTTTGGCTTCTCGAAACCAAATTTAAACAGTATTTTTCTGTTTATTTTGAAGTATACATGTGCATTATTCCTTAGAAATCGGATAGAAACGGTAGCTTAATATAAAGAACATTGACAGTAATTAAAGAGGTAGAAAGGGGGACAGGGTCTGCATTTTTGTCAAAGACATGTGGACGGAATTTTTCTTTTTCTATTTACTTTAAAGTATACGCGTGCGAAGTTCCATCGAAATCGTATAAAAAATGTGGGTTTGTATAAAAATTAAGGGGTGTAATGGGGGAGAGGTGTGGCTTTTTATTTATTTTGGTCAGAAAAATTCTTCATGAAAAATTGCATGTATATGCCAACTTTGATGATAATCAGTCAAACGGTGTCGACTGTAGCTTTGTATAATGAAAATTGGCAAAAATTAAGGGGATGGATAGGGGGAGATGGTTTCAGTTTTTTGAAACCAAAAGTTGACAGTATTATTCTCTTTATTTTTGACTATATATGTCCAAAGTTCAATCGAAATCGGATAAAAAATGTGGGTTTGTATAAAAATTAAGGGGTGTAAAGGGGTGTAAAGGGGTAGAAGGGATGGTTTCTCGGTGAAATTCATATGGGACCACTTTGGAGATATACCCTATATGCTAAAAGATTTCATTTAAATTGGTTCAAAATTGGCGAAGATATCATTGAACATACATACAAGTAAATACGGACGAATTGAGAACCTCCTCAGTTTTTTTAAGTCGGTTAAAAAGAATAATCATTAATTATTTTCATATTTTATTTTTTTACATACTACTAACACCAACAAAAATAACATTTTTATTTCTTATTGATATACTGCATGATGCTTATTGATATATTTGGGGATAATCTAAGTTTTCAGGGAACTTTCTCTGATACTTAAATAAACTAATCTGTTTCTCAGCTTCTGTCGAAAAGAAAAACAAAATGCACCTGCTTCAGGTAACTGCTACAGTGAATGGGGCGTAAAAAACTAATTTGTGTTATGTAAATTTATGGTTGGTTTGCAGCGGGTAAAATGGTAAAACATGTTAAATCATTATACACGGCGTAATATATTACACAAAGATAGACAACCTTCATTCTTAGCACATCTAAAACATCTTAGGATGTCGACGGCCGAGAACCGCCATCCTCATCTAAATGGCAACGCAAAAACTACTGAACACCTTTCAGTGGAGTTTTTTTAGTTTTTAAGCTTAAAATCTGAGACATGTCTTATGACGCCACATCACGTGACATCGAAGTTTCAAGTCTATTCGAGGCAAAACTTCTTTTCCTTTATTCCGGCATAACTTGAAAACTACTGAACAGATATTGAGGAAGTTTTCACAGTTTGGAAACATGTTGTCTCGCCTGAAATTTGAGATCATCAAATTATCATAACTGGGGACGAGGAGGAATAAAATGAAATCCAAGAATTGTGTTACCTTCCTAACTATATCTGTTGGTTCTTTTTTTATCAGCATCTGGAATTCAGCCTCTGGTGTAGCGAAGCCGACGACTTAAACTGGTAACGAATTGATCAGTTTTTACAGAAGGGCTTAACAAGATGTAAACTATTAAAAGAAAATTTGTCGTTAGACACAACATTCTTTTTTTTGCGAGGAGAAAAATAGTTAACATATGTTGTTGATTAATGATATAATTTGTACCAAACTATAGTAAATTAATTACAGGCCTAATTTATAAGACGAAAAAACTTCTCTTTTCCATGCGGACCAAGTCACTGGAGGAAGCTGATAATATAACATAAATAGAAGATATTGGATCACTTGACTATAATCAATTTTTATTTCAATGTTTTTACTTGGGTTAAAGCTTATGTACTAATTTCTACACTACACACATCATAATAACTTACACCGTATCAGATAATTTCACAAGAAGTCAGAAAGACAATCCTTTTTGTTGATGTAATTTATTTTAAATTTTATTCCTATGGAGTACATGCTCCGGTGGCAATTTCCCTGAAACCTATATACGTATTTCATTTTTTTTTTTTTTTTTGCTTCAATTTTTAGAGTGCAACTTTTCCACTCAGCCTATTTTACACTTTACGGTTTGTGATTTTATATACTTTGTGTTTTTGGTAAACCACTCAGCACTTCCCTTGGTAATTTGACTCCTATACGTTCAAAAGAAATTCTTCCCACACCCTTGCTCTTGCTTCATCCCTTCCATGAACTACTTCTAATTCTTGTACCAATATTCCGAACATAGTAACAACTTTCACATTTAAGGTGAGGACAACTCGATCTTCTTTCTGTTTTATTGGTGTATCGCAGGTTCCAAGAATATCAATCATTAGAACCATTTTAATTTTCTCTGCAACATTTCTGACGTTATTATCTATTTTGTATCTACAAAAAATCGGCTTCGAAACGTCCTATCTCCTTAAAGTCCCGTGTCGGTGGTATATGTAAAGATTTTTTTGAAAATATTTTTTTTTTATTTCATTTCATAAAACACAACGTTCTAAAAGTATAGCCTCGAGTTAAAAGTTCAGATCACTTATAGTCACAGAATATATTTATTTTGAATGTGAGAACGCCATAATAAAAATTTTCTGCAAAATATAAAGAAAACAATAAATTATCGCGAGCACTATGGTATTCATCTAAATCTAATGTATATCAACAGATGTGACTTGATTTAAATGTATACCATTTCATTACTATTACAAAGAGTATCATACTAAACATACGGCGGTTCACCCGCTTTACAAGGCTAAAATTTTATATTTTTCTATGGCTCTACGCCTCGTCGACGTCGATGTCGCTAGAGGCAGCAAAGTTGTGGTGCAACGAACGGGAAGGAATTGAGCCATGGCCTTTCGAAGCAACTATCCCGGCATTTGGGAAACAGAACTCAGGCTGGGCGTACTGGAATTCCACGACGCTCGGTCAAACTTTCACGTATTATATAAAGGTACTCAATAATGAAATGTAAATCAACAATCAGATATGCCGTCTCCAGTGCGTGTTTGATGTTCAAATCGCTTCAAGACAACACCAAAGATATGAATATCCAATAAAAAATAAATTATTATATAACAATATTCCCAAAGACGATGCCTTTGCGAAACCTGTACTTCCAGTTTCACCGCAGCAGACTTCAGTTTGAACATTTCCATTATACAATTGACAGCATAAAACGGTATTATATGTGTGTCAAATAGTGACATATAAGAAAAATAGATCATCTAACGTGTTTTCGAAAAGATAAATTACTAAATAACATCTCATAGCAACACAGGATAGGTTCAAAATAGCACTGCCAAGCCACAATTCTACTCTATTATTTTTCTCTCTTACTTCCAATTTTTCTCTATTTGTATTTGAAATTTAAAATTAACCATTAAGCTTAATGTTAAACAACCTCCTTCTTTACGAATAATAATAATGAAAAAAATGTACAAAAAACCTTTTGTGGAACTACACTAGTGATGGTACCGCCAATCTGCGCTGTGTCAGGACGGTCCCACACACGGATTTTTGATCATTTTTGCTTTTTTTTATTATTATTCGTAAAGAAGGGGGTTATTACTGGCTTTAAGCTTAATGGTTAGTTATATATCTTTCCTGAAATTAGAGAAGTAGGTGGTAATACTCCTTGTATCGATAATTTGGGATGGAAGCGCCACTCTTTTAGGCTACTGGAAGCCGAAGTTGACTCATTGCGTGGTGGTGAAGAGGTGAACACTTAACACAGATAATGATGGTAAAATTTAAAGTAAGTTCCTATGATATGTTTGACTATGCTGTAGCCGATTATTACGTTTTCATCTATACTTTAATGAAAATACTCTACAACTAACAAATATGTGTTATAAAGACATATAAAATATTGCATTTTGGAGAATTCTGCGTGTTTTTTTTTTTGTTAGATGGCTCCTACAAAAGAAGGATTTTTTCCGGCCGATTTGGGGATTTATACGAAAAGAATGCTGGAAAGCCTGGAGAAACGAGATTGATGTAACTGGATCAGACACTGCCGGAATACTCATGCAGGAAGTACAACATAGTTTTTATTTAGCAAACTTTATGACATTTTTAACACAATTGCATGGCAGAAAAAGCTTACAATTTTTCATATGGTAAAATTAGAGGTAATATCAACTTAATAATTACTGTTACTATGAAAATCAGCAAACCTTTCATTTTATCGGTTACGGAATTTGACAAGTGTTAAGGAATGATTTTTGTTGAGGCAATAACTAAATTTTAACAGAAATGAAGCGTAGCATATTATATGAGAATATCAGTTAAAAGAGCAGGCGCTTTGTAAAATTATCTCCCGTTTACTATTAGGTCTCTCTCGAAATTAACGTAAATTTTTTTCGTATTACTTCATTACACTGTGCTAGAAGGGATAGAGAAAAAGAGTCTGAGGTGTCTTCTAATAGTTAGAAGCCACGTCTTTAAAATATAATTCTATTATCTGGATATTCTGGATCATTTTACTCAATTGCTGATAATATTAACAAATAAATTACGGCAAAGCAATTGATCTCCCGTACGCGTTTCATTTCTTTTGCAGAAGCATCTTCAGTGTTTTTTTCTGTTAATTACGTACAAATGTTGTAAGTTGGTTATGTTGTGTTTGGTACAGTGGAATTATTATCTAACTTATAATCTACTTACGATTTGTGGTCTATTGCATTTCAATTAGCTCCATTCTCAGCATCAGTGCTTTTGCATTTTTAGTGAGAAGTGTCTTCATTATTCAGACGGAGCTTGTCACAACGCTGCACTTTATTGCACTGCACTATGAGTTTTTTCATTTTAGAGCTTTAAAATATAATAACCATTCAACATGTGCAGAACACTTACAAGAACACAATCACCACCCAACAAATATTGACACAGAAATGCAGATACTCACCATAAACAACAACAAACCACAAATACTAACATTCCAAGAGAACTATCACATACAAAAAGCACTAACAGAAGGAAAATGATGAATACACACACCAGACACATCCAACACTATACGCAACACTGATACTAAAATAAAAGAAACATCGACACAGGCAATAAACAAGGACACACAAAACCACAAAAAACCTAGTGATAATCATTTACATTTGAATAAACCGCCTAACAAATGGAAGACTGAATAAAACAAAACAACATTGCAACACGACAAAAATTCGATAGTAAATAAAACAGAATGGCCATTCACAAGAAAAAACACATAGTGCAGTACAATAAAGTGCAGCGTTGTGACAAGCACCGTCTGAATAATGAAGACTCTTCTCACCAAAAATGTAAAAGCACTGATGCTGAGAATGGAGCTAAAAGAAATGAAATAGATCACAAAATGTAAGTAGATTAAAAGTTAGATGATAACCACTGTACCAAACACTAACCAACTTATAACATTTGTACTTAATTAACAGAAAAAACTCGCTTAAGATGCATCTGCAAAAGAAGTGAAACGCGTACGGGAGATCAATAAATACAAAAAATTCAATTGCTTTGGCGTAATTTATTTGTTAATATAATTTTATTGCTGATCGATTATTATTTGTTATTTGTTGCTCTTTCACTACTTAGAAGTAAATTTAGTACAATAAGCACTATTGGTATTAATTATAATAGTAACTATGGATAGTAAAATTATAAATATATCTTAGAAGCAGAAATATCTATTTGTCAAGTAGGCGATATCATGGACTGGTTAGTTGGTTCTAATAATAATTAGTTGTAAATGTTATATCAATGGAAGGTAAAATTCCTAAATTTTCAACTGAATGATTTTTTACTTCTCATTTTCTCTCAAAAGTACATACTTTTATACTAGAGTAACTGTGTCCCCGACTTTGTCAGGCGGATTTCAGATTTTTGATGTATATTCAGAGACAAACTATCACAGAAATGATGGTTAGATGAAAAAAATCTGAGTAATGGACCTGTTTTTTTCCCTCTATATGGCATCTCTTATTCTGTTTATTAATCTAGGTATGCAAGTGTTTAAAAAAGTGGTTCTGCGGCTCATTTGTTTCTACCACCGTTCGGAACTGCCACTAATTCGCAATATATAGACACACAGGGCGCTGCCTTGCGTGCGTGGGAACACACAGTTTCATTTAATATAAAATCCATAGCTGCGATTAAACAGACCGTAACCACGTATATAGTGCAAGCATTCCGAAAGCCATAAAGCTTAAATCGATGTAATCGTAAGCTTCCTGCTTTCCAAGACGGAATCATTGAAACTACTAGTATTAAATGGATTCATTTTATTACGCAACAATAAAATAGCAGTCTTTTTTTTTAATTTCTCAGCGTCCCAATGTAACATCGAAATAATAATTATTTTTATCACTAGGTGACATAAGCAATCACCATATACATTTCCCTTGAAATGGTTTGGTTTTGTTTCATACGTGCACTCGACAATATGGTTTCTGCATTATCGTCGAAATACGATAGATAAAAAGTGTCCAACATGTCACCTGATGATCTAATCAATCGTTATGTGCTGCGTTGCCGAAATCCATTCATTAGTTCTTGCGTTCTCTTTCGTCGGGAAATATATTACTGACACAGATAAAAAGTAAACTGTACATGCAAAGTTCATTTGAAATGTGTATGTTAGTTTTTACAAACGCGTGTACAAGAGATATTTTCCCCAAAAGTTACGGTTTTGGTTGTGTCACCAGGAAAATTGATATGTTATTGAAATAAAAAGTATTATAAATGTGAGCTACTTGCAGACAGACAGAAAAAAACTCAAACGTTACTTTTTGGACTGTGTATCATGGGAACGTCCGTGATGCGCGAACATACAGTCCAAATTTTACGGTATTGGCACCTCTGTCAGCGAGAGTGGTGGCCAACCAAATCACTCCTGGCGAATGCCGGAACAATTCATTTGACCCAAGTCCTTTCCCACCTCTATGACCTCCACGTTGATGATGCGAAAAACCATTAAAAAAGAAATAGTGTATGTTGTTGTGATTATTTTTTTAAAAATAAATTTAATGTCATGATACACCCTTGTTGAAATCTTATTATATACTAAATGATAAAATAGCGCCAATGCAACTGTTTTTGTTTCTTTAATGCCATACGCGTTTCGACTCTCATCGAGGCATCATCAGCGACGAATATATATTAAAATTTTACATTGAATTTACAAACTTATTATACGATGTTTGACATAATTCTAAATTGAAACATTTTCTGTTTATTTACAACCTACTATTTACATTATTGGTTTCCAGGTCCGTATAGTATAAATTAGAATTGCATCACAAAAGATAACATTATTTAACGCAGATATTTGTTGTTAAAGCTGATATAATTTTCTATTTGTCGCAAACAGCATGTGAGAAGCAGACAGTGCTCGAGGTGAAATACCTCATACAACTTTTACCATAGCTAGCGAGATGAATCACATAATTTTATATTTTGCTCTTCTACAGAAGCAAAATGATCTATTAGAGCAATAAATCGCTCTTCGCGATCTGTTATTTGAGTAACAAACACACGTGTTCATCACTCAAAAATTTACAAGAAACACACAATAACTAAGCAAAAATACAAAAAGCACACAAGACATACACAAAACATACGTAAAACATAAACACACAATAATAATAAAGTGTCAACTCTTCGCTAATGGTACGGTTGATAGACAGGGTGCTCTTCTCGCCAGTGTTTGGCGGGTATCTCGACAGTGCTTTCACTCGGCCACATACCTAGTTTATTGTTGTGGCAGTATCTGAACAGTTTCTAGGTCATAATACATACCTCATCGGCGTGCTAGCAGACATAGATGTGGAAATTCGCACGAGAATGTATGAACGTAGGTGTCCTACTTCTACTGAGAATAGCAAGAGAACCACAATTTATAAAAATTTTCCCCACTGTCATCAAATTAGACTGATACTTTAATAGTGAGCTTGTTATTAATATCTGTGTGACAGACACTATCAGTTGGTATAATTATTCTTCACTTTCACAATTTTATTGTGATACTAATGTTTTTAATTTTTAGCCTGTGTTATTTCACATCCATCCGATTGTTACAAAAATTCGCACGTACCATATTTTAGGTTTTGAGATGAATAACAGAAAGCTACACAGATAGTTGTCTCTTTGCACCGGATTCAATAAAACAAACCCCAGATGTCATTCGATAGTTGTGCTGTAGGAGTGTTGGGTAGAAGTAAATCTAGACCTAACAAAAATTATTCTGATTTTATGAACTGCTAGAAATGTAATAGTAGTTACTACATTACCTAAATATTTTAGTTTTTTTATTAGAATGTACAAACGAAAGAATGTTCTGGTATTAACTGTACAATTGCTTTGAAAATTTAAAATATCCAATTATTTTCACTAAATTCTCACACCTTTTTTTTTACATTAGCGGCATAGGCTTTTTTTAAAAAAACTTTCGTACCATTAAAGTTGTCCTGCCAGTTAACAGCGAAACGTAAATGTTTACAACAATTTCAAATAAAATACGGCTATCAACTCAACCAGTGTGACGAACCACAGGAATGTTCGGACACAGTCTTAATAAACACTGGAATAACGGTATATATCAGTCATTACCCATGGTCACGTTTATACGTTACTATCATTATGTGTAAAATCACATGTTTATGAAATTTTTCTATAACGAAAGCGGTATGAAATACTTTCTGTATTATGATAATAACTAAACATATCTACCAGAAAAAAATTCTGCAACGGAATTATTTTACATGTGTGGTTCACGAACATGCTAATGTTCAGAAATATTATTATCAACAAAATTAATTGGATCATTTGATGTGTTGATACATTCATAAACATTTTGTTTACATACGAGAAATCAATTGTAACAGAAATTTATCTCCCATTAATTTTAGCAAAACACAGTTAAAATTTTTCAGTAAGCACAAATTCAAAGCCACAACCAGTCGGGTACACTCTGGTATGGTTTCGAGACATTCCACAATTCAAAAACCAAATTCTTACGTGCAAGTATTTTATTTATTTGAAAATAGATAGCTTCTGTGGTTTTTCATGTATGTTTCTAGAATTACGCATATCTCAGTCATGATAACAGAGCATTAGACATGCAATTTCTATTCAGATTGCGGTGCCACAATGCCTGCAGTTTTGCCTGTGCTATGTCGTCTGTAATTTTGGTAAATTCCCATAGAACTACACTTTACTTCAACAAGCATGTGAAAATTTTCAGAACTTTATCTTATGCCTAAATTGAGTGAGATATTTATCTATATTGCCAGATTTCAGCCCTAAAATGGCTAAATCGTGTTTACAGTTTTTTTAGTTCAATACTAATACCCTTTTTTAATCTTCGTTATCATTGTTTGGGATAGCTTGTAATTTGTGACGTATTTCGTGTATTTGTTGACTCATATCTATTTCAGGAACACTGTTAACATGTCCACAATTTGAAACAGAATTATCCCCTTGTCTTGTATCCATATTTCACGGTTCTCATCTTACTAATCTGGACGTAGCACTGTTAACCTGAAAAAAATAAATACATTTTACGATTCAGCCAATGACTTCCTTCGTAAGAATTATTCCAGTTCATAGTATTGGTTAGTTTTCAATTCTTTAAGTTCGTTGAGTAATTCATTGCTTTCTCTGTTATCGTACCCATAAAAAACATCCAAATCACATGCTAGGTTTAATATCATTGAATTAATCGCCTCATTAGCACTCTTTTAATTATTATAAATAAAAAAGCTGGTTGACACTGGTAATACGCTGTAAATGCAAATGACTATGGTAGACATGCAAAAATTTCGCGTTTTTAGGGTGGTGTAAGCAACAGGAAATGGAGCCCTATTACTGATGTTCCGCTGTCAAACGGAACAGGTTCAAGACCTCAAATCTGAACACTGATAGGAATCAGTCCTGTCGCGGAAGCCATGATAAGTTCGAAATGACAACTCTGAAGAATCACTTTTCAGTTTTTTTTTTATTTTCCCGTGTGGTCTATAATAACATTACACGTCAAGGCATCGACTTGATCCAACGATACTAAGTACAAACATAAACAAATGTTCCAGCGATTAAATTCGCACACTTCCGAAAAACACTGACTGACAACTCTCTCTGGTTGCCATCTCTGCAAGCTTAATTAACACTTTAGAAACATCCAGAATAATTCAGTTCCGATCGACGTTTCTCCAATTCTAACAATAACGATTAAGTCCATACAAAAACAATCAGCATCAATATAAAATCATTCACAAATATCATGAAACACACGGAAATTGAAATTAAAGCTATTTACAGGTATTTACACAGAAAATTATCAACATGAACCAGTATGGGATATATATATATATATATCCCATTTTTGGAGGTATACATGTTTAGAGCTGGCTAAGAAGAAAACTAAGAAATATTTTGTAATTTTTCTTGCCCGAAATCTAAGACGTGCGCAGCCGTCGAAGTGTTCGATTTTTGAGTATTCTTGTTGTCGTGTCTATCTAAAAATAGTATTCCCTAGGAATTTGAAATTTATAGCCAGTATCGACCAAATACTGTATTTGAACAGCAAATGCTAAAACATCTACATCTAAACCATTTCAAAGTTGCAAGCAAAGCAAGCAAACGTTTATATTTTGTGCTTACTGTGCCACATTTTATTGAAAGTGCTATTACCATCCGATGGATGGATGACCATTAACAGTGACGTATGCACACACTCCATTGCCACTGCGGAAACGTTTGGGATTTAACCCAGGACTTTAGTGCACAATCTGGTAATTAGGAATCGTGCCGCAGAGCCTCTCCTGCACTGAGGACTGGAACCCGCTAGTTCCATGTCAGGCGGCAGCTGTGTGAGCTTACATCATAGGACAATACTTGAGCTCCTTTCTTATCAAACACTTGTAAAATCTATATAAACAAACATAGTAAAATGAAAATTAAAAAAGTTACATTGTGAACTACGAATACACATAGGTTTGTTTGTTGTACTTTCTCCTACATCATTCATTTGTTGCCCATTAATGATTTGCAAATATAATTTTTAGTTTCCATGGAGGAGGCAAAATGTTTCGTACAAAGTGCTTGCGATTACGTTCATTTATAGACTAGTGATGACAAAATTATTTTGTTATTTATATATTTTTTTTATTTATATTTTTTTTTCGCAAAGAACAATGATACAATTTTAATACGGTTTAGAATATATAAGGCTATTTTGTGAACCCCACATAAGGTAAAACTTATGTGTGTGCTTCAAGTTGTAACTAGCTTGATTCTTATATTTTGAATATTACAGTAACTTAAAATCTATGGACAAGCTATACATGATTGTGTGTAAAAAATAATCAGTAAAGTATATGAGGATTATACACTCCTGGAAATTGAAATAAGAACACCGTGAATTCATTGTACCAGGAATGGGAAACTTTATATACACATTCCTGGGGTCAGATACAACACATGATCACACAGACAGAACCATAGGCACATAGACACAGGCAACAGAGCATGCACAATGTCGGCACTAGTACCGTGTATATCCTCCTTTCGCAGCAATGCAGGCTGCAATTCTCCCATGGAGACGATCGTAGAGGTGCTGGATGTAGTCCTGTGGAACGGCATGCCAAGCCATTTTCACCTGGCGCGTCAGCTGGACCAGCGTTCGTGCTGGACGTGCAGACCGCGTGAGACGACGTTTCATCCAGTCCCAAACATGCTCAATGGGGGACAGATCCGGAGATCTCGCTGGCCAGGGTAGTTGACTTACACCTTCTAGAGCACGTTGGGTGGCACGGGATACATGTGGACGTGCATTGTTCTGTTGGAACAGCATGTTCCTTTGCCGGTCTAGGAATGGTAGAACGACGGGTTCGATGACGGTTTGAATGTACCGTGCACTGTTCAGTGTCCCCTCGACGATCACCAGAGGTGTACGGCCAGTGTAGGAGATCGCTCCCCACACCATGATGCCGGGTGTTGGCCCTGTGTGTCTCGGTCGTATGCAGTCCTGATTGTGGCGCTCACCTACACCGCGCCAAACACGCATACGACCATCATTGGCACCAAGACAGAAGCGACTCTCATCACTGAAGACGACACGTCTCCATTCGTCCCTCCATACACGCCTGTCGCGACACCACTGGAGGCGGGCTGCAAGATGTTGGGGCGTGAGCGGAAGACGACCTAACGGTGCGCGGGACCGTAGCCCAGCTTCATGGAGACGGTTGCGAATGGTCCTCTCTGATACCCCAGGAGCAACAGTGTCCCTAATTTGCCGGGAAGTGGCGGTGCGGTCCCCTACAGCACTGCGTAGGATGCGACGGTCTTGGCGTGCGTCCGTGCGTCGCTGCTGTCCGGACCCAGGTCTACGGGCACGTGCACCTTCCGCCGACCACTGGCGACAACATCGATGTACTGTGGAG
Source organism: Vandiemenella viatica (assembly GCA_031002005.1). NCBI lineage: Eukaryota > Metazoa > Arthropoda > Insecta > Orthoptera > Morabidae > Vandiemenella > Vandiemenella viatica. The sequence goes on from CM061921.1 coordinate 191,168,423, forward strand.
ACCTCGCGCCCCACATGTTGAGCAATTCGGCGGTACGTCCACCCGGCCTCCCGCATGCCCACTATACGCACTCGCTCAAAGTCCGTCAACTGCACATACGGTTCACGTACACGCTGTCGCGGCATGCTACCAGTGTTAAAGACTGAGATGGAGCTCCGTATGCCACGGCAAATTGGCTGACACTAACTGCGGCGGTGCCCAACCGCTGCGCAGCTAGCGCCCTTCGACGGCCAACACTGCTGTTCCTGGTGTGTCCGCTGTGCCGTGCGTTTGATCATTGCTTGTACAGCCCTCTCGTAGTGTCCGGAGCAAGTATGGTGGGTCTTACACACCGGCGTCAATGTGTTCTTATTTCAATTTCCAGGAGTGTAAAATTGCAAGTGAAACAATCATTTTAAAGATTTGTTCCATATGCATTGACATTGTAAAAATTAATAGTAATAAAACACATATTCAGACCTACATATTGTTTATACCAAGTGATGTAAGTTTATTAGTTCATTTAACATGTCATAGTTATCTAAAAATCATGCGGATACATTTTCCTTCATTGTATGTTTTGTTTTATTAATAACATCTGCAGGTACTTTATTATAAATTCGTGGACCAAGGCAGCTTCGATGTCGTTGTCCTAGTAGAGTGTTCCGGCAAGGGATGTATGCTTCATTTTTTTTTTTGCGTTCTAGTATCTAGGTGTGGTTGGTTACTAGTTTTGAAGACTTTTATATGGACATGTATGTACAATGTACATGACCGTTGTTTGAATAAATAGCTGGCGGACATTGAGCAATATGCTTTGTTTGTACAGCTCACAGGTCGGAAAGATGTACGTTTTTTTATACATCCCTTTAGGATGCAATTTTGGCATCTGTTGACCTGAGTCAAGTGTGTATCAAGTATCCCTCCCCAGCTGTTTATACCATATTGTAAGTGTGTTTGGACTAAGGACAAATAAACAGTTATTAATGCTTTAATTGGGAGAATGTTTCTTATCCTATAAAATACGTCCCACAGTCAACAAGCCACGCACAGCACAATATGACATTCATCCATACTGTAAGATCTGTTATGTAACGCTCATGGTTTATGTTACAAAATGAAGCTAATTTTTATTCTTGAATAAATGGTAAATATAATTCTGAACCTGAGAAAGTGATAAATCTTCAGTTGTAGAATACATCCTTTGAGTAAGTGAAGCAGGCTTTGCTGTAAGTGATTACCTATTATTCAAAACTAATTTGTGGAAATATTCTTTTGAATTTTTATTTCTCTCCCAACGTAAATTCAAATCTGCAAAATATTTTTTTGTAAAGCACTGAAAGCTGGTATCGACAAAGGGTTTATTGTTATTAACACTATGCATAGTGTATTCTGGGATTGCCTACATATGACAAAAAGAAAAGGAGATCGTTGTTGTTTTGCAATTCTTCTTCCGCTATCTCAGGCATTCATTTTGTTCTTCGAGAAAAAGTATTCATTGAATATACTGAGTTACTTTTCATTTAATGTACAAATATGCATTGCGCTGACTATACACCTTGAAAGCGGCAAATCTCACTTAATTTTTAAATCATGAATTGCGAGAATAATATTTAGCTCAAAAACTTTTACTCAAAAACATCAGTCGATTTCATAGTTCTTTGGAAATCAGATAGGGGTCAAATTTATATCGTTCTGTGTTGGACAATAATCTTTAATCATTTAATGGAATTTTGTAATTCATTAACATTTGACAGTTTTGTATTATACATACGTATATAAACACGGATTTGAAGTCTTATTTTGATATAGCAATTTGTTTCTTTACATAATTAATAGTGATATAAGAACAAGAAATTTACTAATATATTATATCGCATCATTATTTATTAATGCTGATTCTTAGGATTTTATAGTTTACTGCTATGTTTTTAAATTCGTTTGCTTTATCAGCGGCGGTTTGAATTCCCGTCCGGGCATCCAGATTTGGGTTTTCCATGGTTTCCCAAATCACTCCAGGCAAATGCCGGGATGCTTCCTTCAAAAGGCAATGGCCGAATTCCTTCCCATTCCTTGCACCCCCCCCCCCCCCCCTATCCTTTCCCATCTCTAAAGACCACGCTGTTAGAGAGACGTTAAGCAGATAAAAAAAATCAGAAAGTATATAACATTCATCATAGATTCACTACTGTCTACCTTATTGCCTTATGTTAGAAATCTTCTTGATTTTGAAGTCTTTAAATTTTATCGACAGCAACAGTTGTGTACAGACATATTGAATATAAAATGATAATTCTCAAACATCCAACTTGTTATCTGTGAAAATTAGCGTTAGTTCTTTGTTATCAATCATTATTTTATTCTTTATATTGGACTTATAATACATTATTTCATGCACATCGAAAGTGAAAGAGTCTATGAAAAAACTTTATTTTCTGTAAAAAGTATGGAAAATAATAAAATTTTTGATATTCGATGCAGTTTTTTAGCTAACAATATTTCGTTTAATGAAGCAAATTTCATTTCCTCCATAAACAGTGACTGTATGAGGCAACACCATCCATCTTAAAGATAACAGTTAACAAAACTTGAAAACAAAACTGCGTTGTGTTGTCACGCCAAGCGGCACTTCCATAGTTACCCGTGATTATTTTTGTAACTCAAAGAGGAGCGAATTCTAATAAATTAAAATTTATTAAAGGTGAATAATAAAATGAACACTGGTTCACCCCTTACCCTGTGGTCATAGGTATCCATATATATTCTGTTGGAATGGTAAGACACGGCGCTCTCAATAATCTGGTGATAGAATTGATTTATTCCATATTCCACCTCTCTAGAGTCTTAATTCGAATAACGGATTATTCAAACCGAGCGTAATGGGTGAACGATTAACGTTCTGGCCTTGCATTCGGGATGACGCGGGTTCGAATCCCCGTCCGGGCATCCAGATTTGGGTTTTCCATGGTTTCCTCAAATCACTCCAGGCGAATGCCGGGATGCTTCATTCAAATAGGTCATGGCCGAATTACTTCCCGTTCCTTGTCCCAATCCCATCCCGCCTCTAATGACCGCGCCGTCGCCGAGGCGTAAAGCCCAAGCAAAAAAAAAAAAAAATAAGATTATTCAAGCGTAATTCGAACCGCTAGAATAGATATAGATTCAGACCACTGCGTTTTCGACAATGTATGAGATTCAATGATTCAATCAGTTCTTCATAAAGTTATCTTTTTGTATTGTCCTAATTTGGTTGCTCAGAACGTTAAATAATTTTCTGTAGTTGTAGCAGTTTGGCACTTCTTTTTGTATGGCATTGTGGAATGATGTTAAATTATTCAAAAGGTAAATGAAACAATTAATAACCTCATTGCCTAAAACGAACAAAGAATCATAATTATAAACAAATTCTGACATGTAGATTTTCAGCAGCTCTTCTTTAATTCAAGAGAATTCGGCAAAAATGAAAATCTTGTGACTGGGTGTACGTTGTTTTTTGGTTCGGAAGAAATGATAGGGTAGCGATCAGAAAAGAACCGCTGCCGACGGAGGTACACTCTCACGCGGTAATGATTGACAGCAGGCTGCGCCCGAACCTTCAAATTTAGCAACAAAAAATGCCGTCTCCTTCGCTTAAATTACAACTCCAAAAAAGAGCCAAAAGTCCGATAATTTGATAATTTCGAGGCTTATTTCCTTCCAGTACAATGATTATTGTGTACGGTCTTCCCACGTTGATTGACAGCTCTCCGCTCGCCATTGTAATTTATATTCCTGGTCCGAAATCATTTATATCAGTATGAGTTCCTTCAGAAATTGTAATTCATAATTTGGTACAAACCATAGGTATGCTAAGCCACTTAGGAACATCTGCGCTCACTCATTATAGGTAAAACTAAAAACACTCCGAGGAACTAAATTGGTGAGCCCATCTTGTCTCACAAGGTTTCAGGTAACTTCGAACGACTTGGACCGGTCCTCTGTCATTGTTCTTGCTCGTCGTTAGTCGGTTACTTCTCGAGACTTTTTATAAATATTTTAAACAGAGTTAAACATAAATCGTAGAGCTACCAACCTTTTGGTAAAATTTTGACAGTATTACATCGATCCATATGAAATCCCGGATTCGTTTTATAAACCATTTAAAAACTGTATTGATCATTGAGCATATAGACCTACAGTTTCAATACAGATCTGCAGAAAGTCTGAGATAAATTGAATCAACCACAGGATGTATGCTTTACTTTTTAGCGCTGGCTGTTAGTGTAGGTGAGAGAACGGCTTGAGATAATGTAGTGCACGGAATTTTGCATAAAGTTTGGTGATAACTAATGGGAATAAGTTGAAAGAACAAACACGGTTACGGCAACGGAGCCATGAGCTTCACACTGCCATCCATGGAGTCAGTACAAGCCAAAGCAGTATTGAAAAGTATTCCGTCACTTTCATGTGGCTGTGCAACTAACACAAACACAACTTCTTGCGATATCTCTGCTGTTTCCCAATCAAAGGCAAACTATTGTAGTCATGAATAAGTGTGACTGCCTATCTGTAACAAATACCAGCACTCATAGAATCGGTGAAAGATAAAGAGCTGAAACGAGTACTTTGAGTTAGATCTGAGTAAGATCAGGTTAAATGTTTGTATTTATTTTCACGTAAATATTATCTCCACGTCCATATAAGTATAATATAACATGAAACTGTTAGGTGGTTCTTGTAATATTATGTGTGAGACAGCTTTCCAAATAGTTATGAATGTATTTGGGGACTTAAAGCTTGTAGATTTCGTCGTTGACAAAGTAAATTTTAAGATTGCATTTAAGTGTATTGTTGCAGTGCTTTGCTGCTGGTCGGGAGATTCCAGATTTGAATACCAAATGTTTCATAGCCACTAAAGAGGTCAAGTATATCGCGAATTAAAATTATATAACTCGGATGACCGATATACCAATCCAAGTCTCCCGACCATTAATGTCAAACATGTTTCATTATTTTTCGAAGGAAAAGAACGAAATAGAACACGATTTATCTTCAGAACACAAATAAGCACTCAACTGAACCGACACCTGAAAATCGTAGACAAGACTATTGAGATATATTTGAAAAGTGGTTTTCCGTAATAGTTACTTACACATAAGAATCTATTCAGCCTTGAAATTTTGCAAAACTTTATCTTTGGAAATTCAAAGATTTTATGCATTGCAACACCCCCAGGTTGCTTTTACTGATGCCTGTATTATATCTCTAATTTATTAGCATGTTTTTATTATTTTCACTTGTTTGTTTAATGCTGAAAATCTTGCAATCGTTGTTTCACCAATTCAACTGACCGATTGACTTGAAGCTTTGGATAAATTATTTTTCCCGCTGACAGTAAAATTGCTTTACGCCTCGTCGATGGCTAAGGTCATTAGAGGCGGGATGGGACTGGGGACAAGGAACGGGAAGGAATTCGGCCATGACCTTTTTGATGGAAGCATCCCGGCATTAGGCTGGAGTGATTTGGGGAAACAATGGAAAACCCAAATCTGGATGGCCGGACGGGGATTCAAACCCGCGTCCTCCCGAATGCGAGGCCAGAACGTTAACCGTTCACCCACCACGCTGGGTCCTTTTTCCGTAACGAGGTCGATATCTGTATGTCCATGTATGACTTGTCCCGTTTAGAGATGTTGGCGGCTTTAGCATGGTATTTGGTAGGACACGGGTTAGAATTTCATCCTGCCATTCGGATTTAAGTTTTTCATGTTTTTCCCAAATCACTTCAGGCTAATTCCGGTATGGCTCCTTCAAAAGGCCGTGGCCGTGGCCGAATCCTACCTCGTTCCGAACCCCAATCATTTCCTGCCTCTATCATCAAGTCGCAGTCACAATAAAAGTAAAAAATTCTGGCTTTTGATCTGATCATATTTTCAGTTTTTGATTTTATTAAAATAAATTCCGAATTATTTAAATTTACTGGCTTGCTACCTATACTTTAAGCAGGCTTTCATAAGAAAAACATAAAATCATCTACAAAAACTTCGTACTCTATAACACTGCAAGTGAATGAAGTATACTTGAATAATAGAAATCTTGCACAGAATTATGGAGAAGTTATAAAGGGTTTACCATTAATATCCTCCTTCCAACTTAAGAAATACATTTCAAAAGCTTAATAGCTTTAAATCTGAACCGATTGTTTTCTTATTTCTTACACAATTTTTTCATGATCTCTGGAAAATTGGGTGCATAATTTTAAACTTTCAAAAACAGTGTCATGTATTAAAAAAGTCAAACATTTGGCTATAAACAAAAATATAAACAGGTAAATTAAAAGATAGAACCCGAAAATAATTAAAAGAGAAAACGGTGTATTCTTCAACACAAGTTAGCTTATAAACTAACCAGTAACCTTCCTATCATTCCTATGATTACTTCTTGATTAGAGCCAAGAAATCTAAATAACATTCTTTACTAAGGCAGATATCTTAAAACTCATTAAACCATTTTCAGCAAAACTGAAAGCGTGTTTATAGACTACAGCAACCGTAATGAAATATAAAATAAAAATATCATAATTCCTCCCAAAAATATTTTTTTTTTCTTCCACTGGGGTGAGAATTCAACATTAGCAAAGTTAATTCAGATTTATAACTGTGCATTTGAAGGATCAGCATTTCCTGATTCAATCAAGATGTACTTAATTAAAGTTATTTCTCACTGATTGAAAGTGCTGGTCAACAATCTCGAAGATATTTTTTTTAAAAAAGAATATACCTACATGATAATAAAAACCTCGGCTAGGTTCTATTTTGCTATAGAATCATCCATTTTTGATATTATAGACGGCGTAGTAGCAATAATCCAGTCACTCCTAACGCTGAATGAGTTTTGAATTGAAGGCACTAAAAATTATTTTGCAAATGTTGTTAAAAATTCAAGGGAACTTCAAGTTCATTATTAGTTTTTAAAAATTATCTTTGAAATGGTGTACATAGATGAAATACAAAAAAAAAAAAAACAAAAAAGAACAAAAAAACATAAAAATTGTAGTTTTTAATTTTTTATGAAGACTCAGAAGTTATTTATTATCAGATTTATAAAAGTTTTTATTGAACGTTAGATTGGTTAAATTACGAATTTAATGTGAGAACTGAGCCTTTCACGTGGTGTTCTGCCATAAACTGCGTTTCTAGAGCTATCATCCGTTTCTTCATCGTGTGAAATGTGAGGTACGACATGTCATGACGCAACTTACCCGGATGAACACCCGAGAAGAATTTTGATCATTACGAATTTAATTTTTTTTGTTAAAAACCATATACTCCAAAATAATTGCTATAGTTTTCCTGTAACATTTTTGGAGGGATAAGGATATTGAAAATCTGTAGTTTCGGGAATAAAAATTTTTTTACCCAAAAATTGAAAAAAATTGTAGAATCAAAGAAATCATTAGGGTCTACGTATCCAACACCAGTAGGTTCCCAGATTTCATTTGATAAACAAGGAAATGAATTTAGAAGTCCATCCACTCCTCTCCCCATTGCTCCCTTAACACATACAGTTATTTTTTCCTCGTGTATTTTCTAAAATTTCCTTGATAGTAAGTACTAAAACAGAGAGTGTTTCAGAAGTTATCAGGCGGGTGTATTTTTCATTTACAAGGTGTGAATTATCAAAAATAAGAACAATCCATTGTTAGCATCAGAAAAGAATATATCCAGGAAATAATAACCAGTACCAAAAAAAAAGAATACAAATATAGGTAAATTTATGAACTCAGTTTGATAAGTATTTAAACGATACGTTCCATAGTGTCTTTCCAAATATTCAGAAATGATCTTTTAAGTATCTCAGTTGATAGACAAACTGTATAATCTTCTTGGTGAACACTAGTAAATCCATATCAATACGAAATCAAGAAGACGAGGCTAACAAAATTAAGAAGTAAATAAAATCAATTTTCATTGGAAATAAATGATTATTTAATAAGAAAAGAATCATGTGATTCGATTTCCCAGGGAATACCAAAAAAAGGCTAAATGAAACTCAATGTTTGGGAACGAAATTGAATGAAAATATTCGCACTATACTCCTGAATGTATAAACAGATTACTCGCAACATCGTTTGCGTCTATCGTCAACAGCAAACTGTAACTTCATTCTTCAGAATAATACGATAAACATCAAATAATTTAACATTAAATTAATATTAATTCGTGAACACTTATTTTTTAATTTCTTATCTTTTCGACAGTATATCAAAATAAAACGGACGTTACTCTACTCATGGTCCATTAAAACCACATCAAATCCGACCAATAATTTTTACGTCAATCGTATTCAATGAAATATTATGTTTCTAAGCTTTTCGAAGTGAAAATGACAGGTACCCAATATTATCTGTGGGACCACGTGCTGAACACCATAAAAATCCGTCCAACAATCATCCACAAGAAATTATCTTATACGATGCCACAATACTAATTGCCGTCACATTAACAGTAACCCGATCAAAATCCGACTAATAGTTTTTGCGTGAATCACGCTCAACTAAAAATTATCCTAAATTTCTCAGATTTTCTAAGTCACATCAAAATGAAAGTCACTTTATTTTACCCGCCTTGCCACGAGAACCTCCTCAAAATCTGGTTGACACACACACACGCACATACAAACACGCACATACACATATATAAAAACATTTGATTCCTTCTCTTTATCCTATTAATAGTATATTAAATATAAAGCTTTCCCTGGTTCCAGTATAGATTAGCCAGTTCGTTGCCTCAGTTGGTTGCGGCACCGTGATGGTGTCCGGCGCTGACACGGTGTTAACTGATTCCATTCCTAGTGAAGGAGGAAATTTTCACCTCCGGGACTTACACGCCAGGGTAGGAGAGGTATTGGTACACAATTCATAATCACCAGATTGCGCAGTGCGTATGGAGTTGATGGGGATGTTGAGCTTAGCCCCTTGCCGTAGGCCTTAATTAACCGGCACCAAGTTTCACCTTCATCTCTCATCCACAACGCAAGCAACATTCTACACTGAACACAGATTATCAGAGTCATAAAGACTTTGCAACACTGTGGAAAACAACGGGAAACCATCCCAGTCCAAATCAATCGGAATGCTACCGCGGAGGGGTAAAAAAACCCGTATGGTAACCACATTGGTACGTCACTCATAGCAGATTTGCACAGAATACATACAGAAAAGCTATAATTGGAACGAGAAATTTGTTTTGTTTTTATTTTTTACTTATGTCACCTCCTGCGTAAATTCTTCGAAGTTTAGAAAGTATTTACATCACATAAACATGCTTTAAGTATTTCTTGAATTGTAAACTGGAGGAATTCATGCAGAGATATGTTTAAAGAATTGCCTGTACCTAAAACGCTATCTTTCTAAAGATTTCTTTTTATTGCTCTAATTTTCGGACGATCTCACTTGTGTGTGTAAAGTACGCTAGAATACTTCCAGGGTTTTAGTTCTACCTAAAACTGTTGGTACCCCTTTCTTTACCATCCAGTTTCAATATGGAATAATGTGGTCACTTTAATGTCATGGAATTCTCATGAAATTTTAAAGATGTGAAGCTTTTTAATAACCGCCCCCACTTCAATGAAACCTCACTTGCTGTCCCACATAATAACAAAGAAAATAATAAACATCCGGAAACATTATAAGTCATTATCGGCTTCTGTGTTCATTTCCTCCCATAAGAAATAAAATAGTTTTTTTCTGACTGCAAATTGGAGAGGTTTCTGCATTGAAAACGAATTACTGGTTTGAATTTGGAATTAAAGAGGGTTGAGAAAGTAAAGTATGTAGTTGATTCGTATCTTCCTACATTCGCAGATTTGCGGCACGAGTCTTTCGAAACTAGTAGCAAATACAACAATTGCGATTGCATAACTTTGATTAAAAGTAAAGGTGTTTCTGGTTATTAAAACAGAGAAATCCTTGTATGATTAAATTAATGGTCAATCAACAATATCTTTCTCGTGAAACTGTAGTTTACTTTTACTACAACATAGCTTTCGAATGTTCGTACAGAGACGAGAACTCCTTACATTGTCCTCCAAGGAACATTAAATATATTAGTTCCGCGCTTTTTTCTATGTTATAGCCTAATATTTTTCTGCAGTAATTTGATATTACTGTCACATGTACAAGTTTTGGTAGATTGCATTCAGTGATACACTAAAAAAAACATGCATGAACGTAAATATTAATAACAGAGATTTATAATAATGACCTGCTTTTAGTACATATCGGTACATTTTTACTTCTTTTGTGGCTAGATAAAGTAGTAGACCAGCATGCATTATTTACGGCGTTTACACCTCTGCCGAGTACACTAACACAGTGTCATATCAATGTCAATTTATAAAAATATTCTTTTCTTCTTACCTCAAATTTTAAAAGCACCAAAGTTTGATGTGGAATCTATATTTTTATTTTAGAACAATATGATACTAATCTTCATATGTATTTATGTACATACAAGAAACATCAAAAAAAATATTCTGATGTCATAAAGTATGTCATAAATTCATCTGGATTTCGAATCCTCCATCAGTTGGATAACAACTTGGTCTTTTAACAAGTAAGATTTAGATTGATGTATAGCTTTTTACTAATTTCAAAAATCCTAAAACTTTGAAAATTTCGGATTTTCTTTACTGGAAAACATACCTTTGGCTGTACTAGTCAATGAGGAACAGTATTAGCATGTTTCTGTAATAATCCCAAGGATCTTTAGGAAAAAAAAATATTTCTATCCCGGACGGTGTTTGTTCCCGTCCGCTCCAAGTCTATTTTCTGTTTTATTCAATTACACTCAAATATCATACTATACCTGTAAATTAATCACGTTGGTATGAGAAATTAAATCCGCTTATAGTTTCAGTATCTTCTTCATTACCATTTTTCTTCAATTCATCTACTGTAATTCGATTTTAAAAATCTAATCATGATACTCAACACGAAGATTGGTTGGCCCTTCCCGAAGGAGGTATATTTAGCCTCGTGTTGGAGGTAGGGTGGCCTGTTCCTTTCCTACAGCGAGAGGAGATGTGATCAGTAAGCCACCAGACCGCTTCGAAATTCACGTGAGAGTTTGGCTTTAGACCTCGTTGACATCGTGGTCATTGAGGCATAAGAGAATGGCGGACGGGGCAGGAGAGAATTACCGCTCACACTCATAGAGAAAAATGACTAGCTGACCTATCTCAGTAATTAACAGTTTCTTTCTAAAAAAAAAAAAAAACTGAAGAATGTATCAATTGTTTGTCGAAAGAATAACTAAGAAAATCATCGGAAATCGTCCAGCAAATAGCTGTCATCAACGATTCTGTTTAACTAGAACCACTGCATTCTTAATTTGCTATATACGAAATTTGGTTTGGTAATTCTTGTCTATAACTTCCTGGGTAAATACCCGATATCCTTGTGATTTTACTTTTTTGTTTTCCGGTACTACTGTTTGTCTTATCGGAATTGTTACTTAATTGTGAAGCACATAATGTATCTACCCTTCTCTCACATCTAGAAACCCGGGAACTTATTGTCGGTAGTCATCACCCCAAAAATCTCGGTTAAAATGTTACTTACCTTGTTTTACCAATATTAAACACTCTTTTCTCTGTCTGTATAAGGTAGATAGTATCACACTTCAGAATGTCCAAAATCCAAATAAAACGTAATGAAGTCTCCCATTTTGTGCATTTATTATTATATAGGCGCCACGAATAATTTTTTTTTTGAATTACTGTCGATCAGTAGTAATGTTTGAAATCATTGATTGTCTTTTCTTGACATATCTTGTTACACACATTCAGCATAGTACAGTACTGAAACTGTTATTTTTTCCTTTGCTGCGTTATGGTCATATTCTAAAAGTTGGAATTTAATTTCTTGAAACCATATTTCCATAGGTAAGTAATTTATTAATAGTAAGTCCCAATTTGAAGGTTTAGAATCATAGTAGTACTGGAATTACAACAAGACCATTCCTGTCTGAGACCGCACCCTTCAAGAACGATTACATTTTACAAACATTTAACGGCACACAATTGTAAAACATATTAAACAAATAATGAAATAATTTTTAACAGGGTTTCGCGGAAAGCAGAGTATTAATTTCATTGTGTTTCAGAAACATGGGACGCTATCATAACGACGACTGTTCGTTCTTCAGTGTAATTATCTAGAGGTTTGTGTAAAAAAAAAAAAAAAAAAAAAAAAAATTGCGCATGTCCTAGCGTGACGCCTCATCTCACGAGGAGTGATGTAGGATGGACTTCGCATTACTGTCGTGTGCGAAGATATGAATGAGAAAAGTTGCACTGATGACATATAAGTGTAGCGCGCAGAGTAGGGAAGTTACAGTATAGGGACTGGTGTGTATCATCCAACGACCACTTCATAATTAGCTGTGTCAGTTGCTCCACGTACAACTAGTTCAGTGCATCCGCTGACCCTGTCGCCTCAGGATACAACGGGATTGTAATTACGCAAAATGGCTTGCTGGTTGGCTAACATGCGTTTTTTGAACAAATCTCGCTATAACCTTGGCTGTGCGGACGGAAGCGTGGTATTTCAATGAGGTTGGAATTCAAATAGTTTTATCAGGAGACAGGTTCTATCCGAACATAAAAAGAGTAGGTAATGAGACCATAATCTTCTTTAAATATGGTGGAAGCTGTCTCCAAGGGTCAGGGAAGCGTATGACATAATAATTCACTCATTTGTTCCTCACAGTATACTACAAGTACTATTAATAGCACGTACTTCCATGACTTACGTTATGGGATACAAAAATAGTGAATGAGTAAATCTCACATTCCTGCCTTTTTTCGTGATTACCTTAATGTTAACCACTGTAATGTCATGTTTTCCACGTTGATGGCAGGACGTACTTACTTCGTATCAATAGCAGAAAGACAAACGGCTTGAAACACCTCATGTGAATAGCAAGAGATAGTAAATTTTAATTATGACTTGTTGTTGCAATAAAATAAGGGATTGAATGCCATTGATTACAAACTACGGAGCAAATAAAGTGAACCACCAAGAAGGGATGGAAAAATCGAAATGAAAATTCAGTATATAAGAGAGTATGTAATGTTATTTCAGTAATTACAAGTTTACAAAGAACTGGACACTGTGAACCCATTTATCAGTATGACGATTCACACACTGTCCTGGATACTGCCTTACTCGCCGAGAGTGGTCACCTGAGGAAGTGCAGAACCACGATTCATCACTGAACACAATGCGACGACATTCATTGTATTCAGCGATTCTGCACTACCTCGGACTATGGCAGCGACCTGGTGAGAGGTTCCATTCTTCCAGTGTTTTGGAGAGGCACAGCGGTCTTACTTCTGTCGTCACTGCTGGTAGTGGTTGAGGGAACTCTGACAGCACAACGGTACGTCACGGACATCCTTCGCCCTCATGTGTTACCTCCAATGAGACAGTATTGTGGTTCTATTTCTCAACAGGATAATTCACATACGGCACATGTGTCTATAAGCTATCTGCGAGATATGGAGGTAGTCGCGAGGCCAGCGAGATACCAAGATCTGTCCCTGATAGAACACGTGTGGGACCAGCTCTGACGTCAACTCCATCCCAGTGCTACTATCCAGGATATCATGGACCAGTTACAACAGTTGTGGGCCGGCTTGCCATAGGAGAGGATACAATGTCTTTATGACATCCTTTTCAACCGAATCAGTGCATACATCCAGGACAGAGGGGGTATAATGTCATAATGATAAGTGGGCTTATACTGCCAAGTTCGTTTAATCACTGAAACTATATCACATACACTCTCAACCCGGGTAGTGTCATTTTGTTTCCTCCTCCTCTTCTTTCTTGGTGCTTCGCTTCTTTTGTCAGACAGTGTATTTACAACGCATTAACAAGAGAAAACTGAAATACATTTAGTACAATTATTTAGAGTTTGTATAAACTGAACTGTGTTGCATGTTTATGGTAACGGAAGTGTTTTCAATAGCATTACACACATTCCAATCGTCACTAGGCATAAGTTTTCAGATAAAATTGGGAAAATGGTAGTTTATAAGCACAACGGTTATGTTGCGTGGAGTTCACTGGCATTAACTGATGACAGCTACGACTTCTTGATCATCGAAAAGTAGTGCCGAATACAGTATGCTAATATTCTAGTAGATTGCTTTCCACAAACTTATGCTCATAGTGCTCATGTAATTGCAAGCAGCAACAATAACATCTCTCTGTCCAAATAGTGAATTATCGAGTGGCGAAAAGATGGAGAGGGTAAAACCAAATGAGTCAGTAGAAGTGAGCAATTCTCATTGACAGAATCCATTAAGTAAGTCCAAATTCACACACACACACACAGAGAGAGAGAGAGAGAGAGAGAGAGACATCAATTGCCTGGAAACGAACAGTAGTCCCAGATTATAGGGTAGTATATTATTTAGTGGGGGTCCTTCCTTACGAGTGTATTGCATATTGGCATCTGTCACATCAGATGTTTTTTTTTTTTTCATGATAAGGTTAATTTTGCATCAGAAGTGGTGAATGAGTTTCCATGGCCACCTTAGAGAGTATTTCAGCCCCTAGTGCTGCTATCAGCGGATTCGTAGATTGTTGGTATTTTTCATAGAATTTGGTAGCCATTTTCTAAAAGCGTTTGAGTAGCAATGGCAGTCCACTTATGCGGTGTAAATCATCAGTCCTTGTTTCATGGAGTAGTTGATAAGCATGTCTGATTGCTCTGTTTTGGACAGACTGCAGGGTTGGAGATGAGTGGCGTCAGTGTTTACCTAGACACCTGCAGCATACTCCAGGATAGGCTGTACTAGGGTATAGAGCCGGATGACTAAATCCGGTCTTCGAACTGAAGTGGGGTATAAGTCTCTCAACCTCCCTGTGGCCTTTCCACGCACTTTGGTGACATAGGACTTCGAAGTCATCCTCCTGTCCATTATGATTCCAAAGGACGTGGTTGTACGGTTCCAGTTGATTTCTTCTCCAAAGAGGGACATAGCCGTTAGGCGATGAACCTTCTTCCATGATGAGTGCCTGGCTATTTAGTACGTTTAAATCCAACCGCCACTTTGTTGCACATGGCTGGATATCGTTGCAGGCCCACTGCAGTCTTGCTCGCAATGTGTTGATGTTGAGGCTCCCAGTGCAAACGATTGAGATGAAGGAGCTGTTGAGGTTTTGAATCGTGCTTTCGGAACCCGAACTGTTCGTCTCGCAGCAACTCTTCTCTGTCTATGAATCTGCTAAGTCTGTTCAGGTATAGTCTCTCAAATACATTGGATAAGGTTGGTAGGAGGCTGATCGGACCATATGATCTTGGAGACCTCCTGTACTTGCTAGCCTTTGGGATAGGCATTGCCTCCGCTTGCTTCCAAGTATCTGGTTAGTCACCCCTCCGAAGAATCTCGTTGAAGGCCTCAGTAATATATTGGACATAAGCAAAGTGTATATGGCGAAGGATGCCTCCACCGATCCCATCATGTCCTGAAGCTTTCTTAACATTCAGAATAGCTAGCGTCTTTGCAACCTCCTGTGCTGAGACATCTTCGATGACATCTTCCTCCGGGGGAGTAGCTTCCAAGAAGTGCCCTAGATGTCGTTCTACCATGATGATGTGCGCATCATCTCTTGTGATCTCGACTGGCTGGAAATTGGCACAGTAAGTAGTGAACAGTTTGTTATTTAGATATCTCAGTTAGTTCATCTTTCATCCTCTCCGTAGCTTTTGTACTGAAAGTAATATATGTAGAAACTGTGACTGCTGTGTGCAGATTCAGGCAGAGGTGGTTTATCTTCGCACTCAGATTGCAGCTTTGTTAAAGAAAGTTACAAGGCTGGAAACTGCTGTTGCCGACTGCAGCAGATGTGATATAGGTGACCCTGCTGAAGCTAGTGGTCTCATAGGTTCTCCCCTACCAATCATCGTACCTGCAGTCCAGGCTGAGACTTTGGAATCTGTGCGGCGGTCATCTGACGGTGACTGGCGTATGATTTCCGGACGTCCACGCATCATGCGAGGCCAGTTGTATAAGTCTGAATTTCAGGGGGGAGCAAGCTTGTACCACTGTCCAATAGGTTTGATGTGTTGCCTGGGACTGATTCAGTTTCACAGTCGTCATTCTGCGAGTTGCCAGTCCCTCCACCCGCTAGGTCTGAGCACCACAGGGGGATTCTGGTGGTAGGTAGCTCGAACGTTAGGCGGCTCATTGAGCACCTTAGGGGAATAGCGAATAGGTCAACGATGAAATCCAATATCCATTCATTGTACATTCCGGGAGGTCTGATCCAAAATGTGGAAGAGGCCATCCCGAATGCCATTGAATGGACGAGGTGTAGCCAGCTGCAGATTGTAGCTCATGTCGGCACCAAGGATGCTTGGCGCCTTGGGTCGGAGGGTATCCTCTATTCCTTCCGGCGGCTTGCTCAAAGGCTGAACTCTGTGGTTGAAGACCGCAAGATTTCGGCTGAGTTAACTATCTGTGGACCTATGTTTCAGAGCAAAGTCGAGGGTCTAAACCAGAGACTGTGGCGTTTCTGCGTTAATCTTGGCTACAGATTCCTAGATCTTTTGCCATGGGGTCGAGTTGTGTAGGGTTACCTTGGATAGATCAGGTGTGCACTATACACTTGAATCGGCTACGCGGGTGGCAGGAGCCGTGTGGAGTGCATTGGGGGATTTTTTAGAATGAGGGAGGAAGACCCGAAAGTG
Source organism: Vandiemenella viatica (assembly GCA_031002005.1). Classification (NCBI taxonomy): domain Eukaryota; kingdom Metazoa; phylum Arthropoda; class Insecta; order Orthoptera; family Morabidae; genus Vandiemenella; species Vandiemenella viatica. Next base: position 191,185,150 of record CM061921.1, read on the forward strand.
GGATTACAGTTACGGGCAGCCCAATTAAATTCGACACCATATGTTAGGAACAGCGTAAATAAATACCGACAGTCAAAAGTACTCGTTATTAACTGTAGAAGTATTTGTAACAAGCAGCCTGAGCTTGAAAGCGTTAATAGTAGCACAGAAGCAGATATTGTATTAGGTACTGAAAGCTGGATAAAACCGGATATAAGTTAAGCAGAAATTTTCAACAATAGCATGAACGTTTTCCGTAAGGACAGGTTGCATTCTGATGGAGGTAGATTATTTATAGCCGTAAGTGAACACCTATCGTGTAACGAAATAGATTTAGATACGGTCTGTGAAACCCTATGGATTAGACTAAACGTAGGTAGGACAAAATTTGTTGAAGAGATGTAGCAACGATTCATGCGTATAGTCAGGGAAGGTATGGACTTACATATACCGAAAAGGACAATCAGGGATGGGAACGATTCCCCGTGACATACGCCAGAAGTTCAAAGGTTACTTAAAAACCAAAGGAAGATACATGCATGCTCAAGAAGGACGATGTACTGGAGTGATTTAGAAAAGTTAAGTGAGACATGAGGACATGTTAAGAATGAGATGCGTGAGGCCTTTAATGACTTTAATTGCAATTCACTTTCTAAGAGCCTCAACGAAAACCCAAAGAAATTTTGGTAGTATATAAAAAAAGTTAGTGGTAGTAACAATAATATGCCAGTTCTACTACAAGAGGGTCGGGACGTTGATGATAGCCGTGACAAGACTACCGTATTTAACACCGAATTTGAATATTCTTTCTCTGACGAAAACATTCCCGCTTTTCCACGGCGTGTAGAATTTCTTATGGATCCAGTACAAATTGATAGTGTAGGCCATTAAAGCTCCGGACGTGGTGGTAAGCGCCGGGTCGCGATAGTTTACCAGTACTATTATTTACGGAATACGCGGAAGAAATCTAACCATTTCTGTAAGATATATTCCTTAAATCTTTAAAAGAAAAAAAGTACCTTCTGACTCTAAAACAGTGTAGGTGATTCCTATTTTCAAGGAAAGAGATCGGAGAGATCCTCGGAATTATCGACCCATATCTCTAACATCCATTTGCAGTAGAATTCTGGAGCATGTCATATGCTCTAACGTTATGAAGTTTCTATATGAAAACGAGTTACTTACAGTTAAACCAACACGCATTTCGGAAGAATAGATCATGTGAAACACAACTGGCCCTATTTTCGCATGATGTAATTAAATTTATCGATGCAGGTTCACAAGTTGATGCAATTTTCTTGAATTTTCAGAAATCTTTTGACTGTGTAACACAAAACTGACACTAAGCGAAGATTCTAGCATACGGTATATGGGATCAGAATTGCGAATGGATACACGATTTTCTAACTGGTTGGTCACAGTATGTCGTTGTTGACGGGGAAGCCTCTTCCAAGCTAAATGTTACTTCGGGCGTTTCTCAAGGATGTGTAATAGGACCACTTCTTTTCCTAATTTTTATAAACGATCTCGGTGACTTCGTTAATTGCAGGATGCGATTGTTTTCTCATGATGCACTTATCTATAGGGAAGTAAGGTGCTCTGACGATTGCTTAGAAATTCAGTGCGATCTGGATTGTTTTTTCAGAATGGTGCCATAAATGGCAGCTTACACTTTAATGCAAAAAGTGCAAGGCAATGCAAATAAGCAATAAAAAGACCCCATTTGCTCATGATTATAACGTTAACTATTCAATTGTTGACACGGTGGATTCTCTGAAGTATCAATTCGTAACAGTATATAGCAACATGAAATGGGACTTGCACATAACTTCCGTCGTAGGCAAAGCTAATTCTAAACTGCGATTCATAGGTCGTATTTTGAGAAGTTGTAATGCTCATACAAAGGAAATAGCATACAAAACACTAGTGCGTCGATATTTAGATTACTGTTGTGGAGTTTGGTATCCGTATCGCAACGAATTGATTGACACGTTAGAGAAGGTACAGAAGAGAGCCCCTCAATTCGTTACTACTGGTTACAGTCCTTAGGAAAGTGTCACAGAGTTGATACGTGGATTGGGCTAGGATCATTTTGCGGACAGACGACGTCATTTTCGTATGAATTTGTTGGAGAGTAATTTACGAGTACAATGAAATACTTTTTTCGCCAACCTATATGGGTCGCAATGACAGGAGGGATAAGATTAGAGAAATAAGATGCCGTACTGGTACTTTTATGCATTCTTTGTTTCCTCGTTCTTTTCTGTATTGGAATGTAGTGAATTAGGATTGATGCTTAGCACTCTCTGCCACCCACAATATTTGTGAATTGCTGAGTATTGACGTAGATGTAGATGGTTTCCGCTAGTACTACGGCCTTCTCCTCAATTCTACACGCATGGCTGTTTCCTTCTACCATTGGCAGAATCTTCTGCTTTCGACGAAGTAGGGCTATGATGGTGTACCACGCCGGTCCGGGTTGTGTCTAGTGCAGATATGAAGTTGGAACAATCAGAGATCTTGTGTTGGTTCACTTCGGCCTTTATCTCTCTTTGCATCCGATTTATGGTCCTCTTGGTGGCTGATCCCTGGTGATGTGCCAATCATTGGTTAGCTGGTTTTTCGTGGCAATCACTTCTCTCATGAAGGCAGGCAGTTGTCTTGATCGTGGTTTCTGTCGGTGGTGCGATCGCATCGCCGCATCTGCTGCTTCATTAATCCACTCTGCCATGTCGGCCACCGCGGCGGGAGGGACCAATTACTCAGGAAGGTGGCGCCTGTTGTATGCGCTGTGATGGAATGTCCTGAAAGGCTTCCCAATCGATTGCTCGAAGCTTCCTGTTTTTCTTGTCCATCTGCGGGGTGCCATCCGTTCCCATTTAGAAAATCACAGGGATGTTGTCGGATGTGGAAGTTTGACAGGTGATTACAATATTGTGTTGCAGGCCTTTAGTAATGGCAATGTCGAGGACGTCTTGGAGGCCATGTCGGAAAATTGTTGGCTCTGTTCGTCCCCAGATATATGCGTCCGGATTTTCAACCAGTCGTTGTTGTCTCCGACCGTTTGCATTTGTGATGCGTGAACTCCACGCTACATTTTTGGCATTTAAGTCACCTCCGATTAAGATATTGCCCCACAGGCTGAGGAAGGAGGAGACGTCTCCTGCATGCAGTTGTCCTTGCGGTGGCCTATGTGCTGCTATGAACAGTATTCTTCTACACGTGGTTTCGACTGCGTATCCTGTTGCTTCAATCGTCTCTGTATATGGTAGGTTAACTTTGCAGTGCTTTATTGTATTCCTGACAAATACCGTGGTGCCACCTCCTGTGGTTTGCCGGTCATGTCTGCAAAAGGAATAATTAGGTGCGGCTGCTTTGACCCCCTGCTTCAAGTGAGTTTCATTGACGAGGCACACGTCAATGCCCTAGCCGCGCAAGGATTCACGGAATTCGCCTAACTGTCGCCACAGGCCGTTAGCGTTCCATGTACATACGGACAGATCTTCAATGGCGTTAGCCATGTCTGTCCTGGTTTCCTTGTTGAACGGCAGTAACTGCCAGCCTGACTGCCTCCGCTATCTGTCGCGGCAGGTCCTGGATCAACACGGTCACAGTTTGTAGTAGGGACTGCACCATGTTTAATTGCTTGGAGTTATCTTCCTTCTGCGAGGTCTTATCCGCAGCTCCGAGCACTTGTCGTTATTTTCGCGGTCTTTGAAAGTATATTGGAACCTCATGATTCATGCAGCCCTCCATAAAGCGCCACTCACATTTCTTTCTCTGCAGCACACCACGTGTTAACCGCATGTATCTTATTTCTGGAAATGCAACCCATTCACGGGAAAGAACCCCGATAAATGGCTTCTAAAACAATGAGCTTGCCTGCTATGTTGATAAAATTTAGAAGATATGTATTCCTCTTCTAATGACAGATGAGTAGTAGATTATGTTGATACTACAGTATGTCCCATCCATACGAAAAACATTGAACCGTGGACTGTTAAGGTCCGCGATACCTGCCATATCACATTTAGGTGGACTGCATATAATGTCTGCAATCTGCAGTTTAAAAATAGAAGGAACTTACCCATTTTCTTTGACAATCTTACTGGGTATGACGCACATTTCATAAACATTGCTTTGTCACACCTCGGTGACGATGGAATGAATATACTTCCCATCAGCACAGAATGTTACATTTCTTTATCTAAAAAGGTTGAATATATCTCAATCACGTTAAAGTTTCTGAACTCATATAGTTTCATGCAGTTCCTATTAGATAACTCATATCGTTTAATGCAGGACCGAGCAGATAAACTCGTTTGAACCACAAAGAACGACGACATGCACATTATCAGTGCTCATTTCGCCTCCTCTTAGAATTTACAATTAGGTAAACGTAAAGGAATCTTTCCCTACGGGTACTTGGTTGCTTAAGAAAAGCTCACTGAGGCCACGCTTAGTCCATAGTCAAATTTTACAGTTCGTCGTCGGAGTCCAAAATTTCGGATTCCGATTACGAGCTCGCAACACAAATATGGCGGAATTTCTATATCAAGACTTTGAGCGAATGTGCAAGTCTGTACTTGGGCACACATGTGCGGCTCTTTGCAGATCTGTTTGAAAAATTCAAGATTAATTGATTTGGGAAGTACACCTTGGACCCCGCCCGCTATTTTATATCCTCAGGCCTTTCGTGGCAGGCAATGTTAATGACCAAACGTGTTGAACTTGATCTTCTGACAGATATCGATATCTTGCTACTTTTCGATCGAGAAATTCGTGGAGGTATTTACCAGTGCGTCCGTAGGAACGCCAAACCAAAGAACCTGTACATATCGGAGTTCAACCGTGAGGCGCCAGGATATTTTATAATGTACTTACCGAGCGTGGTGGTGTAACGGCTAGCGTTCTGGCCTGGGATTCGGGAGGACGGCGGTTCGAATCCCCGTCCGGGCATCCAGATTTGGGTTTTCCATTGTTTCCCAAATCACTCCAAGCAAATGCCGGAATACTTCCTTCAAAAGGCCATGGCCGAATTCCTTCGCATTCCTTGCCCCCCATCCTTTCCCGTCTCTAAAGACCTCGCTGTTAGAGAGACGTTAAGCAGATTAAATATATATATATATATATATATATATATATATATATATATATATATATATATTGTGGTATGACAGAGTCATCCACAATGAATATTATTAAGTGATTAATTAATATTCAGATTTTCTTGGTAATATTCAGTTATTAAATTGTAAATATTATAAATTATAGGGTTAATTCATAGGTGAATAATCATATATTAAACCCGGGCAGCCAAAGTTATTGTTATATGGTTTAGTTTCTGCAAAACTTGCTCTTCAGAAATATATATTGAATGTAGGAAGTTGGAACGGCAGTTTTGAATGCTCAGAGAACGGGACAGTGCCCAATGTCGGCGACAGGCCGATGCCTATGGCTCACAAAAGGGGTACCGCGGGAAACCGTTAGCTCCCGAGTGTACTGACCTCACCCCTTCCCAGTGGCCCGACAAGGTCAAGCAAAATGTGCAGGAAGCGCGTAGCGAATGTTAGCTGCGATACGAAACACGTGATGATGGACATATATCAATGCACCAATCATGAACGGCTACAGGGGTTCACAGTGGTTAATTCACGGCTTCTGTTTCATGAGCGGAGAGAAAGCTGATTTTGCCGGAGAAGAGGACACGACGCCATCTTCAAGGACACTTTTCTGCCGAGACGAGCTGCTGAGCGGACGTATCTCCCGATACGCTCGTGGCTGTTGATCAGTGACTGTGTCTGATCGCATTTTTGGCTGATGGGCTGGAAGCTGATGTGCTAAAGCGGACATATCCGCTTTCTTGGCATTCGTTGCTGCAGTGGTACTGAGCGCGCCACACCTCATCCAGAAGATGCTATTATGGTAAAGTACCGACGCATGGGTCCATAGTTCCATCGGGTTTTAACGAGGCTTGCTAACCCGTAAACGACTCCTGAGATAAGACTCTGCTCTCATCCTAAAATCACTGAGCTAACCAAACTTTTCATGTTTTAACTTCAAATTCGAAGCATCTTGCTGATTGTTTTAAATTCAAACGATGCTTTTAACTTTAAACGGCGCCCCTGGAATTCTTTGTTTTGTGAATGTTAACTTCAACTTGTTGGCCTGTGATGCCACTTTGATATCATGTTGACTTTGCAAATTATTGAGATATTTAAATCAGTTTCATGTTTGCTTTTATCCGGCGGATTGTAAATGTCGGGTACTGCTAGTTTGTTTGTCTTTGGATTATGTTTAACGTAACGTTAACTATACCCGGCCTTGTATAAGCCAGAAGACTTAATAATATTTGTGTAAAATAATAATGGTTCTAGTTCACCATTTAATCAAATAACCAACTTACTGGATGTCATATATATTATTAATAATTATATTTCATCAATGTATTGGCTCCCCCCTCCCGAACCGGAGTTCCAATACAATATATAATGTACTTCGACGTGAACCATCTTTATGACTGGGCCAGGTCGGAGTATCTGCCCCGTTATGGTTTTCAATGTTTATCAGCTAAACAGATTGCTAGCATAGATTCCATGAGCGATGCAGCCGATTCGCCTAGGAGATTGGCGTTGCAGATTACCAAGATACATCGGATAATATCCTTCGTTCTGTTACCGTGGTTGCAAGACTACATATCTCTCAATAGATGTTCTCGTTGTTTAGCCAAAACAGATTTAAAGAGAGATTTCTGTAAATTGATAAACAATTAGGTTTTTGGCCATTGGAAAACACCGCGATGTGAAATTATGTACTTGCTCGATACGCCACCGCGGCGCCAGCAGATACATAGCTTTACCACAATTCAAGTGGATAACTGTTTTCAACGAATACTCTGTGGCCCTGGAAATGGTATAAGTTAGGATTCTGTTCAATGATCTAGTGTATTCTTGACGTTTCGAAACTGAAGCTGTATAGATTTAATAATAATATTCACAATTCCTCCGTATAGAAGCCTAATATTTGGGTGCACGGCAGTGCACCCGCCAAGTCGAGTCAACGGCGGCACTGCCTACCCTTTTCTCGAAGCGATTCGGGCCATTTTTGAACCTCAATTTCTTCATGTCTCAAATTTCTGTTATGCATAGATACCAGCGATCTTAGCAAACGTACTTTATTTTATTTTATTACTGTTCTTAGTTCGTAAGTTATTCGAATGCAAACTTCAGAGATTTTGTCACTCACTTACTCACTGACTGACTGATGATCATCAAAATTCTAAGGCACTTTCCGTAGCCGTAGAAAGCTGAAATTTGGTACACAGATAAAAGTTTACCCACATATTATAAGAAAAGTCTGAAACTCGTAAATTTTCATATACCTACCCCCTTTCCTACCCCTAACGTGAAATCGCTTTCTACCCTAATTACTTTATGAAGCTCTAATTTTCACTGTAGAGTTAGCTTAATATGTTTGACTAAACTGTTTAATTATACTTCTTTCCTTTTCTTACTTTTGAAGTTATTGAAATTCAAAATTTTATCTCGGCACAACACCCCGATATCAAAATTCCACTGTACTTACAGTAATCCTAGAAACAAGTAATTTGGTACACATATATTGTTTCATCCCAAAATCATAAGAAAAATCTGATATTGGAGTTTTTCCCCGTATTTATCTATATATAAAAAGATGAATGTTTGTTTGTTTATTCTTCATACAAATCCACAGTTTTTATCCGATTTAGATGAAATTTTGCACACTTATCCTTTGAAACATGGAGAAAAATACTGTTTACATTTTGTTGAAAAATTTCCTGTCATATTGTCACATAATTTTGAAAAATTACCGAAACGAACATAGACCGACGTTTAGTATGTGGAAGACTCTGTAGTTCCCTGCACAAATGTGGGCTGGTGGCCCATTGGTTAACGCGCTTGCTTACTAATGTGTATACCGTCGGATCAAATCCCAAAGTAGGCAATGATTTTTAAAAATTATTTTTTATCGTAAGATTCACGCCTGGACCGTCGGTTATTCGGATTGAATGATAAACTGTAGATATCACAAACTTAGGGGTGCAATGCGAGGAAAATCGTATGCAGTCTTGCAATGCTGTAGGTGCACACTTTTTAGGTTATATTGACCCCTCATGGATGATTCGCAGTCAGTGTGCGTGTGCTCTGCAGTAATAATACTATAAATGCGGAAGTAGGTCTCTTTCTTTTTGTTACGTTTTGACGACTAAATGACTATTCCGGTATTGAGGAAACTGAACAAGAAAATCTGTAGGCAGAGCACAGAACATTTTTTTTTTTTTTTTTTAAAATGATTGACAGTTGTAGAGCGTTCTGGTGGCTCAGTGGTTAAGGCGCTTGCTTTCAAAACTTTTGCTGCTCCTGCCCTGGGGACGAATCCCGGCACGGCAGGCGCAGGAATTTTGAGAGTTGTGTTTAATCATATGAGCTACGCCAGGACGCACCGTGGTTCGGATTCCACGTTAAACTGTAGGTCCCAAGCCCAGAAGAGAAAAAAGAAGGGTTAGAAGATGGGCCAACCCCCCACTTCTGTAAAAAGAACCGGGTTAAAGAAAAATACAAAGGGAATAGCCGGACGGCCTATACCATGGGTATTCTGCGATAGATCTCAAAGGTCCATGAAAAGCAATAAATGATGATGATGATTAACAGTTGTAGTCACGAAAGTTTGAGAACTTGTCGAATGGTGACAGAGCACGGATGTGTGTGTTAGTCTGTAATGTTAGGTCGGTTGCTCAAGGTGTGTTTCTCGCGCATTATGTTAGTGAATAATTTCTTAATAAATTGAGTTTAGAGAAAAAAACGTATTATTTAGTATAGATGTAGATTTTCTCTGTCCTCTTACTTTGCGTCTGTTTAAATGTTTCTGGCACCAGTTTATTTTGCCTTCTTTTTTGACATGCCTTGCGTAAACAGGCCTTAGTTGTAGCTCATTGCTAGGCTACGGCGTACATTAATTGTTTCCCGATATTGGGGCATTGTTGGAAATGATGTTGCTGATTTTCCTTGTATTTATTAAATGGAAACCCAAACGTGAAACGTTCCGGTACATATTTGCAGGTTAATTGCTTTGTTCTGAATGAATCAGTATACTCAAACCGTCGACCGTGTCTCATGAAGAAAATCAATTTCCAACATATTTAAAAACAGAAAAACAAAAGAAGATGGGGGAGGGTATGCGGGGATGTGTGTGTGTTTGTGTGTGTGTGTGTGTGGGAGGGGGGAGGGTGTTTAACTAAGGGCAGCTTTATTTCAGCTTGGTCTTTTCTTCTTTCTTTAGCATGAGCATGCAATTCTTGGGTTCTAATAACTTTAGCTGCTCGCGTTCTGCTAGAGCTACACTATAGGCTAGGCCTAAGCCAGCAAGCAATGTCAAAAAAGAAGACAAAATAAACTGGTGCCAGAAACTTTTAAGCAGACACAAAATAATAGTACAGTGCAGAGCAAATCGAGCTCTATACTAAATAATGCAGATTTATCTCTAAACGAAATTTAATAACAAATCATACACTAACAAATCGCGTGAGAAGTACAGCTTGAGCAACCGATGTAACATTACAAACTAACACACGTCACCATTCGATAAGTTCTAAAAATTTCGTGAATACAAATGTTATTCATACCGAAAAAATATTTCCTTGTATATAGTATTTCCTTGTCAAATTCCATCATTATTGGTATAGCCATTTAGTCGTCAAAACGTAACAAAAAGACAGAGACCATCTTCCGCATTTATAATTTGAGTCCACGGCAGTGCACCCGACAAGTCGAGTGAACGGCGCGGCGGCACTGCCTACCAGTTTCTCGAAGCGATTCGGGCCATTTTTGAACCTCAATTTCTTCGGTCGTATTTATGCTACATTTATCAAATTTCTGTTGTGCATAGATATCAGCAATCGTATCAAACGTACCAATTTTTTTTTTCGATAGTGTTCTTAGTTCGGTTGTTGTTAGGATGCAAACTACAGCGATTTTGTCACTCATTCACTCACTGACTGGCTAATGATCATCTAAACTCTAAGGTTCTTCCCGTAGTTGTGAAAAGCTGAAATTTGCTACACAGATAAAATTTTACTCACATACATACCCACAAACTCGTAAATTTCCATATATCTATCCCTTACTTACCCTTAACGTGATATTGCTTCCTACCCTAATAACTTAATACACTTGAGATTTCAATTGTAGAGTGAGCTTACTAAGTTCAACTAATGAGTTAAATTTTACTTATTTGCTTTTCTTATTCTGGAAGTTACTGAAATTCAAAATTTTATTTCGACCACGACACACCGATATCAAAATTCCACTGTACCTCCAGTCATCCCAGAAACAAGTAATTTGGTATACATATCTGATTTCATCCAAAATCATGAGAAAATTCTAATATTGGAGTTTTCTCCCGTATTTATTTAATTAAAATCCCAAACATGAAAAATTCTGGCACATATTTGCGGCTTAATTGCTTTGCTCCCGATCAAGCTACATAGCTGAAAATTTTTTAATGCTAAGAGATAAGCAAGTTTATGTGATATCTTAAATTTTACTTTGGCCTTATGTTTAGTTTGGAAGTTACTAGTAATGTATTTATGGTGGTAGTTAAGCCAGCGGCAATCTGCATTGCTCGGCTATCGGGCACATCAGTTGTTTCCAGTGATTGGGTCATTGTTGGTAAACGTATATTTATGTCTTAAAATCTGAAATGTTCTTAATAACCGATAATCATTACATTTGATCGGTGATTCAGGATAAGCGATAAACTTACAAAAAGAAATGAGATCCCATAAAAACAATTCTTGTAAAAATAGGCCAAATCTCGTGTTCGTGCAGTGACAAAAAGTTATGAGATCTTCTTCTGAGCCAAGTCTACACTTTACAGTGTGTATTCACTTCACTTTATGAAACAGAATGGTTTTTTTCGGTATCATAGATCGTTTATTTAAGATAAAAATTTTGATGACTTGGCCATTATGCACGCCATGTTTTAGCTAACATACACAAACTTATAAAAACGTAAAAGCCAAAATTTCCCTCGCTATTATTCGAATTTGACAAGTATATATATTATTCCCTCAATTTAAGTTCAAATTATGACATACATATGGCCAAGTCATCAGATTTTTTATCTTAAATAAACGATCTATGATACCGAAAAAAAAAAAACATTCTGTTTCATAAAGTGAAGTGAATACACACAGTAAAGTGTAGACTTGGCTCAGAAGAAGATTTCATAACTTTTTGTCACTGCACGAACACGAGACTTGGCCTATTTTTACAAAAATTGTTTTTGTGGGATTATTTTATCGACACGGTCAACTTCATTTACTTGGTGCAGGACTGTATTCGATATGAAGGGATGCACCGCAACAAAGACGTGATCGGCATGTCCGGATACAACACCTGCAAGCCTTAGGAATAGAGTGCCACCGTCAAAAGTTTGTTGATGGTTTGCATGGCAATGCGAATGATACCTTGATAGTAGAGTTTGTGGAGCTACGGGCATGTGTGCACACATTCCCACTCGAATTAAACGAAACCCCTAGACACGATAATGGTTTGACTAGCATCGTCTCTGGCAAGCAGAAGATGAATGTGCCCGTTGACGTAATAGTTACAACCATAGTAACTTCGGTCGTTTTTAGTTACTTCAAAAGCATACCTGCATTAGTAGTGGCCTTGGCAAAGTATCGCTTGGTTACAATATTAGGGGCTTAAGGGCGCGTCAACAGCGTAGTCATTAGCGTTGGTTACAATATTATCATCGTTGATGGAACCAGATACATGTTTGAATTTTCTACCATGGCAATTTAAATTACCTTCTTTCGTAAGGAGTATGTGTTGAGGTGGGTACACCGACACTCTCTTGTTCTGTAACGCTGATGCTCTACCAAATTTTTCCATGGTTGTAATAACACCATTAAGATGTGTTGTTGGTTATCTACTTAAAACCGAATCAGATCTTTGCGGCACCTCCCATGATACAATCACAGTCTTTGTCAGTTACCAAATATCCATGTTTACCTTTATTTCATCAGTATTCACATACACACATAGACTGACAAAGAGGGAGGAAGATAGAGAGAGAGAGAGAGAGAGAGAGACAGACATACAGACAGATAGATAGTTTGTTTTTGGAGGGAATACAATAATTTATTAAAATATAGGAGGTTGCTATGTCCTTACGACGGCCGAACGTCACACGTCAGAAGGCGGTCCACGGAGACGGTCACGAGCAACCCGAACAAGTCCCAGGAGCAGGCCGAAACGTAATCCAAAAAACGCGCACTGGCAGAGTCCGGCGTGAGGTTCACAGAGTCCGAAGAGAATACCAAAACGTAGGCAAGAACGAGCACTGTCACAAGTCCTATAGTCGATTCACAGTAAGAGAGAGTACCGAAAGCGCAGTGAACACTGAACTGAGGAGTGGGGCTGCGCGGGCTTTATTTATATGCGCAGCGGGTCAGCTCCGATTGGCCGCGGCGGGATGATGTGGTGGCGCTGGTTGCTCCGATGCCAGCGCCGTCTATATGAAATCGATATCCATGCCCTCTGCCGGGCATGCGGCGATGTCGGGACGGGATACCAGATCTCTCCCCCCTGAAGTGGGCGCGTACGGACGGAAGCGCCCTCGACGATGCTTGGGGTGATGAGGCTGGAATGGCTGTGGTATCCCAGCCGCATCGTTCTCGGTTTGCGCCGACGTACTCCCTGGTTGATGACGAGGTGACGTGGGTGCCGATGTGATTGGTGGAGGGTTGATAGGTGTGTCCATTTTGACGTCACTCTCGCCTGCCACTGCTGGTTTTCTTGGGCGCAAGTGGTATCGTCGTTGTGGGGAGGGCGGCTGTGGGACCTCCGCTAATGGCGCTGGAGGTGGTATAATGTATTCTTCACGATATTGTTGTGATGGTGATGGGCCTGTTGTGCTGCGAGGTCGCAGCTGGTTTTGATGACGGCGTTCTATTCTGTGTGGCGTTTGTACTGAGATGGCACGCCGTCCGTGTGTCCCCACTACAGTTGCTGGCATCCAAGTGGCGTTTCCTCCGTAGGCGCGTGCCCAGACCGCGCTGCCTGGCGTGTAACGATGGGACGGTCTGGATCGGGGCTCCGCCGGTGATGGTGCCAGAAGGTGCAGCAACGTCCGTGGTTGTCGCCCATGGAGCAGCTATGCTGGGCTGCGACCATTGATTGGTGTTGTCCGGTACGTGCTGAGAAAGAGGGTGAGGGCGGAAGACGTCGTAGCTGACTGTACCTCTTTCAGCATTTGTTGTTTGAACGTCCTTACGAGGCGTTCTGCTTCGCCATTTGAGGCGGGATGGAATGGAGGACTTAAGATGTGTTTGATGCCGTTTGCCACGCAGAATTCCTCGAATGTGGTTGCTGTAAATTGGGGCCCATTGTCAGAGACGAGGGTGCATGGTAACCCCTCGATGGCCAAAACCTGGCTTAATGCATTTAGTGTAGCTTCCGTCGTTGTGGATGCCATGCGAACCACGTACGGGTATTTTGAATAGGAATCAATTATAAGTAGCCACATGGTTCCCAAAAATGGGCCTGCAAAGTCAAGGTGAATGCGGTCCCACGGTTGGTGGGGAGTGGGCCAGGGGGCGAAAGCTTGTGGTGGCGCTGCCTGATGTTGGGCGCAGGTTGTGCAGCTGCGAACCATCTTCTCGATGTCTCGATTAATTTCACCCAGGGGTCTGGGCCTCCCGACGGGGAGACCCAGATACGGGTCTGGCACACCCGGGGTCCCGAGCCTCCCCGGCGTTTTTCTTGTATCTTAATAGGTACAATTCAGAGCGCTAGGCGCAATTATCTCCATCTGGGACGATGCTGTGAGTTGATTGAGCTGGAGGTGTCTGTAATGTGCTTTATCTGAACTGTGATGACTGGCAAACTTTGAAAACCGCTAGTCTTGGTCTTGTACCTGTTGCGTCTACCAAGAGAGGGGATATTGCTGGGCATCGGAATTGGGTCCTTGTAGGGGGCGGTTGAAGGGGGCGGATCCGGACCGCCTCTGCCGCCCCCGGGATTTATGCCCGGTGTCCACAGTCCCGTCGCCCCCGGCTTGAGGCTGGGGGTTCAGGAGGGGTCGCGTCCCCTGCTGGACGGAAGGCTTGTGGGTAGTCAAGCTGCAAATAAGGCGCACTACGGTGTTGGCCGCAGCTCAAGTGCAATGAGCAACATTGCCTTGACTGCTGCGGTGTTGGGGGTGTCCTGGTGAACGAAGACCAAGCACCCCAGGGGCTTAGTGCACCCCTGCCGTCAGCGTCGCATAGTCCCAGGAGTCGAATGAAGGGGCCAGTACCACGGCCTTGGGGGCAGTCCCTGGTTGCTGCTTGCCGCCTCTGGGGTCTGCCCCGGGGGCTCAGGGTCGCTACCCTGCTGGTGGGAGCATGTCTCTATGTTGCCATAGTAGCTTCACTACATAAGTGTGAACCAGTAGCGTATTGGCTCGCCAAGGGTGGGGCAACTTACACCCTGTGAACGCTGTAGGGACATTAGGGAGATCGTTCGCTGCGACGGTTTTCTGTGAAGCTGATTGGTGCGTTGGAGCCTGTGCAGAGCAGGTGCCTCCTTTTGGCAGCCACCTCGTGTGGGATGCCGCGTATTCAGGGACGATACGTTCGGTCTGCTGGCGTGGTGGAACGCGCGGGAGGGTTTTCTTTCGCTGCTCCCGGTCGCTACGGATTCCGCCCGCCCTGCGGGGTTAGGGTGGGGCCGGGGTCTTAGCGCAGGATTTCACAGTGAGGTTTCAGCTATACGGCCAGGTTTTGGAAGGGTCTTCGGCCTGGTTCGTGGCGGGCGCTAGCGAAAGCGCCTTGCCTCACCGTCCCCGCTGTAATGGCGGGTGATTCGGAAGAGTCCAATTCCGCGGTGGGGGCGTAGTGAAGTGGTATGATAGCACGGTGTGGTCGGAGTGGCGGATGAGGGCTTCGGCTCAGGCGCTGCATTACACTTCAACCCGGTCGGTTGACCAAACATCTGTACTTATGTCTCGATTGATTCCTGACCAATAAGCATGTCTTCTTGCGAGATTCTTCATACGGACATGCCCCAATGTCCTCGATGCAGGAGCTTTAGGATTTGTGAGCGCAATTCCGCTGGGATGACCACACGATGTGTATCGTTTTCTGCGTCCAAAAGGATGACGTCGTTCTGTGACCGAGAGTCTGTGGGATATGTGGCGCCATGTCTTCAATTCGTTGTCCATTCTGCGTGTGAGGTATGTTGGCCACCCATGGATGATATAGCGCAGGACCTGGCGCAAGATTGGATCCCGGTGGGTGGCGGAGGCGATTCAGGCTGCTGTAACGGGGAACCTGTCCACTGTCTGCTTCCTCTCTGTGTCGATATGAAAACACAGCACTTCTTGTTGGTCGATTTCCGGATCGGGCCGGCAGGCAGGCGTGATAGGGCATCGGCATTGGAGTGTTGTGGTGTTGGCTTATATTGGATTGTGTAATTATAAGCGCTCAGAAACATCGCACATGTTGGAGGCGTTGGGCCGTTCGCTCTGGGAGGCTGGAGCGGGGTCCAAATATTGCCACCAACGGTTTGTGGTTCGTGATAAGGGAGAACTTGGTTCCAAATAGATATACATGAAATTTCTTGATAGCGAAGACTATTGCCAATGCCTCTTTCTCGATCTGTGAGTAGTTGCATTGTGCTGGCGTCAATGTCTTAGAGGCATAAGCTATCCGTTGTTCAGAGCCATCTTCATTCCTGTGTGCGAGTACCGCCCCGATTCCATTTGCTGAGGCGTCGGCTGCTACGACTAGGGGCCGTGTAGGGGAAAACGGCAATAGACAAGGAGCAGACCTTAGCATGCGCTTTAAGTGGTAGAAGGCTCGTTGGCTAGACGGGGTCCAGTTGTAGGCAACATCCTTCTTTCGGAGCTGATTGAGTGGTTGCGAAATATGTGCCGCTTGTGGCAGAAACATTGAGTAGTAGTTTATTTTCCTGAGGAAGTCTTGTAGTTCCGACAGGTTCTTTGGGCGGGGTAGGGAGTCTATGGCGGCCACGTTGCTGTCTGTTGGCCTAATTCCCTCTTTGTTGAGCCAATGGCCGAGATATTCCACTTCCTCTTGAAAAAACCGACACTTCTCGAGGCGACACCGCAGCCCTACCTCCTGTAATGCTGCAAATAGAGTGCGAAGGTTATGTAGGGGCTCCTGACGAGTGATTCCTGTGACAATGATATCGTCCAGGTAGTTTGCGCATGCCGGGATGTGCCGCAACAGCTGTTTCAAGTATCTTTGGAAGATTGCCGGCGCAGAAGCGATACCAAATGAGAGGCGCTTGTATTTGCAGAGTCCAAACGGTGTATTGATGACGATGATGTTTTGTGATTCCTCATCTAGTGGAAGCTGCAAGTATGCATCTGTGAGGTCAATCTTCGAGAAATATTCGCCGCCCGCAAGTTCAGTAAGAAGGTCTTCTTGTCGTGGAATTGGATACGTCTCGACTTGAGACTGGGCGTTGATAGTAGCCTTAAATTCTCCACATAACCGGAGGGTGCCATTGGGTTTCCGGATGATGACCAGTGGTGTGGCCCATGCGCTGGATTTGACAGGTTCGATTATTCCAATCTTTTGAAGCCGGTCAAGCTCCCGTTTTACTGCTGGACGTAAGGTGACCGGAATAGGTCTGGCACGGCAAAAGCGAGGTACTGCGCCTGGCCGGAGGGTGATGTGAGCCTCGAAATCTGAGGCTCACCCTAAGTCTGGGGTAAAGATGGGTGCGAACTGAGTACAGAGATCATCCAGGTCCTGGAATGGGACTGAGTCCGATATGACCTGAACTTCGTCCACGATTGAGAATCCGAATATGTTGAATGCGTCTAACCCAGAAATATTAGTAGCCGAGGGCTGATCAACCACAAACAGGGTGATTGGTCTGGTGATTTGTTTGTAGGCGGCCGTGATGGAGAACTGACCCCGCAAGGGAATGTCTCTATCCCCGTATGATACTAGACGCTGTGAATGTGGAGACGACGGTGGTGACCCTAGTCGGACATAGGTGGCTTGGTTTATCAGTGAGACCGTTGCCCCTGTGTCCACTTGAAAACGGATGTCCTGGTTGGCGACTCTAAGAGTTAAGAATAGTTTCTATGAGAGCGGGTCGCCTGTATGAGCTGCGGTCTGTAGTGTATTGACCGTTTCTTGCTGCATGCGGGCCATCGGACTGGGGCGAGGTGCCCGGTTTCGGCAGACTGACCGCAAGTGTCCCTCTTTACCGCAGCGTGTGCAATGTGCCCAACGGTCAGCGCAATCCACCCGTGAGTGCGAAGTGAAGCACTGTGGGCAAGACGGCAGGGGCCACTGGATCCGTCGGCATTGGTGGGGTTCGGGGTTCGGACGTCATAGATACGTCGGACAGCGATGGCGTCCTGCTTTGTTGGCGTCTGGAGCGCGCCATGTGTGTGCCTCGTACGCGGGAGTTGCTTTGTGTGGTTCTGACCGCCGCTACTTGTGGGCGTGCCATGAGGCGCTCGTTCGCTGACCGGGCAATTTCATGCGATTGCGCGATGTGCAGAATGTCCTCGAGTGATGGGTTATCCAGCTTCAGTGCCGCTGTGCGCACCTCTGGGTCTGGAGCTAACTGCCCTACGACGTCGCGGATCAGGGAGTCAGCGTATGAAGCCTTGCATCTGCGTTTGAGCAAGTGAAGTCGCATTTGCGGCTAAGACCTTGGGGATCCGTCACCCATGACCGGTATGATTGTCCTGGTTGTTTGTGATACTGATGGAACTCAAGGCGGGATGCCACCACATGGTATCTTTGCGAGTAGTAGCTTGTTAGAAGTGTACACATTTCCTTGAATGTGAGGGCGACCGGATCAGATAATGGGGCCAGTTTCCGCAGGAGGAAGAAAGTGTCGGGTGATGCCCACGACAGAAACAGCGAACGCTGTAAGGCATCGTCCGTCACCTGGAACGCCGAGAAATGTTGTTTGAGCCCATGCAAATATGTGTCCCAGTCTTCCTTGGCGTCATTAAATGGTGGAAACGCTGGAGGCCGGATGTGCGAATTTTCCTGGGCCTGGACTGATTTAGCCTCCTGTGCTAACATTTTCTCGGGTATTACTTGGAGCGTTTGCTGTAGCACCGCTGTCTGCTGTTGTTGTTGCTCCAGAATGCGAGTCACGACATCCATGATGCCTGCTGATAACCTTATTCCTCGTCGCCAATTGCTATGTCCTTACGACGGCCGAACGTCACACGTCAGAAGGCGGTCCACGGAGACGGTAACGAGCAACCCGAACAAGTCCCAGGAGCAGGCCGAAACGTAATCCAAAAAACGCGCACTGGCAGAGTCCGGGGTGAGGTTCACAGAGTCCGAAGAGAGTACCAAGACGTAGCCAAGAACGAGCACTTTCAGAGTCCGGCGTGAGGTTCACAGAGTCCGAAGAGAATACCAAAACGTAGCCAAGAACGAGCAATGTCTGAAGTCCGATAGGCGATTTACAGTGAGAGAGAGTACCGAAAGCGCAGTGAACACTGAACTGAGGAGTGGAGCTGCGCGGGCTTTATTTATATGCGCGGCGGGTCGGCTCCGATTGGCCGTGGCGGAAAACTATGATGTGGTGGCGCTGGTTGCTCCGATGCCAGCGCCGTCTATATGAAGTCGATATCCATGCCCTCTGCCGGGCATGCGGCGATGTCAGGACGGGATACCAGAGAGGTGCAGTACATGAAATATTCCTATTTCACATGTTTTAAAAGTGCAATATTCGTAATATCAGTTTATTACCAATCAGAATGTACTATATACACATTATAACATTTTATAATACAATTCACTGTAATCAGACGTCAGGAAAAAAACAGGCAGAAACAATCAAGACCTTCAATACCGTAAGCATCTTCCGGTTTTTATTCGATGGACACATATAGCACAGATCCTATTGCATTGTTGTAGTTACAAAACCAGTTAAGCTCTTTAATTTCATTTCTCCTTTTTGCTCCTATCAGTTCCACACTAATTCTTCATTTAATTCTCTGAAGAAAAACAGACCTACGGCTAACAGTAAAAATATTGTTTTTCATTCACCAGATGTAATACCTATAAATTGTAGACGAACACAAGGTTACATAAAACACGCAGAGTGAGTTTCGATTATTCTGATTTTGTTGCACACGGAACCTCTAAAACGTTGCTCGGAGGTGCAGTACCTAATATGTTCGGGAGAAACATATATATTAACCTCCAGATGTCGGATATTTGATAACACCCGAGAAACATATGCTTCATCATATCTCTGTTTGGCGCCAAGGGCAAAGATGGTCGCCTTACATACGGTATTCTATTGGTGTAATTTTACTGGCGTCGCAAGGCTCTCGTTAAGGAAGCGCCAGACTATATCAGGATCAAGGCTGTTACTCTGTTTTCTACACAATTCTCACCAGTCTATACGGTGACTTACGTAAACGATGGATCGGTGTAATGTCGTAATGGTTTTAATGGTGCTAAATGTACTTCATGATGTTCCTTCCTTGTTGGATGGAAGTTTCACCCACTTTTGGTTGAAACTGATTAAGAAGCTTGGGCTTGTGATTCTTGAGGTCAAAATTACACGCATCACATGATCTGCAAAACTGTTTTTAATGTGGATACAATTTGAACATAGCCGTCGTCTTTTAGCAATTATTAGGTCTGACTGGCTCATAATTTGTGTGATTGGTTTCCAAGATGCATCTGCTGTCAGTAGATCTTCTACCACCTAAGCGCCTGTAAGTTGCCATTCTGGAATAAAGAGTGAAGATGGAAAGTGAATGGCGTTCCAAAGAGGCAACCACCAATGATCGGCAACTGTTTGTAGTTTGTTCATTAACTTTGTATCGGAGTCATGCCATGTTTGTACGATCGATTTGTAGAAAGAATTCAGATTGTGGAGACAGGCTTCACTTGGTGTTGTGTGCATAAATAGAATAACGACATATCCGTTCGGATTAGCTCCCTAATTTAGTGGTGCCAGATAGAATGATATATAGTTCACTGCCTTTTCATTTTGGTCTTTATTTACTAGAGTTTCAATAAACATCATTCGAAACACTTAAATTCTTGCTCCCAAATGTGTTAGTCGTATTCCACCTTTGAGGATACTAGAGAGAAGGATATCATGCCTTAGTCAATGTTTCCCTGTCCATAAGAAGTCGAGAAATAGAAGATGAAGTTCACGGAACAGACGTACACTAACTTTGATCCAAATAATTGGTTTATTAATATCTTCTTCCCCCATAGTTATGTGACGGGATAAAGACGTTTCCATCTTTCAGCGTAAGTTGGTTCTGAAAACGCTTATTCTTCTAATATTCTTTTGTACAGGTATTTCCAAACGATACCCAGTAGTTTCATGCCATCACGATTACCATATGACGTTGAGAGGCGTGTCTGTTCTAGAGATCAATCTAACAGAGAAAAGTCCTCCATAGTTTTCGTAGTTAAGGCATGCTTTCATTAATCATTATGATTTGGAAAACTGTAATGTAGTCAGCGTATTAAAAGGGGTTTGACTATATTATCGGTGGTGACATTCCAGTTACCGCCCATTACAACCATATCCATTGCGTCAAGTGATCTCAGGAAAAGTTTAATGCGACTGAGTACTTGATTAGCAGTTTTGAGACAATGAGGGAGGTAGACATTAATAATCTTTTGTTCAGAAAAATTTAACTGTACTGCTTGTGAATAGCCAGGATAGATGATCTGCTGGTTATTCAATGCTTCCAAAGCTGGTGACAATTAGCTTTCCGCTGGCTCCGCGTGTGCTCGGATTGATGGCTGAAGTTAGATGTGGGTAGAGAAAAATGCCGGCAACTGCTCGGACATTTGTTTCTTGTAAAAATAGGATTTGCTTTCTTGATCGGTGTAAAAAAAGATTTAACCAATTTTTGTTTGTTTTTCGATGCTATGCCTCTTGCATTCATGAGAGTAGGTTTGTACAAAACAATCAGTAAGTTATAATTACGTTAGTTTTGTACTACTCGTCAAGCGCAAAAGCCATTCTTTACAGTCTACGCTTAATATTAATATCTCTGAGATTTCCAATTTTATTTTCTAACATAGACTGCATCGCTGGTACGTTCTTGGTATATCGCTTTACTATCGGAAGAATTCTCGTAAAATGCCTGCTGGCTTTTAAGAAGGAAGAAATTCTTCTTTTGTTATCGGTTCATCTCCGTTTCTCGTGTCACATATAGCAGCTTCTGGAAGGGTAAACCCACACTCCAAAACACTATCCAAGTCATCAATTACGGTCTCTACGGTATCTAGACACTCTTGCTTTTCGTCTATTTCCATTGCCAAAGTCAGTGGTGTTCTTGCACTTTATGCCCTTCAGCAAGTTGCAAAGTGGTTGGTATTTCAATCATTTAATTTCCCTTAATGGTTGTGGTATTTCTTTTTCTTCACATTGTCTTTTCCCTCATTCCTTTTCTCAGCAAGTTGACATATACTACTACACAGTTTTGGAATTTTACTCGGTTCATTACAGCTATGTGTTATATAGGTTCTTCAACGAGCAAGCATTCTAGAAATCGACGTCTGCGGTCACGCATTTTGGTCAGCTTCAATTACGTAGACCAATCACTGTCAGATTTTTTGCGGGGTGTTTCAGGAACTGACGATGTCAACTCCCTCGGGGGTTGTACCGGTGACATCCTGAATTCTCCATCTGCAGAAGGAGATACTTGTATGAGTGTAATTCTCAGCTATGTTTGCTCCACAACTACTGTCTTGCAATTATTTTTGACATGTCCTATTCCCTGGCACGCATTACAGTCTACATTGCCCATTGATATATAAATCATGTATGCAGTGCCTTCATGAATTACTGTAACAACTTTCGAAACTTTGGATGTATCCTTGAAGATAAAGTGAGCCGTGAAATATTTATGATCGTCAAAATTATAGGTCAATCTTGTTAACATCAATATTTTGTAGGATTTTAGAACACATCATCTATTCAAATGTGATGAAGTTTTAGGATGACTGAGAGCTTTTATACCAAAATCAACATGGATTAAGAAAAGGCTGATGCTGCCAAACACAATCTGCAGTTTTAATTTAATGCTTGTGTCGTATTATAGATGAGCAATCACAGGTTGACTTAGTTTTATTATATCCTAAAATGCTTTCGATATTGTGCCTCACATAAGGTTACTTCAGAAACCTCGTGTTTATGGCATATCTAGACAAATATGCAATTGGGTTGCAGACTTTCTGATGGATAGAACACAGTGTGTAGTACTCGACGGTGAATGTTCATCTCTTAACGTAGTTAGGTCTGGGGTTCGCCAGGGAGGTGTTATAGGGCTTCTTTTGAATCTCATATATATTAATGATTTATGCGACGTAATAAGGGGTAAGAGAAGACTATTTGCCAATGATGCTATTATTTATCGTAATATCATAACCCAGGATGCCTCCGCTTTGTTACAAGACGATATTATGAAAATAATTGCGTGGTGTATAAACTGGCAGGTGGAGTAAAACGCTAAAAAGTTCCAAGTCATACATAGTTGAGTAAATAGGTGACACCATTTAGCTCTGAATATACAATCAATGTACAGTAGACCACTAGATTTCACTAAATACCTAGGGGTTACAATTTTCGTGGAATGAGCATATCGAGAAGGTAATTGGGAAATCAAACAGTTGGCTCCGATTTCTAGGATGTAATTTAAAACAGTCTACACAGGAAGTTAAATCGATTGCATACAAGTTACTAGTGCGTCCTCACTTAGAACATTGTTGATCGGTATGGGGTCCCTATAAAAAGAGGTTAATGGAGGCTTTGCAGATGGTCCAAAGAAGAGCCGCCCAATTCGTGACAGGTATATATATTTGGAGGGAAACCGTAAGTGTGATGTTGAAGGATTTAGGTTGGGAAGACCTGGAACACCGAAGGAGTTGCTCTCGACAGAAGCTAATTGAAAAATTCACGAATGACTTATTTAGGAATGACAGCAAACAAATATTATTACCAGCAATATTCAAATCATAGAATGATAGAGAAAATAAAATAAGAGAAATCATGACCAGAACAGATTTATTTCTGTATTCATTTTTTCCAAGAGCAATTACGGAATGGAAAGAAGGATTTACCGGCTGAGTATACTTAAAATCTATTATCTTGGTTCTCCGGGTGGAGCCGCGTCGATTTGTTGAAACCTAACGTTTCGACCATCGTGCTGTGTCCTTCATCAGAGTACTTCTGCGATTGTTGCCGCTGCCACCTATATATAGCAGTGGGAGCGCGCACGAGCTAACTATCCACGATGACGTCACGGACGTTACCGCGCCTAGCGAAGGTTTTCGGATTGGTACCATCGTCTTGCTTCCTCCTCAGTAGGTATGGCCAAATATGGTCAGGTTGTAGGTCTCTATCAGCATCCATGTTTTTAGACGTCTTTTGTGTTTCTAGTGCCTCTCTTACTCGCGTGGGCCACCATCTGCTCTCTATAGCCACTACACTGGTCTGATCAAATAAAATAGAATGTCCACTGTTAGCTGCTGAATGTTGACTTACAGCTGATTTGCTGACGTCATAATTTTTAAAATGCCTCGTGTGATCTTTTAATATTTCCTTGACGGTGCGTCCCGTTTCTCCGATATACACCTGGCTACTGCTGCAGGGTATATGGTACACACCTGGTTTCTGTAACTTCTCCCTTTTGTCTTTTATTTTTACAAGTATATCCGATGCTGGATGCTCTTTATACAGGTCGGATGTTTTTCTTTTTTGTAGACGGCAACCAGGTGTGTCGGATAAGATTGGTCGCCTTCTAAAGAAGAAAAATATCCGTCCTGTATACAGGGTGCAACGCTACTCCTGGAACTGTGATTATTATAGTTTTTTGTATAATTTTGCTGGCGTATATGCGGACTCGAACTGGCTGTGCTTATCAGCCTTAAGTTATTACTGATTCTTACCACGGTCGCCACTGGAATTATCAGAACTTAACTAATTAAAGTCACTCAATTAAAGTACGTCTGACACACTGAATTGCACGCATATCGAATTCTAAGGTTATCTTCAACCACGACTACACAAATCACACAGGCTTTCATTTACACATTTTTACTGCACTCAAGTCTACAAAACAGTTACAATATACCGAGAGTGATGGTATAACGGTTAGCGTTCTGGCCTCGCATTCGGGAGGACGGCGGTTCGAATTCCCGTCCGGGCATCCAGATTTGGGTTTTCCATGGTTTCCCAAATCATTCCAGGCAAATGCCGGGATGCTTCCTTCAAAAGGCCATGGGCGAATTCCTTCCAATTCCTTGCCCCCCATGCTTCCCCGTCTCTAAAGACCTCGCTGTTAAGAGACGTTAAGCAGTTTAAAAAAAAGTTACAATACGCCGTGGTAAAACACCTGGTAATTAGTTTGACTTAAGAATGTGCTTCTCGTATTAGGTAATAGTCATCAACAGGTACTCCCGCTACAGTAGTCGCAAATATTACGACATTGGCTTACACTGTCCACAGTTCTGCATTATCCTCGCACAGCTCATAAGACACCGTAGACACAAAAGTTTTTGACACAAAATATAAAGCTATTGCAACCAAGGTACAGTTATTCGTGCAAAACACTCGCTAAACAAGCACAACGTGTGCCCTACCGTCTTCACTGTTAATTCACGTCTCTCGCCATCTTGCTCAGATCGTACTCCCAGACTCCAGTATTGATATCTCACACATTCGATAGTATCGTTACACCCCCTCCTCCCCCATTCCCTGTTGTGTTTTTGGCGCAAGGTGCGGTTGACAAAGCGTTTCTTTCGCCATTCTTCTCCTTAAACATCAAAAATCACACAAAACAGCAGCTACATTTGGTGGTTACACGGCAAGTTAATTAGAAGTATTTATAAAGGTACACTAATACTGTAACTTAAACCCATTAGAACACGTAACACAAATTTAATACATACAAAACTGAAAATGAAAACTGGAAACAACTGTTTATTTCTCTTTTATTTTCTTGTTACAAACTGTTCTCTCTTTTATTTTTCTTTCGAATGTCACTCGAACCACTCTAAATACATTTCCTGGCCTTAGGGCCACATCACTGCGATCCACAAACTGACATGAGCCCTTTCCCCAAATTTATAAGATTATGTGGGTCACCTATCTGTGCCCGACTACCAAAGTTACTTTACTACAGGACTTTTCCAAATAATGGCATAATATACTGACACGACATCTTGCCTGTTCTGAAGCTACACTTCTCACCGATGGTTGGAAAATGAAACTCGAGAAGGACCTATTTAGACCATGTTAGCATCTGAAGATTGCAAATGCAGAGGGTGCGGCAGTGCCGAAAGGTGTGCCCGTTTAGTTGGTGCCCGACATCCCACCAACATTCATTCTGGGCAACGAATGGGTTTTAGCGACGCTGCGTTAAACATTCCACTCAATCTCCCATCACTTGGAAATGCTAATTAAAAGCGTTATCTCTTGGACTTGCCAAACTAAGTTTAAAATTACTCTCTAAACCTTAAATATCACGATATAAAGTGTGTATTTAGTCATGACACACAATATGATCTCCAATTATATAATTTGTATATTTCACAAGGGTCATAACATAAATTAATGGTACTTATAATTATGTCATGAGTGTTATAAAAAGACTAGTAATTTCTAGTTTTTTGGAATACTTTTTACTTTTTGAACAAGTTGAAGACTAGTCTCACTCTCTAGGTCAACCAGGTATTTCAAAAAAATACTGGTCCACACAAAATTCTTACACTTACCCGATCTAGTGAGACTGCAATTTCAGATATAAATTACTTAATGTAACACAAAACACTTTGCACGTACTCCACTGAGAAATATTTGTGGAGAAATGTTTCCTGGTTAACTGAGAACCATTCATTCCCTAATTTACACTGTCTATATTAAGTATCTTTGCGACTTGTCTTAAACATCAGAAAACACCTACCAAGAAACATTAAAACCAAACAAACTAACTAGATACAATGCATTTTAAGAAATATCAAAGTCTTTACAAAACTTGTATGTTGAAGATAAACTTCAGTTTCGTGAAAATCACTTTGTTCAGCATAAGTTATTTAAAATATATGCTCATAGCATCAGTCTTTGAGAAAAACTATGATCCCTTTTATTGACTACGTACAACGCAGATATGAGCTTTGTTCGTAGACATGTATAGTAAACCACACCTCTGAGATATGCTATCTGAATTTTAACAGAAATTCAGAATGTTATCTGGATTGGAAAGAATTTCAAATAGGCCAACTTAACTAAAGATATAGCATAGGAGTAATGTGAATCACATGTGCTAAAAGATGAATGGTTGCATTTAAATTTAGATACATTACTGCGTTAATGGAATCAGTCCAGTTTAATTTAGTACCAGAATGAAATTATTCGTTTTTTCTTAACATATACTCCTGGTTCTTCTCTCTTAACACTTTTCATTTCCTACGTTTCCTTCTTCGTATAATAACAATACACCTTTCAAATGAAGCAGGTGACCATTGGAGGATAAAACCTATATTAGACTGATTGAAAAAAAAACTGCAGTATTACCATCCAGGATAGTACTGAGGAAATATTCAAAGCAAGCAAATTGTTTGTACCTAACGAGAATACTCTAATACCCTAATAATGTGGCGAGAAGAGAAAACAGGGTCTGTTCCGAAAGGAAACATCAAATTATAAATGTAGTCTGCAAAAATTGCAACAAGAGTTGGCATGCGACATGTGATAATGGCTTTGGAAATAGCCAGTTTGCTCCTTTTCAGAGAAATCGTAGAAATATTACTTATACCAATACCTGGGGCAAGGCAAACATTGTTCGAAATTGATTGAACAACAACTGATTCACTTTGAAAGCGTGGCTGAAAGTCAACAAGCAAGGCAACATGCGAAAGAACAGTTGCTTCCTGAACCAAAAAAATGTTCTTACCTCCTGTTATGGCCAATCCATGATTCTAAGACTAGAATTAATACAAGTATGGGCCGAACGAGTAACCACACCTAACACCGTCATCAGCGCCTCATCAGATGGAGGGCTCACGCGAGACCATTTTAGGGTAAGCGGCGGCCGCTCCAACCTTTATAAGTAACGATTGAAGCTCGTTACCAAATGGAGTAATGGAGAGGTGTGAGACGAGTATATAGGCCGACCTAGCCGTCGGGGTGGAGTCAGTCAATCAGAATCAGTCGATCAGTTAGTGAACCAGTTGGTCAGTCGAGTCGGGACCGGCCAGCCCTGCACCCTCTGTCGCCACAAAATGTAAGCATACCAACCAGTTCTAATGGGCCGGTATCTATTGTAAGGATATATCAAGTAACCTTCCTAATCATCCTACAACCGTTCGGGGATCTTGGGTCTATAATAGCCTGCCAGCTTCTAAACTGGGGACGTTAGCTAAGCGCATCTTTTGGGGTTAGATCACTACGGTTACCATATTGCC
Organism: Vandiemenella viatica; assembly: GCA_031002005.1. Taxonomy (NCBI): domain Eukaryota; kingdom Metazoa; phylum Arthropoda; class Insecta; order Orthoptera; family Morabidae; genus Vandiemenella; species Vandiemenella viatica. The sequence goes on from CM061921.1 coordinate 191,212,619, forward strand.
AGTGAGAGAGAGCTAAGGCAAACCCATTAGTCTGTAGAGGTGGCCTGAGATCCTAGGTTGGAACAAGCCAACACCTCTACTGGTACTCGGAGTTTCTCCCGTAAGTCACCAAGGGATTTCAACTTATTCTGAAGGTTAAAGTTATCCTGCTCAAGCTCGGCTTTCAGGAACTGTATATTGCTTTGAAATTCAGATTGCAAGTAATTCCGAAGATTAAGATTATCTAATTTCAAGTTATTCCGAAGATTAAGATTATCTGCTGTCAAGTTACTTTCCAGGTCTTGAAATTTATTTTTCAGATAACTCATCATTGCCTGTAACTGGTCAAACCCGGCAAGTGTTGGCTGATCGGTAGCTCCACTGGATGCGTCATTCAAGGGTTCACCTTCCATCATTGCCACCTTCCCCTCAGATGCCATGGCACAAACGATTTCAAACTATTTCACTCTATATTAAAAAAAAATGTCAAATATCAAAACACTCAAGCGAGCAGAAAGTACCCACAGATAAACTTTTCCATGAAGTAAATCTCTGTCTTCAAATCTCTTAACTTCGTTGTCAAACAAGATATACGCCTTGTCACCAAATTTACATCCAAGCGAATACCGCAACACCATCAGTGATTCAAAATGTGTAACAATGTTACAGAAATTTTCATCCTGAAATTAATACAAAACCCTTGTAACTGATGGCTGGCGTATACCTGGTTTGTCAGTATCTCCAAATTAAATACATGTTTTTTTTTTTTTACTCAAACTGACATTTCTTTTCTTTTGCTTTTTTACCCTCGAAATAATTTGTTCAGAAAATTTACTTCCCTTCTCTGGTATTCAAACTTCGATAGGGGAACAGAAAAAAAAAAAAAAAATCTCACTGCAAATTAATGTGAAAAGTAAAATTTTAAATTTGTGAATCACTCATGCCAGGTTACGTCTCTTACAAACAAACTTAAAATCTTGCGCTTCCCTTTCAATGAGACGAGCAGTAAAGTTCCTCGGACGCCAAACTACTCTGCCAAGGCACCCCCGCGGCGTTACTACTGTCAAAGCTACCACCTCCGTCTGGTACGCTGTTTCCAAAAGACTGAGCAGTTTCCCAAACTGCCACAAAGCGTCATTGCCGATCGAGTGCAACGTTAGGCCTCGTATCCACTTGAGCACGCTCAGACGATTGAGCCGCTCAGTGAAGCGAGCCGATCAAGTGTAGACGCCTGAGCGCTCTCGCAGGGATTGACGGTGAGACCGCTCAGGGCGAGCCGATGGAGTGTCGTATAAGAATGCTCAAAGGCGAGCCAGTGTGTGTTCGGCGCTCATTGTGGACGCTAGTTTCGTGGTTTTTACAATGATGGCGAGCATGCGGGATAACGACACTTGCTTGAAAAAAATTATTTGGTATGCATCAAAGAAGTTACTACTGGAAAGCTCATACGAACAGTATTTATAATCGAAGTAAATGAGAGGATGCATGGCGTCAAATCAGAGAAGTTTTAAACCATGGTGTTGAAAAAAAATAAAAAACATAAAATAATATTTGAATCTATATTGGTAGTAAAAGTCTATAAAAATTATAAATTGGTACCAACCTGAATATAATTTTGAAGCGACTGAACAGTATCTTCACAGACTACAGGTACAAGACGGCTGATGCTGTAGGGTACTTTGGAAATATGCTGCAGGTTTGTTTAGGAATCTCCCAAAGGCAGGAATCTCAAAGTTATCATTAATTTAATTCCTGATTGGATCGCCTCAAGCATATGTGTGCTATTTAATATGAGGTCAACTAAACACAAGATATGTTCGAAATCAATCTTAGATATGCTCATAAAGTTTTGAAAAGGCTCATTATCTCCATCAAAAGCCAATTCGCGAACTAAATTATCAAGATAATTTCTTCGCTGACGATAACTTTCTATAATCCTTGACCTTGGTACTTTCCTTTTCTTCTTTGACATCGTCTCTATAGTAATTGAGACCACAGCTGCGGCGCACACATGTGACGACACAATAAACGAGCGTTTTTTGAGCACTGGCACCACAGTCGTTCGACCAAAATTTCCTTTTTCGTGAACACGCTCAAGTGGATACGAGGCCTTATACACAATCTCTGTTTCCACCGCCTTGTAACACAGATTAGTCTTCGCTTAATATGATGCGCCCAATTTCCTTGATTGTTTTTAACTGTCGATTGTCCACTACCTAAACCTTCAGCATATTTCCCCACCGGTAGAGACTATTCACTATTAATTCTTCCCGTGGTTCACATATACTGTCATGTAACACGGTAAAGCCATGCATCGCTACTCCTGGAACAGTGATAGTTATAGTGTTTTTTCATTATGCTGGTGGCGTATGTACGGATTCGTACTGGCTGCGCTAATCAGCCTTATATTATTACTGATTCTTACCACGGTCGCCACTGGAATTATTAGATATTAACTAATTAAAGTCACTCAAATAAAGTTCGTCTGGCACACTGAATTGCATGCAGACGACATTCCAAGGTTATTTTCAACCACGACTACACAAATCACACAGGCTTTAATTTACACAGTTTCACTGCACTCAAGTCTACAAAACAGTTACAATACGCCGTGGTAAACCACCAGCTACTTAATTTGACCAGACTTCGAAATCCTGAAGAATGTGCTTCTCGTATTAGGTAATGGGCATCAACAGATACTCCCTTACAGTAGTCGCAAATATTACGACACTGGCTTACACTGTCCACAGTACTGCATTATCCCCGCGCCGCACTTAAGACACCGTAGACATCGCCACAAAAGTTCTTGACATAAAATCTAAAGGTGTTTAAGCCACAGTACAGTTACTCGTGCACAGCACTCGATACACAAGCACAACGTGCGCCCTACCGTCTTCACTGTTAATTCACGTCTCTCGCCATCTTGCTCAGATCGTACTTCCAGAGGCAAGTATCGATATCTCACACATTCGATAGTATCGATACAAGTGCATCCAGGAAGATTTCGGATGTACCTGTAAAAATAAAAGACAAAAGGGATAGGATACAGACACCGGGTGTGTACCAAATAACCTGCAGCTGTGGCCAGCTATATACGAGACTCACCATCAAGGAAAGATTAAATGAACACATGAGGCATTTTAAAATAACGACGTCAGCAAATCAGCTGTAGGTCAACATTCAGCAGCTAACAGTGGACATTCTATTTTATTTGACCAGACTAGGGTAGTGGCTGTAGAGAGCAGATGGTGGCCCAGGGGAGTAAGAAAGGCACTAGAAATACAAAAGACACCTAACAACATGAATACTGATAGTGACCTACAACATTGCCATATTTGGTCATACCCACTGAGGAGTACGCAAGGCAAACGTCCCCATCCGACAACTAGGTGCGGTAATTACCGCGACGTCATCGCGGACGGTTTGCTCGCGCGTGCTCCCACTGCTGTATATAGGTGACAGCGGCAACAAACGCAGTAGTCCTCTGATGAAGGCTACAACACGGTGGCTGAAACGTTAGAATTCAATAATTCGACGCGGCTCCACACGGAGAACCAAGGTAATATTTACGACGACTGCGGAAGCCTGCGCAATTATTTAAACTTAAAATCTGACAGGAGTAGTCCTCGATAAATGTTTTTGGTCATCATGATCTGGGTTCTCCATTGTTTTCCCATATCACTCCAGGTGAATGCCGGGACGGTTCCTAAAATAGCCCATGAGCGCTTCCTGTCGTATCCCGTATATCCCTTCCTACGCACAAATGGTTACACATTAGGACTGGTGTAATGCACCCTCCGCCACCCACTTTTAGTGAATAACGGGGTAATAATATTAATTAGGGAGAGCGAAGCAACCCCTTACACTAGGCGACGAATCATGCACACATTGTGGTACATTTTTTGAAAAAACTGCCGCACCTAAAGACGTGAAATTGAATATTCAAATGCGAAGTCAATTCTAGATGTGCCATCATTCATTATTTTTGAAATAATAATAATAATTATTATTATTTTTATTCGTGCATGTTGATAAGGAGAGGTCTTCAGTTTTGATTTTGCTATCGTACAATGGGCAAGTCTGGAAAATAGTACGTCACCTGTGGTTACTCGCCCTAAAGCAGTTCTGCCTGGTGGGCCTCGGCTTAAGAGAAATCGGGGGTTAAAAAGTATAAATAAATTGTGCATAAATGTGTTATACCGCTACGGAAAACCGCTTCTTAGTGATGCGTGTTCAGGCGCTGTGGTGCTGAGCCTGTGGTCATCAGTTCGATCCAACGACCCACGAAAAAAATAAAATCTGTTTTTTTTTTTTTTTTCTATTTGATCTCGTAGCATTTGTTTTGAATCAAAGTCTCAAAATTATTTGTTGGCCTTTGAGAAATATGCAAATGATGGATCGTGTAAATCACAGAAATATTTGAAACAAAAATACGTGCACACCAATAACATTTTATGATGGATAGCCTTCCACAGTCACTTATGCTCAAGAAAGAGAAATATATATATATATATTTTGTATTAAAGATTATCTATGTTTTTTGAATATTCTTTGTAAATAAATTTGTGACTTGTGTAAATGTAGATGCAGTGGTTTGGTGATTATACAAAGAAATCCCGCTGCCTCACTTAATCAGTTATTTAAATAACTGTATAATTTTATTGATAAAATATACAAAGCTTAATGAGAATCAAATTAAAGCACACTTTATATGGAGATTTTGAGAATTGTTTAACGGGAGAAATATGTTTCCACGTAACTGAAACAAACCAAAAATGCATGCAGGTCTCTAGTTTAATGAAGCCAGACACAAGAACCATAACATATTTAATAAAACTTGAGGTCGTACTATGCAAAGCAATCATCCAGAATTCGCTTCAACAACACTGTCTGCATTTCAAAGTTAATGGCTGCGTCTCCAAGAACCCGAGCCACTGATATCGACTAATTTCTGTCGGTGAAGTGACTCAATGAAAGCTGTTTTTATCACATTATCTTCATAAAAATATTCCGTAATTTTTTTGCATTGTTCATCTCCCGTCGTGAATTACCAGTCGGTTAACGCTATGGACTCACATTACGGAGGACGCGGGTTCGAATCCCCGCCCGGGCATCCATATTTGGGTTTTCCACAGTATCGCAAAATCACTCCAGGCAAATGCCGGGATGATTCCTTCAAAAAGGCCTTGATCGAATTCCTTTCCGTTCCTTCACCCCAGTCCTTGCAGGAGTCCCCTTATTGAAAAATGTTCTACAACTAACCACAGCCAGTGAAAAGCGTGGTTCAATGTGGAAGAAGTAGCGTCATCCTGTGTTATTGCTATAGAATTGTGTCTGATAGCTTTTTGATGTAGTGGAATGAGGAGTTGTGATCAATATATTCGAGTTTTACGAAACGATTCGGATTGAGGTAAGTGAGAACAACTGATTATTTTTATTTGGCGAGATTCTTTAACAGGAGCAGTTTCTGTGTTATATGCGTGCAATATATTGGTAACTATTCATCTTTCAGTCAAGTCTACTGACTTTTTGTAATGCAAGCACAGTGGCATCCATCTTTATCTGCCACTGCTGCTTTTGAGGGATTGACGAACAAACTTTGTAGCTACCGTGGGAGCAGCATGACACATGTATATTTGCTGTCCTAACCACACTTCAAGAAGTTGCCTTCCAGAAACGTTAAAGGGAAACTTTAATTTGTCTACTGAACACTGAAAAATAATAGGCGTCCACAGTTAGTTCAGTTGACTGTACGGTATCTGTATTTTTCCCACAAGAAATCGTATAGATCATTCGGTTGAGAATTTCGTTTAGCTAACAGTAAATATGCATTACAATAAGGTTACCCGTTCCGTATCTAGTGTACAAATGTTTGAGGGTGAAAGCAACTGTAAACCTTAGGAAATTCCTGAACACAAATGAAGTTAAATTTTTTTAAGTAGTTGAATTAGTGTGATGACATTTCGGTCATCTGGTGCATTTTTCCTTATGCTCGTGGTTCCTATTATACACGTTTTATGATTCTTTATTTACATAGGACGCGAGTTGGATACGCGGTCAAGAATTCAATTCTTTGATTTTTTCAGGCAAACGTTCTCCATACTGCAATGAACTTATGTATTCCTTCAGTTAAGATAGATAGATAGATAGATAGATAGATAGATAGATAGATAGATAGATAGATATGTTCACTTTGATCCCATGTGAGAATAATCTCGGGGATGTGGAACAGTACATACACTTATTAGTAATGTCAATATTACTGTATAATTGATAATATTATATATTGACAAGAAGTTAGTTGTGACCCGTTAGTATAACCAATATTTCCTGTAATCTACAAATACAATCCCGAGTTAGTTAATACTTATTATGTGGAACAATGTATAAACTTGTTACCAGCATCTAACAACCAGTTACCACAACTCATAAGCAGTCATTTACTTAAAAACCTGTTAGTATCATAATTTTTTACAGCAGTTTTTGAGTGCATGCTATCCCATGTTAGTTACTATATATGAGTGAAATTTTGTAAACAGTGTAATTACATCATTTGTCAAAAGTTTCAACAGAAAGAAAAACCATATATCATTTTAGTAATTGTGGACAACTTTGTCACCTTTCCCTTCCATACACCATATATACTATTTTATCAGTCATTCTTAGTTACCAAATTCCTAGAAGAAAATTCTTTTACAGAGTAAAATTGATTCTGAAGCAGAAACTCTTTCAGTTTGGACTTAAAGTAGTTGGATTTTTGTAGATAACATTTAATTTCTGTTGGTAAGACTTTGAATAAGGAAGCTCCAGTAAATGATAACCCTTTCTGTACAATTGACAGTGATTTGTAATCCTTGTGAATATTATATTTATTCCTAGTATTATGGCTATGTATGTCAGCATTAAGATTGAAGTGTTCAGGATTTTCCACTACAAATGATAGTACAGAGTATACATATTGTGCTGGCATTGTTAGTACACCCAGGTTTTTAAATAGATTTCTGCACGACGTCTGTGGGCTTGCTCCAAAAATAGTTCTTATAGCACGTTTTTGCAATTTAAATACCCTCTGTGCTTGTGACGAGTTTCCCCAGAATGAGATGCCATAAGTGAGCAGGGAATGAAAATATGCAAAATATACTAACTTTCTGGTTTCTATAGTAGCTATTCTAGATATTACCCTAAGTGAAAATGTTTCAGAATTCAGTTTTTTAAGAAGTTGTTGAATATGCTGTTTCCAGTTCAATTTGTTATCTATACATACACCCAGGAATTTTGTGAAATTACTTTCATTGATTGCTTTTCCTTCTGATATCACATTATAGCTGTCCTTTGTGTTATTTTTTGTAACAAACTGTAGTAACTGTGTCTTTTCTACATTAAGTATTGGCACTAAACCACCTGTTAATTTTCTTTATAGCATCATTTGCTGTGTTTTCGAGGTTTTGTGCTGATGGGTCTATCAACGATATGCTGGTATCATCTGCAAAGAGCACCATGTGTTCATTATCACCTAGTATATGTGGGAGATCATTTATACAGATTAAGAACAGCAGAGGGCCAAGAATTGAGCCCTGAGGGACACCACATTTAACTATACCCCATTCTGAGTTTATAACATTTCCTGTATTAGCATCTTTCAGTGATACACATTGCTTTCTATTTTCCAGGTAAGATTTAAACCAAAGTCCTGGCTTACCACTAACTCCATAGTGGTCTAATTTACCAAGTAGAATCTCATGATCAACACAGTCAAAAGCCTTAGCAAGATCACAGAATATACCTAGGGAATTTAATTTTTTATGCATTTATTCCAGTATGTTGTTTATAAAAGCAAAAATTGCTGAATCTGTTGAAACGCCTTGTCTAAAACCAAACTGTACTTTACTGAGTAGGTTATTCTTTTGTAGATGTGCATACACCCTTCTGTACATTGCTTTTTCAAAGATTTTTGAAAATGCTGGTAGAAGTGAAATGGGTCTGTAATTCTCAATTTTTGAGGTATCACCCTTTTTATAAAGCGGTTTGATTATTGACTTCTTGAGTGAGTCAGGGAAGATACCTTCTTCAAAAGAACTATTTCAAATATGACTAATAACTCTACTAATGCTGGTGTTACATTGTTTCACTACATGGTTTGAATCCTCATCATAACCAAATGACTTTTTATTTTTGAGGGATTTAATAATTTTTTCAATTTCATTTTGACTGGTGGGAAATAGAGACATAGGTGCTGTTTTTGGTGACAAGGATTTAAGTATTGCTATAGCATCCATATTCCCATTTTATTTTCCTTTTATTTTTTCAGCAACTGTTAAGAAGTAGTTATTGAAAGCACTTCCTACATAAGAGGGGTCATTTACGAGTTTATCATTAACGCTTATAGATATAGGTTTGTGTTCAGGGGATGATACAGTTGTTTCCCTTTTAATAATGTTCCAAACACTTTTTATCTTATTATCTGAACTACTAATCTCATCATTTATGGCCAAACGTTTAGATTCCTTTATTACTTTGGTTAAAATTCTACAGTATGTTTTGTAATGTTGTTTGAGAAGCCTATTATCAGTATTCCTAACTTTTACAAATAATTCCCTTTTATGTCTGCAAGATGTTTTAATACCAACTGTAACCCAATTTTTGTTTACTCGTTTTTGACCAATTGGAGCTAGTTTTGTAGGGAGACACTTTCGTAAATTTCCAAAAACCTTTGGTGAAAGTAATTGAATTTATTATTTACCCCTTTTAATTTATAAACAGTGCTCCAGTTCTCATTGAGAAGTTCATCATTTAATGTTTTTATTGAATTGTTCTTTAATGGCCTAACTCTGACAAATCCTTTCTTTTTGTTATTTTCATTTTCCACAACATCCAAAGTAATTATTTGAGCATTATGGTCTGAGAAACCATTTTCCATTGGGATCGTTCCATGTATTTCTAATTTATTGGGCTCTACAAAAATGTTATCAATAATGGTACTACTATTTTTTTGTGTTCTAGTTGGGAAATTTACAGTTTGATAGAGATTGAATGATCTAAGCATTCCTAGAAGATAATCTGTCTGGTTACATTCTACAGCAAAATTTATGTTGAAGTCTCCACAGAGGATAATTTCCCTTTTAGTTCGTGATAAATTTATTAGAACCGCTTCAAGTTTATTACAAAATTTACTGAAGTCTCCTGTGGGAGCCCTATAAACTGTCAGCACTATAAGATATTTGTTTTCTAATTATAACTGTATTGCACAACATTCAAAATCTTGTTCTATACAGTATTTACTTACATCTAACGATTTTGTCTCAGTATTTTCTCTTACATATATTGCTGCACCACCCATTCTCATCTCTGACCTGCAATAACATGAAGCTAATCTATATCCAATAAAAGGAAGGAAACATATTTCAGAATTCTTTAGATGATGTTCTGTCAGACATATGATATTTATGCTAAGATTCAATGATTTTTGGGTTTCTTCTATAGATATTATCAACTCATCAAGTTTGCTTGCGATACCCCTAATGTTCTGTTGGAACAAAGCTATTTTAGACTGACTTTCTTTATTTTTGACTGTAATGTCATTATGTACATTTCTTAAATAACTCTTCCTACTCTTGAAATTTGGCCTAAAAAATACTGAATCCTACCACCAATTACCACTGGGATGGGGTTCACATCCAACCTGACTCTCCTGATGCTACTGGCAATCATTTGCGTTAGCCTCTGCTTGCCCCGAACATTCAGGTGGAGTCAATTGGAGGTATGGTCACTCCGTGTTATGCAAGAAACATCTATCAGACCAATGTGTGTTCGGTCAGCCTGACACAATGCACGCTTCAGGTGTCTAAACCGACAAACAATAATTACATTGTTATGTTTGCATCGCTTTAAGTAAATACAGATTCTTTTGGGAAAGAAAAATTAATTCTTTTGATCAATCGAGATTTCCTTTAAGATGGATGTACGGTACGAAAATGTTGCTATGAAAATAAATACCGATTTACATAATTTCCTTAAATATTAATTCAAATTTTCCTTTTCGGACCGTAAAAAACGAAGAAATATTTCTCACAATGAATTCATAACTAATGAAAGCGCGTACAATGCTGCCATTTTCGTTCTTTTATTACTATTCCTGTGTTGGCAAAGCGATATAATATCATTCATCAATTATGTCCCACAAAAAATTTTCCGATCTGGGCGTATGTGTCCACAAATTTTGGAAGTCAGAATCTTTCACGGATCTTATTAGGGCGAGCGACACTAGCCAACAATTTTTAGATTTTTCTGGTTAACGTTTTGAAAAAACTACTGTACGTCTAAACGTGAAACTGAGCTTAAATTAGCTCGCCCTAATAGTTCAGAGTCATCTCTAGATGTGTTATCAATCACTGTTTTTGCAAAAAATTGTAATAATTTTATTACCATGTATATGTAATGCCAAGAGTGATAGTGGTTCGTTTTGAGTGGTTATGTTCCGATATCACCGACAAATAAATTTTGTAAAATACGGAATATCGCTTGTACAAGAAAAAAATTTCCATTACAATTATCCTCCGCAATCACAATTCATAATGCTCAAGATTTAACATTGAATACAGTTGCTGTAGATATTGGAGAAAAAGAAACTTCTGTTGGTTCAACATATGTTGGGTTATAGAGAGCAACCCCCCAAAGCCTATCATTAAATAGCAGATATTCTTATGGCAGATTTATTAATATTAAAAATTCGAGTATTTTAAAATGTAAAAAACAGGAGGAAACTTGAATAAGAAATTTTGTATCTGATTCAAAACAAATTAAATAAATTGATACTTTAAATATTTAAGGATTGCGTCTTATTATAAACGTGACTAATTTTTTCAACAAAGTAAAATAAAGGATTTTTATGATAGTTCGTGAAGTTTAAATATTAAAATCCTTATGATTACTATTTAATACCTTTTACAACAAAACTTGACGAGCCGTGGTTTTAACTAGTAATAATAAAGATTTTAAGTGCGCGCAACCTGGGATCATGGTACCAAATGGAATTTTCCTAAATCTGCTTAGCAATTTTCCATATTTCATCATTTTGTTTGCAATGGCAGCATTTGATATAAAAGGATGCTCATTAGAAAAAACCGAGCGTGGTGGTGTAACGGATAGCATTCTGGCCTCGCATTCGGAAGGACGGCTGTTCGAATCCCCGTCCGGGCATCCAGATTTGGGTTTTCCATTGGTTTCCCAAATCACTCCAGGCAAATGCCGAGATGCTTCCTTAAAAAGGCCATGGCCGAATTCCTTCCATTCCTTGCCCCCATCCTTTTCCGTCTCTAGAGATCTCGCTGTTGAGAGACGTAAAGCAGTTTAAAATAAAATAGAAAAAACTATTCGTGAGGATGCCATTTCGAAACGTCTTAACGGTGCAATGAATTATTGTTAACAGTTATTCCACCATCCTGCACTAAATGATACACATAATTTTCAGATTTTAAGAATACGCATACAGAGACACCACTCACTCGAGAATCATGTGTGATATTTTGAGTACTCACCACAATAATGTAGTCGTCGATATTAATGTTTTCAAACTTGTCAATTACCATTCCAGCTCAGCTGCTATGGCCACCGATATTCGCTCCGTGAAGTTGGTATCCCATGTGGACTCGTTGCCTAGTACACCGTCAGCTGTTTGCATTCAATTACTTCTGAGTAGTTTGCTGATGTAGTGGCCATCTTTGCTGCCACTAACAACAGTTAATGTGAGAAGAAAAAGCCGATAACTCGGCATAAACAAGATAATTCACGACATTACTACCACAACACAAAGATCAACATCTACATCTACATCCATACTCTGCAATCAACAAACATTGTGGGTGGCAGAGGGAGCTAAGCACCAATCTTAATTCTGCGTATTCCAATCCCGAATAGCACGAGGAAATAAGAATACATCAAAGCATCAGTACGGCATCTTATTTCTTGAACCTTATCCCGCCGGTCATTACGACCGAAATTGGTTGGCGGAAAAAGTATCTCACTAATCCCGTAGGTCATAGAATTTCGCAGATTCTCCAATCAATTGAAAAGCAAATGACGTCTTCTGTCTTCCAAACGATCCCAGCCCAATCTATGTATCAATTCTGTGATGCTATCATAAGGGATGTAGCAACCAGTCACGAATGAAGCGGGTCTCCTCTGTACACTCTCCTCTGAGTCTATCAGGCTCTTGCGATACGAATTCCAAACTCCACAACAGTAATCCGGATGCTAGTTTTTTATACGCTATTTCCTGTGTATGAGCATTACAATTTTTCAGAATACGACCTATGAATCGTAATTTAGAATTAGCTTTGCCTACGACGGAAGTTATGTGCAAGTCCCATTTCATGTTGCATTATACTGTTACCCCCAGATACTTCAGGGAATTAACCGTGTCAACAACTGAATTTTTTACTTTGTACTCGTAAGCAAACTGATTCTTTTTGTTACTTATTCGCATTGTCTTGCACTTTTTGCAGTTAACTGTAAGCTGCCATTTAGGGCACCATTCCGAAATAGCATCTAAATCACGCTGAATTTCTCAGCAATCATCAGAGGACCATATTTCCGTATAGATAATTGCATCTTGCAAATATTAAACGGCAGTGCACAAAATCAGTTTGGATCGACAATCCTTAACAAAAAATAATTATACACGTCACGAGCTCACAACAAAACGTTCACTCTCAGGAAAATAGGTAGATAGATCGATAGATAAATTGTTAGAATGATAGATAGACAACCCACATCCTCAATTATCTGCTTCATATATTCTAATCTCTGTCTTCTTCTACAGTTCTTACCTTCGACTGTTCCCTCCACTAACAAATTAACCAATCCAGCATGTCTCAAAATATGACCTACCAGCCTGTCTCTTCTTCCTGTAAGCTTCTTCCACAAACTCCTTTTCTCACCCATCATTTCCAAAACTCGTACATTTCTTACTTTGTCTGTCCACCTAATTTTCAGCATTCTTCTGTAGCACCACATTTCAAATGCTTCAAATTTCTTTCTTTCCGGTATTCATAAAGTCCATGTTTCGCTACCGTAAAGTGCTGTGCCCCACACATAGAGTTTTAAAAAGTTCATTCTAATTCCTAGATCAATATTTGAAACTAAAAGGTTTCTCTTTTTCATGAAAGCTCTTTTTGCTAGTGCTATTCTGCTTTTGACATCATTCCTGCTTCGGCCATCGGTTGTAATTTTGTTTCCCATGTAACAGAACTCACTTACTTCTCCTTTTTTTTTTTAACAGCTTTACGTCTCTCAACAGCGAGGTATTTAGAGACGGGAAAAGATGGGGGCAAGGAATGGGAAGGAATTCGGCCATGGCCTTTTTAAGGAAGCATCCCGGCATTTGCCTGGAGTGATTTGGGAAACCATGGAAAACCCAAATCTGGATGCCTGGACGGGGATTCCAACCGCCGTCCTCCCGAATGCGAGGCCAGAACGCTATCCGTTACACCACCACGCTCGGTCTCTTACTTCTCCTATTTTTATATTTAATCTCCTAGTATTGGTATCATTTCTGCTACATTTCATCACTTTTGTCTTGCTTTGATTTATATTCAGTCCAAAATCTTCTTTTAGTATTCTGTTCATTCCATTTAGTAACTTCTCAATATCCTCAGCCCTCTCTGCTAACTAGACAATGTCAGAAGCAAATCGTAGCATACTGATTTTTTTCTCCCTGAAAACTTACGCCACATGGAAATTTTTCTTTGACTTTCTTCATTGCTTCTTCTACATACAAGTTGAATATTAACGGGGATAGGCTACAACCTTGTCTCACACCCTTTGTAACTGATTCATGTCTCTCGTGATTCTCTACTTTTATTATAGCCACTTGATTCATACATAGTTTATAGGGTATTATTCTATCTAGATACTTTAGACCTGACTTCTTTAAAATTTTTAACATCTTGTCCCACCTAACATTATCAAAAGCTTTTTCTAAGTCAACAAATGCCATAAAAGTATCTTTGTTTGTCTTGATCCGCCCTTCAAGGATTGATCTTAAAGATGGAACTGCTTCCCTTGTACCGCGATTTTTCCTAATCCCAAACTGATCATCACCTACTATATCTTCTACTAACCTTTCCATCCTTCTGTATATTATTCTGGTCAGTAATTTTGAAGCATGTGATGTTAGACTAATGGTGCGATAATTCTCACATTTGTCGGCTTGTGCTTTCTTTGGAAGTGTGAAGATGATATTTTTATTAAAATCAGTTGGCATTTCTACTGTTTCATAAGTTTTTGATATTAGCTTGAAGAATCTCTTTCAATTCTCCTAGGGATATAAGAAGTTCTGCAGGGATCTCATCAATTCCAACTACCTTATTTGCTTTCAAATATTATTAAATTCTGTCCTCATAAGAGGATCTCCGAAGTCATTAATGTTGACATCGCCTTCCTTTAGCATTATACTATTGCTCAAGTCGTCCCCAACAGTTTTTCAATGTATTCCTTCCATCGGTTAGCTCTACATATCTTCTGAGCTTAAAAGAGGTTTTCCATCGGCAGTTTTAATGTTCATACCTCTTTTCTTCATTTCTCCAAAATTCTGTTTCATCTTTATATATGCAACATCTACTTTACATACGAAAATTTCCTTTTCTACTCCTTCAAACTTTTCTTCTAGCCATTTTTCTTTTGCAATTTTGCATTTCCTATTTATTTGATTTCTAAATTGCCTGTACTGCTCTCTTCGTGCTTCATCCTGTAAATTTTTGTACCTTCTCCTTTGATCCATCAGCTCCAAAATTTCTTCTGTGATCCAAGGTTTTTGGGCAGCTTGTTCGCTAAAGCCTAGTGTTTCTTTACCAGCTTTCATTATTTCGGTCTTTAATGCATTCCATTCGTCTTCGGTTGAGCTCCTTTCAAAGTTACTTCTTAGACCTAAGTCTATCATTTCTGCAAATTTTTCTCTTGTGCTATCAGTTTATTCACCTTTAGTCTGTTCTGCTTAAACTACTTCCTTATTCGCATTAATTTAAGTCTGCACTTCATTATTATGAAATTATGGTAAGAGTCTATGACTGCTCCTGGGTACGCTTTACAGTCTAGAACTTGATTTATGAATCTCTGTTTGACCATGATATAATCTAGCTGATATCTGCCTATATCCCCAGGACGTTTCCAGGTGTGTATTCTTCTTGCATGGTTCTTAAACAGCGTGTTTGCCACTACTAGCTCATATCTTTCACAAAATTCTAGCAACCTGCTTCCTCGCTCATTTCTTTCTACTAGACCAAAACTTCATACAGTATTTCCCTTTTTTCCTTCTCCCACCATTGCATTCCAATCACCCATGATTATTACATTTTCCTCCCCCATTACATATTAGATTAATTCTTCAATTTCAGCGTATATTTTTTCTATTTCTTCGTCATCTTCCTGTGACGTTGGCATATACACTTGTACTAATGTGGTAGGGACGGGCTTAGTTTCTAACCTCATCAAAATAATCCTGTCACTAAACTGTTCATAATAATTTACTCGTTTGACTACTGCCTTGTTCATTACAAATCCTACACCAGTGACTCCATTGACAGCTTGTGTGCTAATTATCCTGTGTTCCCCGGACCAGAAATCCTGTGCGTCCTTCCATTTAATCTCACTAATCCCTTAAGTTGTTCCATCTCCCTTTCTAAGTTTTCTAACCTACCTGCCCTATTCAGGCTTCTAACATTCCTCGCTCCGACTCGTAGAATGCTTCTATCCATTCTGATGACTCCTCCCTGAGCAGTCTCCACTCGGAGATCCGATTGTGGGACTATTTTACCTCCGGAATATTTTTCCCAGGAAGAAGCCATCATGATATAGGTAATTTGAGAGGATTACATGTCCGTAGGATACCCGTTGGGTCTTTAATGCAGTGGTTTCTCGTTGCCTTCTGCATTCCCAAGCCGTTGATCATTTGTGATTCATCCTCCTTTAGGGGCCGTTTCCAACCCCAAGGGCAAGAGGGTGCCCTGAACCGCTGCCCGCTCTTCCGCCCTCCTTTCGGAGGCCGTTGGCAAGCAGTGGGTGACTCCTTATACCGGGAATCTTTCAGTCGCCAGAGCCTCGTCTGTGCAAACAGGATGCACCACGTGAAGGAGAGGTTGACATTTGGTTGGAAAAGGCTAGTATAGTCTCTCCCAAACCCTTACACCCCTAGATTAAATAAAACCATTTATTAAAATAACGAAGGTTTAGTACGTGAAATATTCCACATATTTTAAAGAGGATTGTTCATATCATCAGTCCATTACCAATCATTCGTATCCATATACAATAAAAAAAGTTTATAACACAATCCTCTGACAGAGAGAACAGGAAGAAACAATCATGTATTAACGGATACTATATATATTACAGTATTTTATAAAACAGCTCTGTGTACTCAGATGTCACAAAAGCAGGCAGAGACAATCATATAAAAAGAGATACTGCACATAATATAGCATTTTATAATACAGTTCTGTATAATCAGATGACTCAAAAAGGTTAGAAACGGTTACGTATTGAGAGATACTTTATACGTTACAACATTTTATAATAAAATTCTGTTTACTCATATAGCTGGAAAAAAAAAGGCAGAGGCATTCATGTATTATCAGATACCATATACATAATAACATTTTATAATACAAATCTGTGTAATTAGATAACAGTAAAGCAGTCAGAAGGAATCATGTCTTAAGAGATACAATATAACATTTTGTAATACACATCTGTGTAACCAGATGGCAGAAAAAACAGGCAAAAACAATCATGTATTAAATAGTATTATATACATTATAATATTTTATATTAAAATTCTCTGAAGTCAGACGACAGAAAAAAAAAAACAGGCAGAAATAGTTATGCATTTTCAGACTCTTAGTAACAAACTTTCGCTTTTTATTCGAAGTACACATTTAATACTGAGCGTATTACAGTAAGGCGTATTTTTTAAGTAAGTATCGTTTTGTCACACCGTGGCTGCAGCGCTACGGTCGGCGTTCCACGCATGCGCACTGGGTACCTGCATCTCTTGCCTACGCACTGACGCTATTACAGTCTAATTCTTCCTTGTTTACGTTGTGCACTGAGTGTTTATGATGCCTCAGATAATTGTGAGTCCCGCCGACTTTGAAGAACGGGCTGTTACAAGATTTCTTTGTGCTAAAGACCTAAAACCGATCGATATTCATCGTGAGATCTGTGCAGTTTACGGAAAAAACATTATGAGTGATGGAATGGTGAGAAAATGGGTGAGAGCATTTAAAGATGGCCGCACAAACGTGCATGATGAACGACGGAGTGGGTGTCCTTTGGTCGTTAATGAAAGTTTGGTGCAGAAAGTGGACAATAAGGTGAGAGAAAACAGACGCTTTACGATTTCCTCCTTGTGTGATGACTTTCCTAATGTTTCTCGTAGTGTTTTGTATGGCATTGTGACCGAGCACTTGAATTACCGAAAATTGTGCTCACATTGGGTACCGAGAATGTTAACAAATGTACTCAAAACCAAACGTTTAGGCAGTGCATTGACTTTCCTTGAGCGGTACAACAACGATGGTGATGATTTCTTAAGCCAAATTGTTACGGGCGATGAGACATGGGTGGCCTACGTCACACCTGAATCAAAGCAACAGACCATGGAATGGCGGCATTCAGATTCACCCAAAAAAGTGAAGTTCAAGCAAACGATTTCTGCCCGGAAAATCATGTGCACAGTTTTTTGGGACAGAAGAGGAGTATTGCTTGTGGAATTTCTGCCTCGTAATGAGACAATCAATGCAGCAGCTTATTGTGAGACATTGAACAATCTGCGACGTTCAATCCAGAACAATAGACGTGGCAAGTTTAGCAAGGGCATCGTTTTGCTGCATGACAATGCCCGTTCACATATGTCTAATCAGATCAAAGATCTCATCACATCTTTTCGATGGGAAACTCTAGATCATCCTCCGAACAGCCCTGATCTGGCGACCAGTGACTACCATCTGTTCCTGCACTTGAAGAAACACTTGGGCGGTCAGCGTCTTGAAGACGATAACGAAGTCAAAACAGTTGTGATGCAGTGGTTAACAAGTCAGGCGGCAGATTTCTATGAGGAGGGTTTTCAAAAACTGGTACTACGTTATGACAAGTGCCTCAATATTGAAGGTAATTATGTAGCAAAGTAGAGTAAGGTACAGGCTTTCATGTAAAAATAAAATTATTGAGATATATTTGCACGTCTTTTTTTAATTTCAAAACGGTAATTACTTAAGAAAACATGCCTCGTATTATAGTTCAAAAAATCAGCAAACTCTTTAATTTTATTTTTCCTTTTCGCTCTTATCAGTTCCACACAAATTCTCCACTTATTTCTATTTAATAAAAACAGCCTTATAGTTAACAGTAGAAATATTGTTTTTAAGTGACCAGAAGTAACATCTGTTAATTGTAGACAAACCCAAGGTTACATAAAAACCGAATAGTGAGTTTTGAGTACTCTGATTATTTGCACACTTAACATCTAAAACATTATTCGGAGGTGCAGTACCTAATATGTTCTGGAGGAGCATATGTATTAAACTTCAGATGTCAGATGTCAGATGTTTGATGACAGTCGAGAAACATATGTTTCATCCAACCATCTGTTTGGCACCAGGGGCAAAGATTGTGGTTTTTCATATTCCACTGGTGTAGTTTTACTGGCGTCGCAAGGCTCTCGTTAAGGAAGCGCCAGATTATTTCCGAATCAAGGCTGTTACACGGTTTTCTATACAAATTTGACCAGTTTATTCGGCCTTTACGTAAACGCTGGACCGGTGTAATGTCGTAACTGGTTTTATTGCTGCTAAAAATATTTCACATAGTTTCTTCTTGCTGGATGGAAGTTTCACCCACTCTTCATTGAAATAGACTGATAAGCTTGGCCATGTAATTTCTGAGGTCAGAGTTACTGGCATCAGATGATATGCAAAATACGTTTTCACGCGGAGATAGTTTGGGCATAGCCGTCGTCTTGTAGCAAATGTCAGGGCTGTTTAGTTCATAATTTGTGTGACCAACTTCCAAGACGCATCTGCTGTCAGTAAATCTCCGACCACCTCTGCATCTGTATGTCGCAATTCTGGAATAAAGAGTGAAGATGGAAAGTGAATGGCGTTCTAAAGAGGCAATTGTCGAAGATCGGAAACTGTTTCAAGTTTGTTCATTGGCTTTGGTTTGGAGTCATTCCATGTTTTTACGACCGATTTGTAGAAGGAATTCAGGCTGTGAAGATATGCTTCCCTTGGTGTTGTGTACATAAATAATGTTGCGTCGTATCTGTTCGGATTGGCTCCCAAATTTTGTTTGGGCCAGATAGAATGATATATTGTTTTCAGCCTCTTCCTTTAGGTCGTTATTTACTAGAGTTTAATAAACTTCATTTGAAACACTCTAATTCTTGCTCCCAAATGTGTTAGTCCTATTCCACCGTTACGGGTATTGGAGAAGACGACATCTTGACTTAACCAATGTTTTCCAGTCCACAAGATGTCGAGACAAACCCAAGGTTACATAAAAATCGCAGAGTGAGTTTTGAGTACTCTGATTATTTGCACACTGATCATCTAAAACGTTATTCGGAGGTGCAGTACCTAATACGCTCTGGAGGAGCATATATATTAACCTCCAGATGTCGTTTAATAACACTCGAGAAACATATGTTTCATCATACCATCTGTTTGGCACCAGGGGCAAAGATTGTGGTTTTTCATATTCCACTGGTGTAGTTTTACTGGCGTCGCAATGCTCTCGTTAAGGAAGCGCCAGATTATTTCCGAATCAAGGCTGTTACACGGTTTTCTACACAAATTTGACCAGTTTATTCGGCCATTTACGTAAACGCTAGATCGGTGTAGTGTCGTACCTGGTTTTAATGATGCTAATAATATTTTATAAAGTTTTTTGTTGTCGATGGAAGTTTCACCCACTCTTCGTTGAAATTAAGAAGGCTTGGCCTTGTAATTTCTGAAGTCACAGTTGACTGGCATCAAGTGATCTGCAAAATAGGTTTTCACGCGGAGGTAGTTTGAGCATAGCCGTCGTCTTGTAGGAATTGTCAAGTCTAATTGGTTCATAATTTGTGTGATTGGCTTCCAAGACGCGTCTGCTGTCAGCAAATCTCCGACCATCTCAGCGCCTATATATCGCCATTCAGGAATAAAGAGTGTAGATGGAAAGTGGATGGCGTTCCAAAGAGGCAATCGTCGAAGATCGGCAACTGTTTCAAGTTTGTTCATTGGCTTTGGTATGGACTCATGCCATATTTATACGACCGATTTGTAGAAGGAATTCAGGCTATGGAGGTATGCTTCGCTTGGTATTGTATGCATAAATAGCGTTACGTCATATCTGTTCGGATTGGTTCCCAAATTTAGATGCACCAGATAAAATGATATATTTTTTTCTACTTCATCCTTTTGGTCGTTATTTACTAGTGTTTCAATAAACTTCACTCGAAATGTTCTAATTTTTGCTCCCAAATGTGTTAGTCCAATTCCACCGTTGCGGGTATTGGAGAAGACGACATCTTGACTTAGCCAATGTTTTCCAGTCCACAAGAAGTCGAGGAACAGAAGATGAAGTTGACGTACGAAGACTTCAGGTGGTTGAAGAACGGAGCATACATACACTAACTTTGACACAAGTAACTGGTTAATTAATATCTTCCTGCCACGTAGTGATGTGATGTGGTAGAGACGTTTCCATCTTTCAACGCAAGTTTTATTTTTCTCTGAAGATTTTCCCAGTTGTTTTGGTCATTGTTTTCTGTATTTCCAAATTGAATACCTAGTAATTTCATACCATCACGCTTCCACGTAATGATGAGAGGCGTATCTGTTCTGGAGATCCATGAACCAGAGAAAAGACCTTCAGATTTTCCGTAGTTGAGGCATGCTCCTGAGGCCTTACCGTATATACTGGAAGTTCTTTGCAGTTCCAGTATTCCTTCATTATCTTTGACGACTAACGGGCGCGGAGACCTTTGTATTTGCAGGCCCCATTGTCGAAGGTGGCGTCGACATATAGCTAATAGTGGGTCAATTGATATTGTAAATAGTATTCCAGAGAAGTGGGTCACCCTGCCTTATCCCACGGGAAACTTCCACTGGTGCTAGCATACTGTTCCCCACTTGTATAAGACATTTTGCGTTAGCGTACAACGTTTTGATGTTATTTATTATTTTTTGTGGGAATTTTAAAATCATCATTAGATGAAACAGGTAGTTATGGTCAACGCGATCAAAGGCAACTGCTTCATCGGGCGATATTGTTGCTAACGGAAGCTGTTCTTTGTTGCAGAAATGAAATACATCTCGGAAAACGTGTAGATGTCTGGTCGGGATTAATTATTTTGTGGAGTACAGCCGAGATTTGTTTAGCAATAGCCTTCGCTATTATTTTGTAGTCGACGTTTAACAGCGAAATAGGACGCCAGTTGCCAAGTTGAGAGAGGTCTCCTTTCTGAGGTATTAAAACCAAAACTGCTTTCTGCATCGAGAACGGAAGAATATACTTGGAGAGAGCGAGGTCTACTACTATTTTAAACATGTCATATAAAGAACACCAAAACCCTTTACAAAATTCTGGAGTTAAACCGTCAAATCCTGGTGCTTTCTCATTTTTTGTTTCCTTAAGTGCATTAGTGAGCGCCTCGTAGAAAATTTTAGTCTTGTCCTCAGTTCTGGTAAGAACGAGAATAGATCCGGAACATCTTGGCTGGTATTATTACTCTTTGACTATAACTGGGCGAAATGGCTTCTTACATGAGCGTTGATGGCAGTTTGATCGGCAACGATATTGTCGTTGATCAATAGAGTTCTTATAGGTATTTTTGGTTTTTTCTCTCTTTCTAAGCGAAAGAAGAAAGCAGTGGGCGAGATTCCATCATTGATGTATGTGGCTTCTTTCAAGGCAGCTTCTTCGGAAGGTCACTGTCCGTAGTGTTTTTTAAGTGTGTCACTAATAGCTTCCATCTCATTCTTTTCCGTTTCTGATAGTATGTCTTTATTAATAAAACGCCGTTCCAAGTGCTTCACTTGATCACGCTGTTGTTGGGTAATCACTTTTGTATAGTCCTGTGTGACTAATTTAATTTCTGCTTTAAACTCGTCCCAGATTCGCATTACTGAATCACTACAAAACTGGACTTTTGTATAGTATGCTGTAATAATATTTTCGCTCATTTCATAGAAGTATTCATCCTCTAGGAGAGTATTATTAAATCTCCAATATGGAGATATCATTTCATTTTGAGATGTCCTGAAATAAAACAGTACTGCACAATGGTCAGAAAAGGTAGGTAGAATTTCACTGCTGTAGGTGTTGGTTAACCACCTCCTCTTGATATAGAACCTGTCTATTCTTGACCGTGGCTTGGAAGCGTGCGTACCCACGTATGTATATCCAGCTATACCGGGATGTTGATGCCGCCAAATATCCTCCAATTTGAAATCCATCAGGAGCTTTCTTAGAGTACTGTAGAATAGTGTTTTCCTTTCAGTGAAAGGAGTTCTTTCTATATTATCGGTGGTGACATTCCAGTCACCGCCAATTACGAATTACGACCATATCCATCGCGTCAAGTGATCTCAGGAAGCCTTTAATACAGCTGAGTATTTGATTAGCCGTTTGGAGACAATGAGGAAGGTAGACATTAATTGTGTCTTTTGTCCTGAAAAATTTAACTGTACTGCTTGTGCGTAGCCAGGATAGATGATGATCTGCTGGTTTTCAAAATTTCCAACGTTGGTGACAATTAGCGTTGCGCTGGTTGCGTGTGCGCTCGGATTGATGGCATAAGATAGCTGTGAATAGAGAAAACTACCGGAAACAGATCGGACATTTGTTTCTTGTAAAAATAGGATTTGCGGTCTTGATCGGTGTAGAAAAGACATAACCAATTTTTGTTTGTTTTCCGATGCTATGCCTCTTGCATTCAGCGTAGCAATCCTAAACATGGCAATGAGACAATTGGTTTATTCTATATTGAGTTCTTTCTTTAATGCTGCCGACATTCTTTGCAATCTACGACGGAGATTTATGTCTCTAACCATTCTCAGTCTTTTTTCTAACATTGTAACATTTGCTACCTATGTAGTTTTTAGTGTAGCGTTTCACAATTCGTAATATTTTAGTGAAGTGTCTACTTGACATAAAGAAAGAGAGAAATTCTTCCTCGGTGATTGGATCATCTTCAGCTCCTGTACTGCTAAAAGCAGACTCAGATATGGTAGATGCCGTATCGGAGATAGTCTGCTGGTCATAAAAGTTTTTTGTAGGAACAGTGAAATTCATTTCCATAACATCAGTGTTCGCTTTGGCTTCCGTGACTACAGTTTTGGGGCAAAAATGTGCATTAGCTTCGATGTTGCAGTTTTCCGTTTCTTCGTGTTCAGTAATGGAAACGTCGCTTTTCCTATTGGTGGTGTCTGTATCTTGATCATCATGTAGTTCTTTATGTAGCGAGGAAGAAATTGATACTGATTCTCGCTTTTGTTTTGTACGATCTTTCCTTCTGTCTAAATGCTGTGCTGTTGTAGGTAGCACAGTTTTTTCATTGCAACCTGTGGTTTCCACTGCTTCCTCTTTTCGGTCCGTAACCATTGGCACCTGGTTAGTAGATACTGTTGCAACTACTTTCAATGGATCAGTAGGTTTTTCAGAGCTTTTTTGAAGAGGTGGGAAAGAATTGGTCTCTATAAAATCTGTGAAGATTTTTCTTACAAATTTTTTGACGTGTCCTACGCCTTGACAGGCATTGCAACTCACTTCTTCCATAGACAGATAAACAATATATAATGCACCATCGACAGATATAGCAATTGATTTAGGAACTTGGGTCAAATCTTCAAAAATAAATTGAGCAGTTCTGCGGAAAGATTTAATGTGGCCACAACCGGGTGGTTTCGATCCAGAAGGTATTTCTCTAAAACGACCAAGCAGTATTCCATATTTGGCCATTTTGTTTTGTATGCTTATGTTATATAAGAATGGGAATGCGTTCGGGAACACAACTCGCGTACTTGTCACTTTGAATCTACGAATATAAGCGTAGTATATTTGTCGAATTGTTATACCGCCTTCTTGCACTTATCGTTCGACATGTGTACCTGATCGGAGAAATATATACACATTTCCTCCAGCAATTCGTGAAACATGTATTATATTTTACCCGCCAACGAGCTCACTTATCCCTTGTAGGTAATTATCGATTGTGGTATTTTCAATGTTGTCAATAACTACTGCTAATTCAGCAGCACTGCTGGCTGGCGTGTTGTCAGTTGGCTGCGACATGTTGGTAGTGGCTGCGCCATCAGTTGTTTGTGCCCGCATAGCATCTGCGTAGCTTGTTGATGTTGATATAGCAGCCATGTTTCCGCTAACCTCCATGGTTTAGCGAAAGAAATAAAAGCCGAATACTCGGCTTTCACGAGTTCGTTCACTACACTTTTTGCACTAGTACAAAGCTCAGATGAATACTAAAAGACAGTGCACCAATTATTTCAGTTTCACACTGTTTGACACTATAAAACTTTCACAGTTTACGAGCTCAGAAAAACACGTTCACTCACTGCCAAAGATGATATAGATAGATAGATAGATATATTCAGTTTGATCCCATATAAGATCAGTTTCGGGGATGTAGAACGGGAACAGTATATACACTTATTAATATTATCAGTAATATCACCAGTTAATTTCTTAAAAATCCATTGATATCCACTGTAATCTGCAAATACATACTATTCCATTTTAGTTACTGCATATGTGTAACAATATTAATAATATTAATAGCAACTCATAACCGGTTATTTACTTGAAGAAGTAGTAGGATTATAAATTTTCCATTGTAATCTACAAATACGTATTATTTCATGTTTGTTACTACATCTGAGTGAAATTTGCAGACAAAATACTTGTTGTATTTATAAAGTTTCAATAGAAAGAAGATTCATACATCACATTGGTCACTGTGGAAAACTTTGTTACCAGGTTTTTAAATATATTGAAAGTTATATGGGTGTCGAAGTTGTCATTGTAAATGTGCTTGAGGTTATTATCATCCTATTCAAAGAGCATGATCAAAATGATATTTTCTATAACCAACTTTTTTAGTATCGTCTATACATCTGGTAAAAGTAGCTAGAATCTATTCACCTTTGTCTTCCTAAACAAAAGAAATCTCGTATATTATTCTGCTTTTCAAACGAAATATCGTCACACACAAAAGCAGAATTTGGTAGATTTTTTTTTTTATCTGCTTAACGTCTCTCTAACAGCGAGGTCTTTAGAGACGGGAAAGGATGGGGGGCAAGGAATGGGAAGGACTTCGGCCATGGCCTTTTTGAATGAAGCATCCAGGCATTTGCCTGGAGTGATTTGGGAAACCATGGAAAACACAAATCTGGATGCCTGGACGGGGATTCGAACCGCGCCGTCCTCCCGAATGCGAGGCCAGAACGCTAACCGTTACACCACCACGCTCGGTAGAGATTTACTAGGTGGTGGTACACTTTGATTATCATTGAATGCCAAATACTGAATCTTTTAAATGGGCTTTATTAGTTTTCATAGCAGCTGATACTTTTGCTGGTACACCGACTTCGTAAACGCGTATTTATTTTCAAATCGAAGTCCGTTACAGTGTTCCAGCAGGGAGAGCACGAGATTGGTCTTCCCACAGTTTGATGTCCCACACACTATTGTCCCGCGAACGGGGATCCATTGTTCAGCTCGATGTAGGTGGCTGCAACATCCACATTACTCACGGGAAATGTTGCCCAGTTTTTGATGAACCGCATATTGCGAGATTTGGTGGTTGCTCCAGCTATATATAGACACATGAATATTTAAAGTCAGTCAGTCGATAACAATGAATTCTATGAGGAAGAAGGATAGTAGCTTCTTTAAAAAGCTCAATGAAATAATGCCATTTAAGGCACGCATTCTAACATTCCAGGTCTGTGGGCCGGGGAAAAAACTATAAAAGCGGTTGAAACATGGTCAGTTTGGAGTCAATCCACTATATGCAGCATTCAAGAAACGTGACATTGTGTATGCACAGGATGCTGAACACTTGTATCGGCTAGCCTTATGGTTTGGTGACTGCGTTGGTCGTTTTGACCATTAACTGGAAATGTGGCTTCACATGTGACTCAACTTAGCGATTGCTCTTCTTCGGGATACCGTCTTCACTTTTTGCAGGCTAACTAGCTAATTTAATCAGGATTGTTCGACACCACGTGTATGTCACGACCCTTTGACTATAGGTGAACTATGTATTGAAGTGTGGGTGAACTGTTTAGTGACATCTAGCAGGCGATAGTAATTTTGACGATGATACCTAGAAGCAGAGTCCTCACGTGTCCTGCTGAATGCTAATCTGAGTATAGAAGTTACTATGTGAAAGTCAATCTAGTATTTCTGGGTGTAACTTAAGATTGCTGTAACTAGTGGCTCGCTAATTGATGTTGCTCCGAATCTGGCTGGGAACGAATAACATGATTTATTGGTTGTACAGGGCCCACTTCGGCATTGTTTTGCGTTACAGGGAGGTATTGCCGAAATCTTATACAGTATTCCTGATCGGGGCAACGTCTTAAGGTTGGGCCACACTAGACCGCACCGACACCGCGCCGCGTCCGAGCCAACACTCGGCCGTGTGTCGGCTCGCCCCCCCCCCCCCCTCACGTCCACACTGGTCCGTAGCATGGCCGTGTGACGGACGGGTTCCTTCGCGGCCTTCAGTCTCCTTTAACGTATACACTTGGTTGTTTCACGGAATTAATGTTAAAAAAGTACCTTAAGGACGAAATTTTTTTTAAAAAAATCGATTTTTCAGAAATATGCCTATTTTGTAGCACACATCTTCCTGAATAAGTTGATGTATAAAACATTTATATTTGAGGGATTATGAGGTACGTAATTTGATCTTAAGTGTATGAAGGTGACGCGCCAGCCCCTTTGCACAGCATTCTTCTGTCATACAAGCAGAAACTTTAACGGCCATTTTCCGCAAAACACATATTCCTGTACTTAGGTACATGTAGCATCCAAAATAAACATCCTATTACCTTCAAACTTGGTATGCTTATCAAACACAATCTCCTTAATACAAAACTCTAGAATTTTCCAATTCCATTAAAAATTGTGGTAAAAATTGAGATAATTAACTATAAAATTTGAGCTTTTTCTAAAGATGAAGTTTAAAATGTAATAGCTCATTCATTTTTTCATAAATTAAATAAATTCTAGAGTTTCATACAACTGTAGGCATGGTTTGTATGCTGTGCAAAATTCATTTAAAAATATCTCTTACTTATGAAGAAAAGTGTACCTATAGCAATTAATGCAACCGATAATAAGTGAAAAATGGTGGAATTTCACATGTAAAAAAAAAATGGTTTTGTTATGTTTTTGAATGTACACTGCTATTAGTGTGAATCCTGAATACTTCAATTTTTATGAATTTATTTGTAAAAGTATAGACAATGGAGATTAAAATGTCCTGTGGTGCTTCTCCTGCTCTAAGTCGGCCCGTTTAGCGTTAAGAGAGATTTGGGGATCGTAGCTGCGGCTACCACCCGTACTTTATTATAGAGTACTGTACTTTATAATCTACGAAAGAAATAAAGAACGTTAAAATACTTTTTTTATCTGACTCCTGTTATCTCCTAATTCTTTGAACTCTTATGCACAAAAATAGTATTCCAAAGCTGTTTTAACAAATGATCTTCACACTGTATTGAAAGATTTTCGTGAATCTCTATTTAGTCACGATTAAATGTCGAGCGTCACTCACTTCACATTTAACGTGTTTGTTTTGGTTGAGGTTCCTTTTCGAGTCACTCAGTATTTTTTTTAACAAAAACGAATAAGATTATTATACATTTTTATTTTAATGTAGGCCGCAAAGATTCCGTAAAATAATAATAATTTCATGTGATCTAAAAATTCCTGTCACGGAGTTACTTATCGGCTGCGCAGTACACCTCTATCGTTGTCACCTAATTTGAAAAGGAAAACTACAGATTAAAGTGAAATTCGAAACACAGAGCGTCCTAGCATTTTAGCATTAACAAATCAAAGCTTTTCCAGAGGTGAATTCAATTTTTAGACCCATAAAAATTACAGCTGAGACAGGAATTTGAACCAGGAACTTTCATTTCCCCAATCGTACGCCATAACCTTCTGAGTCAAGAGACAAATCTGGTTATAATCAAAAATTATTATTCAAACATAATAAAATAAACTTACTTATAATTTATTTTTGCCACTTCAAAATACAAATGTACTTTTATATGACTGAATACATATTCTCCAGTAATTCTAGATTCAGATGCTTGCGGCGTGGGATTTGGGTACGGAAGGTCCTCGGTTCAAAATCCGGATCTCGGATGCAATTTTTACAGGCCTTAAAATCGACATTCACCACTGGCAAAGATTTGATTTGTCAATGCGAACATGCAAGGACTCTACCTAAATTTTACGAATATCTGATGAACCTGAAGTGAGGCTGAAAAAAAAAGACACACTTCTAATCAGTAACGTTAAAACAATATTTAGTCGTAAATGATCCGAAATTTCCGAACTCTTTCCACACAGTTCTCCATATCGACCAGCCCGACAGCAGACCGACACCGGGCCGCACGGTCAAAATATAAACCAAATTTATTCTGGCCAACACACGGCTGAGTGTCGGCCGACACGTGGTGTCGTTTGAACTCACTTCAATCGAGTGAGTGACAACAATTAGAAAAGTGACGGTGCGGTGCGGGCCGGGTGTGGTGCGGTCTAGTGTGGACCGACCTTTAACCTGCGTTTGAGACACGTGACCGCAACTATCCACTCTAACTCCGCCAATCTCTCTAACATTTTGACTATAACTCTTAAATAATAATAAATCCCAAAATGACCTTTACAATATCTCCTGTCTTCGAAAATGATACGTCCCGTATCTTCAAATTTTAGGACTCTGAGTATGAATCTCAATAAAATAAACCTTCTTTTTAGTAAAAATATCAGTCCAGAAATCAGCAAAATAAAGTTGAAATCATATGGGTAAATAATAATACTCATACCAAGTGTAAGTATGAATTCAACTATCCCAGTTTACAAAGTTACAGCAACAGAGTTAAATTGTAAATGAAATTTAAAATTCTGGCTTGGTGCTTGTGATCCCAAAACTGCAAGTTCGTTACAAGTCGTATCTCAATGTGGAATTCAATTTCAATCAAAATAAATTATCCGAAAAGTAAAAATAAAATAATTATTAACCGTTTATCGGTACATATCATGTGGTAATTCTTCCATCAAGAAATTGATAAATTTATGTCATTGTCTATGACAAGAATTATAAGAAAATAATGTTGCCATTTCACTGAACAATTTATGAATGTAATGAACTGTGAATAACTTTTGAATATGTTGAAACATTTTTCTTACAATTGATGAACTATGTTCTTTCGAATGTATTAATTTAGGAACTGAAGTTAAAAACAATAAAATATAAATAAATCTTAAATAATTAGCTCATTAATATTAGAGTTACTTCCCAATTGTTGTAGTTTTCCGATTAATTTCAGTGTGATCACATAGATATTGACAGAGGTATTTTGCAGTATGACTATTCCTTTAAATAGTCAACTAGCTAATAATTTCTCCTGAGAATTCACTACTGCATTCAATCTCACTGTTGTATATAAAAGGAATTTGTATTCTAATTCCTCAAAAATAAGAAAACTCAAGATATATTCAACAAAAGAAAATAAAAATTAGAAATGCATAAATTAGTGAAATCTTTCTTGAAAATGTATGGGCTGCTGATAACTAAAAGAAAAGACTTGTTGAAATGCATTTTAATCATGCGTAGTAAATTCGACTCTACACATGTTCTGTCGCTGGATTTGCTGTCAGCTGCTGATAATACGGTCCTGCGTTTGCACCGGCAAGAGTCTGCACCGTGCCCGATAGCTACGAAGCTGCAAAATCGTAATTTGGGAGCAGTAACAAGTTCTTGTATTTTTATACAATTTTGGACAGACACTCTGTAAGCATGGAATGATGTCTATTGTTAACTATCAAGGCAAAAACGAAAATGAATAAATATCAATACAAATCGAATAATACGATGAAGAACTATTTTGCAACCGAATTAATTTAGTGGGTTGAATAGGAAAATTTCTCTGAAATTAATTTGAATTACACAAGAATACTTAGTTTTAATTTAAAAATCACTTCCAAGTTTTCATAATAGTTTCTGTAATTGACAAGTTATTGAAATGAAATGGAACAGCTCAGCTAATATGATTGCTAAATTTACCAAAATAATGAAATAGACATAAATTCAAATATGGTAGTTTTTTTTTTTTATTTTTTTTTTTTTAAGTGGCAAGTAATCATAACAATATTTTTTCTTTGTTTATCTGTTTTGTTATTTTATTATTTCCCTTACTATTGCAAAGTCTTCCAATCAAATTCAGACATATATAGCGAACTAAACGATAGGGAAAAGATGTGAACTAACTCTTGGAGTGAATACTAGACGATCATGCTTACACTATACTTAAGATTATATAGGCCAAAGGATGTAATTCACCAAACCATAATAAAAGTAAACGTTGTAATAGACTTTAACATGGATGCAGCGTTGACAAAGTGATAAGGTTTATATTGAATATGTTTGTACTGGGATGGACTGGACGAAAGGTTTTCTAATTTATAATTTTTTAGGTTTGTCTAAATGAATGGTTTTATGCCGGATACATTAATGGATGTAGGCTATTTCCAGAAACATTTAGCATAAACTGTGGGCTTCTGAATCCGTATAGCGTCGTAATGAGAGCATCATGACTTCCTTCCCTCAAACTGAATCCTAATATTACCATTGTAACTAGACTATCGGGTATAAACCTGGATGTTGCCCTGAAAATTCGCAGTTCGTCATTTTTACAGTGCTGTTAGGATTACATTTACATCGCCACCTGCAGTGGTGGAATAAGAGAGCTGGCCCGATAAGCTCTATGGACAACCGTAAAGAGACTTCACTCGTCCGCGTGACATCACAGTTTTAAGTTATTTGCGTAGCGGGCTTTTGAATCAGCCAATCAGCGTCCTGGCACAGCTGTGACGTCACAAGATGGCGTATCGTTAGTTCATTTGGTGGTCGCTAGGGGACAGCATCTTTTTTTTTTTTTTTTTTTTTTTTTTTTTTTTTTTTTTTTTTTGGCTTTAGCCTTAGGCTAATTTAGCCAGTTACATGGAGTAATGGTGCTCTTTTATTTATATTATGCCTTTAGTTTTAGCCACGTACATGTAGATTAAGCTAATCGCTTTCTTATTGGGCGCGGCGAGGGTTATGATCACATCTGCGATGTTTTCTATGTGAAGAGCGTCTTTTAATAAGATTCTTCTATATTCGCGGTGGCGCCTACATCTTAGAAGGAAGTGGTAGATATCCTCCACTTCGTCGCAGGATTCGCAGTTCGGAGAATCCGAGACCTTCATTAGAAATTTTTTATCATTAAGCCAGGTGTGCCCCGTTCTTAATCTACTAATCAGCGTGATTGCCTTTCTATGGAGATCCACTTCCTGGAACCATGGTTTCATCGTAACTTTGCTGGCGATGGCGCGGTACCATAGCCCTTTCCCTTGGGCCTTTTCGTTCCATTTTCTTTCCCATGCGTTGAGAGCTCTTGCTGAGGCGATCGTTCTGAAATCGGTATAAGGCACTGGTATGTTCTCAGTATCGGGAACCTGGAGATGTCGTCGAGCTATTTTGTCCGCTAGCTCGTTCCCTGTCACTCCCACGTGACCCGGGATCCATTGTAGGCACACTTCTATGCCTCTGTGTATGGCTTTCCAGAGTTCTCTGCCAACTTCATATGTCAGGTAGTTTCTGCACTGGCCTTTAGGAATGCCTATGATAGCCTGTAAGGCACTTTGTGAATCCGAACATATCACTGCTTTTGTCTGTACTGACCGTTGTATATATTGTATGGCCCTCAGGATTGCGTACATCTCGGATGAGAAGATTGAGAATTCTGCCGGCAATCTACAAGCTTCATAAACGCCACAGTCTGCATCGACCCAAGCGGCCGCGCTGGTGGATTGCATTACCCTTGATCCATCGGTAAATACTTTCCGCCATTCCTTCCATCGTGTGTTCAAGGTTTCTAATGCCCATTGCTTCAATTCTAACTGAAGGGTGGTTTTTTTGTCTACCGAGCCCTTGATCAAGGACAGGTGGATTCGCGACGAGATCTCCGCCCTTTGCCACGTATCTTCTTCGCTGAACATCTCGTTGATCTCTTGTCTGTGTATATTCCACAGGGCCGTTGTCTGAAAATACTGTATCAGGCTGGGTTTTTTCTGTTGTTGACGTGATTTGGCTGAACTTTCATGGGCAAGGAGCTGCACCTTCCTCTGTAGGGGATGTGACTTCATGGACCACACCTTTAGCCAGAAGTTCAACCCCAATTTACTTCTTCTTGTACTCAACGGTGGAATGGCTAATTCTGCCTCCATCACGGCGATGGGGGTGGATTTCACAAAGCCTCCGATTACTCGCAGAGCTGCTGATTGAATGCAGTCCAATTTTGTTAGAAGAGACTTGGCGGCAGTTTGATACAGGAACCCCCCGTATTCCATTCGGCTCCTCAGTAGAGAGCAGAATACATGCCGGAGTAGTCGAGGGTCCGCACCCCAGGTCGGGGCGGCGAGGGCTTTGAAACAGTTCAGGCGTTGCATACATGATTGCTGCAGTTCCATGATATGCTTTCTCCATGTTAATTTTGAATCTAACCACATTCCCAGGAATTTGATCTCTTTAACTAACTCCAGTGTGTGTCCATTTAGTGTAATTGCACAGTCTTTTCCTTGTAGCTGTCTTTGCGTAAACACACAAATTTTGCTTTTTTCTATTGATATTTCTAGCCCTTTGTCCAGCAATCTCTTTTGTATCAGCTTCAATTGCTCCTCTAGTATTCTGCGGGCCGTTTCTATGTCCGGGTGAGATATATATACAACAAAATCATCCGCATATTGGAGGAAGGATACTAGGCCCTTTAGGATGTTACATAGGTCTGCCATGTAGATATTGAATAGTAAGGGGCTCATTGGATCGCCCTGTGGTAAACCTTGGAAGACTAGCCGACTGATTCTGTCTCCCTCCGCTGTAAACACTGAATTCACTCTTCGGGCGAGGTATCGGCCACACCATGAGCATAGCTTGCTAGGTATGCCCATCTTTTTCATAATGCCCACAAGTATATCTATCTGCACATTGTTATAAGCATCCTTAATATCCAGGAAGGCAGCCACTAAATAGTTTCTTCTTGTGAATGACAGCTGAATATCTGTCACCAGCGTGCTGATATTGTCTAAGGTGCTGAAGCGTTTTCGAAAGCCCATAGTTCTGGTATCAAGTAACCTATGATGCTCCAGGTGCCACTCGATCCTGTTTTTGATCATTGCACTCATCAGTTTTGTCGGGCACGGCAGGAGAGAAATGGGGCGATATGACGAGATGATGTTCTTCTTCCTGTGGGGTTTACACACGGGAATAACGATTACCTCCCGCCACTGGTCAGGAACATAGGAGAGGTCAATCATAGTATTGTAGAGATCCAGCATGGCTTCCTTCGCTTTAAGAGGAAGTTTGTCGATCATTGTGTAGGTAATGGCGTCCATCCCCGGAGCAGTATCTTTCTTCCGTAGGGCGTGCAATAGTTCTGATAGGTGAAAACAGGGTTCCGTCGATCCTGTTGGGACGTCGTCTACTTCCCTACTCTTGTGATATTCCTCCTGTTTTGGTACATATGGAGGAGTGAACGAGGCTAGGAACTCCTCTGCTGCTTGTCTGTCTGACGATATCCAACTGGTAGCTGGCCTCTCACCCTTGAACCACTTCAGTTTCCGCCAAGTCTCTTGGGTCGTCACACCATATTTTAAATTGGAGCAAAAACTCTTCCAGCCTTCTCGTTTGGCCTTTCTAATGGTATCTCGTGCTTCAGCCGTTCTTTTCTTGAGTTCTACCAAGTTCTCCTGAGTGGCGGCGTGCAAATATATTCTGGTAGCCAAGCGCCGCCTGGCGACAGCTCGTGAGCAGTCACTGTTCCACCAAGGTTTTCTAGTGAGCTCTCTTCTAGTGTGAGTTTTAACCTCTGGTATCGCCTCTTCTGCAGCAGCCTCCACTATTCTTTGAAATTCGTTGTACCGACATTGGATATCGTCGGTTGCACCTTCCCACTGCTCCAACAGCGTGCTGATCTTTCCTTCGTAGCGAGCCCAGTTAGCCCTGTTACACAACCACCGTCTGCTTGAGTGCCGGCGGACAGATGGGAGATTCCAATCTAATGATAATTTGAGGACGCAGTGATCACTTCCGATAGTCTCTGGTAGCAGATCCCATTTCGCTCTATGCATTAGGTTCATCGATATGAGAGTAATATCTGGAGAAGAGTTTCTCTGACTAGGAGCACCAAGTCTAGTTCCATGTTTGTTGTTAAGAACGGCAAATGAAGAGGCTGATATGGCATGGGCGAGCTCGATTCCCTGCGTGTCTACATAACTATCTTGCCATAACGAATGGTGAGCGTTGAAGTCGCCTCCAACCACACTATTTG
This sequence comes from Vandiemenella viatica, assembly GCA_031002005.1. Classification (NCBI taxonomy): domain Eukaryota; kingdom Metazoa; phylum Arthropoda; class Insecta; order Orthoptera; family Morabidae; genus Vandiemenella; species Vandiemenella viatica. The sequence continues at coordinate 191,247,259 of CM061921.1, forward strand.
CCGGCAGCTGATGGAATACAGCCGACCAATCTTCTTCCTTTAGGTTGACTTGAGGTGGTTTATATATGACGGTGGCCGCTTTGATAGGTCCATCGTAAGAGAGCTCGACAGAGAGCATTTCTACGTTGGCAATTGGTGCCGCTAATCTGCGCACGGAGCAATTAATGTGGCTTCCCACCAAGATGGCAACTCCCCCGTGCCCATCATCTCTGTCTTTCCGAAACACACTAAAATTCTTGATGTTTATGTTCGACGAGCTGCGCAGCCATGTTTCCGATATAAGGACTAGGTCGGCCTTATGTTCTGTTATGGTTCTTTGAAATTCGTCCCATTTTGGTAATAGGCTACGTGCGTTCCACTGTAACACTGTCAATTTAGTCCTTCTAGCCATTTTTAATTAACAGATTTGCAGCCTCCGATGTGGTTCCACTTGGCCCCATTTCTTTAATTTCTTGAAGCACTTGTCGACACGCTTCGTCCTGAATTTTCTTCACTGTGGTGGCTGCCAGCTTGCCTTTCATCTGTTGTGCCAGCAGTTTGACCACTATTTTGACTATTATATTAACCATGTCTTCTCCTGCCTCTCTACTAGTTTGTTCTTTGCTGGTTACTTCTTCGGTTTGGGTCGCTATAGATTCCTTGGGAGTACTGACGGTACTTTGGCAGTGCTCCCTGATTTGCTTCATTCCCTGTGGCATCGTCACCGCGCTGTACCTTTTACTCTGTATAGGTGGGAATTCCGCTGCCTTGTATTGGTAACTTTGTTGTATACTCCTCTTGTTTTCCGTCGCCATTTTTGCTTTGTCCTCTTCTTGTCGCTTCCGTTCGGGGCATTTCCTATCGTTCGCTTTGTGGTCACCTCCACAGTTTACGCATTTTTGGACCTCATTTGAGCAGCTGGATATGTTGTGTTCTTCACCACACTTCATACATCTTTCTTTTCCTTTACAGAATTTGGCCGTATGACCAAATCTATAGCATTTGAAGCACTGCGTTACTGGAAATATGTAGGGAGCCACCTTGAATCTCAGGTAGAAAATCTCGATTTCCTCTGGCAGGAATTGGCTATCAAAAGTTATGAGCACAGTTTGCAGGGGAACTGTTTCCACCTTGCCGTCATTGAATACTTTCTTGGTAAATCGCCGTACATCGATAATCGGTGCCGACGAAACAGCGTTAATCCTTAATTCTTCTTCTGCTAGGTCCGTAGGCACAAACTTGATTATCCCTTTCCGTTCTACTCGGTTAGCCGGTATATAAGCCTGCAGACCCAAGGATTGAAGAAACATCTTGTTTTCAACGAAGCCATTAGCAGTGTTGGCATTCAAAAATTCCATAGACATTCTGTTTTTCCCAAGTTGATTGAGTCGTTTCAGCCCAGTGACCTTGTTATAAAAAATTTTCCCCAGCTGAATTGGGTGTAGAGAAGCACTGTCTGATGCGTTCTCGATTATAACCATATATGGACCCTCTGCATGGTCATTATAAAGCCTCTTCCGCATTGCCGGCGCGGGGGGGTTCCGCTTGACTGCTTCTTCTCTTACTTGGCTTGCCTGACTAGTTGTCAGATGGTTACATAAGGTGTTCAACTGTTGGCCTCCATCTCCTGACGCTCTACTGGGATTTGTTTGAGGTGGGGTCGCTAGGCTGCACGCTACCTCCTTACCTCTGCTAGGAATCGACTCAGTGATCATCGGTTCTTCAATTTTCTCTTTCGTGACGTTTCTCCTGTCTGCAGCTTTACGTTTCTTCCTCAGATTGTACTTTTCTTCTTCGTCGGTGTCGTTTAGGTTTGCCTCCTTTGTCTTCCTCGCTGTCTCCATCATCTCTTGGTCACTCTGGTACACGGTATACGCCTCTTCTTTTCTCGGGTCGATTCCATCACTTGCTTCCGCCATTTCCTCTCGCCCTCCGGCAGAAGGGTCCGACGAGATGAGCTCAGCCAAGGATGTATTGACACAGTTAGGTTGTCTTCTCTAGATGAAAAATACTATAACTGTCCGCTGATTCACCAAAAGTTCTGTGAATATAACACGACCGCAGTTAGCACTGTTGATAGTCGCCTGGAGATGAGTCCGCTTCGCTGCCACTAACACTCGCGCAGGTAAACACGTCTCACTTCCTCACTCTATCGCACCGCTTACTTCCTTACTCGTCGGTTGCAAGCAGCAAAACGGGGACAGCATCTTCCTGGGACGCTGGGCAGTTAGTTCCTTGACCACCCACCCAGATGGCAGCTGCTGTCAAGCTAACCTTATCTTCTGAAGACATGGCCGGGGAAATTCCGTCCGGACATGTCGCAACTTGTAGGCCCCACAGACGTGACCACTTGTGTCAACACGCCCTGGTACGCGATCAGTGTTTGCTCTCCATTAGGCTTTGCAAAATGTGTGCCGTGCGGGGATATTCTTAGCGTGCCGTTTAGCAAGCACTTCTTTGTGCTGCGAAACATCTTGGCAACTATCGACAGCAAGGTGCAGGTATTTCATCACAGTAAAATATTTTCTTCGGTTCAAGAAGAATGATATTGTGTCGTGATTTCGTGAAATATACTTGTATTTGATTAAGCGTAAATCATTGCGATTTTTTACTGAAAACAAAAAAGTCCACATTAGCGGATATTAAACCGACCTCGGTAGCGTTGGGGCAAGAGTGCTAATTCCACGTGCCGAATGTCGCCGATTCGAGTTACTAAAAAAGCCATTCCAATTCGTCAACTTTACATAATTTCAAAACGAAAATCAAAATTTTAGTTTCCACACCTAGGGAGTATGGATCCAGCTTGACTTATTGTATTTGAATAAAAAATAAGTTATAGATGATTGAAAAGCATAAATTTTTCATTTAAATACGTCAAGGGTCTAAATTGTAAAAACATAATAAACTCAGCAATTTGGGGAGGTATAAAATCGAGGAAGATGCCTATGTGTACCTGTTTTGTGTTGATTTCATGAAATTATTGTGATTACTTGCGATAAAGTATAGCAATACAACACATACGTTATTCCTTTGAAAATTCAATCTCAGGAACTTTCACTTTGCGGTCACCCATCACGGTTTTCAAAACTTGTTTTACATTTTCCAGATTGACTGATTGATTTGGCCTACCCGAGCGTTTCGCATAATTTGTATCCTTGCAACCGCGCTGAAAATCAGCATATCACCGGTAAATGGTTTTTTCGACGGAGCAGAGTCTGGATAATATTTTTCAATCCATTACTGAGCTTGCACGGTATTTTTCTCCATTAAACAGCAATCTTTGATCAACATACGAAATTCGTTTGCGTCCATTTATTCCACAAATGTACAAGTAGCGTCACTTTCACCAAAATAGCTTTGCTGTTTATGGTCCGATTGACGTTAAAATCAGATACATGTCATTTGAGATTAGTTCTTTCGAAACTGGAAGTCGAGTTGATGTTAGTAACACCATCTGTGTGTGAGTCCCGGGACTAATTGAACGATGAGATATTAAATTAGGTGCAATGAAACAGAGCGTGAACACAGCCACTTTTAAACTAAAGAGGCATTGAAGGCATTATGTATGTAAGTATAACTTCCATGAATTAAGAGCTATTAAACAAGTTTTGAAGTGATTACATTTCAATATCTCCATCAATATTCCTTCCACTGACGTCAAACCTATCAGCCTGTAATTTTTTCAAGCCTATTTGTCAACACTCCACACTCAGTCTTTGGACAAGAACCCACTTGAAAATATCGCTCGTCAAGTGCAGTTCACTATGGCTAGTGAGGTTCTCCTGTTTTAAACATGCTACAAGTTAAACAGCAGTGACACCAAGCGAATCACTGTTTTTTTGTCACCTAAATTGGAATTTAATCCAGTTGTTGTACTCGAAAAAGTTGGGTACAATAAAGTCACTCTCACACATGAAAAGTGGGATTTACTGAGACAGCTGGTTTATATAATTGGTGGCTTCTTCAACAACACGGAGCATCTGCAAACGAGTGTCTCACTCGGCAACCACACCATCTCGTCCCGAGCAGTGGCTGGAGCGAATACTATATGGTTTTACAAGAATGCTGTGCCTGCCTATTGTGTGTTTTTCGGCAAATAAACATGGGAGCAACATGGTCGACGCCCTGTCATCAACACCATGAAGCCCTGGAGTCATCAAGTTACCAAGTACTACAACGAGTTTGTGAATACGCTAGCAGTGAAAGTTATTCGTGACTACCCCCGTTGTTCTTTGAATCGCCTGATAGATTTGCATTTTGATAATGGACATGTCAATGAAGTATCATAATGCCCCTGTTCAGCACCAGTCTATGAACGTTTAAAGTTAGAAATTAAGGCATATAATAAACTGTTAGTGTATGATGATGATAAGCACAAAGTTGAGCAAGACTTGAAAGGAACAGATGTATTTAACAGAAATGTAAGCAGAGGTGGTGATAACGTATGCGGTAATAATTAGTGACGCCAGCGATCCCTCAGTGTGCTGCGATGTGTCGTCTAATAATGTTCTTCGCGTCTGTGTACCAGCTCAACGCCAGAGATTCCAAGAGGTTGTCTTTGGGTTTGTTTCCACAACGTGATTTCGAGCCTGTTGTGGTACTTGAGAGGGTGGGCTACAACAAGATCACCCTCTCATTCGAAGAATGGGACGTCCTCATCAGGGAGTCGGACGTGGTGTCCAGTATGTTCGCTGGCAGCGGCCAGACCAGCATCACACTCGGCGAGCTAACTGTTTCCTGCATGACGGTGTCGAGGGTAAAAAAATATAATATTTTCACCACATTAGTGACCCTACCAGTGGCATTTTCCTCGCCGAGTCTACATGGCAGAACATCATAGACGTGCAGCCGGCATTGACCGCATCCTTATACACCTGGAAAAAGTGGAGTATACTACAAGGTACTTGTGAGTGAGTTGGCTGATAAAGTGCTGAGTGACTACAGTACTACTATATGGCAAGTAAAAAAAATGAAATCAAAGAATATAAAAATTTGATTGTACTTAATGATGTTAGCAAAATTGTAAGCAGAGAAATTGTTGTGAGTAAATAAAATCATTTTACCAGATTTTGTCATTTCACCTTTCCTGATTAAATAATATTAAATATTTTTTAAAATCTTTTATTTCGCCCACCAATTGACGATTAAAAATATAGTTTCAATTGCACACATATTATTACAAAATATATGTAACTTACAAAGTTTTCTCAAATTATTTTTCTTGAGTTCTCGTAGGGGAGGGCATCCTAAATCTTAGTAAACCAAAAATCCAAAATTCGCACAGTTTTCTCCTAATCAGCAGCAGGGATTCCAGGTACCAAATTGTTCACTTAAGGGGGTTCAACTGCAGTTTTCCAAGAAAATTCTCCCTTTTTCCGGGAAATTTGTAAATGATTTTTATCCCGAAGTGCATATAGAGAAAAACGTGAGAAATACAATTCATATGCCAACACAAATGGCAGTAAACTGTAAAGATAACAATGAAATGGCAGAGTGCCTAAGACCTGAAGCATTGGTTAGAAGCACACATTGATGATGAGCATTTCTATAACCATACATTTTAGGCTAAAGTCCACAGGGCGGGAATCACATTTCCACGCCGACAGCGAGATCACCACAACAACCAGTACCAAGATAGAACTCATACAGATGATTAAGACACACACACACACACACACACACACACACACACACACACACACACACACACACACTTGTACATGCATACAGCGAGCGTCATGGAAACGATGAAGTGGGCTAGAACTGTCGTTACCACTGGTTAACTGGGCAGAACTCTTGTTACAAAAATCATCAGACAGACGAGTTAAAATGAGGTATAACCATACTTACGCTTACATGCACAAAGAGAGACGCAGATACACATGTCCATGTTTACGATGAGTTCAGCACAACTACCGGCACCAACCATGGAAACGAAAAAGTGGTGCAGTACCCTCTTGCCTCATGACTGACTGAAAAACAGAACTATCCTTACATATCATCAGCCTGACAAGATAGAGGGTGTGCAAAAGATGGCATGTTTTCACCATACACCTCATTATTGATCTCCTACATAGTGTTCATCACACTCAATTGATTACATGTACCTTCAACATTTAGATCACCACCACGTCTCTCCTACACCGCAACCCTTTCTACCATTCATTAACAGTGTCACCCAGGTACCGTGAGTTGCAATAGACACTTGACTATCAGCAGATATAAGACCCCTCATATTCATACTAGGCCTCACTCACAAATCCATATGTCTCCACACACAAGCACAAAGAAACAGAAGTGGAGGAACAGCAAATCATATATCCAGACAAAAGAGTTTAAGTAATGTACCACCATATTTACGCATACAGACACAGAGAGAGACGCACATACACTCACATTTCCATGCCTATTGTGAGCTCGACACAACAACCAGAGCAACTATGCCAACGAATAAGTGGGGAAGTACTCCCATGATTCATGACTGACCAAAACATCACCAGTAACATGTGTTCCAGGTACCAAACTCTTCACATCTTCACACTACAGACCTCTCTGCCTTCCAGTATCATGTGTCCTATGTACAAAACTGTTCATATCAGCACCATCACGTCTATCTCACACCTAAGCCTTTTCTGCCATACAGTAACATATGCCCCAGGTACCATGAGTAGACAGATATCACAACTCCCATATTCGTGCTAGGTCTCACCCACAAATCCATATGTCACCACACACAAGCATAAGTGTAGGATCAGCACATTATACATCCAGACAAACGAGTTAAAGAAATGTATCACCACTTTTACGCAAACATACACAGAGAGAGACACATAAACACATACATTTCCATGCCTACAGCGATCTCAACTCAACAACTAGCCCAATCATGGCAACGAAAAAGTGTAACTGAACACCCATGACTGGCCAAAAATCATAGAAAGACACACATACATACTCATATGTCAATGCATTCACACTGTTCCATACATCACCACACACATGCACATAATTGAAGGAAAGGGACTGAACACGCTAGATCCGGACTGAATGGTTACAGGGTGTGTGAAGTTTGAGATCACCTCTCCCACACCGCAAATTTTTCTGTCATTTAGTAACATGTGACCCAGGTACCATGATTTAACAATAGACACTTGTCAATCAGGCAGATATCATAACCTCCATATTCATACTAGGTCTCACCCACAAATCCATACGTCTCCACACAAGCACAAACAAACATATGGGAGGAAAAGCAAATCATATGTCCAGACAGATGAGTTTAAGGAAGGTATCACCATACTTACGCATACATACACAGAGAAAGACGCACACACATGCATATTTCCATGCCTACAGCGAACTCGACTCAACAACCACGGCAAAGAAAAAGTGGGATAGAACCCCCACGACTAAAGACTGACCAAAAAATCATCAGACAGAGGTGTTAGAGTGTGTGTAAAGGATGACATGTTTTTCGCTATACACCTCAGTACTTATTCCATACGAATTATTCATCACTCCTAATTGATTACATACATCATCAATACATAGGTAACCAGTCATTGTGAAATCTCAAAGTAGAGTAGGCCCCCTATCATGATAGACACACAACCACATAGGAAGAAACACACACTCACACTCATGTCCATACATCACCACACACACATACACGTAACTGGAGGAAAGGGACTCAACGCCCTAGGTCCAGACTGAATAGTTACAGTATGTGCGAAGTGTGACATGTCTTTGCCATACACCTCAGTACTCAACACACCTAACTGAATACATCTGCCATCAACACATAAGTGACCAATGGTAGTGAAATCTCGAGATCGAGTGGACTCGTATCACCATAATTAGACACAACTACATAGGAAATCAAACACACATATGTCAATGCATACAACACAATTGCATACATTACCACATACATACAAGTAGCTGGAGGAAAGGGACTCCACACCTTAGGTCCAGACTGTGGTGTTACATCATGGGCAGAGGATAGAATTTCTTTACATGTCAGTATATTAAAATCAACAATTTTATGTATCTGTATCTGATGCATTAAGTATTCTTAATTCCCTTAAATTGTTTCATTCCCTTGAATCGACAAAATTATTCACTTATTTCCCTTTATCAATTAAAATCTTTCACATAAATTCATTTAAGTACATTATATTACGTACAAAATGGTCTTTAAAACTCCACACATGTTTCGTAAATAACACAAAATCATAAATGAACGGTGTTTTTCTAGGCGTTGTATATATATGATCGTTTCTCTGGAAACAAACCGAGTAATAGTATTTTTATACCCAATATATCGGTGACGTAAACTCCATCGCCATCTTCATTTTATTTTATATCCTGGTACATAATAGCCAGGCACCTAGTTTCTATTCTGGGCCCATATTTCCAATATATTACAAGTGGTACATAAGATAAAATTATAGTTTGCAAATAATAGCTAAATATTGTTCAGGATGTAAAACTAGTCAAATTTCACAGAGGTTACTTACATAATTAAATCAACTATGTGTAAGTATATATTTGATATATGTTAGTGTTCTTATTTTTGATATCTACATCTACATATATACTCTGCAATTCACAAAATTGTGGGTGGCAGAGGGTGCTCAGCACCAAAGCTAATCTCTTTGTTGTGCATTCCAATCCCTAATGGTACGAGGGAAAAAAGAATTCATATAAGGATCAGTGCGGCACCTTATTTCTCTAATCTTATCTTTCCTGTCATTCCGGCTCAAATAGGTTGGTGGACGAAGTATTTCACCACACTCGTGAGTGAAAGTGGGAGTACACATGTTTGCCAATAAGTTTAAACGAAACGTGCGTCGTCTATCTACCAGAGACTCCCAGCCTAGTATACTAATCAGTTCTATGACGCTTTTATAAGGACTGTAGCAAGCGGTCACGAATCGAGCGGCTCTTCTCTGTACTTTCTCTATACTTTCGATCAACCCCTTACGAAACGGTTCCCAAATGGCACAACAATAGTCCAAATATGGACGCACAAGAGATTTGTATGCTATCTCCTTTGTTTGTTCATTACAATTTTTCAATATTCGACCTATGAATCGCAGCCTAGAATTAGCTCTACCTACTAACGAATTAATGTGTAAGTCCCGTTTCGTGTTCCTTTGTACTGTTACTCCCAAATATTTCATAGAATCGACCATATCAATAACTGAACTGTTTACCTCGTATTTGCACTTTTTACAATTTAGCGTAAGTTGCCACTCAGCGCACCATGCCAAAATAATATCCAGATCGCGCTGAATTTCTAAGCAATCGGCCAAATTCCTTACTTCCCTATAAATAACCGCATCATCAGCAAACAATCTAAAAAGGCTTTTCACTTTGTTTCCGAGATCGTTTATAAAAATTAAGAAAAGAAGTGGTCCTATTACACTTCCTTGAGGTACCCCCGATGTAACATCTAGATTAGATGAACTTTCTCCTTCAACGACGACATACTGCGACCGAACAGTTAGAAAATCCTTTATCCATTCACAAAGCTGATCCGATATACCGTACGCTCGTAGCTTCGCTAAAAGGCGGTTGTGTGGCACAGAGTCAAAGGCTTTCTGAAAATCTAATACTTATATACTGTAAATTTGTAATTTTAATAATATACGTTTACACATACGTTCACACACAGATACTGCTATATACAATTAAACAAAGAAACATTCACATTCACAAATCACTTACTGCACTGTTGTCACACTGTTTCTCAATTTGTATATTTACGACACTTTTACACATTTACTCCCGGCACAGCCACTTCGGAGTAACTTACCTCCCTCAGGAGATGACTTCTGGAAGTGGAGGTGTCCTCCTTCGACCCATCGGGAGTTTCTTTCTTCGGGAATTATCACTGCTCGGTCGCTGGTCGCTGTCGGTTGAAACGGTTTCTAAGAGCCAAGAACCTTTCATTGGCTGCTTGTGAGGCCAGATTGCAAGCTGCATCAAGAAAGTACCACAATTCCTGGTCACGCAATATGTCAAAAATGCGCCTTCCCTGTAATATTTGCTGATACGGGTTTCTTTGTTCCGCTGTTGAAATACACTTCCATACTAGGGGTGTTACGAATATTCGCATCCGCATCCGCAAATGCGGAATATTCGCATTAATTCAGACATCTGCATCCGCATTCACATCCACATCAATCAATGCGGAGTTTTTACGTATGCACATTCACATCAACAAGTAACTGCATGTAAAGAAAGTGGGTGGAGCCAGAGTGGCACGTGCTTCGCGTTTGTTTTGGTAATTGCTAACTTCATTCGGTAACTGACGTATAGGAAGGCGCACATTGGTAACAAGATCCTACAGGTTTCGTTTGTTGTGTTGTTTCTCATTGTCAATAAATTATAGTTACAGTGACTGTTTACTGTGTACTTCATAGTTTTTTGCGTGTTTAATGAATATTTTGATATAAATATTAAGTGAAATGTCGCCACCAATAAAAAGTAGTATCTGGACTTATTTTACAATAGACAAAAATGATCCGGAGAAGTCGGAGTGTAAGATAAGTAATAAAAGTTACTCGCGGAAGGGACGCACTTCTACTTCTTTGAAAAATCACCTGAAATCAATACACCCGGAGGAGTTTTGTTTATTCCAAAGTGCGATTAAAGAAAAGGAATTGAAGAAAAAAAATGATGAAGCAGGTATGTATCGAAAATATCGGATTTACAATCATGTTTTACAAACTTAGTTACGGTCAGATAAATTGATTTAATTTCATTAATAATTTACTGTTTTCATCTCAAATCATGATCATTATATTTGGTGCTAAAAGGGCCAATATCTATAAACCTTCCTTAGTTTATTATATTGTAGTGTTACTAAAATATATTGTTGTTAATGGTCACATGATTTTATGTTACTTTCTATATTAAATTTAAAATAAAAAACTGGTATTATTGAAAATATTCACTTCTTAAGCATTCTTAGCACTAACAAGAATCCAAAGTTAGTTCCAAATTATGTTTAAAATTAAATGCTTAAGTCTTGTTTCAATTCTAACTTTATTGTTAGCAAATTATAGCCCTTTTAACACTTAATTATTTGAAAGCGCACACCACATTGGCCTTTTTTATTTTTAAGAATTTCAATTATAATGCGTATTATTTACTTTTAGTTTTTTTTACATAGAATTTTGATAAGTATACTTATTTTTTTATTTAGTAGATGGTTTGTGTATATTATGTTGTATTTTTTACAGGTACAATTGTGACTCCGTTGCAACCAGCCAAGAAACAGCTTTAATTAGAGGAAGTACTACAAAAAGAAAAGAAGTGGGATACTAACAATCCTAAATCAAAAAATATTGACAAACTCACTGGCGAAATGATAGCGCTTCAAAATTTACCTTTTAACTTTGTTGAGGGACTTGGATTTCGTCGTCTCATACAAGAGTTAGCACGAAAATATAATTTTAGGGGACGAAATTTTTTTTACTGATTTCGTGTGCAATGAACTACACATAAAACTTTCTGGAAAAGTTAAAGAACTAATTGAAGAATATGATTACATGTCGTTCTCTACTGATATTTGGACAGATCCCAGCTCAGGTATTTCTTTGCTTAGCCTAACTTGCCAAGGAGTATCAGAAAACTTTGAACGATCGTCAATTGTGTTAAAATGCGAGACTTTTGGTGATATCATTGCAGAAAAATTTAACACAATGCTTGCTGAATGGAATATTTCAAATAAAAAACTGCATTGCATGATACGAGATGAAGACTCTAACATGAAAAGAGGAATGCGATTGGCATTGCTAAATGATTTAGATTTTACCGTTCATAAGTTGTAAATTGTTATTCGGCATGGTTTACGATCGCAGGAAAGCTTAGAAGACGTCAAACAAAAATGTCAGAAAATTACTACTCATTTTAACCATTCAACCATTGCTCAAAAGCAACTTGAAAAAATTCAGGACAGACTTAATCAACCGCATCTTAAAGTATTCGAGGATTGTGTGACGCGCTGGAACAGCACGTTCTACATGTTTGAGCGTTTTTTGAAGATAAAAGATGCATTAAGTCTTTATGCCGATGACAATAACATTGAATCAATTTTGCCTGAAGAGTGGAAAATAATAGAATGCTGTCTTGAAGTATTGAAACCTTCTGAAGAAGCCACTCGTGAAATGAGCAGTTCTCAGGCACTCATATCATCTGTGATTCCTATCATACAAATGCTTTTGAAAAAACTTTACGACTATTTAACAAAACCACGAGAAAGTGACGCTATTCGGTTGGCAGTCTCTAATCTGAAATCACAATTTTCCGCTAAATTTTCTTCTTTGGAAGGTAACAACTTATATGAAATTTCCACATATTTACATCCTCACTATATATCAGCATAAATTTTTCAAACCAGTCACCAAAGAAAAAATAAAAGATGAAATAATAAAGATGGTAAATGACCATGTCGTCTCTGCTTCTCCTATGTCGCCGGCGGAATTAGTTATTTATCGTAACAAAAAAAGACTGGATTTAGATGAAAATCCACTTAATTGGTGGAAAGTTAACCGTTGTGAATTTAAAATTCTCTCCAAATTAGCATGCAGATATTTATCACCTCCACCAGCCAGTGTTCCCAGCGAACAACTATTTCGTGGAGCTGGGTTAGTATATAATCCACTAAGAAACAGGTTGGAAGCTGAGAAGGCTGCAATATTGATATTTATTAAATATAAATCACCAATTTTTAAGTTTAATTACTAAACAAAGATTTTTTATAATGAAACTTGAAGCTTAAAATTCTGTTGTGTCAGAAGTAAAACAAAAAACTTGTGTAATTTTGTTCTAAAAATATGATTAAATAAATAAAAGTTAAAATTAAATTGATTTTCAGTTACTTATGCACTTAAAATTTAAATCATTATCCTTTTAAAATCCCAAAATCCGCATCCGCATCGAATCCGCATCCGCGGATGTGAACTTCTAATAATCCGCATCCGCATCTGCATCCGCGGATGTCTAAATTTTTGCATCCATAACAACCCTGTCCCATACAACATGTTCCGGAGTGCCCTCGTTTCCGCAATCACTGCTACCATTGTCCACTATTCCTCTTCTTTGCAATTCACTGTTGTAAGGGCCATGACCCGTTATATTGGCCGGCCCTGGCAGTGTCGCGGCTAGCACGCTGGCTTCACATTGCAAGGGTCGCCGGTTCGAGTCCGGCCTCGGGCATGGGTGGTTTTAATTAAATGTTGTGTTCGTCTTGTGCTGTTCTCACTGTAGTGTCCATAATATCATAATTGAAGCACAATACAGCAATTGATAAAAACACAAATTGGAGCTAGTTGAATGATCGCAAAGACCGAAGACCACATACCAAAAAAAAAAAAAAAAATGACCCATTATATAATGTACCAGCCCAGGCGATGGGAGTAGATGCGACATTTTGAGTCTTTCACAGACACTTGGAAACATATCATATGTCCTTCTTCCTGTTGTGCTAACATTCCACCTTTGCTGCCATTCTTCCAATAACAATTTGTTTATTTCTGCACCTGTTGTTGCTGGTGCTCCCGTGATTCTCTCTACCTGTTCCGGATTCCCTTTCCTGAACCAGTATAATGCTCCCCACTTGCGAACTTCTAAGTCCAGTGGCCACACCCCCAGTGCTACGGTAAGGGCATCATTGGTGTTGTTTTATAAGCACCACTCAGCCTGATTAGAATACTTCGCTGTGTCCTCCTCAAAAGTTTGCTAGGTTTTGCTTTTCTGAGGTGTTTCGCCCAGACGCTGGCTGCATACCCTACAACTGATGTTAAAATTGTATTGTGGTATATTCGAATAACAAGCGGTGGAAGTTGGAAACGCCTTTGCCCATACTGATTAGTTTATTCATGACTGAGGTGGCTCTCCCACATGCTTCCTCCATATGGGCCATAAAATTTAAGCTTTCGTCTAATTTCACACCAAGGTATCGACTGAAGGGACTTCTTCTTATTGTAACTCCGTCTATTTTAATGGTTGGATTGCTCTGTAAACTACCTTTCAGTAACATATAACAGGTTTTTTGAGGTGCTAATCTTAGTTTGACTTGTCTGCACCATCGACTGAGTTCATGCAGAACCTTTGCGAGTTTAGGTGTAATCTTCAGGTGTAATCGTAAGACTTGACGTTTTCCTTGAGCACGTAGTTTAAAAACAGGCATGGCAATGACAGACATTATTACGTAAGACGCCCACGTAGCACAAAACACAGAGCGTTGCTGACATGCAGCCTCAATAACACGTATCCAAGCATCACTTAACTGGAAACAAAATCCCAGTTAACCAGGTCAGACGCTAGGGGAATTTCAAACGATTCTGTAATGACGCTGTCTCAGAAGACTATCGCATGTGCCAGCACCTTAGTTGATTCGAAACCGAATCCATGTCCTTGTTACAAACTATGTTCCGTCACCACGGATTTGTCCTCTTGCCCCAGGTGAACATGTGCTTGTTCCAAACAACGTTGTTTAGCACACCGTAATGTCTGGCCGATGTACTTCTTTACGCATTCACACGGAATACAATATCTCCCGGTGTACGAAGGGCAAGGTCATCGTTTAAAGGGTGCAAAATTTTCCTTAGTTTTGGTGTAATGAGCACTGAGGTGTATGTTTAAGACCTGGTATCCTTTGCCCATCTTGCAACTCGTCAGTCTGGACATAGGGTGTGCAGCCCCTTTCTTCCAGTTACTGGTATATGTTTGATGACTATGGAATTGTGGTGCATTCATGGATATGTGAGTGTGTGTCTAAATATGGTGATAGGATTTCACAATCAGTGACCACCTACGTGTTTAGGGTATATGCAATGAGTTGGGTGTGATGAACACTCCGAATGAGGATAAACACTGAGGTAAATTGTGAAAACATGTCATCCTTAGCACCCCCATTAACTCGTCAGGCTGAATGTAGGGCATGCAATCCCCTTCTGCCAGTTACGTGTACATGTGTGGTGACGTATGGAAATGTGGTTTATGCATGGGCAAATATGTGTGTGTGTTTGTGTTCCTATGTGTTTGTGTGTCTAAAAA
Organism: Vandiemenella viatica; assembly: GCA_031002005.1. NCBI lineage: Eukaryota > Metazoa > Arthropoda > Insecta > Orthoptera > Morabidae > Vandiemenella > Vandiemenella viatica. The sequence continues at coordinate 191,262,310 of CM061921.1, forward strand.
TGGTGATATGAGCATATTCGATCTCGAGATTTCACCATCATTGACCACGTATGTGTTGATGGTAGATGTAATCAATTGGGTGTGATGAACACCTAGTATGGGATAAACACTGAGGTGTATGGTTAAAACATGTCATCCTTTGCACACCCTCTAACTAGTCTGTCTGATGATTTTCAGCCAGTCATGAGTCCCCACTTTTTTATTGCCATGATTTTTGCTGGTTGTTGTGTCGAGCTCACCGTTGTTATCGACCGTTTTAGGGAGCCTGGTCGATTGGTTGACAGGATAGCTCGGGCAAAGGCAACTCTTTCTACTATGCACTTACTTGGCTGGATCTGTCTGCTTCAGTTACACTTGTTAGATAGTTACCCTCAGCAAAGGATCCAAGACGCGTAGTTTCCACCAAACTATAGAAGTAGGCTTACAGATTAACTTTGGCATCAAGGAGTGGACCCAGCTTGCTTCTCGGCGTCGACATCTAATCCGACATAGTGCCTGCGTTTGAATACATCCAAACTGCGAGGTCAAGGCTCTCTGCTGCCTCACTTTTATAGCATAAGCCACACACCGGTACATGTGATTCCTGTCTTTGCATCACACCGTAGGCACGGACATGTGTGTATTTTTGGGTCTCTGTCTGTGTATGTGTGCGTCACTCTCTGCGTATATATGCGTAAATATGGTAAAACCTTCCTTTAACTCGTCTGTCTGGATGTATGATGTGCAGTTCATTTCCAATACTAATGTATGTATGTGTTTTGTGACGTATGGAGTTTCATGATTTTGTATGAATATATGTTATCTGTCCGATACCAAATGTCTACTGCAACTTATGGTACCTAGGTAATGGCAGAAAATGATTATGGTTTGGGATAGCAGTGACGGTGCTGATGTGAACAGTTTTACTAAATGGCAGAGAGGTCTGTAGTATGAGATAAATCAGACGATGTTGTTGTGTAGAGTTTGGTACCTGGAACTCATGTTACTGATTATTTTTGGGCCAGTCATTAGCCAGGTGAGTTCTTTCCCAATTTTTCGTTGCCATGATTGGTGCTGGTTGTTTTGTCGAGCTCACTGTAGGCATGGAATTGTGTGCGTATGTGTGCATGGCTCTGTAAGTATGCGTAAATACGGTCATTGGAACCTGCTCAGCCTTCCTCTCACTTGTCTGTCTGGATGTAGGATATGCTGTTCCTTTCCTCCATTTATGTTTGCGTGTGCGTGTAGACGTATTGATTTGTTGGTGAGACCTAGTATGAATATGGGAGTTATGATATCTGTCCGATAGCCATGTGTGTATAACAACTCATGGTACCTGGGGCACATATTACCAAATGGCAGAAAGGGTTGTTGTGTGCGACAAAAGAGACGAGGCTCTCTAGATTTCCTGGCAAGTCGGCATTGCAGTGCTTGTAATAGTCAATAATGAGGTCATTAGAGCATGGAGAAGATTAGGAACAACGAACGGGGAGGAGCGATTTTGTGAAAGAATGAATAAGCGAAAACTAGATGGCCTGGCCGGAGATCGAACATAGGTCACCCAAATGCCGAGCATTAACCACTCATCCACCCTGCTCGGTGTTCCATAAAGTAAGAATATTAAGAGTGTATGTGATTGGAACCTTTTTCTTATGGCCTTTCGCATCGTCAGGGAGGAAGTAATATACATAAGCCTGTTCAATCGCAAAATTTAATCTGGTGTGTACACCTCCTCATTAGGTATTGTTCCCGCTGTTTGCTGTATATTCTTTACAATAATCGCTCCTGTTTTACCTATACTGACCATACCCATTTGCCTTATACCATCCAAAATGTTTCTTAAAACTTATCCTTTCTGGAGTACGTGTGTGTGTTGTATGTATAAAACAACATCGCGAGTTCACAGACAAGAGACGACAGTAATAATCAGATAATCCACCTGACTGTCTGACTGTTGATTCCCCTTTCCAAGTATTACAATCTCTTTCGGCCTTTTCCTCAGGTATAGTTAGTTTGGGCAAACTTCTTCTTCTTCTGGTCCCTATCAGTTCCGGATGTCGGCAACTATCTTCGCTGTCTCGTCTCTGTTGGTTGATGCTCGGATTAACTCCGTAGTTGTCTTGGAGGTCCAAGTTCACAGTTCTTCTTCTACCAGCACTTCTCTTTCCTGATATTTTCCCCTGGAGAACAGACTGCATGAGTTCATAACGGCTACTATTACTCATGATGTGGACAAGTTACTGAAGCTTCCGTGTTTTTGTGGTTGTCAGTATTTCCATATCTTTTTTCATTTTGCGACGCACTTCAGCATTTGTGGTGTGATCTGTCCATGGTATTCTCAACATTCTTCGATATAGCCACATTTCAAAAGCTTCTAATCTTTTACTGATAGTTTCAGTTAATGTCCATCTTTCAACGCAGTACAAGAGGACAGAGAACACATAGCAGCACAGGAGTTTCATCTTTGTGGTAATTGATAAATTACTACTTTTAAAAAGGGTATTCATTTTATCGAAAGTAGCTCTTGCTTTACCAATACGTGACTCTAATTCGTCAGATGGATCCCACTGGCTATTTACTGTGATGCCAAGATACGTATACCTTGATACACATTCAATGATCTTCTGGTTAATCGTAATATTGCATTGGGAATTGTTGTTTTTGACTTATTTATATTTGGGCCAACTAGGACCACGTTAAGTCTTCGTTTGTCTTGAATTGTTGCTTTAGGATGTATACACAACCATCTTACAACTAGGGTTGTTAACCTTAGAGGAGGCCTACATTTTACGGTGGAATCCGAACCACGGAAGCGTTCTGATGTTCTTCACATTGCACAAAAATCTGTGGCGGAGGTGAAAGTGGGGTTAAGGACTGATGAAATTTGTGGCCGAGACAGGGATTCGAAACGGGGACCTTTCGAACTCCAGTCAGACGCTTTAACCACTGAGCCACCAGGCCGCTTCTTAGTTGATGTTTGCTATATAGATAGGTATCGAGATGCTGAGATTAGCTTCCATAGGTGATGTGTACCGTCTTTGTAAAGAGGAGCAGAAGATATGATGTCATACTAAGTTATGCAGGTGTAGGAAGAGATTTCAAAATCATTTATTGAAGAAGGTTGGCGTTTAAGTAGATTGATTTACCCCCCGCCGTCGGGCTGTCTTCAAGGCCACTCGGACCGGAGGGACGTCCTGGGCACCCGTTATGCTACTTAGCCTTTACTCGGCTGGCGGGCCGCCCTCAAGGCCACCTGGTTTGGCCCGTGCTGTCGGCGGTACCGGTTATGCTAATTAGCCACCCGTGTGTCTAAATCGGTTTACCGCCCTCCACCCTTTCTTTGAACCAAACCGGCTTCAGTTTACAGAGATATCGACACTGTATGATCTGAATAAAAATTGCTCAATTACATGAACGTTTTTTTCTGTACAGTGGTCTTAAAACAGTAATTATTCGCAAATTCATCGTAACTATTGAAATAATTAGCATATTTTCGATAGTGTGGTCAAAGGTTCGTAAATCCGTCGGTTTAATAAAGTGGGAAGGAATACTGCAAGACAAAGAAGGAAGAGGATGGAACCTGGTAACGGCCCATTCAGGCCTACTCTTCTAAAAGATACCGCTAAGCTTAACGACCCCATTCAATGTAGTTTAGTAGCATTCAGTCAGTAACTTCTGCATGATGCATGATACATGAAAATATAACAGTAATAATAATTTTATTGCTTTATTATTCGGGATACCCCAGAAGGGTTCGGCCGCCAATAGACAGAGTATCGATTAGCTATGCATGCGAAGTTTGGTAAGAAACTCAAATTGCGGTTTATTGCCTGGAGTCACCGCGAACAGTTAAATGACGCAGGACACAGTTATTTTTAAATGTGTCGTTTTTAATTGCACACGAGTGGTATGCAGAGTAATAATAATAATATGTTCAGCCTAGAGCGTTATTCCTTTTTTTATTACACGCAATAAGATACAGAGAAGGGAGTGAGGCTTATTGCTCCAAAAGATTATGACATGCTTAACGTCCCCATTCAGTGGTTGAATCGCTATCAACAATGTCGTATGGCAACAATCCATACACTCTGTAGAGTGGCTGAACCCAAACCAGGTATCATAAGAAAAATAAAATAAAATTCCAAAATCGTACTCTGGAGTACTTGCTGAAATGTGAAGCGATATGATGATTTCTGAGATCTTGTCGATCTTAGTATTTAGTCCTGGAATAGTAGCTCATTTCAGCTTACGGAATGCGCTAAGCAGTTGTAAGTGTAAATATAGTTTTCTAACGTCAATGTCATTTTCACGTTTCTTAGAATTTTTCGGAAAGTTGCGCGGTAGAAGAAATAAGTCTAAAGCTGTAGAAACATTAAGGTTTTGTACGATTAATAGGTGGAGGAAGTATTTCTGATTGAAGGTATACAAATGTGAATCAGAGCGATACCTATTGGAGTGCCATAAATGAAGTTCTAATAACAGAAATTTCAATCCACAGCCAGGAGCGCAGCAAGTATAAGGTCGCATAGTGTTAAAAGTATGAAATATAAGAATAGTAGTATGGAAAGTATGAAAGCATAGTATTAAAAGTATGAGGAATAGTATAAAAAGTATGAAATCACAGTATAAATTATATTGATCATAATATCAAAAGTATGAAATCATAGTATGAAATGTGTGAAACTAAACTATAAATTAAATGGGGCATAGTATTAAAAGTATGGAATAGAAGAGTCATAGTATGAAAAGTATGAAATCATAGTACTAAACGTTTAAGGAATAGCATGAAATCAGAGTATTAAATTTATGAATCATGGTATGTAATCATAGTATGAAGTATATAAAATCATGATATGAAATACATGAAATTAAAGTATAAAATGAATGTGGCATAGTAACAAAAGTATGAAATGTATGAATAATAGTACGAAAAGTATGAAATAATAATATGGAAAGTATGCTGCATAGCATGAAAAATATGAAATCATAGTACAAACTGTATGAATCATAATATGAAAAGTATGAATCATAGTATACTGTAACATCTGGATATTGTGGGCCATTTCCTCAATTGCGATAGGATCAATTTTATGAATAATTGTAACGCCAATGCAATTGAAATTGTTGTTTTATTTGCCGAAGGCGTTTCGCTTCATTTGCGAAGCATCTTCAGTGGTTCTGTATTTTTCTTTGGTCACATATGCTTATAATTGTTCAGCCTTTTAGCATCAGTTATGTTTGTAACTGCAGTATATATTACACATGTTGGTTGCATTTTTGCGATTATTTGCGTAGCACTGTAATACACTGTGATCTGATATCTTACGTTAGTTACTGTACATAGCTGATTAGTTAGTTACTGTACATTGCTGATTAGCTATGTACAGTAACTAATAAGATATCAGATCTCAGTGTATTACAGTGCTACGCAAATAATCGCAAAAATGCAACCAACATGTGTAATAAATACTGCAGTTACAAACATAACTGATGCTAAAAGGCTGAACAATTATAAGCATATGTGACCAAAGAAAAATAAAGAACCGCTGAAGATGCTTCGCAAATGAAGCGAAACGCGTTCGGCAAATAAAAAAACAATTTCAATTGCATTGGCGTTACAATTATTCATAAAATTAATCATAGTATACTTGATTACACGTTGTAGCAAAATGACTAGATGGGTCATCTCGTACAATTTAAATTAATTATTGTTTGATATAAGAAACATCGTAGGTAAATAGATATTCTTTTCTTGAGTTGGAGACAGAAAACCGCGCCAAGCTAAGGGTTGTGTTAGCGTGGGCGACAGTTTGACTCAGCCGGAAGTGTCCCGTAGTTCGAGACAATGAGGGGATTATCTCTGGCACTGATACCTGTGAGAAAGTCTGGACGCTGGGAATTTTGCGGATGGAATGCTTCAATGGGCGTTCGGTTGGTGTCGTGAGAAAATTGATTTCTGCATAGCCTCCCGAACAATCCCGACAAAACCCGAAGACTCTTAGCAAATTAAAGGCAATGTATTAGCCAGCATAGAGGGGAGACTTTTGCGAAGCCAATCCGATGTTTTTATTTCCTCACGTGGTTGGAAATATTACAAATTTTGTGTTTTCCATGATACTCGTCGAGGAGAAGGAGAGACGAGCTCTGAGAGGCGAGAAGAGGTCACTTGTGCTGGGACTATCGCCCTGGCTACTGCTTGCGAGAGCAGTATTGATGGTTCCATTCTGGAAGCTTGGGTGATTGAGTGCCAAGTCCTGTCGAGGTTGTCATTTGTGCCGGTTGACGTGATAAGTGCCTTACCATACCTGGACAGGTGCGCTGTTTGAGAGACGATAGCGCTCTTATTGCGACGCTGCATGCTGCCAGACGGACACGGTAATTATACCTCCAGAAACAGTGTGTACTCAGACGAATCATTGAGATAGCCCTATAACGGCCTGATGAGTGTGAGTTCTTATGCCACCGGATACTAATTCCTGAGCTACTTGTGTCTAAAAGCCGAGTGCTTTTTGGTTTTCGTTATTCAGTTTGAATTGAAAGACTGATTTCCATGTTTGGAAACTTTCAATGACTATTATTTGTGGGAACAAATTAACTCCCTGGCGCGCTATGTAATCCAGTTAAATCTGATGTTTTCTTGTTATCATTGTCATACAAGAATCGCTCTAGTTATGTATAAGAGAGTTTTTGCTTCAGTTGCATATGGAATTTGTAATTCTTTGTAATGTACATTTATTGCAATTTCTTAGCTTCAATTAACGATAATTGTTTGTTTGCTATGTTGCACCTGTAAGACAAGGTATTGCGTTGAACTTTATTTTACATAGACAGATGTTTAAGATTAATGGTAAATATACCTCTGTCTGTAAGCAGTAATGAGTACCAAATAAACCAATATATTAGGATCTTTTCAAATATTAATAACAGAAGTAATGGTTTCACCTCTGTTTCCAGAAATTAATATATGTGCTTTGTATAAGACAGTGGAAGGTGGCGATTATAAATCATGCAAGGTAAGCAATTAATCTTCCCAACCAACCAATCCGCTACAACGTACATACCAAAACACCAATTTCAGTTGGAACTAACGATTACATCGCCTAACTCGAAGGACCAAATTGTTACCCACAAACTCATTTCGTTACTCGTATATGTCGTACAGAAGTTAGTTTGATTCGATAAACCAACAAATACGATACATCATGCGGTTCGTCGAGCAACTAATCAATCTGAACTAGAGAATGAAAAGGTTGAACATCGTGCATCGCGTATTTGTGGGGATTTTGATTTGAATTCGTTTTGTTTCAAAGAAAAATGATTGAGTATAAATATGTTGCTCAAATTTCCACTCTGAATGTAAACAGCTTCCCTACTGACGACCATGTCTTCAAAACATGTCTGACCTGCAGCTCAACTAATTTCACAAAATTCATTTAAATCTTTGAAAACAGACAATATGCCTCAATAATTAGGGAGTTCAAGCCTGAGATACCAGCATTAAAAATGGAGTTCTAGTAACTGAACTTTAAATCCTCAGCCATGAGCAAGCAAGTTGAATGTCGCATAGTATTAAAAGTTTGAAAAATAAGAATCATAGTATGAAAAGTATGAAATTATAGTACTAAAAGTATGAATAATAATATGGGAGGCTGAAATCACAGTATAAAATATATGAACCATAGTATAAAATGTATAAAACTAAAACATGAAACGAATGGGCCATATTATTACAATTATGAAATATAAGAATCATAGTATGAAAAGTATGAAATCATAGTATTAAAAGTATGAAATCATAGTATAAAATATATGAATTGTAGTATGAAAAGTATGAGTCATACTATGAAATCATAGTATATTTGATTACACGTACATACCCACACACCAATTTCAGTTGGAATCTTGTACTGGTAGTAAAATGTAAGGCTATATTTCCAGTCATATACTATGTAGAGAGTTTTTTCCTTCCAATTTTTTTATATGAAAATCTAAATACTGAGCTTGGTGGCTGAGTTTTTAACTCTGAGGTGGAGGATTCGATACCTGGTCCCTCTGTTCATTAGTATCTGTTGTTACAGTAATATAGACACAAACAGCCATTTTCGACACTGAATATCACTTTTAGAGGTGTTTGTGCCGGTCGGAAGGGATGAGTTTCTATTCATAGCCATTTGATAAAATTTTTCTTAGCCGAGAGACCTCGAATCATTATTCATATTCAAAAGTACTAGTTTGGATATGTCGCGCGCTCTGTCTACGTGAGCCTAAAGCATTGCGTTAAGGTATAGGCAGAGAAGCCCCTAAACATTTCGTGGTTGTAAATGGATGATCTGATCGTCACTCTTCAACTAGCAGGTTGTCAAGCGCGTGAAAATTCTCTCACTATACAATGGTTTCAAAGTGCATATAGTCGCAATACAGAAATTCGCCGAATATAGCGTCCACTAAATTGTGTATGATGATAGATCATTCATGAAATTTATCGTCAGTGCCAGTGTACGAATCTGTTCAGAACTCTAAAATGATTTCGTGTACAATCCCCAAAGGGCGCATAGTGACCAATGCGATGTGAGATTAGTGAATTGTGGGACAAGTGGTCTTCCACAAACAAGATTTCACAGGCTTACACCCACCACCACCACAAATTCCCCCACAGCACGTGTCGTTAACATTTTGATGGATTATGGACAGGTGTTACCCACTTACAAATGCAAGAGAACTTGCCGTGGCGGCTTGGGCCCCACAATAACCGGCGGTTGTGTAGCGCAAATAAAAACACGTTGTATTCAGAAAACCGGGGCGCAAAATACCGGAATTCTTCTTCTTACATGGTGTGGCCGAGGCCCCTTCGACAAGTAATCCTGGATTTCCATGTCTCAAAGAATTCATGAGAACAGCAAACGAAAACTTGTTTAACCACCCCTTAGGTGAGTTGAAATAACCTAACCTGAACTTACTCTAACCTACTATAACTAAAAATTTAACATCCAGCATTAACGTGACCTCAACATAAGTTTCGCCTACGTACTGATGCATGTAGTTGCTATAATGATGTTGGCGTCTGTATAGATACTATCAACACCTTTGTCGATAATATTGAGCTAAATGATGTAATCATCTATACGTGTTATCCTTTACACACCCTCATGACGGTAACGTGAACTGTGTGGTGGGAATTATGGAGACTGCCATGATATCAGAAACATATACTTTCTATCTTTTTGCCAATATGGTACACATGCAATTTTTATGTCAGCCGTAGACTTCATTCATGGCAAAAATTGAAATAATTTTGTACCAATTATTATTATATTTGACCAGTATTCAATGATTTTTTTATCTATTTTGTATATTGTCACACCTTTTTAATGAAATTTGTTGAAAAGTGGCACATACTAATTTATATCTAACTCAATTTATGTCTCATATAGTGTCGGTATTATGGAAGGTCATGCTGTTAACATACTTTTTAATCCAACTTGTGATGTTGTCATCTTGTGCATCCTCTGTTTAGTTCAGCTTCAGTACTTTACTGTGACATTCGACACATATATCTGATGTACTACTGGAGTTGTCAGGTGTCTTATAGGACAGTGAACATAATAATTTTTTTTACCTATTTTCAGTACCTTTTACACATTTTGTGCGTACATTACACTTTTTTATGGCCCGTTAGCAAGTTCAATACACATCATAAGAATGGTGGCATGATTCATGCACGTGTAATTTTCTTGTCAAACCTTGATCTTTTTTTCCATGAAGGAAAATTGATATTCTGTTTACCAATTTATGTCAGTGAATTTACGTGATTTTTCGTGATTGCTACCAATTTTTGGTGATATTCTGAATTTTAATGCTTTTTTTCATGAAAAAATACAACTTTGACACTAAATTCAAATATTTACAGGACCATTTCAAAAGTCAAACTGGTCAACTGAACTGTTTACCATCAGCAGAGTGAAATTAACAAGTCCTGTAACTTATATACTTAGAGACTACCAGGGTAAATATATTATTTCAGTATTTTACCAGTATATCTATTTTGCATTTTTTTTATTGAAATTCGTAGAAAGTGGCACATACTAACTTATACAGGGTGTTACAAAAAGGTACAGCCAAACTTTCAGGAAACATTCCTCACACACAAACAAAGAAAATATGTTATGTGGACATGTGTCCGGAAACGCTTACTTTCCATGTTAGAGCTCATATTGTGGACGGCTGTGATACAATACACCATTCTCCAGGGCTGCATCAGCGCATCAGGGATTCCATGCGACGGAGGGTGGATGCATGTATCCTCGCTAATGGAGGACATTTTGAACATTTGCTGTAACAAAGTGTTTGAAGTCACGCTGGTACGTTCTGTTGCTGTGTGTTTCCATTCCATGTTTAATGTGATTCGAAGAGAAGTAATAAAATGAGCTATAACATGGAAAGTAAGCGTTTCCTGACACATGTCCACATAACATATTTTCTTTGTTTGTGTGTGAGGAATGTTTCCTGAAAGTTTGGCCGTACCTTTTTGTAACACCCTGTATTATAGCGTATTGGTGTCTATTACGATTCGGTCTTAAGACTAGTATGTAGGCAATGAAACATCATGCCACTACAAGAACTCATGAAAAATAATTCGATAAAGGACTTTTTTAATGGAAGTTGGGTAAAATAAAATGAAGTGAATAATTTACAACGTGTTTTTTATTCTCACTTTGAACTTGCATGTAGTATCACAAACATAATATCTGTGATTGTAATTCTTTATTACTATATTGTTAACATTAGGCAATACAAGTAAACTTTTATATGCAATAAGATCATATTTTAGTAGATTATAATCCAATGACGAACTGGATGTCACCTGAGCCACATAAACATCATTAATATACATTTCAACCAGTTTTGGCAAATAATAGTCTCATAGCTATTTACTATATAAAATGTCCACAAATTCTATGTAGTATCTTGCAACTAGGTATCCCCACAGCTTCTTGATGGCCAATGCGCAGAACACTGCAGGCTGCTCGTCGATGAGGTTCACCAACCTCATCATGTTGTTCACTATGTGCCCTTTGTGGATTGTATACGAGATCCTTTTATAGTTCTGAGCAGATTCGTACACTGGGCCTGGCGAAAGGTTTCATGAATGATTTAACATTATCTATAACTTAGTGGACGATATCTTTGGTGAATTTCTGAATTTCGACTGTAGGAATTTTTAAATCAGTGTAAAGTGAGAGAATTTTCACGCGTTTGACAGCCTGCTAGTTGAAGACTGAAGATCAGATCACAGATTTACAACCACGAAATATTTAAGGGCCTCTCTGCCCATACCGAAACGCAATACTGCAGGCAAGTGTAGACGAAGCACGCGAAAAATCCAAACTGCTACTTTACAATATGAACAAAGATTCGAGGGCTCCCGGCCAGAAATAGAAGAAAAATTGTATCAAATGTCTATGAATTAAAACTCATCCCTTCCTACCGGAACAAATATCACTAAAAGTGATTTTCACTGTCGAAAACGGATATTTGTGTCTAATTTACTTCAACAACACATACTAATGAACAGCTGGACCTGGAATCAAACCCTCCACCTCCGCATGATAGTGCCAATCGTTAAAAACTAAGCCACCAGGATCCATATTTGCATCATATCTCTGGAAGGCTATAACTCTCCACATAGTATATAACGGAAATATAACCTTTCATTTTGCTACCAGTACAAGATTCCAACAGAAATTGGTGTATATGTATGTATGTGTAATCAAGCATACTTCGATTCATCCTTTTCATACTTTTCATACTACAATTCATACATTTTATACTATCATTTCATACTTTTAATAGTATGATTTCATACTTTTTATTCTATGAATCCTGAATTTCATGGTTTTAATACTATGCCCCATACATTTTATACTGTAGATTCATATAGTTCATACTATTATTTCAGACTTTTCATACTATTACTCATACTGTTAATACTATATTGTGAGTTACATAATGAATTTGTGAGTAACGATTTGGTACTTCACGTGAGGCGATGGTCCTGGTTACTTCCAAATGAAATTGTTGTGTCGGTATGTATGTGTAATCGAGCATACTATGATTCGTACTTTTCATACAATAATTAATAAATTTCATACTATGATTTCATGCTTTTTATACTCTGGTTCATACAGTTTATATTATGATTTCATATTTTTCATACTATATCAAATACTTTTCATATTGTGATTTCATATATTTTATACTATGATTCATACATTTTATACTACAATTTAATACTTTTAATACTATTCCTCATACTTTTAATACAACGATTTCATACTTTTTATATTATGGTTCTAATAGTCCATACTTTGAATACTATGCCCCATACAATTTATACTTTGATTGTATATACTTGATACTATGATTTCATACTTTTTATACTATGATTCATATATTTCATACTGTGATTTCATACTTTTCATACTATTCCTCATTCTTTTAATACTGTGATTTCATACTATGAGCCTTACATTTAATACTTTTAATACTATGCGACCTTAACGTGTTGCGCTCCTGGCTGTGGATTGAGTGTTCAGTTATTAGAACTTCAGTAAGGAACACCGAGAGGTATCGTTCTAATTCACATTATTATAACCTCAATCAGAAATACTTCCTCCACTTAATAATCGTACAAAACCTTAAAGTTTTCATAGCTTTATTCTTGTTTCTTCTATTGCGAAATATTCCGAAAAATTCTGAAAAAGGTGAAAATGACTGTGAAGTTAGAAAACTACATTTTACACTTACAGCTGCTCAAAGCATTCCGTAAGCCGAAATCAACTACTATTGGAGGACTGACTACTAAGTTGAACAAGATATCAGAAATCATCCTATCGATTCACATTTGAGATAATACTCCAGACTATGATTTTGGTATTTGATTTTATTTTTCTTATGATACCCGGTTTGGGTTCCACCTCTCTACAGAGTGTATGGATTGTTGGCATTCGACATTGTTGATACCGATTCTACCACTGAATGGGGACATTAAGCCGGTCATAATCGTTCGGAGCAATTGGACTTAATGGGCCGGCAAAAAGTTTCAGTCACTCCCTTCTCCGTCACTCATTGCATAAAATAAAAAAATAAATAGCGCTCTGGACTGAAAATATTCACTATTATTACTCTGTGTACCATTCGCATGCAATTAAAAACGACACATTTAAAAATAACTGTGTCCTGCGTCATGTAGTTGTTCGCGGTGACTCCAGGCAATAAACGGCTATTTGGGTTTCATACGAAACTCGGCATGCATAGATAATAGAAACTCTGTCTATCGGTGGACGAATCCTAATTGGGTATCCCTTATAATAAGGCAATACGAATTATTATTACTGTTATATCTTCACGTATCATGTAAAACTAAACTGACCGAATTCTTGTAAACTACCTTGAATGGGGATGTTAAGATGGGAGGTATCTTTCGGAAGAGTAGGCCTGAGTAGGCCGGTGCCAAGTTTCATCCTCTCCCTTCTTCGTCTTGCAGAATTCCTTATCGCTTTATGATACTGACTTGACTTTGAACCATTGACCACACTATACGTAAATATGCTAATTATTTCAATAGTTACGATGGATTTGCGAATAATTACTATTTTAAGACCACTGTACAGAAAATCTAATTGAGCAATTTTTATCCAGATCATGGAGTGTCGATATCTCTGGAAACTGAAGCCGGATTGGTTCGAGAAAGGGGTGGAGGGTGGTAAACCGGTCTAGACACGCAGGTGGCTAATTAGCATAACCGATGCCTCGGACGGCCTTCCGGTTCGGGTGGCCTTGAGGGCAGCCTGACGGCGTGGGCAGCCTGACGGCGAGGGCAGCCTGACGGCGAGGGCAGGGGAGGGTAAAGCAATCTACGTAAACGACAACCATTAAATACACGGGTAGGTAGTAGCCTCGTTTATTATCCAGGTGACAGAAATTGTAATTAAAAATCAGCAAAACCTATATTAGCCTAGTTTAATATCCGACTGACAGAAATATTCATTAAAAGAAAGCGGGTGGGGTGTAAGGGTTTGGGAGAGACTATACTAGTCTTTTCCAACCAAATGTCAACCTCACCTTTACGTGGTGCACCCAGTTTTCGCGCACGAGGCTTTGGCGACTGAAAGATTCCCGGTATAAAGAGTCACCCACTGCTTGCCAACGGCCTCCGAAAGGAAGGCGGAAGAGCGTGGATTGGTTCAGGGCACCCTCTAGCCCTTGGGGTCGGAAACGGCCCCTAAAGGCGGATGAATCAGAAATGATCAACGGCATGGGGATGCAGTAGGCAACGGGAAACCACTGCATTAAAGACCCAAAGGATATCCCGAGGACATGTAAGCCTCTCAAATTACATATATCATGATGGCTTCTTCCTGGGTAAAATATTCCGGAGGTAAAATAGTCCCCCAATCGGATCTCAGGGTGGAGACTGCTCAGGGATGAGTCATCAGAATGAACAGAAACATTCTACGAGTCGGAGCGTGGAATGTTAGAAGTCTTAATAGGGCAGGTAGGTTAGAAAACGTAGAAACGGAGAAGGAACAACTTAAGTTATATGTTGTTGGGATTAGTGAGATTAAATGGAAGGACGCAAGGGATTTCTGGTCTGGGGAAAACAGGATAATTAGCACACAAGCTGTCAATGGAGTCACTGGTGTAGGATTTGTAATTAACAAGAAAGTAGGGAAACGGGTGAGTTATTATGAACAGTTTAGTGACAGGATTATTTTGATGAGGTTAGAAACTAAGCCCGTCCCAACCACATTAGTACAAGTGTATATGCCAACGTCACAGGAAGATGACGAAGTAATAGGAAAAATATGCGCTTAAATTGAAGAATTAATCCAAAATGTGAAAGGGGCGGGTGGAAATCTAATAATCATGGGTGATTGGAATGCAATAGTGGGAGAAGGAAAAGAGGGGAATACTGTAGGAAGTTTTGGTCTAGGAGAAAGAAATGAGCGAGGAAGCAGGTTGCTAGCATTTTGTGAAAGATATGAGCTAGTAGTGGCAAACACGCTGTTTTCAGAACCATGCAAGAAGAATATACACCTGGAAACGTCCTGGGGATACAGGCAGATATCGGCTACATTATATCATGGTCAAACAGAAATTCAGGAATCGATTTCTAGACTGTAAAGCGTACCCAGGAGCAGACATAGACTTGGACCATAATTTGATAGTAATGAAGTGCAGGCTGAAATTCAAGCGAATAAGGAAGCAGCATAAACAGAACAGGCTGGAAATGAATAAACTGAAACAATCTAACACAAGAGAAAAATTTGCAGAAATGGTAAACTTAGGTCTAAGACGTAACTGTGAAAAGAGCTCAACTGATGACGAATGAAATGTATTAAAGACCGAAATAATGAATGCTGGCAAAGAAACATTAGGCTTTAGGGAACATGCTGCCCGAAAACCAAACCTTGGATCACAGAAGAAATTTTGAAGCTGATGGTTCAGAGGAAAAGGTACAAAAATGCTCAGGATGAAGCAGGAAAAGAACAGTACAGGCAATTTAGAAATAAAATAAATAGGAAATGCAAAATAGCAAAAGAAAAATTGATACAAGAAAAGTGTGATGGAGTAGAAAAGGAAATTACTGACTAGAATAATATACAGAAGGATGGAAAGTATAGTAGAAGAGATAGTAGGTGAAGATCAGTTTGGGTTTATGAAAAATCGCGGTACAAGGGAAGCAATTCTGTCTTTAAGATTAATACTTGAATGGCGGATCAAAAAGATTCTTTTATGGCTTTTGTTGATTTAGAAAAAGCTTTTGATAATGTTAGGTGGGACAAGATGTTCAAAATTTTAAAGAAGTCAGGTCTAAAGTATCGAGATAGAAGAATACTCTATATACTATATAAGAATCAAGTGGCTGTAATAAAAGTAGAGAATCACGAGAGACATGCATCAGTTAAAAAGGGTGTGAGACAAGGTGTTAGTCTACCCCCGTTAATATTCAACTTGCATATAGAAGAAGCAGTGAAGTAAGTCAAAGAAAAATTTCGATGTGTCATAAGTTTTCAGGGAGAAAAAATAAGTATGCTACGATTTGCTGATGACATTGTCTTGTAAGCAGAGATGACTGAGGATATTGAGAAGTTATTGAATGGCATGAACAAAATACTGAAGGAAGATTTTGGGCTGAATATAAATCAAAGTAAGACAAAAGTGATGAAATGTAGCAGAAATGATAACAATACTAGCAGATTAAATATAAAAATAGGATCGGATGCAATAGGAGAAGTAAGTGAGTTCTGTTACTTGGGAAGTAAAATTACAACCGATGGCCGAAGCAGGAATGATGTTAAAAGCTGAATAGCACTAGCAAAAAGAGCCTTCATGAAAAATAGAAACCTTTTAGTTTCAAATACTGATCTAGGAATTAGAAAGAACTTTTTAAAACTCTATGTGTGGATCACAGCACTTTACGGTAGCGAAACATGGACTTTAGGAATACCGGAAAGAAAGAAACTTAAAGCATTTGAAATGTGGTGCTAGAGAAGAATGCTGAAAATTAAGTGAACAGACAAAGTAAGAAATGTACGAGTTTTGGAAATGATGGGTGAGAAAAGAAGTTTATGGAAGAAACTTACAGGAAGAAGAGACAGGCTGTTAGGTCATATTTTGAGACATGCTGGTTTGGTTAATTTGTTAGTGGAGGGAACAGTCGAAGGTAAGAACTGTAGAGGAAGACAGAGATTAGAATAAATGAAGCAGATAACTGAGGACGTGGGTTGTAAGGGGTATGTAGAAATGAAGAGGTTAGCACAGGAAAGGAAGGGATCGAGTATTGCAAAAAAAAAAAAAAAAAAATTGGAAGCGGGTAGCCTGTCGGCGGATGGTTAAGCAATCTACATAAACGACAACCATTAGCTACACAGGTAATAGGTCGGCTGACAGGTAATTGCCTTGTTTATCATCCGGCTGACAGAAATTTTAATTAAAGGCAGCCAATAATTGCCGCATGTAATAGGCTGGCTGACATGTAAAAGGCTGTTTATTACCCGGCTGACAAAAAATTTTAATTAAGTATTGACTTTTGTGACGTTAATTACCCTGTTATGGTAATTTACGACCTGACGGCATCCTTTGATATGGACAGAACTGCTGGTTTATTACTACTGTTGAAGCATTGTATCACTGTTTGCACATATGGTTCCACTAGGCATCTTGTGCTGAGGATTGTTACATGTTGTGATAGCCGTTGTCCTGCGAATATCAGTCGTACTAACTGACTTGGTATAAATTCGTGTACACCATTGATTTTAGCTTTGTGCATGATCCTTCGCACCCCTAATACTTTCCTCGAGGATTCAATCTCATCTTCTATGTCTTCTATGTCTCTCGCATAAAGTTTTTTATGATCTCCTCTTTCACGACGCACTTCCGTGGAACATAAATTTCTTTGTTCTTCTCATGCTGCTGAATTGGCGTGACTCGATTGGCGTAACTAGCACTTCTGAGCTGTATCATGACACTGTTATTTCCCTTTGAGCCGACATTAATGTTGGCATTCTTCATTTCCCGCGATTCATCTCTGATTATTTTGCCTATGGCCATTAGATGTTAACTGCCCAGGTTGTGCCTTGTGGTTCACGCGTGTTGTTCAGTATATTCGGCGTAGTCGTAATTAGTTTTTCTGGTACTGGTAGAGCAGTTTCGCAATGTCCTTTCTCGTATTGTAGGCCGCGTTGTGATCCTCATTTCCTGTTGCGTTTGGAACCGATTTGAGAGTATTAATTTCCGGGATTGGTATACTGGCCGTTTCTGTCTGTACCACCTCGATCTCTTCCCTCCAAGAGCTTCTTCTGGCCCGTTTGTTGCTCGTTTAGCCTGGAGAGTTGTTGGTAGGATCTTCTTCATCTTCAGTTTGACTAGAACCTATTTTGTTATAACTTAACTGGTTAGACTTTTCTGCCTGGAGTATATTCATTTTGACGACTGGAACGAGAGATTTTCCTTTGTCTTTGTTTTTGCATTTAAATCCACCCACACTTTGAGTTTTGCTACTATTACTGGGTACCGATATTTTATACGGCTGCGTTGCACTAACTTGGTTATTAGTATAATCCTCAGGAGTACATAATGATAGTGCTGTGTTTACTGCTTCTGCTGTGTCAGTCATATCGTTGGTTGCTTTAATGGCTTCTGCCATTAATCCATCACTTTCATCTAACATCACTGTCTGAACCTAAGGGTCACAAAAGCGGTGCAATAAGAACTGGTCAACTTATTTACACAATTCCTTCACCAGTATTCGCGTCATACTACACAGATTAATGCTTACGACTGTCTCTTTGCTACCTCCTCGAGTTACGGATGCAGAAACGAAGTACTTTTAAAAAGGTTTACTGAAAGTGGTATAATTAAATGTTCACTGATACTTTTTCAATAAAAACCGATTCAATTGATGCTTAAGTAAATATAAACTTATTTCCATTGAATTATGTAGTATTCACCAGAAATTCGTCTTGACAGAAGAGATGTATGATTTGCATGTTACAACCAAGAATGTCATACATACAACACTGGAAAAAGTTTGTTATACTGACATTGATATAAAATATATTTGTTTAATTTGTTCTTTTTATTAATTTTTAAACATCTTTGACACTGAATCCTCATGTTTCATCTATTTACTTCCGTAACTTTTGTTGGGAGTAATCTACGGAATAGTAATACTGTTAGCCTACTGATTTTTAAGAAGTCTGCTTGCTGCTCAGTATTACGCCTCAAAATATAAGTAGGCGTGTCTACAATAAGCTAAATTTAATCGTAATGACAATATCAGAGCTGTTCATATTTAGACACTGCGCGTGGTGGGTGATTCATAGCTCCGTGATGAGGATTGGAAACCCAGATTCCTGAGATCACCCCAGACGAATGCAGGGATGCTTCGTTCAGAAGGCCAATGCCGAATCCCTTGCCGTTTCTTGTTTTGAGTCCTTTCTTGCCTCTAATGTCGCCAATGAAACCATAAAAAAACAGATTTATGTACTCACCATGGATGGCCTTTATTTATTTATTAAAAAAAAAAATATATCTTATGACTATGGTAAGACGGGACCTTAGGACTATCTTCAGCCTGGGAAAATATCATTACGTTTTGAATACATGTGATTGTATATTCACTTTTCGTTTGAGTTAAATACACGACAGAGGCAACAATTCACGTTTTTAATTTGATAATTTATAGTTCAAATAATTACCAGGCTTTTTAAGTATTTTTGTATTAGATCTGAAAGAGTCATTTAACAATTAATAATAACAAGGAAAATTCGACCAATTAAGATCAAGATCGAAAAGTGAAACCGCATTACTACAAAATACATATGTATCCAACAAATAGTTATAGGGAAATAGAAACATCAACTATAAGATTCTGTTCCTAGAATTTTATAGACGAACCTCAACAGGACATTGCAAAGAAATGTTGCATCAAATGATCAACGTAAAGGAAAACTAGAATAATGGAAAGCCAGATGAGTAATTACCTGTATTATTTCCAATTTTAAGATCTTTTAACTGATGTAGAGTACCAGAAGTAAACTATTGCTTGGTTGCCATCTGGTATTTATCACATTCAGTGACAGGTATTTCATTATCAAAAATTCTAATAGAAATAAACAATATGTGCATGAATTCTTTCAAAACGTGTCAGCTCCAGTCTAAAGTGGCTCTTTCCCTCTCTTTTTTACGTTTTCACGAATAAATGGCTAAACCGATCTTGATGTAATTGAATGTTTCATTACAAAGGACATAATATACTTTTTCATGGTAAATAACAGACTGACGAACAGAGTGTGTAAGTTTTTATGTTATATCGGTCGCTCAGGCTTTGTTTTTCTCGCACTCAGTTTGTTTATGATCCGTCCATAAATTTCATGTACAGATTTTAAACTTGATTAATGAAGACAACCAATTTACATCAGGAAAAATAACGACCAGGAAGAATACTGTAGCAATAGAAATTGTTAATTTCGAACGAGTGAACAATGTCTCATAAAAGGGCAGTTGAGGCATTAAATCGGATCATGAAAGATACAAACAGCAACCAAAGTATAATGGGAGAATTTGTTGTATTGCTAGCTGGCTATTTTAGACAGATTCTACCCAGCACCCACTTCCCCTTGAGGTCGGAAACGGCCCCCAAGAGGCATGAATCAGAAATGATCAACGGTACGGGGATGCAGAAGGCAACGGGAAGCCACTGCATTAAAAGCCCTAAGGGTATCCCGAGGTCATGTAATCTTCTCAAATTACATATAGTATAATGGCTTCTTCCTGGGTAAAATGTTCCGGAGGTAAAATAGTCCCCCAATCGGATCTCCGGGAGGAGCCATCAGAAATGATAGAAACATTCTATAATTCGGAGCTTGGAATTTTAGAAGTCTGAGTAAGGCAAGTAGATTAGAAAACTTATATCGGGTGGTGGAATGACTTAAGTTAGACGTCATTGGGATTAATGTGATTAAGTGGAGAGATGCACAGAATTTCTGTTCTCGGGAATAGGGGATAATTAACACACAAGCTATGAGCAGAGTTAGAGGTGTGGGATTTATAGTGAAAAAGAGAAATTAGAAACGAATAAGCTAGCTCTTACGAACAGTTTAGTAACAGGATGGCGACGACAGTACAAGTGTCGGTGCCAAAGTCACAGGAAGATGATGAAGGAATAGAGAAATCATATAATGAAATTAAATAATTATTCTATTATGTGTACCAGAGGAAACTCTAATAATCATGGTTGATTGGAATGCGGAAGCTGGAGAAGAGAATGGTGGAAAACTGTTGGAAGTTTTAGTCTAGATTAAAGAATTGATCTAGTAAGAAGGTTGATAGAATTTTGTAAAAAATTAAAACTCATTTTTGCGAACACACTGTTTAAGAATCATGCAAGAAGGATATTAACCTGGAAACTTCCAGGGATTACAAGTAGATATAAACTAGATTACATTATGGTCAAACAAAGATTCAGGAATCAAGTTCTAGACTGCAAAGAATTTCCATGTGCTGACACATCTTTTGACCATAATCTAATTGTTATGAAGTATAGGCAATCCATGCAGAACAGACTGAAAGTGAACAACCAACACGAGTGAAAAATTTGCAGAAATAATAGACGTTGTTCTTAAAAATAACACAGGTTTAGGAAAAAAACCTTCAAACAAATAAGATTTTTTCGAGTTGATGGATCTGAGGAGAAAGTACAAAAAATTCAGGAAGAAAGCAGTATAGATATTTTAGAAATAAAATAAATAGAAAATCAAGAAATCAAAAGAAAAGTATCTAGTAAATTGCGAAGAAGTAGAAAAGGAGACGGTTGGAAGTAAAGTAGATGTGGCCATATGAGGATCAAAAAATAAAAACAATAAAAATGGAGAATTGAAACTTTGTATAAACATTAAATTTGTTGTTAGGAAACATCTTTTACACTCAGAAGTTACCGCAGATCGATTGAAGAAATACATAGGAAACTATATGATGGGGGACGATTTGAACAGCAGTGTACTGTAAAAAAAGTTGATGTCACCATTGCCGCTGCGGAAGAATCTGTTTTAAGGTCAAAATTTGATAGAGTTATGGAAAATTTGAAATTAAATAAGGTAGATGGAATTGATGAGAGCCCTAGTACAAGAAAGATATCAAAGATTATCCATACTGATATCAAACAGTTACCAAAAAGGAGAGATTTCAGATGATTTTAATAAATGTATCATCTACACACTTATGAAAAAAATCATAAGCTGAAAACTACGAGAATTATCACACAATGAGTTTAACATTACATGCTTCAAATTACTGACCAGGGTAATATACAAAAGATAAGAAGCTATATTGGATAAGAGAACAGGTGCAGATCACATCGTGTTTAGGAAAATCCTAGTACAAGAGAAGCAATTCTGGATTTAAGATTAATACTTGCAAGACAGATCAAGAACAACAAAGCTACTATTGTGGCATTAATTGATTTTGAAATTGCTTTTGATAATATTAGGTGGGAAAAGATGTTCAAAATTACAGTGAAATCAGGTCCTAAATATCGTGTCAGAAGAATACTTTTAATCTCTATAATAATCATGTGAATACAATAAAAGTATAGAATCATGAGAGACATGCATCAGTTAAATGGGGTGTGACCCAAGGTTGTAGTCTACCCCCATTAATATTCAACTTGCATGTGGAGGAATCAATGAAGGAACTAAAGGAAAAACTTGACTGTGGCATAAGTGTTCAAGGAGAAAAAAATGTTACGATTGCTGATGACATTGTCCTGTTAGCAGAATAGACTGAGGATTTTGAGAAGTTACTGAATGTCACGAATTAAATACTGATGGAAGAGTTTGGACTAAATATAAACCAAACAAGACAAAAGCGATGAAATGTAGCAGAAATGATAGCAATAATAGTAGATAAGAAGTAGAAATAGGATCGAATTCAGTAGGGGATGTAAGTGAATATGCTATTCATCAAGTAAAAATTACAATTAATGGCCAAAGCAGGAATGACGATAAAAGTAGAATAGCACTAGCAAAAAGAGCCTTTATGAAAAATATAAATATTTTATTTTCAAATATTGATCTAGGACTCAGAAAGTTTTAATACTCTATGTGGGGAGCACAGCACTTTATGGTTGAAAAGCATCGCCTTTAGGAATACTAGAAAGAAGGAAAACTGTAGTATTTGAAATGTGGTGCTATAGAAGGATGCTAAATATTAAGTTGACAGATAAAGTACAAAATGAACGAGTTTGGGAAATGGTTGGTGAGGAAAGACATTTGTGGAAGAATTTAACAGAGAGAAGAGACAGGAAGGAGGGTCATATTTTGAGACATGTGGTATTGGTTAATTTATCAATGGAGGAAACAGTGGATGTAAGAAGTGTAGCGGAAGACAGAGATTGGAAAATATGAAGCAGATAATTGAGGACGTGGATTATAAGGGATATGTTGACGTGAAGAAGTTACCTTTAGAGAGGAAGGAATGGAGGATTGCATCAAACCAGTCGAGAGACTGACAAAAAACTATAGTACTAGATTAATCGGGATGCATCCAGGAAATTTGTGGATATTATTCAAAAAATTGGCTTCAGCATTTAGTGCAAGGGACGGCAAAATGTACCACAGTTCACATTAAATAAAGGAGATTACTAAATTTGATTCATGGCTGACAAAAAATAAGGATGATGTCAAACCATTCGAAAGAATAATTACAGGGAAGAAAAAATCAAAATGTGCACTTGCAGATAAAATAAATGTTTTAAGTCTTGTACATTATGGCAGCAAGTAAAAAAACTTAATTTTACCAATAAAATGCAAGTACAACTACATAATGGCACAGCATCAGGCGAATAACATCTTAAAATAGGCAAAGATAGGGAAGATGGGAACGGAATGAACTCTGTTAAAGTTGTCAGAAGTAAAGATGAACTTCTGAAGTACGCTGAAATTTAAACTAACATGGGGAGCAAAGGATTGTTGTGTGAAAATGTATTTTTAGCACCTACAAACGAAACTGTTGGACAAATAATTGAAAAAATGATTTTGCAAACTCGAAATATTAGAGTGTCTATCGGTGTAGAGTGTTGTGGATATTTCACAAGTTACCACTTGTATCACTGAGCTACTTAACTCTTTGGGGTTGATTCCCATACTACTGCTGTCAACTGCGATGCAACGGAACACGTCTACAAACAACACACTTAGAGTGAAACTATGAACTCGCAAGTAACAGCTAGTAAATACATAATCCCTATTATTAGTAACAATTAACGTTATGATTAGGAGATGGTTTTTTTGCTTTTTAGATTTTCAATGTCGAAATTATTTAGACCGCAATCGTGAGCAACAACGAATTTTTTTTTTCTTTTCGTTTTCATTGCCATTTAGTCAACTGTGTTTTTTTATTGCTTCACTCAACTGTATTAAGCATTTCTAAGGTTACCAATAGACACAAGTGAAGGGACAAAACAGGATGCAGATAGCGTTTAATTAAAGCCAACCATGTCCAAGACAGGACTCGAACCAGAACCAAGCATGGTGGGTGAGACTTGCACTCAGGAGGAGGCAGGTTCAAATCCCCACCCGGCCATCCAGTTGCCGGGATTGTTCCTTCAAAAGGCCTTGACCGAAATCCTCCCGTCCCTTGCCCCCAGTCCTTTCCCGCCTCTATTGATCTCGACATCAACGAGGCGTAAATCCACACAAGACCGTACCGGCGAATCATGCAACTCGAAGCCGGCTCGCATGTGCCGCACTGCAACGAAATCTTCGTTTGCCCCTGACAGAAGCCACTTAAAACAGAAATCAGTATGGCTCGACCGGAAATTGAACTCAGTACCTTCGGAATTTTCATCTATGATTTATTCGCACAATGTTAGCAAAATTTTTCTTCAGCCTTTATTAATTATTTCATATTATTTTAACCAGCATCTGAAGATATCGAATAGAGCAAAATTTGGAACATTTTTCAGTACGCAAGCATGAAAATATCTGGAGTTTTGCAGGGGCGGTTTGTCGGCCGTCTCACATATGGAAGAATTGGAGCCGGATGTTGTAGTGCGGTTAGCCGAGCTTTACGATATAATGGTCTCGCCTGGGGTAGCACCCAACATTACAATAATATTGCCCGGCACTCTAATGAGCTCTCCGACCGTTCAACTTCGAAAAATCGTCCACAATTCTTACTGCTTTTATTTATCTCTATATAGTGGCATTTAGCGCTTTAGCTAACCAGACAGCAACACTACTTGTTATTAATTATTCCACCACATTAAATTTCTCGGCATATGCTTACATCGAAACGTAGCAAAGCAAACAAAACGATTACAAAGCGCAGTTAAAACCACTCGTTCCAAAAGTATGAATGGAACCAAGGGCAGATAGAAAAAACTTGTATGTTATACTCCTCCATAGCCTAGTAGATTAGCGGTAACACATTGCAGACGAATGGTTCCTACCAAAGGCCTTGACCTCAATCCTCTCCAGGCTGTAATGTCGTCAACAAACATTAAATCCCGAAGAAAAAGAAAAGGTATTATATAAAAATTTTATAACCAAAGGGGCACAAATGGAAGAAAGCAACTGTAGATTTGCGATCACCTGCGTGAAAACTTACATTGTGTGTTACATTTGAAAGTGAAGTTAATAACCACTGATGAGATCTTTAAAAACATTGATGAACTAAGTATACACGTACACGAAGACGTTGCGTACCGCAAAAGTAGGAAATCTATTTATTTAAGATTTAATCGATATATTTTACAGTATATCGTTTATTGTGGTTATTTGGATGCAAATGGCGGAAAAGGGCCAGTAGCGAAGGTAAAGTTCAGACAACTCACTTCAACGAAGTATACGTTTTAGACAAAGGAACTAGAAGAACAAAGTTATAGAAAATAGATGATTATGGGTAAGAGTGACACACTGTTACAGTACTTGAGTTGGTCAAGCTTAACGTCCCCATCAGAAGCACAGCGTAGTTTGCTCTTCTTCTCTTTGAAATATATAGAAATAGCGGATTTAATTGAGCATTTGATGCTCGATCAATGATTTAGATATTTTAGATCTACGCTTTTTCCTTTAGGTTTCTAAATATAAACCAGCCTGTTAACAACTGTTTTAAATAGTAGAAGAAAGCAGGTTTGTGGACAGACAGGTCTGTTTTCACACCATCCAGCATAAGATAGATTAGAGGACCCCCAATGCCGAATTCGGCTACCTAGGTGTTCCCCTTCTGCCTGTTCTGCTAACAAGACAACAGCAAATAGTAGCATACTGATTTTTTTCTCCCTGAAAACTTACGCCACATGGAAATTTTTCTTTGACTTTCTTCATTGCTTCTTCTACATACAAGTTGAATATCAACGGGAATGGACTACAACCTCGTCTCACGCCATTTTCAACTTATGCATGTCTCTCGTGATTCTTTACTTTTATTATAGCCACTTGATTCTTATATAGTTCATAATGTTTTTTTCTATCTCGATATTTTACACCCCACTTCTTTAAAATTTTTAACAGCTTGTCTAACCTAACATTGTCAAAACTTTTTCTAAATCAACAAACGCCATAAAAGTATCATTGTTTTTCTTGATTCGCCCTTCAAGTATTAAACGTAAAGCCAAAATTGCTTACCTTGTACCGCGGTTTTTCCTGAACCCAAATTGATGTTCACCTACTATTACTTCTACTACCCTTTCCATTCTTCTGTATATTATTCTGGTCAGTAATTTTGAAGCATGTGATGTACGACTAATGACGGGATAATAGGTTTGTGTCCACTAAGAATAAATCGGACACATAGCGGTTTTAATGATTAATCATGCTAAGGAGATAACAAAAAACAAAATTATTTTTTATGGTAGATAAAGATTATTATTATTTTTAGAAAATAAATTCGGAAAATTGAGGCATTCAGTCACGTGACCGCGAACGCGAATGAGAAAGCATTACGTCACACCACCCGAGACGCCAAAGTTTTTATTGACATTTTCTTGGAACTGAACAGGTTACTTGGTAAATTATTCGTTTGTAGGAACTTTTGTCACTTTAATACATTTGTTCTAAGTTATATGCTGAAAGACAAGTGTAATTCACTATGGATCCAGGATTTCGCAAAGCAAACAGTAGCAATTTGCCCAAAATTGACGCCGTAACAGTTGGCTGATTTTTGCGTTAAACATCGAGTTTTGCTCATTGGAATTCCGCAATGTTAAAACTTCGATGTAAGTATACACAAGTGTCAATTATACATTATAAGCATAAATAGCATTATTTCTGTTTTGTAAACAATAACCTATTGCTTAGACACACGTTTTGAAAATTAATTGATACTGGTATGAGGTTACATTTGTGAAGCATAAGCAACTGCTAAATAGCTAAACCAGAGGGAAGACCTAAGTGAAGTAACAAAAGATTTCGTTCTTCGCTTCGATGCTATCTTTGGCGTGAATAATGTCGTTGGATATGGTTTTTGTTAGGTACTATTGTTTCTGTGCCGTGCCTGTATCGTAACTTTTCAGTTGCATCTAGGGTTTCCAGATACAGGATTATAATTTCCGGGACATTTATGGGGTTAAAAAGGAATTTCTGTGGTATGTTGAAGGAGTGAACAAATATTCAAATTAATTTAAAAAAATTGTATTTTAGGTAAAAACTATGCTACATATATATATAATTATCCCAACTTTGGTTGAAAAGCAATACGTCATAGTTGAACAGTCTATATATGTTGTCTTTGACCGTCGGTAAGGTAAACACTTTTACTAGAAACGTATATCCTAAAAAACTGGTGTGGCTAACTTTAAAGCTATGGCACTGTCAATTTCCAGTCTGATCTAAGCTTCGTATCAGCCAAACAATATCACCTTTCAGTTATTATATCTCCAGAACCGTGAGAGATATTTTAAAAAATATTCTTTATTTTCGCTTTGTTTCATAGAGCTGCATAAGAATCTATCATCAGATTGTGGCACTACGGTAATGATAGTGCTGCCAGAGTGTGTTTATTATATTACACGTAACACTAAAGAAAGATTATAAATCGTAAAACGAAAACTACCTCAACTGATACCTTACTATGTTGTCAGTACTTAAAAAGAAGTGGTTCTGCAAAATTCATCAATTTTGCTTTAAATTTAGAAATATATTGTGCACAAACACTTCTATCAAAATGATCTCCATAAAAATAGATTCTTGAATCTGCAGATAAATATGAGCTTCCTCCATCCTTGCAAGTTTTAACCACTTTTCCCGTATCTTTTCATTGTTTGGAACATATTTAATAACTTTTAGCTTTTTTATTATTGTGCTTTTACAATGGGGCACTACACAGTACTCATAAAACGAGGAATTCATTTTTAATTAAAGAATACTTGATACCTGCCATATACATACATGACTGCTTTGTTTTTGGTTCGGATGGTGTGACGTCATTCAAGACGCCATGACAGTCTTGAGCGTTTTCACGGTAAATTTAAATTCGTTTTTTAAAATGCTAAATATATAATTTATATGTTCGATTTTTTTAAAAATAATACGGTTTTGAGTAAAATAGATACTAACGTAAAGTATTAACCTATTTCTGAAATTTAGTCAACTAGCCAATTCTCACATTTGTCGACTTCTGCTTTCTTTGGAATTGTGATATTTTTATTAAAATCAGTTGGAATTTATCCTGTTTCTTAACTGTTTGATATCAGTTTGAACAATCTTTAGATTCATTCTTCTCCTAGGGATTTAAGATGTTCTGCAAGGATCTTATCTATTCAAACGGCCTTATTTGCTTTGAAGTCATTCAAAGATTTATCAAATTCTGTCTTCAAAATTGGATCTCATCAATGTCGATATCGCCTTTCTTTTCAATTACGCTATTGTTCATGTCGTTCCCATCATGTTACTCAATGTATTCCTTCCATCGGTTATTTCTATCTTCTGATTTCTCCAAAATTTTGTTTTATCTTCGTATATGCAACATCTAATTTTCCTTCCTTCACACTTTTCTTGTAACCATCTTCCTTTTGCTTGTTTGATTTTTCTTTTTATTTGATTTCTGATTTGCCTGTATTTCTCTCTTCTTGCTTCATCCTGAAAATTTTTTGTGCTTCTCCTCTGATCCATCAATTCCAAAATTTCTTCTGTGATCCAAACAGAAAGTGGTGGGTGAGCGGTTGGCAATCTGGCCCTGCATTCGGGTGGACATCGGTTCGAATCCCTGTCCGAGCATCCAGATTTGGGTTTTCCATGGTTTCCCCAAATCACTCCAGGGGAATGCCGGGATGCTTCCTTCGAAAGTCCATGGCCGAATTCCTTCCCTTCCTTGCCCCAATACCATCCCGCCTATAATGATAATGACCTCAACGTCGACGAGGCGTTAACCGTTAGTAAAAAAACATCTGTGATCCAATGTTTTCGGGCGGCTTGTTCCCTAAATTCTAATCTTTCTTTACCAGCTTTTAATATTTCTCTCTTCAATGCATTCCATTCATCCTTCGTCGAGCCCCTTTTAGAGTTACTTCTTAGTACTAATTCTATTAGTCCAAGATCCTAGAGGCCCCAGACCTACGTCATTTTAGAAAAGTTAAAATTTGGAGGAATAGTAGGAGTAATATGTAGTTAAGAACGTATACGTACTCGCCAGCATGGAAGGGAGACCCTTTCAGAGGTAGCGGGTACAAAAGGTCCAAAAAATCTTGTTAACCTACGTTATACTCGTAGCATGAAATTGTTAAAAACCAACATTCATTATTAACAGACACTTCCTATGGGCCATTAATTTAGCCAGACGCTTTAAAGGTCTTAAAGAAGGAGGTAATCTACGTCATAGTAGCAAACCTAAATTTATATATGTTGCTCGGGGTACTATTTCAAGACATTTTGTAAGAAGCCAGACCAATTGATGGGCCAAAGTTCCTCCAAGATGTTCCTTTCTGAATACGAGCGCGTGAGCAGTATTCATGCGAATGAGTGCGAGTGAGATATCTTTCTCTCTTATACTCATGGTGTACTCTGTGACTATATGTGTGTGTAACGTTTTTTTCAGTCTTCGGTGGTACGTGAATGTTGGAGCAAATACTTCGTCATACTCCGAGCAAAGCTGTTGCGGGCATGGCTCACAATAATCCAACCAAAAATTCCGCATCGCCGCCTGTAATTGGTCGGCTCTGGAACGCATTGCAGCCGGGATCTCGCGCTCTTCACGCGAACGGTCCTAGGCTTTGGTATCACCTCGCCATGTCTAAGAAGAAGCGGTGACGGGTTTCGCCATCTGCTACGCCTGCGCGCCGTCAGTATGTGCCACCGGCACCTCGCCAGCTGGTGCAGACTCCGTCGCGCAGCGGTGGCGAGCGGTCGGTTTCGAGCACACACACCATTGCCAGTAGCTGGTCCTCTGAGCAGAAGTACAGTTGAGTTTATTGTACGAAGACATTTACTCCTATTCATTTCGACGAGTCAGAGCATCACTGTCGATAATTCTTCTTGATGGCTCTTTCTGTTTTATTCACTGGGATGTTTGCCGCAGAGGCCTTCTTCCTCGGAGATGGTCCACATCGCTTTTGATGTAGTTAGTGCAGCCTCGCCATGGAAGGCGTGTCTCCCCTGGTGATAGATGATGGATGAGTTTAGAGAGGAGAGCGATGAGGGTGTCCAGTCTATCTTCCTGTTGGCCTGTGTCATGTAGGGTACAGGTGTGGTTGCAGCATTCGCTAAACCACGGCTGCGGTCCGCTCCAGAAGTTGTCGAGCCGTCTTGGTTGCTTGGTTTCTCCCGGTTTTTCTTGCTATGGAGACGTGGTCTAGTGCTCGTGGATGTAGCTGATATGGCCCTAGACAATTGTCGGCTTGCTTCAGACTGTATATGTGGCCCTCATCGCTGCTGGTGTCGTGTGGTCTACTGTTTGGTAGCCGCATGAGTGCTCTCTTGGTGGCTTGTTGCAGGCTGCGTAGGAGTCCTCTGTGCTGCTGAAGCCACTCATTCGTGTTTTGCTGCTTCCATGATCACCATCCATATTTGGCAGATCCTGAAATGACACACCAAGTAATGACAACCATATGTGAAATGGGAGGATTGCGGAACCTGCGCAAGAACTTACCCGTGCTCTGGGACAAATGCTTTCCCAGATGACTACTGCCTCGGTGTGGTGGTGCTGCTTCCATTTGGTGCTGCCTCAGAATGCAGCGGAGTACATAGTTCTGCAATTGCAGCAGACGGCTTCCTCGCGACGCTGTTTGCATTCTGCCACATAGTGGCTGCTTCCGCAGCGAATACACTAGGCTGATCTTGTGCATTCGTTAGGGTAGTACCAGAAATTCTGGCACCTGTAGCACTGGACCAACTTGCGTGGCGGTGGTTTCGCTGCAGGTTTCGGAATGGAGTCGCCGGTCTTTTCCTTCTCGCAGCAGAGAAGCATGGTGTTATGTGGGATGGAGTCGTCCTTCAAGATCTGTATGGCCACCGCAAAGTCTTCAGGGCAGGACGTATCTTCATGACGTGCTGTAACTGAACCAGTAGGTCACAGTAGTTCCCTGGGTATTGGACATTGATCGGAGTTACTGAACCCTCCACTAGACCAGGGATTTCAGCTGCTCTTTGTGACTCAGGTGAGTGCTACATGGCGTTCTGCGTAGCTGTCTCAACGCTCGGAGAAGGCGATGAGTTTTGAGTTGTCCTTGTAGGAGTGATCATGTAGTTACGGCCGTCCTCTGGATCATAGGCGAAGTTCTTGAATCTTCTTTTGGTTAGCTCCACGCATTCCTCCCAGTCAAAGTCGCTGGCCAACGGGATCGGAAACACCACTGCCTTCGGCCACGCCGCGACTCCCACTGGGCGATAATTCTTAACGAGATTTCTATGCTCACGGCTACTCATGGCCAGCTCGAAGGTGACAGCGTCGCAGGTTGGTTCCTTCCAGCTAAACTGGAGGTCGTCTAGGTGGAAAGTGATGGAAAATTTCCACTGCTCAGGGTTTCCTCCGTCGAGGCAACGTTTCCTAAAATCCATGCTCCAGTCTTCTTGCCTGACGTCTTCCTCGACGCGTTCAGTTACCCCAGGAGGGAGGTAGGAGACCTCCGCCGAGAGACCATCATCCCGTGGGAAAGCGCCAGTCCTGTACTTCTTCTTCGATTTCACCTTCTTAGTCTGTGCAGGCGTCGCAGAGGTGTCTGTCATGGCTGTGCTGTTGTGCTGTGCAGCCCGTCTAGTGGAAGATGCCTGAGCCGATCGGCCAAGCAGCCAAGCGACTCTGCCGCAGGGAAGGATGCGGCAGACCTGAGGCCAAGCACGAGCAGCCATGACGTTTCACTTACGGCATCGCTATAGCCGGAAAGCTCTTTCTGGTCATCACCCCAGGACATCATCGATGACGACAATCGTTTGGGCACTGACGCCCCTATATACTTCCGCTGCTTCCCCCCAACCCACGTGTACTTCCTCGACTCAGCAGACTACAAAATAAAGTAGCTTATCAAGCACCACCTGAAGGAAGGATGCCCATGGCCGCTAGAGATCCGAGTCAAGACCTCAGAGATTATCTTTGCCTGGCGGCTCCCTGCCGAAACCACCAAAGTGCTTTGCGACACGTCTTATGTATATCACACCGAGCCAATCATCGACGAGGGGAAGGATTGATCAAGGCATGTACCCTTCACAACTGTATATGCAAAGAGCTTCAATGATAATAAATAACTTGACGACCTCGACGCCAGGCTACTCGCATCTGCCTCACCAAGCAAAGAAGACGGGCATTCAACGATCCTAAAGATGGTTAAGAGCCCCACCACGCCGAGCAACAAAGAGGTCAAACAACCACCATACACACAGGAGGCAGAGAGCACCACCATGCCGGAAAGCGAGGCAGCCGAAACACCAAGGAAGGATGATCACGCTGTCGCCCCTCAAGCAGCCCTCTACCATCTGCTCCAAGCCACCCTATCGACACTCCATACCACCATGTCCGAGATACTCCACCGGATGGCAACCCTCCCGGAATAACCACGGGTCGCATTGGCCACTCCTCACCGAATGCCAATCCCATATGGCCATCGCGATAGCCATAGACCGTGTCGGTGGGCGAAAAAATCAAAACGAGTCCAAGCAGCTCGACATTCCTCTGCTATGCGAGTATAAGGCAACAAATGACCAAGCAGCTACTGGAACCCAACGTTTCTCGGCGAGACAAGAAACTCAAGCCACAACTGGAAGCTAGACAGTGTAGTGTACCCGGGAGTAATGATTTCCACCAGTTACTATTACTCTCAATCATTAAAATTTTCTATTTAAAATACCTTGTCAATCATTAAAATTTTGTATTTAAAATGCCTTGTTCCATTTTGCCTAGGCGCCATGGAAAGTGTCCTTGCAGAATTTTCAATGAACATTTAAAAATATAATTGTTTGTTTTATTACAAGGAAATTTATATTAATTTTATATACTGACACTTGAATTTATTGTTATCAACATAAGGAAAGATGATTTGAATTGACTATCACATATGACAAGAAAATTAAAACTATATAATAAAAATTGATATAGTAAACAATGAAATGACGGATCATGAACAAAGTCCGACTAACTCAAAATAAAATCAGAGAGCACAGTTATCTACAGGTTTTTGCTTTCGGGTACAATGCGCCACACTTTGACTCGGTTTGTTCTGGCGGAATAAAAAAATTGTGTAATTACCATCTAGGTGATGTTTATATTGTAGTCAGCGCTCTCCATTCTTCTGGAATTTCTGTGCACAACAAATACAAAACAAAATTCAATCGTTGTACTGTGTTTACACTGGACTAGCATTTACTTTGGAACACATTCGATGATTATCCTTTTCGAACAGCGTCTCACTGGCCAGCTGCAATCTTCTCAAAACGAGGGTTTTAGCGTGAAACAAGAAAAACAAAACTTGTCTGAACTTATTATCAAATAATAGTGTTATCCTTCCACGCATACACGGACACACACACTCTGTACTCCTCGCACCGCTGGCACGGGCGGACTATCCCCACTGAAGGAATGCGGTCCACTTATCTCCCTTCCCATCTCCAAACACCTGCACTACACAACAAAGGGTACCGTGGTGGTTGCACTGCGAAATAGTCTCCGCTGCTCGCACCGACCAACGCTTGCTAGTAAAATATGAAGCTTCCGCGAGCGGACCGCTTCAACAGAGCCTAACCCCGACAGAGCCAGCATCCAGCGGAAGCCAGACAACAAAGAAAAGATGGAATGTTCGGAAGAAGAAAGCAACCACGATCAGCCAATGGTTCCAATGCCAAGGGTTTCTGGCATCGGGCGAGGGAGTGCAGCTACCAAGTGCTGTGTGTCCGCTGCGGGGGAATCCACAGCGTCGACGTCTCAGCCCGTCCGCGTGTAGCCACACCGACGTGCGCAAACTGTGGCGCTGACCACGCGGCGTGCTACTGCGGATGCGTGGTCAGGAAGCAGCTACAAGCCATTGCGGACATACGACGGCACCAACCAAATCACACCCAGACTGCGGAAGAAAAATATCGTCAAGAAAATAACACCAGAATATCACCCTTCAGTCAAACATGCTGCCACAGAATACGACCACTGAGCAAGACCCACAACTGCTGCGGCCATGACTGTCACCAGAAACCGGACAATCAGTTGGGGAAAGTCATCCAGCTCCTGACGCTACTGATTACCACGATGATCTCCAACTGACCACAGGAACCCAAAGGGGTTTTTTAATATAAGGGCGCCGACAGCGGCCATAGCCATTTTCCCCCAACATGAAAGAAAATGTGTCCCCAAAACCACCCAAACTGAAAAATGACAGTAAAGTTGCTAATGGCAATGGGAATGTACAGGAAAGCCATTGAGGCAGCGAAAAAAAAAAAAAAAAATCTGTCTTTGGTCATGCTTCTGTTATTAAGTTGACATCGCGAGTGAGTGAAATAAAAATTATAATATTTGCAGTGTTTAAAAATATATCATGGGAGACTTATTAAATTGTGATATTTCTGAAACAATTCCAATGGGAATTTGATATTGTTTACCGAATTGACGTTAAGAAAGTGTCAACAAAGTTTTAAAACTTAGAAAGGATCATAATCTGAAATTTAAGGATCTTGTTTTTCCAGTTGAATTATTTGAAAGTGATTATCATAGAGAGTGTTATAAGGCATTTACAGGATTAATGAAAAAATATTACAAGTCCAAATCTACAACAAAACCTGCTAAAAAAAAATCTTAAGATGCTACCGATCTATGTGCAACGTATTCATCGATACCTAACCTGAATACACAATCTATTCAACCACCGTTATGTTTTTCAAAGTCTTTATGTCCAGCAGCTACTCTTATATCTGACCAGATTACAATACCTGAACCAAACGAACGGGCGACATCATATTCTCAAGAAAATTGAGTTCCATTATAAAATGTTAATTTAGTATCTGAAAGTAATACTCTGATTGAAAGTGATGCAAGTATTGATACTAAAATTATTGTTTTTTTATTTTGTTACCAATAGACCAAAACACATCATTCAAAAAAGACAGCCTTCACATTCAACTGAAAAAGATATTTTTTTTTTTTTTTATCAAACATAGCACAAGGACTTGAAAGTTAGCCAGAGTTATTTAACAAGATAGTAAATCATTCTCAGTCAAATGTTTATCATCATCATATTTGTCAAGTGGACTTTGCTAATAAAATATCATTGTTCAGTAAAAAAACAATTAAAGGTATTTGACATGATCTGCGTCAGTATCATGAAATGGCTTTTGATGAAATAAGTGTTTTTATTCAAGAAAATGTGATCGAAAAAGTAGGATGTTATTTTTTTACTTATCTTCACAGAAATTACATTTAATTTTTAGAAAGCAGTGAAGAAGAAAATTCTGATAAATTATATTGAATTTTATACCACAGCATTTAGAAGATAAGATAGTTATCGAATTTAGCCAAGAAATTAAACTTTTTTTTCATTCAAAATAGAAAATTATTAGCCCCAAAATATTTAGCAACCATTGATGACCAATCATTTGAAAATTTCAAGGAGAAAGATATTTTGCCATTGCTGTTAAGAAAATAAGTTTTGCACATTTAAAAGAAAAAATTACCTGAAACTATATCAACACAAGATTTAAAGGAAGAAGAAGTATCAGTGCCAAAAGATTTGTTAGACTTTTACTTTGTGCTGATTGCCGGTAGTAATCGGAAATTAAGAAATAATCAAAAATGTATTCGTCAAGTGCTATCTTATTGTGAAGATGTTGTATATGGAATACACAATGAAAAAGTGAAAATGTCAAAACACAATATTCTAGGAATGACATTAAAAAGTTTAACCAGTAGTAGGAAAATTATTGATATAATTAATAGATGCGGGAACTGCATAAGTTATCCGTAAGTAGAAGAGCTGGAAACAGAAGCAACATATACTTCTATACAAAAACCAAGTTTATGTCCTGAAACAATATTAAAAATTCCAAATCTCTGTACTGCTGTGCCTATGGCAATTTTGATAGGTTCCTAGAAACAAGAAGTGATTAGGATACCTTGCATGATACTGTTGGCATTATCTACCAAAATCTTGATTTGAAAAATCCAGATGTATTAGAAATAACAAATTTCTCCACTCCCAATGATGGAGAAACATTGAATACGAAGAAAAGAAGACGGAGAACTTTTGAAGCTATATCTTAAGATGAAGTTGATTACCCTAAGAAACCAAAGATGATACATAAATCTTGTACATTATTATCTAACTTTGTCAAGAAGCATCCGCACAAGAGATTTTGAACTATTTAAATTTGTATTGCCAAAAATCACTAGCATATTCTTCTTATGCAACCAGCAAAATTATGTTCGATGGGCAGTTAAATACCGTGTTAACCTGCTAAACGTCGCCAAAACTCATCCTGATTTGTTTGAAGAATTTAAAAAAACGTTGCTTTAGCATTCAGAGAACCAATAAACCTTTCAGAAGACAGCCAATTGACTTAGTTTTCGAACAAACAATCAATGAAGATGATACCACTGAAAACAATATAATTTTATTAAATCGTAAATTTATTAGCAATTTCTTTAAATATTTTCAATTATTTAATTGAAAAAACATTGATTAACTTAATTTAAATTTACAACAAAACAAAACCTTTTTTTTATAATAATTCACTTTATAAATTGAAAATCAAGTTGTTAATTAAATTTATTTCCATTATCTCTTTGGCCATATAGTAAAAATAAATTAGCCTAGAACCTTAATATTTTTATTATTATAGTTAAAATTAAATGTAGCAAAATTTAAAAATTATAATCTTGCAGGTATAACGCAATTTATAAATTCCATCTCAGCCCAGCAATGATGGGCTTGAAGCCTCGAATTAAGGGAAACAATAATAAATTATGTTTATGAAGAGTTAGATTTGCAAAAAGAACAACATGTTACAGCACAATTAAACAATCATAATATTAAAAACAGCATCAAGCAACTACAAAAAAAAAATCAATTTATTAACCCATTCGACACAGGAGTGCCTAAAAATCTCTCAGTAAATATTTCCTTTGGTAAAGCAACATCATATACAATTGAAAAATTTCTCCTTAACTTTGAAGAAAATGGAGATACTGCAGAATGTGAAGCAGATATTGGTAGGATTGAGAAGCGTATACAAAAAACACCATTGGAAAACTTTTCTAAAGTTTATTCAAAAACAAAAGTTGGTGGTGAAGTACAGGAAGTGCGTATTCAAAGAGATTTATTTGGCCTTATTATTAGTATATCTATTGATCATAAAGTTCACTTTGGAAAAATTTTATCTTACCCTATAACTGCATTGCCTTTATCCAAGTCTCATTTTGATGGTGCTATTTGCAAAACACAAAAATCTGCTTTGATGAAATCTATAGATAGAGAGATTGAACATCATCCATCGCCGTACATAGATGTTTCAATAACTGAGTTTTTTTTTTTTTTTTGTGCTACACATAGTGGAAGATATTCCTAAAACATTTGGAAATATTTAAAAGAAAATGTTACAAATGGTAACACATCTAAATGCTACAAGAACTAACGTTATTTTACTCCTTCCATCAAGGATTATGAAAGATCTCTACGAAATGAATGAATTTGATTTTACTATTACTGGACCAGATCAATTTCGATCTGCTGATTTTGCAAAAGAGTTGAAAATTCACTCTTTAAACAGGCATTCCTAGATTTTTTAATTTTATACCGTACCACTGATGAGATGGCACCATTCATTTTCAATAAACTGATTAAAATTAATTTCAAGCAATGCCATTCTTTCAGTCAGTAATAACACAGTTGTGACTAATATTGATGAAAGTTTATCGTGTCCAAAGCATGAAGAAGCTGACTCAAAAATTATTTACCATGTATGTAATATCGATTCCCATGCAAACATTGCAATCAGATGTTCTGATACAGATGTTGCAGCGATAATGCTGGGTAATATGCATCATCGGAAAGATCATAATTCACACATTTGGATACGTATTGTAACTGGAAACCAGCAAAGATATATTGATTTCACCAAGATGTATGACCACTAGGGAAAATCTTTGTGTAGAAGCTTACCATGATTTCAGGCTATCACAGAATGTGATTACAATCCTGTTTTCTTCAAGAGAGGAAAACAATATTAAAAAAACATCCAGAGTATCAACCAGCTTTTCTAAAATACGGCGAGCATGAATTATTTAATAGTAAAGACACAAAACAAAATGTATTCTATACAATACAAAAATTCATCTGTGATGTTTACATTGATCGGGGATAGTTGATGTGGATGCTGTTCGGCTTCAGCTTTTTATTAATACATAAGCAGTTTCCCATATACATGAAGTGTTCAGCCGTAATAGTATGAGAAACTTCGATGCAAGTAATCTGCCACCTTGCAAAAGTGAACTACTCCAACAATTCCGCCGAGCACATTATATTGCAAGTATCTGGAGTAATGCTCATATAAAACAGCCAACCACTTTTAGTCCCGAGAATAATAGGTGGCTACTGGAAGACAACCAGTATAATTTTAACTAGGTCGATGGTGATCAGTTGCCAAGCTTTGTCAGCGAGTCACTTCAAACTGAATTAGGTATTGGACTTTTACTTCATATTATTTTCATTAATTTATAACTATTCGCAACATAACTAATTTATTTGTTTTCACAGAGGAATTAAATAACAATGCAGATGATTTGGATGAATTGGATATTCAGTTCGAAGATGGGCTTCATGAGGAAGTAGAAAATGTGGACAGTGATGACAACGAAGATTAATTGTTCGTAATATAATAAATAATTTGTTTTTAATAATATTTTTTCATTAAATTTGTATTTAAAACAAAGATATAGTAAACAATAAAACCGATTCAAAATTTATTTTGCATAATTAATTAATTGGTTTGTAGTTAATTTTATAATTTGGCATAAGTGTTATTGGTTCATTATAAAAAAATTCATTAAGACCAACATAGAACTGAAATTCCATACAGATGACTTATAAAGCCAACTCACTAGCTCACGCCCTCATATTCAGAACAGAACATTTATCTTGTCTGGGAGGAACTTTGGCGAATCGGATTGGTCTGGCTGCTTACAAAATATCTTGAAATGATACCCCGAGCAGCATAAATATTTAAGATTGCTAATATGACGTAGTTTACCTCCTTTTTTTACGACGTTTAAAGCGTCTGGCTGAAGTAATGGATCACAGGAAGTGTCTGTTAATAATGAATGTTGGTTTTGAACAATATTCTGTAAATCATAAAAAAAACAGCTTTCATACTATAAAGTAGATCAGCATGATTGTTTTTGGACCTTTTGTACCCGCTACCTCTGAAAGGGCCCCGCTTCCATGCTGGCGAGTACGCATATGTTCTTAACTACATATTACTCTACTCATCCTCAAAATTTCAGCTTTGCTAAAACGGCTTAGGTCTGGGGACTATGCGATCTTAGGCTATATAATTTCTGCAAATTTTTCTCTCCTGTTATATTGTTTCAATTTATTCACTTCCAGTTTCTTCTGCTTATTTTGCTTCCTGGCTGGAATTTCAGCCTGCACTTCATTGATATCAAATTATGGTAATAGTCTATGTCTGCTTGTGGGTACGCTTTACTGTCTAGAACTTGAGTGTTGAATCTCTGTTTGACCATAATGTAATCTCGCTGATATCTGCCTGCATCCCCTGGACGTTTCCAAGTGTCTGTTCTTCTTGCATGGTTCGTAAACGGTGTGTTTGTCACAACTAGCTTATATCTTCCACAAAATTCTAACAACTTGCTTCCTCACTCATTTCTTTCTCCTAGACCAAAAATTCCTACGGTATTTCCCTCTTTTCCTTCTCCCACTATCGTATACCAATCATCCATGAGTATTAGAATTTCCTCCCTCTTCACATATTGGATTAATTATTCAATTTCGGTGTATATTCGCTCTATTTCTTCGTCATCTTGCTGTGACGTTGGCACATACATTTGCACTTACGTGTTTGGAGTTGGCTTAGTTTCTAATCTCATCAAAATATTCCTGTCACCAAACTGTTCAGAATAACTCAACTATTTCCCTACGCTCTTATTCATTAGAAAACCTACACCAGTAACTCCCGTGCCAGCTTTTGTGTTAATTATTCTGTGCTCCGCAGACCAGAAATCTTATACATCCTTCCAATCAATTTAAGGAAGCCCGACGACATCTAACGTAAGTTGATCCATCTCGCTTTTTAAGTTTTCTAACCTACCTGCTCTCTTCAGACTTTTAACATTCCACGCTCCGACTCGTAGAATGTTTCTATCCATTCTGATGACTCCTCCCTGAGCAGTCCCCAGCCGGTGATCCTATTGGGTGACTATTTTACCTCCGCAATATTTTGCCCAGGAAGAAGCCATCATGATATATGTAATTTGAGAGGATTACATGTCTACAGGATACAGTGCTTTCCCGTTGCATTCTGTATCCCCATGCCGTTGACCATTTCTGATTCAACCACCCTTAGGTGTCGTTTCCAACCCCAAGCGCAAGAGGGTGTCCGGGGCCGCTTCCCGCCCTCCTTTAGGAGGCCGTTGGCAAGTAGTGGGCGACTCCTTATACCGGGAATCTTTCAATGGCCAGAGCCTCGTTCGTGGAAACGAGGTGCTCCACGTGAAGGAGAGGTTAACATTTGGTTGGAAGAGGCTCATGTAGTCTATCCCAAACCCATACACCCTTTTGATTAATATGTCTTAAACGTTTACACATAAGGGAAATATACGTTTCAATTTTTAGATTTATTTCTTTTCATTTCTTGAATAAATGTAAGGCTTCTGGAAACCATTAAAAATGTCTGATATTAAAATCTTTAGCTCAATGAAAAATGGAAATTTTCCGTTTTGTAATAAGGAATCTGATCAATTCTCCTTTTACGTTATTTCAATACAAAACGGCATTAGTATAACCTACTTTTTCATCAAATCATTCCTTGTATACATTTCCATTTTCAGTAACGATTTAGAACTTTAAATAGATTTCTCAATAATTTTATGGATTCCGTAATAGACCAAATAGGAAAAGAAATGCGATTTTTTGCTTATATCTTTATGCTTAGTCGATGCCGAGGTCATTTACGGTGGGAAAGGACTGGAGGCAAGTAACGCGAAGGTATTTGCCCATGATTTTTTGATGGAAGCATCCCGACATTCGCCTGGAGTGATTTGAGGAAACCATGGAAAAACAAAATCAGGATTATAGACGAAGATTCGTACCTGCGTCCTCCCGATTGCGAAGACAAAGCGGTACCGCTCACCCACCACACTCGATGAAAAGCGGTTAAGTACTGAAACTAGTGAGTGTCAGGTAACGTTGGGAAGTTTCATTAGGAAGAGGATCCAGTTAAACTCATCCTTCGGCAATAAAGATTTTTGTTTCTGAATAAAATCCCATAATCACTTCAGGCGAATAGAGAAATAATTACTTGTTACATTTGATAAAATTTCGAAACATCATTAAAAATTAGTTTCTATCTGTATTATAATTTCTTATATTACTACATATTATTAAGGCAGCAACTTTGTCTGATCTAGCAATCGATTTGAGCTCATTGCTCAAGTAGGGCGAAATGTAAATTTCTTTTATCTTATGTCTTCAAGATTTGACTTTCCACTTTTAGGCGTGCTTCTTTAAAATTCTTGAAAAAATATAAACCCTGCTTTTCAATTTTGTTTTAACGTTACTTCAGTACACAACGGGATCAGTATAACAACATCTCCAGATAAGAGAGGGCTAAAATAAACTTTAGATTTGAGAGCTGCTGAAATATAAAATAAGTTTCTGTTTTGAAAAATTCACTGGAAACCTACTTACTCGTCAAATCATCTCACTTTTACAGTTATTTGCACTAACGATTTTGAATTTTATTTCAACCAGGTTTTTCAGTAATTTTATGGCTGACATCATAGACCAAAAACGAAAAGGAATGAAGAACTGAAATTATTGAGTACCTGGTAACATTGGGAAATTGTGGGGGTATCCTTTTTAAATTAATCTTTCGGGAATCAAGATTTTTGTTTTCAAAATATTCCCGTAATCACTTCAGTAGAATAAAGAAATGATTACATCTTAAATACTCTTGCCGAATTCCATTTCTTTCTAATTTTTCAAATTCGTTGCAAAATATACCACACATAATAATAACTCTACTGAAAAATAACAGAAAAGCAATTTCCTCATTCAGCTACTCTGCGGCTTCAGCATCTTACTTGGGAACCATCAGACCTGTTCAGAACGTATTTCGATCCCCCGAGTATATGTTGAAGGGTATTTATTCCAGGTAATAGCCCAGACACTGGGACTCATCAAGGAATACCAGTTTTGTCCTGAAAACTGTTGTACACGTTAGTAGGGTGATATTATTTAATATATGTTGCTCTTGGAGCTGTAAAATATATCAATTCTCAGAAAATTGACTCGAATAGTGACGTACCGTTAAGCCACGCGCGACTGGGAAAAGGCATACGGCGTTGTATAATGATAACGCAAACGTTCCTGCTTCACCTCTGTTCAGGCGGCGCTAATAATTCTGCTCAAAATCACGGTAACTCAATTTAAAAAAAAATTAATAATAATAAAAAATAAAATTAAAAAAAAAAATCATTAAGCTACAACAGGCAGCTTCTATGAACATTATGGTCCAGGCTGCATTGAACCTATCCACAAGCGCTGCTAATAATTCTGCTCGAAAATCATGGTAGCTCAAAATTTTTAAATAAATTTCAATTTTTGGATCAGCCTGTCTTTCAACATATCCGAAACCACCGCTAATGCTGCTTGAAAATAAATAAAAATTAAATCTTTAATAAATTCAACAGAGTTTTGTTTTAGAAACAAAAACTATGTGCCATTCTGGTACAGGCTGCATTTCAACCTTAGATTAAAAACATTTATAAATATTAAATTTCTTCAACCCTATGTTAAAACACGAATACTGCCGCTCTTTCATCATAAACACAACTTACGTTAATATAACCGCAACCTACTTTCACAAATGCCATGTGCTAGTAATGTCTCTGGCATGTGTGTACGTAATTATGGCGTCTATCGTTTGCTTACAATTGAAAATTGTGACAATTTTTTTTTTTTTTTTTTTTTTTCATGCGTGTGCAAATTCTTCCATGAATACATTTTTAATGGCTGTGACAGCAACATATTCTTAAATAATATCGTTCCAAGAACGTCTGCATGATTTGTTATTTTCAAACATTTACATGTTACCACCACTGCACGTAATAAGTATAAGTGTGGTAGGGAGGGGGAAAAATCCTACCTTCGGCTGTAATATATTTACTTTATAATATTATATTTACATATACAAATATAGAAACTATGAACATGAAATATACCTTTTTCATTAAAAAAAAAAAAAAAAAAAAAAAAAAAAAAAAAAAAAAAAAAAACACGCACATAAACAGTAAACTTATCAACAATAAACAATGAAATAATGATTTTCTAAAAAAAAAGAATTGGAACTGTATATTCTGTAATATTTTGTTTTAAGTTATTTCGCATAATAAAAATTCGTAAATGAATTTTAAATGAAATAAAAGCAATGATCAATTATTACTGCACATAAAAAAAGAAATAAAAATATTTGGCAGTATGGGGATTTGAACCTGGGTTCGCAAAATGAAAAAAGTAAGCGCCTTACCGCATACACCACGTTGTAGCTTTAAAAGAATTTACTAAAATTATATTATTTAAATGATATTCACATATGTTTCCGCGTTAATTTCTCGATACCTACGGCTCATTTTGAAGAAATAATTGTAACACAGACATGTGGAGTAAATACCCTTCAACATATACTCGGGGGATCAAAATCCGTTCTGAAC
This sequence comes from Vandiemenella viatica, assembly GCA_031002005.1. Lineage (NCBI taxonomy): Eukaryota > Metazoa > Arthropoda > Insecta > Orthoptera > Morabidae > Vandiemenella > Vandiemenella viatica. Next base: position 191,306,200 of record CM061921.1, read on the forward strand.
AGGTCTGATGGTCTCCAAGTTAGTTCATAGAAGAAGAAAATAAGACTTAATTAAAATCATTCATGTACGATGCCGGATTCGAACCGTTTCCCTCGGAGCGCAAGAGCAAGGCGCTAGAAGTACTCTACATCCGCGTCCACATCTGCTACCTCTGACCGAACTCTGAAAGCGCTAGCACGTGAGAACTGCCATAGGTGGTCGCTAACAGCCACACATTTGGCTGTACAGCATTAGCTTTCCTCAGTGATATACTTCCAGTTTATTCTTTCGAAGTTTAAGACATGCAGACTATAGTACTCAGTAATGGAAAAAATCAACATGAATAATAGTTTGCATTCTTTTTATGTAGTGTTCCGGTTTAGTATGCGACTGCAAAAGAATTTTATCGCTTATTACGTAGCAAATCCTTAGCGAACGTCTAATGGTTGAGCTCATCGAAAAGGATACCATGAATAACGCACACTTTGCGAAATACTACATCAACAGTGTTGTTATCGTTCAGCAAGTACTTACATTTATTTTCTTAGTAATTCAAATCATTAAATTCCATACCTACAAAATAAATGATTCATATGATTTAAAATCGAATACTTTTATGATAATAGGTATCAAAGCAAAAGTCTAAACAGCATTCGGTGTATATGTTTTCCCTTCACCACTTTTGTTACCGAGGGTGGTGGGTGAGCAGTTAACGTTCTGGCCGATTCTCGAATCACCATCCTGGCATCCAGATTGGGTTTTCTATGGTTTCTTCAAATTACTCAGGCAAATGCTTCTTTCAAATAGCCCATAGCAAAATTCCTTCCCGTTCCTTGTCCCCCGCGCTTTCCCGCCTTTAATCACCTCGACGAGGCGTAAAGCCAGAAGCAAAACAAAAAGTACCTATTTGAATAAGAATTTATGATTTTCCTACGCTACTATTCTTGTGGTCAGTATTTGTGTGACAAAGTTCGTTTAATTTGTTACAATACTAATATTTAGTTCTATGTGATTTCCTGATTTCCTCTCCTGTTTATACATAAAGATATGTTTTTGTTTCTCTTGACGACGGTGCATAATCATTATAGTCCACGTACAGAATTGATTATCGACATGGATTATAATTAGAGAAATACCAATAATAAATTATTTTTTTCTGACATGTGAAGTTATTTCCACTGTAAAATAATAATTTTCCAAATATGTGGGCATTTTAAATGAAACTCGCTTCCGGAACGTCGACAGACGATGTGATTTCGACGCGGATAGGAACCCAAATAGCTTTCTTTCTGTGCGAAAGCTTTCTTAGTTATCTGTGCAATTGGTTAAGAAACTTTGGGTACTCTTAGTTATGAGACATTCCCTAAATATATTATTCCCTGACGCAAGTAGGAGTATCAATAATAAATTATACGCATATTCAATGTGTAGAATCGATAAGTTTAAAAATTAAATAAAAAGAAATTAGGCATACTTAGACTTGACCCAGGACCGCATGTACTCAAAAACAGAACGTTAACCGAAGGCCCAAGTAACTCATGCGGCTACGCTCCTCGTCAGTGGGTAAACAACGCGTGCCTAGGAAGACAGTTTCATTCAATCTGTCTTGGAGACACACTTTTTCCCAATTATCTGTTTATAATCGTTTCTAAACATTCTACATCCTCGATTAAGGCCATCCGCTTGTTGCTCCACAGACCACGTTATGAGTGTAATGTTATTCGAAGGAATTAGCAAAACTAATATATTAATAAATATAGTTATATTTTTACACAAATCATTTAGAATAAAATGTGGCACAGAGCTTCTTTTTTTGCCGCTCTACATTGCAATCATGTTAATTACAACTCTAACGATATGTTTCAGGATCAGAATCTAGGAAAAGTATAGATGGAAGAGAATTTCGTCCGACATTGCCGAATATGACAACCAATCCCGAGACAGGAAAATGCATTACCTGTCTCGGAATTGGTCATTAGCATTTTACTGAAATCTAAGGTAAGATTGATCAACTACCATGCCATTAAGAATCGTCAATTGGTGGAGTCTTCCTAATGTTTTCCAGGCACTGACTTAAGGAAATGAATTACAGATTGTGCTGCCGCCAATGGGATCATACGTTGGGCAGAGCCAACAGAGGCGCTTTAATTTCCTGGGAAGACATAGTGTTGGATGTTATCAGACTGTATATAATTAGGGACAGACTCTGATGTCAATTGCCAGTTTTTTTAAAAATCAAAGAGTGTACAATGATATCAGAGGCTGCCTTAGAGGGTGGCGAGCAGGGCAGTCGCCCGAGGCCTCGCGCAACAACACGACTAGAAAAAAGTTTATGTTTAAAACTTTTTATTTTAGCCTTATCTATTAGTTATAGCAATAAAATATGTATTAATAGTAATACATGCCTAAATAAAATGTCTCATTTAGATTTATTCGGTGTTCCATTCGTATAAAAAGTAAGATCAACCATATCAAAATTAATTAATTTATCAGTGAATAATAATAGTTTTTGTAATTTGACTGTAAAAATAGTTGAAAAATTCATCACTATTTTAATCTCCCTGCTCGCGTTCGCATTATAAAACCCACTTGAGCGCTCGGTTTGTTCGTTTCTTCATGTTTTGGATTTACGCTCTGGGAAACCCTGTGTTTCATTTCGTTTGTCAACTCTTCAGGGTTCGGATCTTTAGGAGAAGTCATATATTTTTTCCTACCTTCTTTCTGAGCTGAATTAAACACCGATTCAACGTTTCTGATTGTATTTAAATGTATTTTATGTAGCATATAATTGCTTATTCAGACCATTTTCCTAGTTTTGGTCATATTTCGATAATATTTATTGTCATATGGTGATACGGTTATATGGTCATATTTTGAGGGAAATTCTTGTAGTTTCTTTTTTTAATAATACCGGGAATTTACGAGATATAGATGACAAGAAATTAGATAATTATTCACAAAACTGTATTTCTTCTATACAATTGGTGGAGAAAAACAATACTAATTTTCACTGTGGTCAGAATTCACCAGTCTAGAATTAAAATTACAGTATACATTATTTCCACTCTCTAAAAGTAATGTTTCGCCCAATTTTTTTTTTTTTTTTTTTAAAGGAAGCATTCCGGCAATTGCCTGAAGTGATTTGGGAAATCATGGAAAACCTAAATCTGGATGCGCGGACGGGGATTCGAACCGCCGACGAGCTTAGTTTCTAACCTCATCAAAATAATCCTGTCACTAAACTGTTCGTAATAATTCACCCGTTTCCCTACTTTCTTATTCATTACAAATCCTACACCAGTAACTCCATTGACAGCTTGTGTGCTAATTATCCTGTGTTCCTCAGACCAGAAATCCTGTGCGTCCTTCCATTTAATCTCACTAATCCCAACTACATCTAACTTAAGTCGTTCCATAACCCTTTTTAAGTTTTCTAACCTACTTGCCCTATTCAGACAACTAACATTCCATGCTCCGACTCGCAGAATGTTTCTATCCGTTCTAATGACTCCTCCCTGAGCAGTACCCACCCGGAGATCCGATTGGGGGACTATTTTACCTCCGGAATATTTTACCCAGGAAGAAGCCATCATGATATATGTAATTTGAGAACATTACATGTCCTCGGGATACCCTTTGGGTCTTTAATGCAGTGGTTTCCCGTTGCCTACTGTATCCCCATGCCGTTGATCATTTCTGATTCATCCGCCTTTAGGGGCCATTTCCAACCTCAAGGGCAAGAGGGTGCTCTCCACCACTCCCCGCTCTTCCGCCCTCCTTTCAGAGGCCGTTGACGAGCAGTGGGTGACTCCTTATACCGGGAATCATTCAGTCGCCAGAGCCTCGTCCGTGCAAACAGGGTGCACCACGTAAAGGAGAGGTTGACATTTGGTTGGAAAAGGCTATTGTAGTCTCTCCCAAAGCCTTGCACCCCTAATGAATTTAGTCTTAGGAAAAGCCGCAAACATCATTCTTAAATCCCTGCGCATATCTTTTAATGCATTTGTGTGTCTTAGTTTGTCACCCATTAATAATTTGTCGTCTTTATGTTTAACATTTATAAATTTTCTAATACCATATTTTAAAACTCAAAATTTATTTGGGCCTCGCAAAGATCTGCCGCCCGGAGCCTGGAAATTGTTAAGGCCGCCGCTGAATTATATACCCTGTGTATAAGAATATCGAAGTATATTGTGTTATAAATTAATGTGTTACGGTAACAGTAAGTTACCGGGTTAAAAGGTGGCGACATAGGTGTCGAGTAAATGAATAAAACGTGCTATGGTGTGCGCTGATCGTAAGGAAACGTTGGGCATAATTGTTCATGCGTGTCGAAGAACGACGCAGTATGACAGTTAAGTTACCGCGTAATATAATATACGAACACCGTTATATCCAAAAAGGTAAAGACGGGTTGCTGCGGCTTCAGAAAGCCCCTCCACATCTCATCCTTCAAGGAATATTTTGTGAAGGAGATAAAGGATCCGATTTTTCTGAATTTATCGAAGAAGTTGAGATGTTGCTAGAACCCGGAATTTCAGAAAGCTTCATAACTAATGAGTTCTGGTTTGGTTGTTCAGTAAGCCATGTACGCACTCAGACGAGAAGCAGACGTGTTTCGAGCCGCTATACGGATTGCAAAGTCTTATTTTGCTATGTCAAAAACTTGGGAAGATGTAAAAAAATGTCAGAACGTCGGGAACTAAAGTAAATGAAAATTAAATCAGTATCATGCGGGGAATGGCTTCAGGAAGAATACGGTAATTTAGTAACCGTTCCTTGTCATTCATTAAATGTAGAAATTGAATACTTTCCGTAATTCCCTTTAAAATAACGAAGAAGCTGATGTCGTTACCCAGGCCTAAAATTATGTTTAAAAATGTTAAAACCGAAGAGGAAAAGGTAAAAATTGAGAAGCTAATAAACTGTTAACATGACAAATGTAATTAGCTCAATTATTCAGGTTATCGTTGCAATGTATTGCGAATGTCTGTATGGTTAACGTATCAGCCGGGAAATGAAAATTTAATGAACAATGACATCAAGTCGTTTAGCAGAGGAGACGGGTACGGTAAAACAATCTGTGAATTGGCATGTAATTAATTAAAACGATTGAGGAAAACACTAAGAACTATGGGAAATTATAATGCACAAGTAACTAACGCAGAACGAAAGAAGTGATTAGAAATTTGGAATATGTGAACCCATATCTTCAAGCAGCAGTAAGATCGTAAGAAAGGTATAATCTTACTATTAGGTAAAGCCCATTAAAGAACAATGCCCCAATGTAAAGCAAAACTATCCGGTTAGTTCCCATAAAATGATAACTATGGATAAATTAAGATGAGTGGGAAGAAAAGCAAATCCAAGTATCTGGTCAATAGCTAAAAAACTGAAAAAAAATGAAACTGCTTAAAGTAGGAAAATGAGTACTAGTAAAGAAGGAGTTTTATGTGCGTGAACTATAGATGTAAGAACGTTAAATTAGTTAAAACTATAAAGTTTGTATGTTAGCATTATTGGTAACACAACCATGACTTCTGTCTTACTCAAATTAACGCTAACTGCGGAAAAAATTCAAGTGGTAATTGTAAGTAGATGTGGCTGCTCTTTTTAACAAGAATGTGGAATGAATTACTAAAGATAAGATTGGGAAAAATTATTCTCAAGTCTGTTTTCAGTTTTTCTAGATGAGAATAAAAAAATGGGAAAAGTATTTCTCATCACTTTCAGAAACTTCAGGCAGTGAAAAGGAAAGAAAGAAAACTTAAAAAGAGTTTTATATAAATTAGGAACTAAGTTATAGGCACAGTTACATTCCAAATTCACTAACTCTGTAAGAGTAAAACTGTATCTTAACTGCTAGAAGATTTCAGCAAGTTGTTTAGTATTTAATTATTGGTAGCAAAGATCAAGTTTAGTAAATCACTAAGCTACTTAGGTTCCAACAATACTACAAAATCTTATTCCTAACTTAGAAACCCATATCAAAATCAGATAGTTTAAGCTGCAAACATTCGGATGATAGTTAGATTAAGATGTCAGGAAAGGCGTAAAAAATAATAGTAAGAATGGATAATAACGTAGAAAATCATCGGGTATAGCACAGGTTACGGAAAGATTTCAACTATTCCGGTGAAATTAGTTCAGCATATAAAATGGTAACTTAGTCTGACGTTAATCCCTCCGCAAAGCCGCAAATGTTTGTGTAGCAAATTTCATTGTTTTAATTTAATGCGAGACCAATACTTTGGCACTGGTCATTGAGGAATCTTTGAATTCTTAATTTGTTTCCAGATTATACCATGATCACACGTGTCGAAGGCTCAGTACAAACAGTATTGGAATTTCCAAAAACTGAGGAAGGTATTAATTATCAAAACCCATTAACCTGTGCTGTTGTTCCATTTGTTTTACTAATTAACAGTGGGATATGATTTTGCCTCCAGTTGCACATGGTATATTTAAAATAATACATATATTCTTTGGATTATTGATTTATTTAATTTCAATGATTTTATTGTTGATTTTCGAGACAGTAAATTATTGTAAATAGCTCCACGAATGTTTTAAAAGGTTTTATAATGTTATCTGCCGAGTGAACTTTCATTTGCTGACGAGGTGATCTCAGGATAAATGCCTGATGACTACGTCCTACAGTGAACTTGAGTATAACACAAATACTATCTATCAAAGCAATTGCATATTCCCTTAATGTTCAGTTTCTTTATTTTCCTTGTTTTAAAATTATATCTGACGTTAAAGCTATTATAGCGTAATGGCTACAATTAAGATTAGTTGTTGCTATTGTTGTTGTTGCTTTAGGGCGCGCCGACAGTGAAGTTTAGGATTTATAGGAATACTACCGACGAACCGTTATATTGCAGTTCATGAGATCATCCATCTTAAGCCGCAGAGGATAATTCAGTAAAATTTGAATTTTCTTGTTTCACAGATGAAATTATGTTGCAGCAAAACTGTTTCACTAACTTCGGTCATTATTTTTCTATAACATATAATTTAATTGTGATGGAGAACACGCTCCGGTTGGCATTTTCCCTACACACCATCTCTTTCCCTACCGTGTACCCGCCTACTTTTTCCCTCTACAAACTTAAACTTAAATTCTTGAAAGAGCGCACGAAATTTCTGTTATGGGGTTAGCAGTACATGGGGAGGTGTGCCTGTTACTCTTGCTGTGACGTCTGCCGCTTTTTCTCACATTTCGGTTTTATAGCTAACTAGCCTCGTACCCGCGACTTCGTACGCGTGGATTAAGAATTTTTTTGCCCGAATTAAATATAAAAAGTTGTTGGTAACGAAGGATTGGTCCCAAACAATATCGAGTCGGCATAAAATGACAGGAAAGCTATCACTATATCATTCTACCGTCGAACCTGCCTCTTGAAGAGAATCAATTTCCAACATATTTCTGTCACTATTCGATAAGATTTCAAAATTTCGTGACTACAACTGTTAATCATACTGGAAAAAATATCCTGTGCCCTTCATACAGTTTTCCTTATAAATTTCCATCACAACGATATAGCCATATAGCCGTCAAAACGTAACAAACTTACTTCCGTATTTATATTAGTATTACTGTGGTTCACACTCACACACTGACTGCGAACAACACCTGAGTGATCATTATAACGTAAAAAAGTGTACACCTACAAAATTGCAAGACTACCTACGATTTGCCTCGCATTGCACCCCTAACTTTATAATATCTACAGTTTAACATTCAATCCAAATAACCTACGGCCCAGGCCTGAATCTTACGATGAAAAACAATTTTTAAAAATCTTAGCCTTTACGGAGATTTGAACCGGAGACCACGCCGTTCGTAAGCAAGCTTTTTAGCCATTGAGCTGCCAGTTCACTACACGGTAACACGGTCTGGAGACGTCCATATCCAACGTGTCTGCCTATCGCCGTATTTCGAAGTTATGAGACAACGTGTGTTGTTTATACAGATAATTTTTCAACCAAATGTAGACAGTATTTTTCTCCTTGTTTCAAAGGATAAGTGTGCAAAGTTTCATCGAGATCAGATGAAAACTGTGGATTTGTATGAAGAACAAACAAACCAACCAACAAACAAACATACATTCATCTTTATATATAAAGATTACAGTTACAGGTTTATCATTACATTCATGCAAAGTGAATAACATATTTGTAGTCTTACATTACAATTCTTTTTTTTGGTGACATATTTCTTTTGTTTCTCTACAGTTTGCGAGATTTTTTCACTTACTTGAGCAAGTCGTGTTTTTTTGGGTCTCATTTCGCACATGGTTCTTACTTGCTGACTTTTAGCAGTAGGGCTTAGTACACTTTAACCTAAATCACATTTGAATCAATATTCTGGAGTAACACAAAACACATTGCGATATATATATATTAGGTACACAGATTACACATAATAACATAAATGGAAGTGATTTTCTAGCACTAAAACATTAGGGAAATTACATACTATTACCAAATTTTTAACCAAAATAATACACATATACAATAATATACACGGAAACAATAATACGAAATTACAAACATTACAGGGTAAAAATATGGAATGAAATTGAATAATAATAATAATAATAATAATAAACCGTAGCACTAAATATAAGCCGAAAGAATACAGACTGTCATATAAAATTACAAGACCACCAAGTTTAAGTTGTTGACCAATTCAGCTACCTGGGGAGCATAATTGCTAGTAACGGTAGAAGTGAGTTAGAAATAATGAATAGAATAACCAAAGGAGCCAACTTCTACAGTACCGTGCGGGGCTTACTACGGGACATGAAGGTTCCCAGAAGAACAAAAATTGTCTTTTACAAATCATATCTCATTCCTATTCTCACATATGCTTTGGAAACATGCACACTAACATCAAGGGACCTTAGCAATATCCAAGCCTGTGAAATGAAGTTTCTTAGAACAGCCCTCAAGAAAACTAAACAAATAAAGAATGATGAGAGATTAGATCAAACCTAGCGCTAAGGGAAAGCATGGAAGAGAGACTTAGGTCATCAAGACTTAAGTGGTTTGGGCATGTCAAGAGAATTACTAGTACAAGACTACCAAAAACTTATTTGAAAAAAAAAAGATAGTGGGCAAAAGACCAGTGGGAAGACCAAGAAGAAGAAGGACAGGCCAACTGAAGGAGGACAGAGAGAGAAATGGCTGGAACTGGGAATAAATTACGGACAGAGAAACTTTTCTGGATAGGAGACTGTGGAAGACGATATCTACAAAAACCAAGGCTCGTAAACCACACACGGGAAACTGGAGATGGTCCCCAACGATAATGATGATGACAGGCTAACGCAGAAACAAAACACGGAAACAATAACACGAAATTACAAATATTACAGGCTAACTTTTTACCTACAATGAGTTGAACGGTCTTTACTCATATACAAACAAACTGAACTACACTACGGGCTGCTTTAAGCGTTTCTGGTAATTTATTCATCATTTCCCTGGTAACTTATTCCAATTCCTGACACTCTTACCAACATCTTACATGCCTCTTCACCAACATACACCCTGTACACTCCCATGATTCTCTTCTCACTCCTCCTGTCTTTCAACGAATAGAGGAGCAATTAGTGGAGGGGTTTTCGTTTTAAAAAGGGGGAAATATTTAATTGTCTTTTCTTTAATATAATAATGATTCATTTCAATATTTTAATGGATTCCATTATATGATTTAATACATTTAATTTATTTCGATGTTGTATACTACTGCAAGTATGCATCCGAAGGGGAACTAATTTTATTTTATTTAGGTTTGTTTACTTTTAATTCCTTGCTTAAAGATTTATTAGATAAAACATGTATAGAACTTGTACAAGAGTCTCGGTTATCCACGATATCAGTTGCCAACATTTAATAGACGCATATATCACAATCAGAAACTAGTTAAGTGAAACAGATCCAAATCCAGGGATCACGAACTGTAATACCAACAGCGTCACAAATTATCATAGACGTGTCTAATACATCTCGGCAACTCCACTCAATATCATGTGCATACTTACTGTCACCACTTTGATAATTTTATTGCACATTTGTTGTATTTTATTGTTAAATTTTGTGCAAATTTCTGACACCTAGCACAGAAATCAATGATTGAATTACTGTTGTGCTATTTGAGAAAACTTGTGAGTGGGAGGACACAGTCAATATCTGTAACTCCTAAAGAATTGAAGTGATTCATGCCTTAACAATTGTTAAATGGAATGAGGGCGAGGATGTCAGGGTCGTATTGAATCAAAATGAAATTTAGGAATTGCAGTATCTTGTTGCAGACGACATGTGTCGCAAAGCAAAGCGTTGACCTGAAGGCAGGTGGAATTCGCAACCTCCAGCGCCGTCCCAAGAATTTGCGCAGGGAGCAATGTCCGATGGTGTTGCCCCGCCGAGAACTGAACGTTCATTTTAAGTGATCGACTAATACTCGCTCACACGATCACTCGGCAGCCACCTTGCCCATTTCATTGGTTGTCTCTGATCAGTATGGACTGTTATTTTTGGCACTTATCAACTTTACTTCGCAGTCTTCCATAGCTGAATAAACCTGTAACATCGCATCTACAAATTTATTCAGCAGATAGAAATCCTTTCTACTGCTTGCTAATCGTAAGACCTCAGAACCTGTCGCAGGTCATATCCATACTACCGCTACCTTCTGCTTCCAGCAAGGATGGAGATTCTAAGCCACATTCACGCACCACCATCATCCTGATAAAACCCCAGTGACGCTAAAAAGGCCACGACGTAAAAGCTAACACTGGCCATTCCAATCTCGTATATCATCAGTACGGCATCTTATTACTCTAACCTTATTTCCCCTGTCATTATGACGTAAATAGGAGTGTGGGTGAATTATTTCATTGCACTCGTAACTGTAAGAAGAATTTCGCATATTCGCCAACAAATTCATAGGAAATCGACGTCTGCAGACTGCCAGAAAATCCCAATCTATGTATCAGTTGTTTGACGTTTCCGTAGGGGCTGTAGCAAGCAGTCATGAATCGAGTGGCTCTCCTCTGTACTTTCTCTAAGGCGACAATTAATCTCTTGCGATAAGGATCCCGAAATCTACAACAGTAATCCAAATGTGGACGCGTGAGTTTTATAAGCGATTTCCTTTGTATGAGCGTTGCAGTTCTTTAATATATGAGCCATGAATCTTATCCTAGAATTAGTTATACCCACAACTGAAGTTATTTGCAGATTCTATTTCATGTTGATTTGCACTATTACACCATAATTATTCACAGCATCTACCGTGTCAACACCTGAATTATTTACTTTGTACTCGTGAACAAACGGATTCATTTTGTTGCTTATTCCCATTGCCTTGCACTTTTTGTAGTGAAAGCTGCCATTTATGGCATCATTCCGAAGTAACATCCAGATCGCGATGAGTTTCTAAGCAAACGTCAGAGCATCTTACTTTCGTATAAATAAGTACATCATCAGCAAACAATTGCAACATGCAATTAATGTTGACACCGAGAACAGTTATAAAAAATAGGAAAAGAAGTGATACTATTACACTTCCTTGAGGAACGACCGAAGTAACATGAAGCGTAGAAGAAGCTTCTCCGTCAACCACGACATACTGTGACCAACCACATAGAAAATCTCGTATCCATTCACAAAACTGGTCGATATATCTTAAGCTCGAATCTTCACTAAAAGTCGGCTGTGCGAAAATCCAAGAAAATTTCATCGACTCGTGAACCTGCATCAATAACTTTCATTAAATCTTGATAAGATAGGGCCAACTATGGTTCCCACGATCTGTTAATCCAAAATCCACGTTAGATCGTTGTAAGTAACTCATTTTCATGTAGAAACTTCATAATGTTAGAACATTTAGCATGCTCCAGAATTTTACTGCAAACAGATGTTGAAGAAATAGGTCGACAATTCCTAGGATCCCTCGGATCTCTTTTCCTAAAAATAAGAATTACCTGGGCAATTTTCCAATAGGAAGGTACTTTTTCCTGTTATAAAGCTTTAAGGAACATATAAGACAGTAATATAACTGTTTGAAAAAATAAAAATCACCTCCAAGAAAACGCACCAAAATGTTTAAAATAACTTCATACCATGCCTAGAAGAAAATAAATATACATGGATAGTATTTTATATTACTGTTATTGAAATTTTTACATTAATCAGTTATTTTTGGAGTCGGTGCCAGCTGTCATATTGCGAGGAACGAATTACAGAACTTTATTTGTTGTTTGAGGCGACACGAGGGGTAGAGACGAAAATTAAACGGTGGCTCGACCTCGTTGGTCGTCGAGGTATATCTCTGGCGCTACATTGTCAGTTGGTAGGTTGCATCATGCAGTAAACACTTTACAGTTAGTAAAATATAGGTGTATCATCTGTATGTCTGTTTGTAATCTGTTTCTAGCATTAATCATAGGTATATAGTAACATGATTTTTATGCATCATTGTCATCTTTACCGTTGTCATATTTTTGCTTTGCCTGGCACCGATTCCAAAAATAACCAATGAATATAAAATTTTCAAAAATAGTAAGGTAAAATATTTTCCGTTTAGTTTTATTTTCTTCTAAGCAAGATATACAGTTATTTCAAAATGTTTAGTTTTTTTGTAATTTGGTTTTTACTTCTTTGAAACAATAATTTTCTTATGAAAATTTTAGTGGTATCATAGTTTGTTTTTTATTTTAAATATGGGACAGTAATTCTCATTTTTCGAACTTTCTGGTAGCACAGAGGATAAGGCGCTTGCTTTCAAAAAGTTCTGGCTCTAGCCCCGGATTCAGTTCATGCTGGTGGCAGGAATATTTAAGAATTATGTTTGCTCATATGAACTACGCTAAGTCGCTCCGTGGACCCAGAGGAAAGGAACTGTCCGTCATATCTCTGATATAATCGCTTAGTATACCTCCCTCGGGTGGGTCCAAGCACCCTTCGGACTGTAGACTAATTTAGTGTAACAATAAACATGCGACAACCCAATTATATTGTGTTCATTGGCCTCGTAAATAGCTTGCGGGTTGGTGAATTAACGACGACTCAGATGGGGTTATTGTGTGGGCGGTGACTCGTACTTTTGTCAAGAGATTTTGTTAGTGCTGCGATATAATCTTAACAAAATAAGTCAAATTCAGACGTAATCTGCTAAATATTAGTATGATACCACTACAACATGGATACCGGAATTCCGATATTTCGCAGTTCCCGAATGAAATACTGATTTTTTGGATATTTCAAATTATATATATATACTAGCAGTTGTTCGGATAAATTGGAATTGATTTACCCGTACACTATTTTTATATTTCCGATGTGTACCGTGTGTACCATGCTACATTACTTTGGCACCAACCATTTCCAGAAGTAAACTAAACATAGATATGCCCCAACAATTCCTAGAATGCAGTGAATTTGATGCTGTGACAAGGAATGTCAGTGTGAGAGTCCTTTTCTACCTTAAGGCTTTATTATGAAAAAATATGATATTTTAGTTAACGTAATACTTTCGAGTGTTAGGCACAGGACACATGAGGCTTCGCTGATGCAAATTCAGCGTAAGGTTGTTTGTTCCTCCACATAATGCTTACATGCTGACTGAAGGAGTCACCTTCAAGTGGATCTAACTGGAATCAATGACGTCAAACACGAGGTGGCGTGTGGCCACGGAACAGTTTATTCGCTCTCAGTTCGTCAGGAGCAGTTTAGTTGACAAGAAGGGTTAACTTGTAGCTAAGCCGTTTCTCGTCAGCCTAGTCTAGCCAGCAATACATTCTGCTAAGTCCAGTCTGCCATTCTATCAGTCAATATTAGTAGCCATCATTCATAGACGCAAGTCGGAAATAGCCTTTCAGTAGCGCGCTAACTATTGTAACATGTACAGTCAAGTGCTACAATAAACAGGTTGTGCAGCAGCTAGCGTCGTGTCATTTATACAAAGGATAGATTATCAGCTAGTCATTTCACAAGTGCTAGCCTTCCTATCCACGTTGCTGGACGTAAACCAGCTGGTGTCAGACCTGACGTAATTTAATCTTTTATTAGTAACATCAAGACGCAGACGAAGCCATCTCTTGAAGCAAGAAGATAACGCAAGACGGATTTCAAGAGGGTTAACAAATCCCAAAGGTCAGTCAAATCCACCCCGGGGTCCTCCCAGTCGTCAACCGCCCACAAAGTATAGACCACTCGAAACCAGACACCAGACAACTGGTGTCAAGGCGTGAAATACATCGCGCTACCTGACATCAGTTTACATGTTGGTACAGTTCTGCGTTTCAAACTAATCACAACATCTGTTAAAGTTGTTGCTCGATAATAATCGAACCATGTACCATCCGGCCATCCTGATCTGGGTTTTCCATGGTTTCCCTAGATCGCTCCAGGCGAATGCTGGGATGGTTCCTCACAATAGCCCATGGGCGCCACCTGCTATATCCCGTATATCCTTTCCAAACCATTACCTTTCCTGATAGGTGCAATGCACCCTCCGCCAAACACTTTTAGTGAATCGCGGAGTAATAGTAATAGTAATAGTAATTCATACCAAATATATACATCTGTATCTGGAATATATTTGTTTGTTCAGACATCACGCAGAAAATATAGATTTTGAATGGATTTCACAACGTGAAAGCTTGGGGTCTAAGGTAAAATCTCATTTAGATGTTGAGACATTAGGACACATTTATTTCATTAATATTCTGGCAAAACTTAAAAACAGCTGAATTGATTTTGATGGGACTTATAACTGTGGGTTTCTATATAGAAAATTGGAAGTTAAAAGGGGTGGGGGTAAAGGGGTAGAGAGATTGGGCCTTATATACCAAATGTAGAAAGTCATTTTCTGACTGATTTAAAGTACATGTGTGCATATTTCCAATGATATCGCATAAAATCCATTGGTGTGCATAAAAAAGCAATTAAGCCGGTATAGAGGGGGGGGGGATAGTTTGGTTTTTGTAAAACTAATGTGGATGGTAAGGAAGAACGGGGAATTGGAGTCTACTAAGGAAAAAGTGAAACTAAAGTGCTACAGAAATTATTTTTTGAATCTTTTAAAAAATGTAGATTCCGTTATGTCTAATCAATGGGCTATGTAAAATGAAAAAATGAAACGAAAACGGACACTTCACTGAAGAGAGAGATAAAAAAAAGAAAAATCAAATTGACCCGAATGGCTGTCATTACTCGGCCAACTGGGTAATGGGAGACCCCACTTCGGTTATGGGATCCATGGCCAGATTAGTCCATAATAGTGACATAACGTTAGTTTTCTTGACAGAATTGAAAATTAATACATTTCTTTCCACTCTTGTGGATCCAAAAATTAATTATTTAATTTTTGTACATTAGAATTGCATTATTGTTTCCTAGCACAAAATTTACAATTCAAGAACAGTTTATCATCATAATCTGCACAGTCTACATGTGCTACATTTTTGACACACTTCACAAGACTTGAGAGTATCATTTGAATTTATTTCTGTGAAGCAAAGCAAACAAACTATTTTTATATTAGAATCATCACTTTCATAGCTAGTTAAAATTGATGAAGATTGTGACAAACAGCTAGTAGCCGTACATCTCCAATTAGGTGGTCTACCCCTCCTTGCATTCACGGTTGCTTTCCTTTTTCTGCAGGAGAAAAGGCAGTTCTTCGGCGCATCGTTGTTGGCTTCTGTCTTCTCATTCTTTCGTTTCTCCTTTTCTTCATAGTTTTCATAAAGGTGAAGCGGTCAAAATCTCTTAGTGTTGTTTTTTACGAGCATCTTTTGGGGTTTGTAGCTTAATTTTGGCATACGGGAAATGGTGGGGTAATCAGAACTAAACTCCAATTTCTCCTTGCTCTTGGCTCTCATTAAGCCACACGTTAAGGTTGTTGTTAGAAAGTAATATATATACATATATATATATATATATAATTTTTCCCTCCAGTTTTATTTAGTGCCCGTTAAACTACATTAATCACTCAACCACTTCAATATATTAGGATAACTTAATAAATAATTCAGCAAACTTGACTGCTTAGAATAAGAGCAGAAAAAATTACAGTTTGAAAGCCAAAAACACACTGTGTCGTCTGTTTGGTGGCTGAGCCTCCACTTATAATGAAGAATGATGACCTGTAGGGAGATTTCAACGTAACTTGCAGGTTTATAGCACGCGATTTTCAAATTTTTCAGGATAGGCTCCTATTACCCATTGGATCCCATTCCCCCGTTCCCCCCTATTTTTTTCTTTGTTTCAAAGTGTACGTGTGCAAAGTTCCATCGATATAGGATAAAAGCTGTAGCTTTGTATTAACAACAATTGCAAAAATTAAATAGGGTAAAGGTGATGAGGGGTTGAGTTTTATAAACAGAATATAGAAAATATATTTCTCTTTGTTTTAAAGTATATGTGAGCAGTATTCCATCGCAATCTGATAAAAACTGTGGGTTTCTAAAAAGAACATTGGAAATTAAGAGGGGTTGCGGGTAGAAGGAGAGTGGGGATGAGGTTTTACAATCCAAATTTAGACAGAATTTTTCTGTTTGTTTTAAAGAATACTTCAGTAAAAATCCTTCAGGTTAAGTTCGAAGCTGTTGCTTTGTATAAAGAACACGATAAAAATTTAGTTGATGGAAAGGGTGAGAGAGATTTGGTTTCTGTTAACCAAATTGTTTGTTTTAGGGGACACGTGCACATAATTCCCTTAAATTCGGAGAAACTGTGTCTTTGTATAAAGAACGTTGACAATCATTAAGGGTGTGGAAAGCGGGGCAGAGATGGGGATTTCGCAAAAGTAACGTGGGAAGTATTTTTCATTTCATATCTGTTTTAAAGTATACGCATGCAAAGTTCTATCAAAATCGGATTAAAAATGTGGGTTTGTTTAATAACTAAGTATTGTAAAGGATGAGAGGGGGTGGTTACTCAATGAAATTTGTATGAAACCACTTTGAAGTTATGCACTATCCACTAAACAAAAATCATTAGAATTGGTTTATAATTGGTGGAGATATCACTGAACACACATAAAAATCGAATTGAGAACCTTCTATTTTTTTAAGGTGGTTAAAAATGGTCCTATTTCCTCCACGTACTCTGAAAATACTCATACTCGTGTACCGGCGCTTTCCCCCACTTCAGCAGCTTCAAATGCTTTACAATACCTACACTATCATTTCTTATCCAATCCATCTCTAATTATACCCAATGCGGAAAAATGGTTATGTTTTCCATATTTTCGTGTGTGAATGAATTTTTAAATTCGGTGTTAAATACGGTAACTTTATCGCTGCTGTTGTCCTCTTTATGACCTTCTTGTATTAGAACAGGCATTCTGTTTTCCCTACAACTGACTTATTTTTATGCAGGAACAAAATTTCTTTGGGATTTCGGAGAGGTTCTTCAAAACTGAATTGCAGCGGAAACCATTAAAGGCCACATGCATCGCATTTTTAACATGTCCTCTAATCTCATCTAACTTTACTTAATCAGTACGCTAACCAGTCCTTCTTGAGCATGCGTGTATTCTTCTTTGCATTTTAAGTAACCTTTTAACTTCACGTGTATGCCACGGGCGATCATTTCCTAGTTTGATTGTCCGTTTCAGAATAATTATGCCTACACCTTCACTGATCACACGTATAAATCGTTGCCACATCTCTTCAACTATCTCATTTGCTACTTTGAAGGTAAAGTAATATCCCTCAGGTTCGCTCTAACCCTCCCCCCCTCTTCGAAGCTTTTAGAATCTGTAAATAATCCTTTATTTTTTTATGATGCACTCAGTTATTAATATTACTGAGGCAATTACGGCTTTGTGATCAATTCTTCCTGAGGTGGTAGAAATTTGCGTGAATATTTCAGGCCTATTTGTTACGATAATTTCTCAAATATATTCGTTACCATGGTGGCACTGTGTTGATTCAGTGACGAGTTGCTCAAGATGAAGATCTGAGAAAAGGTAGAGAATAATGTCAGATTATCCCTGCCACCAGTAACGTGAACGTAAGTAGTCCAATCGATATGTGGCAAGTTGAAGCCACCTCCTAGTATTACTGCATGATCCTACAATTGATGAGCTGTATTATTTACACTATTCTTTAAGGCCTCGACAATCTACTTCACATATTCTAATCATTGTCTACCTCTACAGTTCTTTCCCTCGATTGTTTCTTCCACAAACAAATTAACCAATCCCGCGTGTCCTCTTTTCTCACCTATCATTTTCCAAAATCGTTCATTTCGAACTTTATTGATCCACTTAATTTTCAGCATACTTATATTGCACCACTTTTCAAATGCTACAATTTTCCTATTTTCTCGTATTTATAAAGTCCATGCTTCACCACCATAAAGTGCTATGCTCCACACATTGAGTTTAAAAAAAATTCTTTCTGTGTTATAGATCAATGTTTGAAGCTGAAGTATTTTTTTATTTTTTTTATCATGAAAGCTTTTTTAGCTAGTGTTGTTCCGCTTTTCTCATCATTGTTGGTTCGACCATCACTTTTTATTTCTATTATTTAATCCATTGTTACTGTTATTATTTCTACAACATTTTATCACTTTTGCCTTTCTTTGAGATATATCTAGTCCAAAATCTTCCTTCAGTGTTTAATTCACGTCATCGTCAGACTGTTCTGCTAACAGGGCAATGCTAGCAGAAAATCGTAACATACCCTTTTTTTTCCTTGAACACTTATGCTGCATTCAGTTTTTTCCTTTACTTCTTTTATTGCTTCCTCATCATACAAGTTGATAGACTACAACCTAGTATCACACTCTTTTAAACTGATGTATGTCTCAAATGATTTTTTTAATATATTGTTAATATTGTATTATAGTTTCTTGATTCTTGTAAGAATTTTATTCTTATATTTCTGTATTTTACACCCCACTTCTTTAATATTTTGAAGATCTTATCCCGCTTAACGCTATAAAAATCTTTTTCTAAATCAACAAATGTTATGAAAGTAGCTTTGTTTTTCTTGATCCGCCCCTTCAAGTATTAATCTTAAAACCAAAATTGTTTCCCTTGTTATGTAGTTTTTCCGAAACCCACTTTCACGTATTACCTCATGTTCTATTCTTCTGTATATCAACAGGTATTCTATAAAGTCTTATTCGTCCCTGTGGCTGGTCTTTAATTTTAAGACGTATATTAGTTGCCCTGTGTAAGTATTAATTTTACAAGATGTCCCAAAAACCATGGAGTCACGATAATATGACGGGAAAGCAGTTACCATATCATTCTATCATTGAACCTGTCTCATGAAGAGAACCAATTTGCGTTCTGGCCTCACATTCGGGAGGACGGCGGTTCGAATCCCCATCCGGGCATCCAGATTTGGGTTTTCCATGGTTTCCCAAATCACTCCAGGCAAATGCCGGGATGCTTCCTTAAAAAGGCCATGGCCGAATTCCTTCCCATTCCTTGCCCCCCATCCTTTCCCGTCTCTAAATACCTCACTGTTAAGAGACGTTAAGCAGATAAAAAAAAGAACCAATTTGCATCTTGTTTTTTAAAAAAGTAAGAAACTAAAGGGGGTGGGCGACTACCTACAGCAGTTCATTCTGTAGATTTTTGTTTGTGTAGTTTAAATTATGTCACTTTCTGCGGACATCATATGTCAACACCGTTTTGTACACAACGTTTGTTGGTTGGAAACGCGAGAGCGAGCTGCATATAACTGCTAATGGGAAAAACAATTCTTTTATAACTATAGCCCTGTTCCTTTGTGTCGGTTCATAGGCTTTATTGATAGTCTTCGCAAAGGTTTATTTTAATGGGGACTGAGGCATATCAAAATAAAAGACAACATGTATTGATACCAAAAACTTTAGGTAAATAGTCTGGTGCAGTGCAAATCCACATATATACTAAATAGTAAGTTGTGAATGCGAATGAAATTTATGAGCAGATCATACACAAACAAAGCCTGAGCGACCGATATAAAATTACACACGCTTTGCTTCTGTCAGTCAACGTTGTGTTTCTGAGTATCCTGTGTCCTTCCTAATCTTACATAGAGTTTCCTTGTCTATTTTCACCCACATCCGTAAAGGTAACAAACAGAGAGGGAGACAGAGTTACTTTCACATTTTTAATATTAGTGCAGATGTTTTTCACCTTTCACACGGTGTATGGATTGTAAAAGGTAAAGCGTTTCGCTTACTGGAAAAAAGCGTGACACCATCGTCTTGTTTGTTTATCCGCCTCAAACATCTTTTAAAAATGTAGTCACTCCTGGGAAATAATGGGTTCTTCATCCCTTCAAAACCATTGTAAAGATTTACGAAACAGTTCATGCAAGATTGGGTTGAATCGTCGTCGAACTCCAAACTTAAAGCACGCATGAAAACAGTCTCAAATAAGACTATAAATACAGATACCTGTGGGTGATTGGTAACATTCTCAAGGACCTGAGTTCGAATTCCTTTCTGGCCATTCGCCTATATGGTTTCTTGAAATTTCCAGGCAAATGGTTTCGTCAGAAGGCCATGGCCGAATTCCTTTCCGTTCTTTGACCCCAGTTCTCTGCAGGCTCTAATGACGCAAATGGCGATGGGTGGTAAAACTATAAGAAATAAAAATGCTGACTCATACCGGTCTAAGGCCGGTTTCACACTGAGTGGTTTTTGTCGCAGCGGAAAATTAACCGTCGCCGCCTTAAGAATTTGAGGTGTTTACACATTCAGCGGTAAAACTGCCGTTGCTATTTTTGTGGTAAAACTTCCGCTGCTATGAAGAGCTGGCGAAAGGTGACGTGGTTGGGCGTCAGTACCCTGCTTTTGCTGACACAAGTTTCATTTTGTGAAATTGGAAGTTAATTTCGTTAATTTGATGTTTATTACTTCGTGGTTAGGTTTTAAAATTGTTATTTTGAGGTTCTTTCACCGCAGAAATAGGACAAGAAAATGTCGTCATATTTGGATCCATCAAATCAATTAAAGGAGAACGGAATATTTGAGGAATTATTGTGGGATGTTTATTTTGACAAACTGCTTGGGAACCTAAGTACACCATTCAAAGGGGAAATACCAAGTTGACGAACTGTATTCAACGTGTGGAAATGCTGATAATCACATTGAAGCAGCAGTTTTCTCATGGGCCGGCTATAGATAAACAATTTTAAATAATTCCAATCCGCCATATTTATTTTATGTTTATTAGGTTGAAAACTCCTTGAGGTGAATAGGAATAGGTGTACAGGAAAAGTTTGAAAAATACACTATGTCATTTAATGGCTAAGACTTACATTTATTTGTAACTAACACATATATTTCACTGTATAATCAACACTTCACTGTTGGGTTTACTCTATATTGCTTTATCCTTACAAGCACAACCGATTAGTTAAACTTTTGTGGTTATATTGTAATATGTTGAGAGTTTTAATATTTATTACTTTACAAAGATAGTCGAATGTAATTGGGGAAGATGCCGCTTGCCTCACTGTATTCGTCACTGCTGTCGAGCAGTAAAATTTCTGTCTAATGTTAAAAATGTTCCTTGGAAAATGTCTAAGATATAAGGGCAGAGTTATAAGTATTAAACATCAAAATCTGTCAGTAAAATGTGACTCAACATTTTTCAAGTTCTAGTTGAAGTTGTAAAATTTTGTGTGATCAAAAGTTTACTATCCAAAGGCATTTATTTTTTCCTTGTTTTCCAGTGCGTCAAAATCATTCCAAATCTCAAGGCACTCTTCTTTCAGAGCGTCCCGATCTTTAAAAGAATCTAATGTTCTGTCCCATAAAACTACTTCTACTAATAAAATGAGATCATTATCTATCACCAGTTTATTCATATTGCGATTTTTAAATTTAAAAAAATGTTAACTTTACCCGGATCGAAAACGTACAAGTGCTTAAAAATCCGCCGAGTGTGTAAGCGGCTATCTGTTCACTTGGATCACTGTTTGGACTGGGGCGGCCAAACTACCGTCGAATATAGTGGAAGCGCGCATGGAATATTTACAGGAATCTAGTATGAGATTAGTGTGTGTATGTGAAGCTCTTCCCTGAGGAGATGGACTTTCCGTCATGCGTCTCAGAGGTGTGAACTACCGCTAATGGTCTGGATCTGCAATGTGTACCTACCCAAACAATTTTTTGACTGCCTTTAATAAAAAAATATAACTCTTTTCTTTTTTAATTACTCAGTTTAATCGTTACTTTTTCTTTCAAACTCATCAACACTATTCAAACATTTATTAAAATAACCGTGCAATTCTACTTATTCTAATTGACCACATTACCTTACCTTAAATAACTTCTTTCTCTTTCCTCAAAGTACAAAAAATTTATGCAACTTTTCTTTGCACAATTTAAATTCGCTTAAACATTTCTTGATACATATATACTGACAATCCATTGCAAATATCACTAATTGGAAGCCCCGCCAACGCATTCCTTCCGTGCACCATGGCTCCTCCGACCTCTTTTGTTTCTCCTCATGTCATGTCTTTGACACATCCCATCTATGGCTCGTTCCTCTTTGTCTCGTATGGAACTCCGAATACTAATATTACTAAAAAAAAATATTTACAACAAATATACGAATGCTTAAAATTACATTAACAGATATCTATAAATCTCGTCTGATTGATGTATGTTCGTTATACATTCCCCATGGTGCAACACTGAGGCGATACCACTGGTCCAGTACATACATCATTGACTGTCTATTAAAACATTCTTGTACATCAACTCAATTTATTTCTAGTTTACATGTTTATCAACCTATGGTACACCATTCTTATCTCCCACAGACGACAAGTACTGCCTGCCCAGGGAGACGTAACATTATACAGTATTTCTTAAATTCCTCTTTTGCGTATTCCAAGTCAAGTCATTTAATTCTTGTCATGTCATTCTAAAATCCGACGAAAAGTTTTATCAGCTAGGTCGGGATGTTTCATTTTTCGGAAGGTTCCATTCCAGTTCCCCTTGACTTCAAATCGCAAATCGTTTAACTTTTGCAAATCTTAAATTTACTACTTCTTTTCAATTGTAGTTCCACAACAGTCTTCCTGATCCCGACATAGTATTCCAGATTCCTTTTTGACTCTCGTTCTTCTGTCTAGCCCATACATCTTTGTTCTTTCTCCTTTTCTTTTACGTTCAAGTTTTCTACATATCAAGACTACATTGTTACCAGTCTTGTCTTCTATAGTTTGTTTCTTCATCTTGCTTCTTTCCATTGTTCCTTCATCGTTTTCATTATCTTTATTTTCTTCTCCTTATTGATCATTGATACAATTATCTTCCTCTTGTGTCATACCTTCAGATGTTTGCATTCTTTCTTATAGTATCTCTTGATGAGAATCCTTGTTCACACGTAACACATTTATATTATTCTTTTTTTCACCATAATTCGGTTCTGCAAATGCTGTCCGAGTACATTATTTTTTCTTGGTACTACGTGATAAACTAGGTTCTTATAATACGTTGCGCTTTTCTTCTTTATTCCCAACTTCGTTCTTCTATTTACTTTCGAATATTAATTCATCCCAAGCGCCTTCAATTGTAAACCATCCTTCATTATATCTACATTCAACCAAAATATCATTCTTATTCTCAATATTCTTGTGTTCTTCTTGTTCCCTCGACTAGAAATCAAAACACTTCCACCATTCTAATGGTTTACCCTCTACATTTGGTTCGGTTCTCTTGACCCACTTATTATCAAATATTGTTAAATCATCAGATTGTACCCATGCTGGTTCATCTTTTCGTTGAACATCGCTTTTCCATGTCGATCGGACATGATTCTTTTCTGCCTTCCCATTATCGTTTTTCAAATTACCTATTTCTATCTTTGGCTAATATTTTTTCTATTGGTCTATTGGCTCTACTATTTTTATCTTTGGTCTACTATTATGCGTTTTCCCTTAAAAAGGAGCCCTAAAACCATTGTTATGGTTCCTACAGTTTATCTTCTCTCGAACAAGCACTTCTTGTCGACCATCGGTATGCCACTCAAGTGCAGCAATTTTCTCATGTACACTCCACGACAGTTTCCTTCGCAATACCACGACCTATTCTTCGTCACCTACCTTCGAATGAAGATAGGCTATTTCGTTCAATCTTCTTTCACAAAACTCTAGCAGCCTTCCATCTTATTGACGGTAGGCTCTGCTTTCCTTCTCTGACTGTAGCATTGTCCAGTACCTATTCAAGTAAAGTTATTCAAATTCTGCAAAACACACACAAGCGATAACACTTCCGCTCAAGTGATCATCATGCAATCAGACCAATAACTAGGAACTCATTCTTATACTTCCGTTTGGTTCGAATCTAAAATCAGGCAATACTAAATAATCTTCAGTTTGTTGATGCCACATACACATCATCGCTGTCTGCTTAGTATTAATTAAGTCTTCTGTATTTAACTCACGATCTTCATCTTGCCATTCCATTCTATTTTTACGCATATGCTATAACATCTACTCCTTGCCCCATAATTTAATTTCTGATTCTGACGTACGTGCGAGTCTCCCCCATTGCCGTTACAAATCATTGCATGTCCTCTCCCGTTCACTGAGAAGCACGGCAATTGTTTGGTCCAGGTCCTCTCTAACATTATCACGTGATCCAGTAGCTGCATCTTAGGCTTCAAGCACGCTCTGCGCAATACGACCGGAGACTCTACTCATTTCACATGTAACACTATTCTTTACATTTTTTATTTCTGAATCACTGCTCATCTTCATCTGTTTCCATAATTTCTTATTTTCTTGGATAATCACATTCCATTTTATTCATTAAAATTATCAGTATCTGATTTATGACATTTCGTCGACTTAGCCACGCGCCTCGTCTGTTCGGAAGATTCTACCATCTGATCTTAAATTAATTTAACTGCAATGGAGCGCACGCTACAACGGAAATTTCCCCCTTTCATGCACCCACCTACATATTCCCTCTAGAAATTTCAACTTTAAATTAATTCAACGATTATGGTAAAGAATTCACCACATCACTTGGTAACTTATTCCAACACCCTTACCTTAAAAAGAGAATCTTCCTACACCCGTGTCTCAAATCGAGTGCCAGCTTGTGGTTATGGTCATCTTTTCCCATCCATGTATTACTTTAAATTCTTACAACAACATCTTTCCATACCTCATCACCAAAATACTCATTGTACACTCTCATGACCCTCTTCACTCTCCTCCTGCCTTCCATTGAATCCCATTCCAGCTCTTTTATCAAATCTGTTGCCGATTGCGTTCTGTGGTAATTTCCAAAAACAAATCTAGCAGCCCATTTTTGTACCCTCTCCAACTCCTATATTTGATACTCAAAATTTTGGTCCTATACTACACTATCATTTACAAGCAATGGTCTGACCAAAGTTTTGTAACCCAATTTCTTTACTTCTCGTGTACATTCCGTCATCACTCTATCCAACCAGGGCAGAATTTTGAAACCTTTTCCTACCACCTGTCTAATGGTTCCTGCCCAGTTAAGTTTGTTATCAAATGTAATGCCAAGATATTTACATATCAAGTCAAGTCTTCAATAAAGCAATTCTTCCCCCACCTCATAATCATAATCAACCATCAGTTTTTTATCTGTGTATCTAATAAGCAGGCTCTTCTTCTTTGCATTTATCTTCATCCCATGTTTACCAACCCACCTAGATATCCTGTCCAGATCACTCTGCAGTTGTTTACAGTCCTCTACCGTTTTGATCCTTTTATGTACCATTAGATCATCTTTCTTATAGTAAACCTTTAACACAATTATTCATTAGAATAATGAATAGCAATTGTCCCAATACGCAATCCTGTTGCACTCCCATTATTTACATTCACTTATTTTGATACCCCAACTTTTTGCTTTCTACCTTTTAAGAATTCTTCCACCGAGTGAATAACTTTCTCATCCACTCCAATAGTTTTTATCCTATTTACTATCATTTTATTGCTCACTCTGTCAAAAGCCTTTGAAAGATCTAGTGCTACAATATTAATTTGACCAACCTTGTCCATTTCATCCGAAATATCTTGCATATATCCCACCAACTGAGATTCGCATAAATATCCTTGCCTAAACCCATGTTGCCGACTTGAAAAGCAATTAAGCTCCTTACATATATTTTTTATGTGGTGGCATATCAATCTGTCCAGTAATTTACCTACCACTGATGTCAAACTGGTTGGTCTATAATTTTCTACTCTATTTCTCACGCCTCCTTTATGTACCGGCACTACTATCGCACTTTTCCAGTCCTCTGAAAAGTAGCTAGTATCCAGGCTCATTTTAAATAATATTTCACAATAAGGTAAAATGTCACATCCTGATACCTTTGAGACAACTGTATTAATATTATCTACACCCGAACCTTTAGGTTTTTTTAAGGTTTCGTAGTTTCTTCATCCTCAAAATGAATTTAAAGTTTTTTGGTCTGCCAATTACTGATTGTGTTTTTAAGCTCGTTATCGGATTTAGAGTCTCCCTATTCTGATTAATTGTCCCTAATGGTATCACTTAAAATCTGTGCCTTTTTCAAATCCTCAGTAACTTCTTCTATATCCTTACCTCTAAGCGTCTCATCACCCTCCGATACCCTCAGTTGTCTAACAGAGCCAATGTAATTTCTTGATGCATCAGTCAATGGTCCCACTGCACTGACAATTTTCTTTATATACCCATCTTTAGCCACCTTCTTAGCTATTTACTAAGTCTTTGTTTAATTGTTTTTAATATTCGCTACTACCCTGCTGTCTATTAACTCTGTTATGTTCTATTCTTATCAACCTCTTTAACCTCCTCACAGGTCACAGGTTCTCTACTTCTCTCTATTTTCTGCTTTGGATTAAATATTTCTTCTCCCTTTCTTATTATCTCCTTGAACTCTTCACACATTGACTCTACTGTATTCGTGCCTTCTTTCCATTTGCTGAAACGTTTTCTGAAATATCTCTTCAAGTTCGAAATCTGTGCCTTTTTATAACTATACCTATTTCTTCCTTCAATTTTAGCTGCTGGTTCATTGAATCTTCTAATATCCATCAGAACTGCTTATTCTTAATGATTATTTATCACTTCAGTTACTTAACACCCCACAAGGTTATCATCGGGCTTTATTAGGAATATATCCCAAATATTTTGTCACCCAGTATCTCATCCCTTATTAACGTATTTGCTAATCTCTGTGTAATTATTCTTATTTCCTACCCAGTGTACACCTGGAAAATTTAAATCACCATCAATAACGACGAATATATTCTCACCTGTGTAACTCTGAGTATGAATTTAATTTCTCCCTAAGGGCATCCTCTACATCAGTCATTCTTCCACTGCGGTAGGCAGCCAACACCATGATATTTTCTTTTTATAACGCCAGATAGATACGCCAAGTAACTCATGGTCATGAGTAGTATATAAAAGCGGGTTATGTGAAGATCAAAAGATGCCGCCCACCCATAGGACCATTACCGAAAATTAATGGCTGACGTTTAATTAAATTTACAGTCAGCTGGATAACAAACTACCTTTTAATTGTCAGCCGCCCTACTACCTGCGGGAATTAATGGCTGCGTTTTAATAAAAATTTCTGTCAGCCAGATAATAAATAAGGCTGTTACCTGTCAGCCGGCCTATTACCTTTTTATTCAATGGTTGTCATTTACGTAGATTGCTTTACCTCCCCCTCCCCCCCCCTACTCCCTGCTGGCTGGCCCTCCTGGGCACTGGTTATGCTAGTTAGCCTTCACCCTGCTGGCGGGCCGCCGTAGCTAAGGTGGCCTTCCTCCTCCACGGGAGCCATCCGTATGCCGCCCGCTAAACTATCTGCCAACAACAGCAGTATAAAAGATGTCTCAACAGGAAGTAAGCCAGTTGTATCTGAACTTGTGGAACAATTTTTACAACTTTCCGAGGATATTGATAAAATTTACAAGGACTGTATTCCCCTTGTAATGACAGATGAGAAAGATGCAAATTTTGCTGATGCTAGATTATGCCACATCTGTGAGAAAGACATTGAACCGGGGACTGTTAGAGTCCGCGATCATTGCCATATCACAGGTGCATTGAGGGGGGCTGCAATTCGCAGTTTAAGACTAAAAAGTACATACCCATTTACTTTCATAATCTTTCTGGGTATGAAGCACATTTCTTTAATGGCATTATCCGATCCCGACGGCGATGGGATAAACACAGAACGTTACATATTTTTTCAAAAAAGGTTGAACGCACTTCAATTACGTTAAGGTTTCTGGACTCTTACCGTCTTATGCAAGCCCCATTAGACAAAATGGTTGGAACCCTTGAGGACGGCGACATGAACATTACTCGTGCTAATTTTGCCGACCCCGAGAAGTTTCAATTAGTTAAGCGGAAAGGAGTCCTCCCTTATGAAGGGGGAGACGCTGGACGATGCCACGCTTCCTCCAAAATCAAAATTTTGTAGTTAGTTGTCGGAGTCTGAAATATCAGATACCGATTACAAGTACGTGACACAAGTGTGGCAAACTTTCCAGATCAATACTTTAGGCGAATATGCAAGTCTGTACATGGAGACAGATGTGCTGTTACTTCCAGATCTGTTATAGAAATTGAGGAGTGTATGTTTGGGGAAATACACCCTGGACCCTGTCCTTGGACCATCCCCAGGCCTTTCGTGGCAGACCATGTTAAAGAGCACACGTGTTGAATTGGACCTTCTGACCGATATCGACATGCTGCTCCTTTTTGAACGCGGAATACCCGGAGGTATCTGTCAATACGTCCATAGGTACGCCAAGGCAAATAACAAGTACATGTTGGAGTACAACCGTGAGGATCCAAACAATTTTACCATGTACTTCGCTGTTAACAATCTGTACGGCTAGGCCATGTCCGAGTGTGTATCCCCTGGTGGGTTTCAGTGGTTGTCGGCCGACCAGAATGCGACCATATATTTTATGAACGTTGGATTTGGCTCACTCAGGGAATTCGCGTTGGAGGTAGACCTTACTATTCCTCTGGATAACCACAACGTTCTAGCAGACCTTCCGCCATGTCCAGAGCACAAAGCCCTGATAGGTTCTACACTCCCCAAGTTAATGACCCCATTGCAGAACAAGGTGCGTTACGTCCTACATTACCGAGTCCTCCAGCAATGTTTAGATTTGGGGTTGCAAGTGAGCCAAATACATCGCATGATTTCTTTCAACCAGTCACCGTGGTTGAAAGACTACGTCTCTCTCAACACGGATACTCGTCGACAAGCTAACACAGATTTCGAGAGTGATTTCTACAAGTTAATTAACAAATCCATTATCGACAAAACTATGGAGGACATTCGCAGACACCGCAACATGAAAGTGTGTACAAGTTGGGCGGGTCGCCTCGGTACCCGCAAAAACGTAGCATCACCCAGATTGAAACACATAACCCTTTTTCGTGAAAACTTTGTAGCCCTGGAGATGGCGAAAGTGCGGATCCTCTATAACAAACCTGTGTATGTCGGAATGTGTATTCTTGACCTTTCAAAAGTGAGGATGTATCGATTTCATTATGAATTCGGTATTCCTCGCTTTGGAAACCCCAATCTGCTTTACATTGAAATAGACAGCTTTATTTACATGATGAACTGTGATCCATATAAAATGATGTTCCACAAAGAGGATCAGTTTGACACGTCTGGGTATAGCACCGGCAACCCTATCGGGATAGAGTCCCAGAGCGAAAAGGTGGTCGGCGTTATGAAGGACGAGGCGAACGGCATCCCTATTGTGCAGTTTGCTGGGTTGTGGTCGGCTAGAGTCGGGCCAAATCTCTAGGCGGACTAAGAGTTTGTCTCGCTCCGTCACACGCAAGCTGCAGATGGAAGACTATGTAAATTGTTCTTATGGAGCAACACCAAAATTCCATATGCAGCGAAGAATAGGCTCCTCCCTCCACATTGTAAATTCCCATCAAATATCCAAACTGGGTCTGTCTAGGACGGACAATAAGCGGTATATTTTCCCCGGCGGGATAGAGACCCTACCGTAGGGGCACAAGTGTCTTCTTCAGTCTGTCTATAAATAAAGGGTGAATGTTTGTAAATAGTGTGTTAGTGAAGATAAAATATACTGTTTATCCGTGTTTATATATGTATATTGTACTGCTTAGACTTCTGCAAAAATTGTAAATAGGATAGACTAAATATATGTTGTACATACAAAAACTTTTTGTGTGTGTTGTTGAACAAATGATATTGACATAGAAACGTAAATGTGGGCACTATTGGTTAGTGCTTATACCGCTGCAAATTTTTAAATAGGATTTTGTAAATATTTGTTGTACACATAGAAAAAACTTTATTTGGGTGTGTTGTTGTGCAAATACTGTACATAGAGAAACTTACATGCAGTGCACTATTGGTTTATATCGAGTCATTTGAGTGTGTACAAAAAATAAAAGCTTTACATAGCCTGAAAATACTGTAAAAATCCATAGACTATAAGTTTGTTGAGCGATATGCTATATAAGGCTGCCTAATACTCGTATAGAGAACATTTTGAAAAATCCGTAGACTAATTTGTTGAGTGATGTGCTCTGTAAGTTTGCTTAGTATAAATAACATTGTAAAAAAAATCATAGACTGTAAGTTTGCTAAATATGGAGAACATAGTGTAAAAAAATGGCTGCTGTTCTAGGAGTATCATTAGGATTTTTATAAAGAAAAAACAACATTGTAAAAAAACATATTTTTATTAAAAAAAGAAATATTGTAAAATAAATTTTCGTTTTTCTGGTTAAATCATTTTTATGAATCAATGTGATTTATCAAAATCTAGCCACTTCGCCAAGATCATATTTATCCTTCTCTTTATCAGTAGTTCAACTAAAAATGTACTTGTAAGTCTTGTTAGTTGTAATTCTGCTGGTAAAATTTCCTGCAATCTCTTTACCTTGATAATCTTTAGGCAAATAAGTAAAAGGATTTGTTAATTTTACTTTACTGATGGTAAATAAACACTTCATTTGACCAGTTTGACATGTAACGTTTCTCAAACTGTTCTTTATACTTACTAATCCTAACATGATCAAGAAATGTGAATTTTGCTGGTGTAGTAAGCTTAATGTGATTGTACACTGTAGAAAGTAGAATCTTTAACATCGCACGGTTTCAGTTTGATGGTTCTGTGCCACCTATTATTGTAATTAGATATTAACTGAGGAAGAAGTTGAATCCAGCGATGTGAGCCACGTCTACTGAAATCTTGCCACATTGCATTCTGGATAGTTCTGTTGAGTCGTTCTACTATTGACGCTTTCAGGTGAGTATATGCCGAGTAATGATTAATGCCATTATTAGTCATGAGTGTCTTAAACTTTGAATTGTAAAACTACTTTCCGTGGTCAGTCCGGAACACGATTATCACTTAGTATTTTCTTCTTGGCATCGAAAATAACACTAGCCGTCTTGGCCTTGATAGGCACTGCCCATGCAAACTTCTTATGTATCGATCACCATCAGTATATACTTGTAGCCACTGTTTTTATGGGAGTAAGGGATCATTTCTACAATATCAGCTTGCCACAGATCGTCAAGTCCCTTGATGATTACACGCCGTCTTGGGAAATTCCTTCTTGCAGTTCTATGGAATTCTGCTGCAACTTGATCCATGTTACGATATGATGTCTCTCTCACGAAGTTCTTTAATCACTGATAAAATTTCATTGGTGTGTGCTGTATGTCCTGCCGATGTGGACGATGTAATTAGCTTCAGTCGCTCAACGAGCTCATTCGGATCATCCCAATACAAATTTTCTTTCATGTGGAGAAGGCCAGAACCAGACTGACTTATAAGTTTAGGGATTATGTTTTTATACTCATCATTGCTTGCAGATTACCGAAATTTACCAGATGGATTAAATTTTAGTCTGTGGGGATTTGTGTTGTTTAATATTTCCAAATATCTTTTCAAGACCTTGTTGGTATATTAAAAAAAAAAAAAAGTTCCAGTAACCCTTCTTTTCTCTCATATTCAATGCCGTCTACTTCTCCAATAGAGATTGGTGAATTTCCAATGAATAGTGAATCATTATTCTTTCGAACGCCATATACTGAATCATAATGTCGTTGACGTCGCTTGAGTAAACTCAAGAATTCTTTGATGGAATTAAAAGACTACTGCTGCTGCTGAAGTCGCTGAGGTAAGATCACTTTTGCCAAAGTGTCCGTCACAGGTCTTAACGAATCCACGAAAAATTTTTCAGACTCCATCTGGCCAGTTTTCAGTTCGAGTAACTTGCCTTTATAATGCCACGTTTAGTTGTTGTCCTATCCATGTTTATACACCGAATGATGTTTATTAATGGTTACTGAATTATTTTATATCTTAAAGTCACTTGTGCTGTAAACGGCTAGTGGTGTTTATTTGAGGGGAAACAATCTAAGTTTATCGCCCCGTTCACATGGAGTACTGGGGCTCTACGATCAAATTTTAGCCAGTTCAGTCTTATGTCCATTTACAGTTGGACTATTATGAGGATTTCGCCATCAACAGGGATTTCATAATAATGTAGGCCTGTATCAAGTATGTATGTATAATCTGGGAACGTGTCCGTTGACTTAATAGTTACAACCAAAGTAATTTCTGTCGATTTTAATTTCTTCAGAAGCGTTGCTGCGTTGGTAGTTGCCTTGTCAGTGTATTGTTTGGTTACAACATCATCATCTTCGATGGGTTCAGTATACTACCTCAGTATACTACCTTGGTATTCCAAATTACCTTCTTTTGTAAGAAGTATGTTTGAGGCGGGTACACTCTCTTGTTGTGTAAAGTCGATGTTCTGCCAAACTTGTCCATACTTGTAATGATGCTGATACAGAGTGAGCTCTGCTATTTATTACTTTACAGACGTAATCAACCAAAGCTTTCTAAAATTTTATATCTGATTGTTATACATACTCTAAATGGTTCGTGGAGTTTAGTTGCAGAGAAAAAAGTAAGTTTGTCACCTCGATTAATTTTAAACGGTACATCTTCGTTGTCTGTATTTATCCAATATAGTCTAAGGAGTACCCTATCTGGTACGGATGCAGACAATATTGTACCATCAACAGGGATTACATAATAATTTAGACCTGTATCAAGTATGTATATGCATGGTCTTGGAATGTGTCCGTGGACACAATACCTACTACCATAGTCGCTTCTCTCGATTTGAAACGCATAAGAGCAGCACTAATCGTTTTTTTCCAAGCTACCGTTTCGTTACAGCTTCATCCTTACCCGTGGGTCAGATACATGTTTGAGTATTCTACCCTAGCAATCCAAAATACCTTCTTTCGTAAGAAGTATATTTTGAGGCGGGTACTCCAATACTGTCTTCATCGATGTTCTACAGAACCTTTCCATTCTTGTAACGAAGCCATTACTTAAAGTGCTGAGCTATTTATTCAAAAATGAAACAAATCCGTTGCGGTACTGCCCATGATACATGTCACAGTCTTTGTCAATAACCACAAATCCATATTTACTCGAATTCCAGCAGTATCCACACAAGTTTCTAAACTCGTTGAAAGGCATATCTGTGTTCAGATGGTAGTTGTAAAAGTGCTTGAGAGTCATATCGTCCTGTTTAAAGAGCACGATCAAGTTGGCATTGTCTCTAACCAGCTGTTTCGGTATACGGCTGTATGTCTGGCACAAGTAGAAAGAAACTACTGACCTATGCCTTCTCATATAAAACTAATCATGTATATTATTTTGCTTCTCACACGAAACATCGTCAAAAACAAACACTGAATTTTGTATAGCTTCACTAGGCGGAGGCACACTTAGATTATCACTAAATGTCAAATACTGAATTTCTTTAATGGGTTTTAGTATTTCACCCAGCAACTGGTACTTCGGCTGGTATAAAGACTTTGAAAACACATATACATTTTCCATGCCTCCTACGAGGAAGAAGAAGAATGGATGGGGCTTCCTAAACAAGCTTATTGATAAAATGCCATTTGAGTCACACATGCCAGCATACCAGTTTGGCGGGCCTGGGTGAAAAACTGAATCTCGGTCAGACGAGGATTAATCCACAAGATGCGGCATGCAGGGAGCATGACATTGCATATGCACAGGGTGCGTACAAACGTAATGCTGGTCGTATTCTCGTGGAAAAGGCTTCAAACTGAATGAACACTAAGGACACCAAAGTTTGTAGAACGAGCTGCGCTTTTAATAGCAAACACAACTTATTCGTGCTAGGTGAAGTTGGGTGCAGGTATCAAAAAGAAGAATAATATGGTGGCATCCTTCCTTTAATACCAATTTTTACAGGATTGTCAGCTGCTAGAGAGTCTTGCAGGAGGAGTCCTCAAGTATAGTCAGAGCTGTCAAAGCAGCCTAAAGAAGCTAAAAAGCAGTTGCCATAGGAGAAAAAGACCAACAATGAAAACATGGAAGCAGATTGCACTTAAAGTGCAAAGGACTCTATTTGAATCCATACAGAAAAGGCCAACGAGGATTGAAGAAAAAGAAAAGTCAGTCCACAGCCCGTGACGGACCGAGGATATGTATAGATATGTAAAAGCGTCCTGTGTATATCTAATTTTCAAGATGTATGCATGCAGTGACGAAAATTTCTCATCATAAATGTGGAATAGTTAACTTGGACAGTGCTGAAAATGCCGAACACAGTTGGTTGCATACAGCAAGTAAGAAGATGATATAGTTAAATATTTCGACAGTTTTGGTGACTTACCCCCACCATTGGAATTGCAGCGGTACTTTGCAGGCAACAGAATACTCTACAATATACAACGTCACCAGGAATACGGTGCACAAGTATATGGTAACTTGTGTTTAAAGTTCTTGTACGAAAATATTTGACATCAGTCTTGCATGAACCTCGGTCAGAGTAACACATGCCTGTGACACTCTGCCTGTGTGGTAATAGCTCAGTGTTGAGTTGTGATTACTTTCCACCGAAAGATTTAAGTCAAGACGGTTATACAATTGGGCTAGTAGATTTTCAAACATACAACTCGATCCCGAAGATTGACGAGTCAAATTGTAAATTTTATATTTGATATATCCACAGGATTATACGATATTGGCGACATGGCAAATTATTTAGTAAAGAGACAAATAACGAGAAATTGATTACTAGAGCAAACAACAATTCACTGAAGTGTGAGAGACAAACGCCTGTGGATATTGACTTCAGTATACCAAACTGCATTGGATTACTGCTAGGTTTTTCGAAACTTTTTTTAAAACTTGGATTTCATACATCAGACTACACTGTGCAGATATTCAAAGTTAACGCCATATGTATAGAGTGTAGTGGTGTACAACAAATTACGTCAACGATACGTTTGGGCATACTCTCCACGAGTTTATTCCAAAAGTACCACCAGGTTACAATAGTGTACATAGTAGTACCTGCAAATGTCATCTATCTACCCGTCACTGCGAAAACACTCATCAATATTCACATTACAGTTGTCGACCAGGACGACGAATTGGTTGATTTCAGAGGAGAAATTATTACTCTGAGACTATATGTAAAGAATGGGCGCTCGTTATAACAAGAAGCGATAAACTCGTGCCGTTGTCTGTCGTGAACCAATAGTTAAACGGCTAACAGCTGCTAACGTGCTCTTCCTATGGTCGTTAGGCTATACCGTAAAGAATGAATGAACTATATATCTTCTAGTGTGGAATTTGACGAAACGCTGACTCGGAAACAGTTTCTGACTCATCAATTGCATACGCCATCCACATTTAATAACAATGACGATATTCGGATACCTATTCAGAACCAAGATACATATAAAGTGCCAGGCGAAGGTTACCTACATATTGGAGGTAGATTCGTAAAAGAAGATGGAACTGGAGAAACAAATTCACTTCTTACAACCAACGCTATTGTATTCCTGTTTGAGGAAATTCGTCTAGAACCTAATGGATACAAAATTGACTGAAATACAAACGATGACATCACAAGCACAATAAAGGCGGTAATTTCTGGCGATCCTCAACAAATTGGGGTACTGAACAATGCAGGATAGAGTCCACGCCATCTTGGGGATGGCCATTTTGTTGTATGTATGCCATTGAGTTCGCTTTTAGGCTTTTGTGAACACTATAAAAGGATACTTGCAAATGTAAAACAAGAACTAGTACTGATTCGTTCTAGGGTTGACACAAATTCATACATACAAGCCAATACAAATCCTAAAAAGAATAAAAATTCTTATAAGGTGCGTGGTGATGCCCACGTGCAAGTAGGCGACATAGAGAAACTAGCTTTGCTTAAGATTGTGGAAATGGGAACCATACGCATTCACTTCAGAAGTTGGGACCTGTTTGAATATCCTGTACTTCCGTAAACAAGACACAAGTTTCGACTTTGAAGACAACAACGCAACTGAGAAACCTAGGAGTGGTTCTGTTTTTAAACAAACAGGAAACGTAAACTGGGGAAAAAGTGCAGCGAGTTTGACCACTGCCACCTCCGTAATGCCAAAGTGTGCCTAAACGAGGTAGCGTTTCCATACTAGAACATGAATTTAGACTTTAAGAAAAAGAACAACCGTACTTATGACAAGTATGCCAGATGCAAGCAGTCTGACTATGAACATGATCATGCAACTGCACCTCTTGTTGTAATTGACTGTTTACAACAAAATAAAACAATTAAGACTGGAACTCAGTGAAAATTTCCCTGCCTACACGTCTGTATTGTCTGATCTTGCACGATCGTGTTGTAAATAATGTACCTGTAACTGGTGTGGTGCGGAAGCTGATATAACTCAGGACGTCACCCCGACGTTCCAGCTCCGGTACCATGCCGACCATTTCCTGGACGCACAAGGGGTTTCAAGACGGAGGACGATGTTTTACTTTCAAAGAAGTTGTTGTGTGTGTAATTACGATCTGACAATAATTGCTTACGCATTGCATTTCTGTATCCTCACCATCTCGTGGAGGTGATGAACCAACAGTCAAATAGTTGACAAATAATTACCATGGAATACCTTGGAACACTGATGATGTAACCTTTAGTAAACTGTGTACAATTCTACATCCAATCACCAATGAAGAGAACTGCATTATTTAGGCTTAAAGGACAGGAGAAGGCTCGATGGTTCAGAAGATTATCCCCAAGAAAGTCTGTAACAATATAAAAGCTTAGGATGCCGCAATACAAGAACTCAAGAAACATTAATTTGACTAAATTTTGTAAAGCTCACTTCAGTTTGTAATGCAAATGTGCGCTACAGAAAATGTATTTTTAATTGCTCAATGGTGGGTAAATTAAAAAGAAGTAAATCAAACAAAATATGTATTCTATTCACACATTTCACATACAAGTAGTCGTAGACGCATATTCATAGATTCCACAAACTTCACTATCCCAGGCTCATATAATTACACTGTTTTTGACATCATCCAGATACTAGCCAATTTGTTATACAATACAAGTTCAAGTTTTCGTAGCGCAGAATTGCAATGATCAACGGTATGTCACTTCAGCTACACGAACATCCTTAATATGCATATACAATTAAACTTTGCACTGTAGCCATGTGATAGTCAAGCATCACTTTATTAGCTAGATGTTCACGAAATCAGTGAAATATCTTGCAACCAGGTAGCCCCACTTATGCTTGACGGTCAAGACACCGGTCTCTGCCGGCTGCACGTCGATGAGGTTCCTCAAGTCGAATCGCCGTCGAAGACGCCGCTAGCAGGATCATCATCAGGGTAAAAACAAGCAGGTTTCACACTGGTAATCATTAGGTAGGAGAACGCAGCTGCTCGCCTAGTGGGACGTTGTCCGGTGCAGTTGTTGAATAAATCGGACACTAAGTCCAATACCTGGAAAAGGACATTCCATTCTTCATATATTAATACAAATTTAGTGTGACCCAATTTTTTGAGAAACTACAACAGGTTTAAACTCATGCTTAGACGATAAACCTCCGTCAAAAGTTCTGAGTCACCAGTGTTGAGCTGATACACAGACGAGAACAACAATATTAGACGAGGCATGGCTGCAGACTGATGAGAAAGCGGCAGGCTGGTAGTTTATCAATCAGGTGGTCTATACCTGGCTCCGGTGGAGGGGGTGAACCTTGAGGGCGGCCCGCCAGCCGGGTGAAGGCTGGTTAGCACAACCGGTGACCAGGACGGCCCGCCAGCAGGGGGAAGGGGGGTTAAGCAATCTACGCTGATAGGTAATAGCCTCGTTTATTATCTGGCTGACAGAAATTTTAATTAAAAAGGCAGCTGGAAGCCCGCCCGCATGGGGTAATGGAATCTACGTTATTGACAACCATTAAATACATAGGTAAGAGGACGGCTGACAGATGACTGCCTCGTTTATCATCCGTCTGACATAAATTTAATTAAAATGCAGCCGTTAATTTCCGCTGGTAACAAGCCGGCTGACAGGTATTTTAAATAAACGGAAGCCATTGATTCCCGGTAATGGCCCTGAAGGTGGCGTTGGCATCCTTTGATCTTGCAGAACCAGCTACTATATACTATTGCCATGACTAAGGACACCAGTGACTGTGGTAGTTCTTGCTAACTAGTATGAAAACTCCTCCACCAATCGCTTCTCTATCTCTGGGTTACACTCTGTAACCATGGGGAAAAACCTCATTGTCTGGTACTTTTTCTTTTGTATTATTAATGTCATTATTAATTTTAATTGCGATGGAGCTAATTCTCCGCTGGAAATTCCCTTAGTCATGTGATTTCACCCTTTTTATATATTATTTATTTTTAAAAAATATATTTTATTATTATTCATCACTTCACTTGGTAATTTGATCCGTTCCCTGACACCCTTACCAACAAATGAAAGTTTTCCCACTTAATTATGGATAAAATCAAGCTCCAGCTTGTGGTCATGGTCATCTTTCCCCTTCAATGCACTATTCCTAACTCTTTGATCATATCCCTCCAAGCCCCATCACCAATATATACCCTGTACATTACTGGCACTATCATCACAATCCTCCTCTCCTCCCAGTGACTCCAAAACCAGCTCCTTTATCATATAAGTTATTGACTGGGTCCTGCGACTTTATAATTATTTGTGGTTTGTGTATTTCTATTATGTTTGCAAATTCTATTATTTGTTCGTTATACTTCTACAGTTCACCGGTAACACCCATGTTACTGGCTTTATTTTTTCAGCATTAACCTCCTCCTTCCCAGTTCCACCACAGTCAGTTATTGTTTCAGCAACTTCATCTATTTCGTTAACATCTGCGTTTTTTCCCATCGTGGATCTACAATCAGTATCACTTTGATCATCTGTTTCCATCCCTTTACCAGCAGCCCCTAACCTAAAAAAAAAAGCACAGTACATCATCACTGGAAATGGGCTCCTTACAGCCTTTGCTTACAACTCAGAAAGTAAGTCCTTTACCCTTCTATTCAGGTATAGACCATGACTAGTGAAACCCCACCTAACAATGGTGGTCACAGGCACAACCCACAAGACAGAACTAATGCCTTTCGCTGGTAGAACTTCCGTTTCCACATTTACCCATCTCACAGCTTAGTTCAATTGTAACCGGTCATTGCGACTTAGAACCTGCATGTACTCAACCCTGGTATGCTGCGCCTCCTATACCGCCTTCCTCTTGCCACTCTCTACACTATAACTCGCGTTTCTATCAATATTATTCCCCACACATCCCACTACTTTATAGTCCTTAGTGAAACTTCTACATAGTGAGCCTATATCCTCTATTACCTGACCTAATATTGCACTAGGTGTGAAAAAAAACTTGTGACCTGCTAACATGTGCCTAACTGATCGTACAGAAGAGAGCCTACACCTGTCCCATGGCTACTAGCAGCAGAACTCTCTTTTTGCTACTCGCTCTTTGTACGCCCTTATTCCTATAGGCCTGCTGCTTCTTATCTACTCTTACCTCTATATTAGGCTCTTCTCCTCCTGACTCTGGTAAAGGTCAAACCTATTTTTCCCCAAAATCCTTGATGTGTTTGGATTCTTCATCATATTAATCATATTAATCATAAATTGTAAAAAGTGCAAGACAATGAGCATAACTAACAAAAAGAATCCAATTGTTCAGAAATACGAGTTAAACAATTCAGTTATTGATATGGTCGATTCTATGAAATATTTGGGAGTAACAGTACAAAGGAACATGAAATGGGACTTACACATTAATTCGTTGGTAGGTAGAGCAAATTCTAGGCTGCGATTCATAGGTCGAATATTGAAAAATTGTAATGAACAAACAAAGGAGATAGCGTACAAATCTCTTGTGCGTCCACATTTGGACTATTGTTGTGTCATTTGGGATCCGTTTCGTAAGGGGTTGATCGAAAGTATAGAGAAAGTACAGAGAAGAGCCGCTCGATTCGTGACCGCTTGCTACAGTCCTTATGAAAGCGTCACAGAACTGATTAGTAGACGAGGCTGGGAGTCTCTGGTAGATAGACGACGCACGATTCGTTTAAACTTATTGGTAAACATGCGTACTCACACTTTCACTCACGAGTGTAGTGAAATACTCATCCACCAACCTATTTGAGCCGGAATGACAGGATAGATAAGATTAGAGAAATAAGGTGCCGCAATGATTCTTATATGAATTCTTTTTTCCCTCGTACTATTAGGGATTGGAATGCACCGCTTTGGAGCT
Organism: Vandiemenella viatica; assembly: GCA_031002005.1. Taxonomy (NCBI): domain Eukaryota; kingdom Metazoa; phylum Arthropoda; class Insecta; order Orthoptera; family Morabidae; genus Vandiemenella; species Vandiemenella viatica. The sequence goes on from CM061921.1 coordinate 191,346,854, forward strand.
GAGCACCCTCTGCCACCCACAATTTTGTGAATTGCAGAGTATATATGTAGATGTAGATATAGATTTTTCCTGCGACCTGTTATCAAAGCCACCCATCCTTCTCAACTTCCTCCAAACCCTCCAATCTCTACTTTCTGCCTCTATAACAATGAGCCTCCACAGGCTTTGCCTCCACTGGTTTAGCCTCCACAGGCTGAGCTTTTCACAGGTGGAGCCTCCACAGGCGGAGCCACCAAAGGCCACGCCTCCACAGGTTGAGCCCCCAGAGGACGAGTGTCAAGAAACATGATCCTTTCACAAATCCCTTTATGTTTTCGCCCATTTCCCTTATCCTTTCATCCAAAATTGACAAAACCATGGAGAGCTTTAGTTTTTTCCCACGTTTCCTCTTCTCTACATGCCCAGTGAAACCACTGCTTAAACCATTTCCATCCATCAATATTGCTTTACGCCTCATGACGGCTATGGTTATTAGAGGCGAGATGGAACTGGGGACAAGGAACGGGAAGGAATTCAGCCATGGCCTTTTTGAAGGAAGCATCCCGGCATTCGCCTGGAGGGATTTGTGGAAACATGGAAAACCCAAATCTGGATGCCCGGACGGGGATTCTAACCCGCGTCCTCCCAAATGCAAGGCCAGAACGTTAATCGTTCACCCACCACGCTTGGTCTTCCTTAAACCAATTACAACCATCCCCTTTGTCACGTACCTGCGACAGGCGCCACACTTTCCCGTCATAGTTTTACTCTACCACTTCTAGCAGCTTCTACACGAACCTTCAATTTATTTGATAGAGTAGACTAATAAACTATATACGTTTTCATTATACTGGATGAGAGCTTTATTTCTCAATCAAGTTATTGCAATTAATAAGTAGATAAAAATGCTTTAATTAAATATGAAATGTTCTTGGGTAGTAATGCTGGTACCTTTCATGAGGCTTCAACTGGCAGCGTTGAGAAAAATCTATGCAAAAAAGAGAGTAGGTCTATAAAAGAAATGTTGACAGTGATTAAGCAGGAAATGAAAACCCCCAGCAAGAAACGAAGCGAGAGATGCAGGAAATGATTATGCAAGGACAGCTAAAAACGAAACGATAAATTAGGAAATGAAACAAGGACAGCTAGAAACAAAACGAGAAATGCAGGAAATCAAACAAGAAACAAAGCGAGATATGAAGGAACGGACAGTTAGAAACGAAACGGGAAATGCAGGAAATGATTATGCAAGGAGTGAAAGGAGAACTGAAAAAAATTAGAAAAGAAGATTAATCAGAATCAACATCAGACGATGCAAGAGTGGAGAAAGGTAGGCCAAGTACGAGTATATGAGCATATGTCTGAACGTTATGTTTTCATATTGAAGAAGGTACAACATTAAGTAGAGATAGAACAGCAGAACCGCGAGGAGTAGGTGAAGATAGCACTTGACGAGCAGAACGGGATAAACAGTAAATTTGTGAATGACATTCAAGAAGTCAGACATGAAATTTCGATGGTACAAGGTAATGATAAAGAAATGGAATGCGGAATAATTAACTTGCATGCAGAAGTGGCAAGCTATAAAGAGGCGGCCACTAAAAGGTGGGTGGAGTTGAACCGGCGAGTCAATAAAGTTCAGAGCGGAGGAGATCATGGCGACGTCAATAATGTAGTACAGTCTGTGCAGATAAAAGTGAGTTTTGTACTTGATGGCGAGATACATCCTTACGTTTTTGTGGAAGTATACAGAGAGTTGAGTTCCAGCAACCGTCGAGTCAAGTGCCGCATTTTCTGTGTATTTTATTTTAAAGTGTTGTAGGTAGATTTTATCTTTGAATATCTTCTGTCGTCGCAGAGGAGGTGCTAGTTGAGTTCCAGCAACCGTCGAGTCAAGTGCCGCTTTTCTGTATTTTATTTTAAAGTGTTGTAGGTAGATTTTATCTTTGAATATCCTCCGTCGTCGCTGAGCAGTAGCTAGTTGGTCCCCAGCAACCGTCGTGACGAGTGTCGCCATCTGTTTACATAATTTAAAGTGTTGTGGTAGCGTTTGATTTATTTGCGTTAATTGAATTATAACAGCGTGCTCCAATCGTGATCGCATTTATTTGCTTTTTCTATAGGGAAGTATATAGAGCTTATTTGTTTTTTATTTAGTACATTGGTTGGCTAACACCGTTCATCAGTACGTCCTATTAACTACTAAGTGCAGTCGTCTGGTCTAAATTCAATTCCTCAGGAGGTTCTCTTTAGGTCGTGTAGCGGTTGGTAGTAAAGTTGAAACAGTTATTTGGATTACTCAGTTAGTTCAACTTTTATCCTCTCCGTAGTTTTTGCTTTAAAAGTAATATGTGTAGGGACTGTGACTGCTGTGTGCAGACGCGGGTTGAGGTGGCTGATCTTCGCGCTCAGCTTGCAGCTTTGCTAACTAAAGTTACGAGGCTGGAAGCTGCCGTAGGTGACTGCAGCAGATGTGGAAGGGGTGACCCTGACGAAGCAGGTGTTGTCACAGGTTCTCCCCTGCCAAATATCGTACCTGCAGTCCAGGCTGAGACTTCGGGGCCTGTGCGGCAGTCACCTGATGGTGTCTGGCGCGTGGTTTCCGGACGTCGACGCCGCATGCGGGGGCAGGAGTACAGGTCTGAATCCCAGGAGGGCAAGCCTGTACCACTGTCCAATAGGTTTGATGTGTTGTCTGGATCTGATTCAGATCCACAATCGTCAATCAGCGAGTTGCCAGCCCCCCGCCCGCTAGGTCTGGGCGATCACAGAAGGGGATTCTGGTGATAGGTAGCTCCAACGTTAGGCGTTTCATTGAGCCCCTTAGGGACATGGCGAACAGGTCTGGGATGAAGTCCAATGTCCATTCTTTGTGCATTCCGGGCGGTCTGATCCATGATGTGGAACAGGCCATCCCGGATGCCATTGAGCGGACGAGGTGTAGCCAGCTGCGGATTGTAGCTCATGTCGGCACCAATGATGCTTGCCGCCTTGGGTCGGAGGGTATCCTCTCTTCCTTCCGGCGGCTTGCTCATACGGTGAGCTCTGTGGTTGATGACCGCAAGATTTCGGCTGAGCTAACCATCTGCAGTATTGTCGATAGAACTGACTGTGGACCTCTGGTTCAGAGCCGAGTCGAGGGTCTGAACCAGAGACTGCGTCGTTTCTGCGATAATCATGGCTGCAGATTCCTTGATCTTCGCCCTGGGGTCGAATCGTGTAGGGTTCCCTTGGATAGATCAGGTGTGCACTACACACGTGAATCGGCTACACGGGTGGCAGGGGCCGTGTGGAGTGCATTGGGGGATTTTTTAGGCTGAGGGAGGAAGACCCGAAACTGGGATTACAGTCACGGGCAGCCCAATTAAATTCGGCACCATATGTTAGGAGTAGCGAAAATCAATCTCGACCGTTAAAAGTACTCGTTATAAACTGTAGAAGTGTTTGTAATAAGCAGCCTGAGCTTGAAAGCGTTATTAGTAGCACAGAAGCTGATATAGTATTAGGTACTGAAAGCTGGTTAAAACCGGATATAAGTTCAGCAGAAATTTTTAACCATAGCATGAATGTTTTCCGTAAGGATAGGTTACATTCTAATGGAGGTGGTGTATTTATAGCTGTTCGTAAACACCTGTCGTGTAACGAAATAAATATTGATACGGTCTGTGAAATCCTATGGATTAGACTAAAAGTAGCTAGGACAAAACTTGTAATAGGGTCTTTCTATCGTCCACCAGATGCAGATGTAGGTGTTGCTGAGGCCTTAAGAAATAACGTAAGTAATATAGCTCGTCAATTTCCGGATCATGGAATAATACTAGGAGGCGACTTCAACTTGCCGTATATTGACTGGAGTAATTACGCCCACGTTACTGGTGGCAGGGATAAAATATCCTGTGAGATTATTCTCGACCTTTTCTCAGATCTTAATCTTGAGCAGCTCGTCACTGAACCAACGCGGTGCGACAACGAAAACGAAAACATTTTAGATATTCTCGTTACAAATAGGCCTGAATTATTTACGGACATTTCTACCACCACGGGAATAAGTGATCATAAAGCTGTAATTGCTACAGTAAAATTAACAGTCGAGCGCAAAAAGAAAAAAGAAAGGGTCGTTTACAGGTTCGAAAAGGCCCCAAAGGAGAGTTTAAGAACGTTTTTGAGGGATAAATACATTACCTTTGTAGAAGGAAGAGGCTCGGTTGAAGAGATGTGGCTTCGATTCATAAATATAGTCAGGGAAGGTATGGACTTACATATACCGAAAAGGACAATCAGGGACGGGAACGATCCCCCGTGGTATACGCGTGAAGTCAAAAGGTTACTTAAAAAGCAAAGGAAGATTCATGCACGCTCAAGAAGGACGATGTATAGGAGTGATTTAGAAAAACTAGCTGAGACAAGAGGACAGGTCAAGAATGCGATGCGCGAAGCCTTCAATGACTTTCGATGCAACTCACTTTCCAAGAGCCTCATTGAAAATCCAAAGAAATTTTGGTCGTATGTAAAAAAAATAGGTGGTTGTGACAAGAATATGCCAGTTCTACTAAAAGACGGTCGGGAAGTTGATGACAGCCGCGACAAGGCTACCGTATTTAACGCCGAATTTAAAAATTCCTTCACTGATGAAAACATGGAAAACATTCCCGTTTTTCACGGCGTGTTGAATTTGAGATGGATCCAGTACAAATTGATAGTGTAGGTATCATAAAGCAATTAAAGCTCCTGAAGTGGAGGAAAGCGCCGGGTCCGGATGGTGTACCAGTAAGAGTATTTTCAGAATACGCGGAAGAAATAGAACCATTTCTGTCAGATATATTTCGTAAATCTTTAGAGGAAAGAAAAGTACCTTCTGACTGGAAAATTGCGCAGGTGATTCCCGTTTTCAAGAAAGGAGATCGGAGAGATCCTAGGAATTATCGTCCGATATCGCTAACATCTGTTTGCAGTAGAATTCTGGAGCATGTCATATGCTCTAGCGTTATGAAGTTTCTAGATGAAAACGAGCTACTTACAGCATACCAACACGGATTTCGGAAGAACCGATCATGTGAAACGCAACTGGCTCTATTTTCGTATGATGTAATGAAAGTTATTGATGCGGGGTCACAAGTTGATGCTATTTTCTTGGATTTTCAGAAAGCTTTTGACTCTGTACCACACAACCGACTCTTAGCGAAGATCCGAGCGTATGGTATATCTGATCAGATTTGCGAATGGATACGCGATTTTCTAACTGGTCGGTCACAGTATGTCGTTGTAGACGGGGAAGCCTCTTCTAAACTAGATGTTTCTTCGGGCGTTCCTCAAGGAAGTGTAATAGGACCACTTCTTTTCTTAATTTTTATAAACGATCTCGGTGACAACGTTAATTGCAGGATGCGATTTTTTGCTGATGATGCCCTTATTTATAGGGAAGTGAGGTGCTCCGACGATTGCTGAGAAATTCAGCGCGATCTGGATGTTATTTCGGAATGGTGCCTTGAATGGCAGCTTACACTTAACTGTAAAAAGTGCAAGACAATGCACATAAGTAATAAAAAGTCCCCGCTTGCTCAGGAGTACAAAGTTAACAATTCAGGTGTTGACACTGTGGATTCCCTGAAGTATCTAGGCGTAACAGTACAAAACAACATGATATGGGACTTGCACATAACTTCCGTTGTAGGAAAAGCAAATTCCTAACTACGATTCATAGGACGTATTTTGAGAAGTTGTAATGCTCATACAAAGGAAATAGCGTACAAAACACTAGTGCTTCCGCATTTGGAATACTGTTGTGGAATTTGGGATCCGTATCGCAAGGGATTGATTGACACATTAGAGAAAGTACAGAGAAGAGCCGCTCGATTCGTGACTGCTAGTTACAGTCCTTATGTAAGTGTCACAGAGCTAATTCGTGGGTTGGGCTTGGATTGTTTGGCGGACAGACGACGTCGTTTTCGTTTGAATTTGCTGGAGAATATGCGAAAATCTTTAAGTTACGAGTGCAACGAAATACTTCTTCCGCCAACCTATTTAGGTCGCAATGACAGGAGGGATAAGATTAGAGAAATAAGATGCCGTACTGATTCATTTATGTATTCCTTCTTTCCTCGATCTGTTCGGGATTGGAATGCGCAGAATTAGGATTGGTGCTTAGCACCCTCTGCCACCCACAGTATTTGTGATTTGCAGAGTATAGATGTAGATGTAGATGCATTACCAAGACAGTTGCTGGATGAAGAAAATAAAATATGTTAAAATGATGATTAAAAATGAAGCTTTGGAGTGTAAATGCGAATTGGTGGATTTAACAGAAGTTATGAAGAATTTTTGCAGATTTTCTTGAATAAATATTTGTCTGACGAAAAAACAGCGAGGAGTAAAATAGGAATTTCGAAACAGTGTACCCTACAAAAGACAGTACGGCAATGTGAGAAATTATTGTGAGAAATTACTGAAGAACCTGAAGTATTTGTCGTCGCCCGTGGAAGAAGATGAGATTGTAGAAATATTGAAGAGGAAGATACCGTGACAAGTACTATTGATACTGTGGAACAATATACATGAATTTCTGGAAGGAGTTAAAATAAAGAGACAAAATCGATAGGTGGGATGTAATGAACGAAAAAGAGTCGAACATGTTCAGGAATACCGAATCTTGAAAATTTCATGATGGCAAAGGATAATAACAGGACAATAACACATACTTCGCGAACCGAGGAAACAGAATCATGTATGTAAAACAAGGTACCGGTAACCGAATCAAGAACAGAAAATTCGCCTCCGCAATATGGTATTGACCAAGAGAAGGGAAGAAGAAGAGAAGGAGCCTATAATATGGAAAATTAAGGGTGGCTTTTGAAGGGGTCCGTTCTTAAGACGGGAAGATCAGAGGACCAGAAGCAGTATGGGAACCAAAGTGCATGCTAATGAAATACGAGGGCTATCCAGAAAGTAACAGACGTTTTGAAATAAAAAATAAACAAAGTGAATTTTTTTATTTTTATTATATACATTTTGGAGGTAAACTCTTAGGCTATTTTTCTACATAATATCCATTTAATTTAAGGCATTCATCATAACGTGGTACAAACTTTTCAATACCCACTCTGTAGAAATCTGTCGCCTGCGAGCTCAACCACTGGTTTACACCGACATGCAGTTCAGCGTCAGTGGCAAAGCGTTGCGTCGCGAGCCACGCCTTCATCACTGGGAACTGGTGGTAGTCGCTCGGTGCCAAATCCGGGCTGTACGGCGGATGATTGAAAACTTCCCATCCAACAGCTCTTGGGTACGGATGGCTGTGTGTGGACGAGCGTTGTCGTGGAGAAACAAAACTTTCTGGCAGAGTTTTCCCCGATGCTTGTTTTGTATCGCGCGTCTCTGAGTTGATTGTGGTAACCAACCACAATTTCATGAACTAAACTCCATGAAATTTGGGGGAATTGTTCTGAGAGTTCCGTAATCATGAAACGGCGATTTTCACGGATTTTTTTCGTTGATTTTCGGCACCAATTCATCACTCACAAGACTAGGCCTACCACTGCGATCCTCGTCGTGTACATTGGTTCGGCCATTTTTAAAATCAATGCACCACTGCCTCACTCGGCTTTCACTCATTATTCCTTGGCCGTACACATCACAAATCTGGCGATAAATTTCAATTGGTTTGTGATTTTTTGCCAACAAAAACCTTATCACAGCTCGCACTTCACAACTGGCAGGATTTTCTATTGAAGCGCTCATTTTAAAATTTCACTGTATACAAAGTACGACAGGCACGATGCACAAACTTCCACGGCTGGTTGCGTACTGAGTGTAGGGACACTCTGACTTCAAGATGGTGGCGCTAGTCCCTCCCATTTCCGCACCAGATCAAAACGTCTGTTACTTTCTGGATAGCCCTCGTAATTAAGCAGAGAAAAGCCGTTTTAGAAGACGTTGCGCTATATTTCCATAGGGAAGGTGCTGAAGGAAAAATTCAAGAGAAATCGATGGAAAATAACAATCAATTCGGAACTACGGGATGAAATTATGATAAAGTGCTGGAGAAAGAAGTGGAAGAGGAAGCAGAAGGCAGGATAAAGCATGTGAGAAGAGCTTGGAAAGAAAATCTAGGAATGGAGACCGTAGAAGAGTGAAGAGAAAAGGACAGTGAAGATGAGCAGGGTTGTGACCAGAAATTGAATGCAATGTCTGACAACAGCGGACCATTGAAATTGCAGCAGATACAGGAGAACAACGAGGTTAAAAATGCTGAGAAGTGAGAAGTAGAGCAGAATGAGATAATTGGCCTTGCCAGAATGAATGAGAAAATGACGACCAGAAGATAAACGAATAAGCAAGAAGGAATAGTGAAATGCTTTTTACTTTCACGGTTAAGGATGAGGGAAATTATGAGTTGGAACCGGAAGAAATGGACGAGGAAACCGAAGATGTAGAAGATTACGAATATGTGGAAGCAGTGAAGAAGAGAAGGGAGACTACGAACTTTCGGAGGACAGAGTAGTGAGTAAATAAGAAAGTGAAGAATAAAATGGGATAAAATTTTGGCTGAGAAAGAACAAAACAGTGGGAGAAGACGAGCATGATGAATCAACCAGAGGATAGGTGAAAAAGAAGAGAGGCCTGATATGTACCACGAGGGCCACAACATTTTAAAATACGAGTGGAATCAAGGTGGCGGAGAGTGCAAGGAAGATGAGGCAACGAAAGGGAAAGTGAAGATGAAGTGACTAATACATGAGATCCTGAGAATAGAGGGAATGAGTGGAAGAGAATATATGATCGGCATTTGAGAAAGACTAAGCTAGAAGTGGTGAATACTATTGGAAGATCCAGCAGCGTTAAGTAAGAAATAAGGAAATTTTATTGGCGTGAATTGGGGCACTTTATGACCACATTAGCTCGCATCTTACTTTCAGTATCTTAAATCAGGATAATTGTTAGAATTAATAATGTAAGTGAATTGAAATAATACCGTGAGTAGATAAAAGGAATGCGAGTTGTAAATGAAAGAATGGAACACTATAAAACAGGGATGAATGGTGTGAAGTTAAATCCCAGAAAATTTGACAAAATGCAAATGTTTGTGACAAATTGGCCGGGGAGAAATGTAAGGAAACACAGAATCCTAATATTTAAAGCATTAATGATTTATGTTTCTTTTCATTTGTAAGTTGCTACTTGTTTAGTTTTGTATTTTTTGGAACAGTAATTTTGTTATTTATTCAAGTTGGACGAAAGTTATTTCTCCGTCAGATATAAAAAAAAAAGCAAATGAAACGTGTAGGCACGACGGGGAGATTGTTAAAAATCTGCGGTTGGTAACTTTATGTGAAAGAACAGTGAATTAAAGGAGGTTAAAATGAAACCAAGAGAGGGTGTTTTTGTTTTCTGTTTTTCTTTAGATGAAGAGCAGTGAAGAAACGCACAAATTGCCAACAAGAAACAGGTTGTTTGTGTAAAGGCAAATCGCCGGGCCGCCCCCGAGTGTCTGACGCAGACCTTGAACGCATCCGCCATTCATTCACAAGGAGTCCGCAGAAATCCATTCGCCGTGCAGCTCGACAGCTCAACATGTCCCCGATGTCCATCTGGCGTGTGTTGCGTCGACGTTTACACATGAAACCATACAAATTTCAGCTACTGCAAGCTCTTTGTGAAGGAGACAAACAACAACGTGTTTAGTTTCTGTAATTTCGATCTTGGCAAGATGGCGGATGACAGTTTTTTTCCACGCTTAGTGTACAGTGACGAGGCAACATTCCATTTAAATGGTAAGGTGAACCATCCTAATGTGAGAATATGGGGTACGGAACAACCACATGAAGTTATGCAACATGAGAGAGACTCTCCAAAATCGAATGTGTTTTGTGCAGTTTCACGGGAAAAGGCGTACGGTCCATTTATCATTGCCGAGAACACTGTTACAGGAAGCACATATCTCGATATGCATGTGAACTTCTTTTCCCGCAATTGAAGATTGATTCGAACGACTTCATTTACCAATAGGATGGGGCACAGCAACACTGGCATCTGGAAGTGCGGGAAATTTCAAATCAAACGATTACTGAAAGATTGGTCGGTGAAACTGGACCAAATGATTCAGACTTACATTACTGCCTCCAAGGTCACCGGACCTGACTGTATGTGTTATTTTCTTGTGGGGGTTTATAAAAGACTCTGTTAATGTGCCTCCGTCACCAACAACAATGATTGAACTAAGACAACGCATAACAGCAGCTGTGGAAGCTGTCACTCAAACATTTCGCTGCAGTCTGAGGAGAAATTGAATACCGCATTGACATATACCGTGCATATCAAGGGGGACATACCGAACACCTATGAAAACAGTTTTTGAGTTTCCAGTTAATCTAAAAATAAAACTCATGGTATATGTTTATTAATTTCAGAAATATAGACTTGCCAAATGGGATGATTCTTTTTCATATACCCTGTAAATGTGACGTCCCGTGAACACCAAACGAGGAGCGCGATAAGAGGTTGGTAAGCATTATAAGTAGAGTTCTAAGGATGGAGCTATCACGGAATCTCCATGACGTCATAGGCTGGGGGAGGACCTCCCTCCCCGCCCCTCCAGGTCGAGGCGCGCCGCCGCGAGATGGCAGCGCTAACCTCAGTCTGTCTGAGTATTCAGCGGAGCTCGACCGCGACCCCCTGCGGGCATATAGCTATTTCTGGGAAGTACCGTTACTCGGTAATTAGGACGCGCGACAACAGGAACCTGGGTCTGAGTATTTCTAACACAACATCACCGCAGGCGATCAACGGCACCTCGGACGATTCCGCATCGCTCACGTGACGTCACAGACCGCTACTCGATATGTAGTACGAGCAAGAATATATTCGTCCCGACAAGATGAATCCATTAGCCGCTATTCCTAGCATGCCAATACGGATTCTCCAGTGTGGAATGCGCGGGTCATGTTATACACTGCTAGCTGGTATAAATTAGAGATCCCTCAACAATCGTTATTACCAAACCTGTAATTTTCTTCATAGGACCTTCGAAGAACATTTTGTCATGTCTTATTGATATTTCGAATTATAATAATTCATTAATTGTTTAGTTACCATAAAATTAACTTCTAAAAATAGCTTTTTAGCAGACTGTCATCACTTTTGACCAATAACACTGAGGAAATCCACTTGCTTGCTGTTAACGTTCGTTATTAAATTTCTCCCTAGCATTTTGTCATGTGTTATTGTTATACTGAACTATTTTAATTCAGTAATTGTTAAATTACCATAAATTAACTTGTAAATATATTTTTCATGGTTTTTGGACAAAACTTATTCTTTCCTTCTGCAAATACTATTTTTTGTCTCAAATAAGTCTTTACTTGAAAAATCCACCCCCCCCCCCCCTCAATCAGCTCTACCTTATATCTCATACACATTTTGTAAGATCATTTCTTTGTAGCTGCCATTTTTTTATTCCCACTCCAAGTTGTCTTATTAATCTTGATGGTCATGCTCTTACGCGCCTCTTGTGATATGTCAGTTCTGAACGCTGTTCTCTTTTTATTTCTAGTATTTCATACTCGTAATAAGAATACTATACTAATCCATCATACTCAAGGAATATACAAAATTGTTGGGTAGGGGTTTCGTTAAATAAATACATAATTTGTTGATAAATGACACAGATTTATTGAAATTTTAAAATACATTTTATTGCAATATAATACATCATTCAATACTTATAATTCCATGTGTGTCATAGACCTCTCTTGCCTTCCATCCTACCCCCTTTTTTTTACCTTAGTCTTCACTTAATATCCATTTATTGCCTTACACGTTATGAAATTCTATGGCAAAGCATGTATACCTCTAAACGTTGCTAATGTTTATGAGATGAGATATGTTTCTATGTGGGTGACACATATTTTTTATCACACGTTGCTGTGAATAACAAAGACGTGCAACTTACGGGGGTATCTCAAACTCCAATGTCAGGAGGGAAAAAAGAATTCACATAAACATCAAATCTCAGCATCTCGACTATGGCTCAGTGGTTAAGTCGTCTGACCGGAGTTAGAAAGGTACTCGGTTCGAATCCCTGTCTGGCCTGTGATTTTCATAAGTCCTTAACCCACCTTCACCTCTGGCACAAATTGATGTGTAGTGTGAAGTACGCTAAAATGCTTCCGTGGCTCGGATTCCACGTTAAACTGTAGGTCTTTTCTAAGGATAACAACTCTATGGTTGTGTACACTTTCAAAAGCAAGGATTCAAAACAAACGAAGGCCTAACGTGGTCCTAGGTGACCTAAACGAGCATTCATACTGGATTGAGGGGGGGAGGGGCAAACATCCTTAGAACACTACTATTATACAAGCATCAATTAAAGAGGGCGTGAGAAAAGATTGTTGTCTAGCCCTATTGATATTCAACTTGTGTGTAGAAGAAGCAGTAAAGGAAGTGGAAGAAAGATTTGTATGTGGCATAAGTGTTCAAGGAGAAAAAATCATTATGCTACGATTTTCTGACATTGTCTTTTCAGCAGGTCAGGTTGATGATATTTAGAAGTTACTGAATATCATGAACAAAAGCTGAAGGATGATTTTGGACTGTATATATATCAAGCCAAAAGTTATACAAATTAAATATACGGCTAAAAATGTGGTTCGATGCGAATTTAGTGAATTTTGGTTCTTAGGAAGTAGAAGTGTAACCAATGCCCCAAACAGGAATGGTTTTAAAAGCACAATGCCAGCGAATAGGGCCTTCATGGAAAACTGAAATCTTTCAGTTTCAAATATTGATCTAGGACTGTGAAAGAAATTTTTTAAAACATTAAGTGTGGAGCACGGTGTTCAGTCTGCCAGTAAAGGCCCCTGCCAGGCAGACCTCACACACAACGCGCCTGCACGCCGGGATACATATACGACTCCAAACAGGCGCAGAGGCATCAAAACAAACCAGGAAAATAAATAGAATCATCTAGAGGCTAAGTGGGACCTTTTCTTACAGAGGTCGCTGTACTACCACACAACGGTATTCCTGCGCCAGGCCGCCTATATAAGCGTAGCCGGCAGCTCCTCCGACCAGTTCCAGCCTGACCGCTGAACCAGCGTCAACTACAGAAGACCACCGGTAGTTCGCGAGAAGTAGAAGCCGTCACTCTACCCTGGATCAGGACCAGGCTAAAATTCTCGACGGTCATTTGATAACTGTCTCACCTTTGTTTATGGTTTACCAGTTGTTTTGTGTACAGAGTAATAAACCTCAAGGAACCGTTAAGTGTAGTTCACTTCACACGGTAATCTATGAAAGTGAAGCATGGACTTTAATAATACCAGAATAATAGATAATTTAAGCATTTGAAATTTGGAGCTATAGATGGATGCTGTAAATTAAGTGAACGTATAGAGTACGAATAGAACGAGTTTAGAAATGATGGGGGAGGATAGAAGTGTGTGGAATAGTCTCACAGAAAGAAGAGAGGCTGGTATGTCATATTTTGATACCTGCAGGATTAGTTAACTTGTTAGTGGAGGGAACAGTCGAAGTAGAGAACTGTAGAGGAACACAGATTATAATATATGAAGCAGATAATTGAGGAAGACGGATGATGGGTAAAAAAAAAAAAAAAATAAGAAGAAGAAAAGTGGTAATAGAATGTGATATTTAATTTGCGGTAAGTATCTTTGTGCTTAATATCAATATTAAATTGTTTTGCTCCATTCCAGGGTAGGTTTGTTATACCGTAACCATGGCGCCGCGATTTGTCGATGGATTCCTATGTAACTCGACAAGACAAATTGAAAGTGAAAAATATAATATTATTTTCATTTCTGGAGATACTGAACGTCAAGAATTAGTTATTGGAATAGTTCCTTTATATTTTTGCAATGTGGTTTTTCTGGTTGGGGTCGTATTTCAACGTAATCACAACCGTTAGGAAGAAAACAAAACACCCATCTTGCATGTTCTGTGTATAACTCCTTGTGCCATCAGTAAATTTTCTCTCTCTTGTTTTGTCAAGACTCTAAAAACAAGGAAGACCTAAAAAAAAAAAATTCTTCACTTTAGATTTGTCTCTTCCACTTACATAAGAATGCATCATCAAATTGCGGTGCCACGATTATCGTAGAATCCCATGTTAATCAACCAATTACGTCATAGATTAACTTCAGAGATGGTACCTAAATTGTGGATTTAATTGAAAATATGTTTGTGCACTTTATTTTGGTAGCAATAGAAAACAGAAATTACGCTGAGAAACATGTTTATTCGTTTCTATGAATTGGATAAGCGGTTATAGTTTTCGTTCAACTCGTCTGTGGTTCTGGAGCTATGTTTTCCTCTGGGAATTCGTTATCAGACGAAGGTGGCGACGTATTTTGCGCTATGTAATTATTACAGACTTTGTTAGCTTTGTTCGGTTCTTTCAATAATCGGATGAATACTTTTCCAGTTTTTCGAATTTTTCTTTGTTCATGAGGGGTCATATCTTTAACTCGTTTTCGCTGCCCTTTGTCCTTTTTTTTTTTTTTGGTACTTCAGTCTTTCTTCATCTTTGTAGTCAGTTAATAAAAATTTATCACTTTTAACTTTTTCTAAATGTCCTTTTGCTTCGGTTGATTATTTATGATTATTTCTTCCTTGGACAAATTTGGCTTTCTTTAGGTGATATGTTGGTATAAAACAAATAAACAGCACACTCTTAGAAAATATAGCCAGTGAATGTCTGTCCCTGACCGCTATGTCTGTCCGTTATTCACTGCAAGGGCCTGACAGTTAAGGGACTGACGATTCGGAGAAAAACACAATAGCGAGCTGTAAGTGTAAAACAACAGATACATATCACTATAACCGTAACGACAAGCCGGCTAAGGAGTTCCTCTTGTAAACGCTTTACTCGATAATTACAAACGACCATGATGATGGCGGATTCATCGAATGTATCTGGATAGAAGAAATCTACTTCTTCTTTTAAAAAATCAACAAATCTTATGGAACTTTATGTACGTACATATTGGAACTTAAGGAAGAATTCCGCATGGAGGTATATTACAATGGTGTAGTTTAAAAAGGATGATTGACGAGAAATCTTTAAATATACCTGAACCCGTACAGGCTACTTCCATACTACTTCCTCGATGACTCAGAATTTTCTTTGGGAGAATGAAACCATTCGAAAAGATTTAAAGAAAGAGTTTTCAACCATCGGTTATCATGGGACCAAGGAGGAAAATGCATTTGGAATTCTTGATAGAGGAAGTTGAAACAATTGTAATGACCAAGTGATTTTACATAACATTCAATGACGATCTTCCTCATGCTCGGTGGATTCACCTCAAGGCTCTTCAGATAGTGAAAACACCGAGAATGGTGAAGTCATTCCAGGATCTTGGAGAAACGACGCGGAAGGAACATCGTATAGTCCACTACCGGCCATTCTTCGTCATTCGGCGGCAAATTTTAAATAAAATCACGAAGAATTTGCACATTAATTTCTGAATGAAAGTAAAATACCATGGCAAGATCATTATGCGTAAGATAGCGACAATAATAATATATCTGTTCGTTCGAGCCTGCAAATTCGACTCCATTTCGAACCGATCGTTCAAGAATCTTAGCACATAAAGTGTATACCATTTACTCTCATAAACCTGCAACGTAAGATATATATATATGTACATAAAATAATTAAATTAAATTCCATGAAATTAATAATGAGCTGCTTGACGAATTCATAGGATTTCTTTTATTTTAGGTTAGGAACCTATAATGTTGTTTTTGGGAAAGTTGTACAGTTTCATGGGTACATACATACCTTTAACTATAGATCACTAATTCAAGGTCACTCTATATACATGTTAAAATAGATATGACACTGTTTTCCTTGTAGGCGTCTCTCAATAGATTTATCCTCTGTCCACTGACTCATGATTGGTACGTCCGCAGCGTGCAGACGTCGAGTCCACACTCGTCGGCTCTACGCTCCCTATAGTTGTGAGCACTCACCATGTCATACTTACTAGCGAGCTCTACGTCCTTACTTTAAAATCACTCATTCACTAGTTAACCGCTTAATTTTAAAAATCCATAAGCGGCTAGGGCCTGATGGTCAGAATCGCGGACACTAGTCTGACTTAAGAAAAAGTAATGATTTTTTTTCTTTTAAACTCTTATTAAATTGATTTTATTAGGTATATACTCTCATTTCGAACAGCTGTAAAGAAAATAAAAGTATACGAACTAAATAGTATCCGAAATATGGATGCTCAAATACAAAATGTCGATTCGGCGATATCGCGTGGGACTGACATTTGGGGATCACTGGCAAATGTTTCAGAAGTAAAATGAATTTTTTATTTCAAACAAAGTGAGCATTGTAAAGAAAAAAAAAACACATTTTGATCTATTATCTAGCAATCTTATACACAAAATAAAATCAGTTTCATCAAGTTAAAAGTGCTGCGGACATAGATTTACTAAAATTTTAAATATGCCTATATATATATGTTTGTTTGTGTGTGTGTGTGTGTGTTTATACTCGTATATGTGTTTTTCCTGTGTGAATTTGTGTGCTTATTTGTGTGTGTGTATTTTTTAGTGTATTTTTGTGTTTTTATACGTCTAGATCCACATCTGTACTCTGCAATTCACAAAATTGTGGGTGGCAAAGGGTGCTTTGCAACAGAATATACACTGTACTTTCCAGTCGCCAGTACCACGAGGAAAGAAAGATTTCATCTCAACATTAGAACGACACTTAATGTCTCTTATTTTATCTTTCTTGTCAAATAGGTTGGTGTAAGAAGTATTTAATCGCACTCGTAAATGAAGGATGTTAGTAGCATGATTACGAATAAATTCAATCGAAACCTATATCGTCTGTTTGCCAGGCAATCTGAGCGCAATTTATGTATCAATCCTGTGACGCTTTCGTAAGAAGGTGCCAACAATCCATGAATTGAGCGGCCCTTTTCCCTACTATCAGTCAATCCCTTGCGATACTGATCACAAACGGCACAACAATAGTCAAAATTTGGACGAAAGAGGTTTTTTTTTTTATATGTCATCTTCTCTGCGTAAACGTTGCAGTGTATCACAGCCTACGGCTATCCCTAGCTACGATCAAAGTTATGTTTACGCCTTCTCGACGTCTATGTCGTTAGAGATAGGAGAGGACTAGGGGCAAGGGAAGGGAGAGAATTCGGCCAAGACTTTTTTGATGGAACCATCTCGCCTTTCACCTTGTATGATTTGTGGAAACCATGGAAAACCTAGCTCTAGATGCCTGGGCGGGGATTCGAACCCGTGTCCTCCCGAATGCGAGGCCGCTCACCCTCCACGCTCGGTCTAAACATTTTTCAACCCTCGGACCAGTAAATTGCCAAAACTAAAGCTGCGTTCCCACGACGTCTTGTAGCGGAGGCGGCACACCGTACGCCGAAGTGTAGGGATGAGCACGCGCCGCAGTTCAGCCCTCGCTACCCCGCCACCACTTCCTCACCACGTTGCCTAATGTCGTTTTTTTTTTTTTATTTGTTTTGATGACCTTCGGTCTATCGACCATACGGCCAGCTTCAATATTTACATTATTTTTAACAAGTAAAGTAATAAAGTCTTATTTCATAATGGATTATAAAATTAATCAGTAACACAATGATGGTATAATAGGATGACAAAGTTCCATAACGTTTCCTTACCAAATACAATTTGTAAAACCTATAGATTAACGTGTTTATTCTGGTTGAGATATGAGTAGATCTTGGTGTGGACAATAACATTTAATACAATAACACTTGACGTTTTATGTTAATTTCTTAACAGCTAATGTACAATAAAGATCGTTACATTTAGTATAATTGTAAGTAAATTACATGATTCATGGAGGCCTTTTTATTATTATTATCATTACAAGTCCTTTCTTTAAAAATAGATATTAACACATAGTTCTCGTTGAAATTGTTCCCTATTTTCTCTGATTGGACGAGCATTCCATTGTAATAACTTAATTACCCCCATCTTGTTGCAGAATATTTGACAGAATTTCTAAAATTATTGTTGGGTTAAATGTATCCGCTGTTGGAGTTTTGGCTTCTTGGATCAGAAGTATAATTAGATTAAATATTTTTTCTAACAAGGTTCCGTTTTTGGTATAATGTATCTCGGTAGGCTGGTTGAAGGCATTTGGTTGTTGCTCTGCAACATGCTGTATGTTGCGGGCGATTTGAGCGCCCTCCCGGTGCTGGGTGCAGGTTTGAGGGGTTTCGATCAGACTGGCTGGGGTCGCGGGATGCTGGTTACTCGTGACAATTGGAGACATGGGACCATTGTATGTAAAAAAATGTTGACTTAAATTTGTAAATGAGTTATCTTAAGTAAAACGAGAGATTTTTAGGACTTTGGTCCTTTTGACCAGGCATATCTATTGATGAGGTTTTGTTCAATGTTTTGCTGAGCAGAGCTTGAAGATTCTGGCTGCATAGAGAGCATACTTTCTGTTGGTGGATGTAGAGATCGAGGAGGAACTGCAGCGGTATTTTCATAACTGTGTAGCAACGGGAGCTCAAATACACTCGCATTCGGGAGGACGGCGGTTCGAATCCCCGTCCGGGCATCCAGATTTGGGTTTTCCATGGTTTCCCCAAATCACTCAAGGCAAATGCCGGGATGCTTCCTTCAAAAGGCCATGGCCGAATTCCTTCCCATTCCTTGCCCCCATCCTTGCCCCCCATCCTTTCCCGTCTCTAAAGACCTCGATGTTAAAAAAAGACGGAAAGGAGTTTAAAAAAAATCAAATACACTGGATGTATTTACTAATGTTTGTATGGGTCCCCCACTTGGAGCTGATGGTGCCTGTGTGACTTGGCGTGCCGCGTCTGCGGTCGGTAGTTGTGGAGTTATGGTCAGGTGCTGCGTCTGTAGTACTGGCTGTTGTGGTTGTGCCTGCAGTAGAGGTGACATTGTTGTGTTGATTATAGAGTAGGCAGACAGTGATGTAGTGGTGCTGATAGAGGCGGAAATTCCGTGTGACTACTTAATTGTGGTGTAGAAGAGGCCACCTGAGCGTAGCCACGAAATTTTTGTTCTCTGCCAGGAAAATTAGCGTTTGTTTGGAACGCAATGGCTTGTTTTGCTTCCCGGTGTTTGAGATATACAGGGCAATTCCTATCTGTAGCATGATGTTGGCCACGACAGAGGGCGCAGCATATAGTTGGGAGATTATTACAGTTGACCGCCAAGTGGGGGGCCAGCACATCTACTACATCGTGGCTCACGAGATTTACTTTGGCCTTGACGGTGGCCCAGCCGTAAGCAAACAGCACACTGGATAACAGGGGAAACGTATGGTTCCACATCACATCGGGTTCCTAGTATCGTTACATGGGTCGGTAGGCTCTGAGATCGGAAGGATACCATACAGACTGGTATGGGTATTACAAGATCTTGGTTCGACTGGCTCCTTTTGGTGAAGCGTTTAATATGCACCACTGTGACAGGGGAGACTATTTCTTGTACAAGTTTTTCCTCACTCATAGAGGTGTCCACATACCTGTTTGTGGAACAAGAAGTTAGGAATGTATACTTCTAAGTTTTTTATTTTAAGATTTCTAGTTGCACTATTGAATTGGCGACACCTGCAGTGCTAGCTTCAATTCTAAGACGGTTTTTTCCCCATGGAGGTGATGTTGATAATGTCCCTTTTTATGGTGTTATTATGCTGGAATATTAATTTACCTATAGCCATTGGGTGTAAGTTTCCGACATTCCTATCCTTGCTCTCTACGAAAATATAGTACGGACCACTGTCTGTAGGGTTGTATCTATTGTCTTTGCTTCTGTAAGTTGGAGCTATCGAATCAGACTGCGTGTGGTTAGGACTGAGTTGGTCTAGTGTCGTAGCTGGGGATAGATTAACCTCGATGGACCTTGTTGTATCGAGCATATCTACTTCTTCCGTCTGTTCTGTTAGTTGTGGGACTACCTTGGTCTGCCCACTTTCTGGTTTCTGCACACATCTACGTTTCACTGGTTGGTTTGACTCACCCGTAATTGTAGGATTGTCGCCTCTCCGAGCCATGTGATGAATGGCTGCGCCTGGAGGTAAGTGCGGGTCATGTGGTGGAACGCCTCCCGGCCCAGTTTCCATCTCCAGAAACTGCCTCTGTTGTTGATGCTGCTGTTGATGATATTGCTGCTGCTGATGCTGTTGCTGCTGTTGCTGCTGCTGTTGCTGCTGCTGATGCTGTTGCTGCTGCTTCTGATGATGCTGTTACTGTTGCTGCTGTAACTGCTGCTGTTGTAGTTGCTGCTGCTGCTGTTGCTGCTGCTGTTGCTGCTGTTGATGATGTTGATGATGTTGCTGCTGCTGTTGCTGTTGCTGTTGCTGCTGTTGATGCTGCTGCTGCTGCTGTTGTAGTTGCTTCTGCTGGCGCTGCTGGCGCTGCTGATGTTGTTGCTGTTGTTGCTGTATATGTTGGAGTTGTTGATAGCGTTGCTGCTCTTCTTCTAAGGTGTGAGAGGTAAACAGCTGCTCGTTTGCTGATCTTGCTGCTTGAGTATGTGGTATATCACTCGTGGTATAGATCACTGATTGTGAGACTGGAATTGGGATGTTTGTGTAGCACGTTTCTAAAGCCGTCTTTATAGTCTGTCCCGCATCCAGCCGGTCAGCCATCATTTAGTTGTCCCAAGGAATATTTTGGTAGTATACTAATTATATCACTCAGACTGAATGTATTATAAAATAATATAAACACTCTCGCGAACTCGAAAACTTCCGGACGAGCTGATCGCGCACACGGTGAGAGAGCCCGATACACAACCTTCCCTGTCGACTGCTACGAGGATACTCCCTAATGTAGTTTGGCATAGAGCACTTTACAGCAACAGAAGGGTTGTGCACATCTGCTGCAAATTAATGGCAACAGCGCACCAGTACACACGCCTGTGATGTTTACCGAAATAGAGTGGGTAGCTGCGTGCTCTTCCTCGCTAGCAGAGGCGTCTCGGTTCCCATGGCGTGTTGTTGGGTATACGTCCCGTTCCGGGAGGCCTCCGTTAAGAGACATCGTGGGAATACTTATATTGATCTAATTTTTTCCTATGTGTTTATTATTAACTTCTGGGAAACATATTACCATTATAATACAAAAATTATAAAAGTATGTTACGAATTCCTATGGAAACAATTATGAAACAGGGAGTAAACTATTAAAAGTTAATTATATATTACCAGGTATTAATATTTAGTACCTAAAGAAGTAATAATGCTACTATAGGCTGAATGCTACATTATACCACCGGTCTACGTACAAAAAATAAAATACAAGACCCTTACACCGTTTATTTTTGTTTACCAACACTAGAACGCGCCGCGGTTCCTCACACCCACAAGACCCTCAGAAAACGGTTATTTACTTATTACTCAGAGGAACTACTCTATTTTTAATGACAACTTGAAATGAATAGACCATAGTAGGAACAATACTGTCATGCTAGAAATGTCAGATTTTTCGCTTGGTCATTAAAAAGTTTGACTTATACTTTATACATGCTTATAGACTTTAGTACGAATACCGTATCTAAATTCTTAGTAGTACACCTGACGGCCACAGGTTGAGAAACACAACCTCAATAACTAAACTGCTGAACAAATAGTTATGCACATTGTCATCGCACGATACAGGCATATGGTCCAGTTCGCCGAATTCATTACTTCTCATCAAACAACAATCTCAAACTGCTATTAACGTTTCATCGAGATTGTTTGTAAAAATTGGTGTGTGAACATGAACGTGCGTGTGTTACGGACGAAGGAGAGTTTAAAAAATGGTTCTAACTTGTGTCACGATGTACTGCTGTCCGGTAAATGCTGGTATGTTTCCCACTATAAACATCAGATGGCAGCACTTACAATCAGGACGTAAAGCAGAAATAAAAATGACAACACTGTTAAGAAAATGGCATGGAGTATATTGTGGCAAGTAGTAGGCGAGGAGATAGTGCGCTTCTGTGATAAATAAGTAGGAAATGAGATATTTTTGCAGTAGCAAACAAATCAATTTAACCCACACTGCAAAGTCATTAGATTATTTTCAAGAATGTAATCGATATTAAGAGAGAAAGAGAGAAGGGCTAATCTGACTATCCTTGATATCAGTTCACTGTCTTTTGAGAAACTTTTAATACAGAAACCAAAAACAATCAAAGTCGCAGAAATACTGATGTTCAGATGCTGAATTTTGGTGGATAGAAACAGGCTTCAATTCAGAGATCACAAATTGATTGAACAGGGTTCAGAAATGATTATAATTAAACAGAATATCGCACTAATAATTAACATTTAGATAAGCTAATGGTACTACTTATTCATTATAATATCTGCTCCATGGAAGTAATTATAACTATATTAACATAATTGACCAAAACCTAAAAATATTAATCGCTGCGATTTAACACTTACGAACACAAATGAAAAAGTACCAAGTACTCAAGAGGAACTTTATAAAACTGTAGCTACATCGGTGAATTGAAAGGTGAGGAAAGCAAATCTGAAGTAGTGTTAAAATTAACAGAATAGTAATTTATTCAACAAAATTAATAGGGTCACAATGAAAATAGCGTATAACACCTCCAAAATTTAAAATGAAATACGGAAGACATTGTTTAAAACTCCCTTACGACCAACTTACTTCATTTTATGGCAGTCATATCATTTCCAACCTAAATTATATTTTTCAGTCACCACGTTGTTACTCTTGTAGTTGAAAATTAATCTAAAACCAAACCGATGCTTAAAAGAAACAATTTTAACCGCTTTCATGGTGAAAAAGTCTAGTGAGTGTTTGAAGTAGAGAATCAAGATATTGTGTTTTCAATACAGTATCCACATTTATCGATGTAAGTAAGGTCTAAATGGATAGATCCTATAAGCAGAACAAAACAGTCGAAACCATTTAATAATTTTATTTTCAGTCGTAGTGTAGTATTCTAATTCTGGCGGGAATGTGCGCGTCTTCCGCAAGAACCAACAAATCATTTCTGACACATCAAGTGATTTCTACAACAGGAAGATCAGGTCTACAGTCATATACATGTATACATTCATATGACTACAGTCTAACGTCTACTGCATTTCATTAATATTTATTAACGCAATAAATATTATATTTTTCCAGTAACTGTGAATATAACAGCTTTATCAATCATTTACCTCTCCCACCCTACATCCATCCAGCTGCTTCTTGTCTTAGAATGGGAGTGACTTTGGGAAGCAGTGGAAAAACAAATTTTGGATGACCCGCATCCCACCGAGCAACAACAGAAAACAGAAATTAAATGTTGCAAGTTTATTATAGAATTATGAAACGAGTGGCCGTAAAGAAGAAAAGGGCCTGAAGTAGTTTTTACGGTTTTACGAGTCCTGCATCGTTTAATTACCCAGGCAGTCCGTTTCCGGGAGCATGTTTAACTGTAGTGCGACTGTGTGTATTCCTGCGGGCAGTGAGAACTAGATCTTGTTGAATTCCAGTTGTCTGCTTATTAACGCAAATAATTACTGGGTTTTCAACAATTCAACTATTCTTATTATTAATTAAATTAGAGTTTGAGACAGAAATGGATGATAATTTGAAACTTATTATGTTCCTAAAACTGGATTCCAGCGTTACTAATTTGAGACTTCGTGTCACTAAATTCGTATAGGAACTCCTACGGAATATAGGATGCGGGTTCAAATACCTGGTTAAACGGTTACCCATCCATAATTCGCTCCAGGAAAATTCCGGGATGGTTTCTGAAAGAAAAAAAAAACATTGTCAAATTACTTTCCCTTCCTTGCCCCCAATCGCCTCCCACCGCTCATGACCTCGTAAATGACGAGGAGTAAAAGATCAAAAAAATCTGCCGAACCATCGGCATTTCACACTAAAACACTGCACCATCCGGACAAGCAGTTATAATGGTTCCACTCTTCACAAACAACACTAGCAACACAATTAGGAATCACCATCAACATCTTCTTGCACAAAATATTACATTTTCTCACTCTTCACCATCGAAATCAGATATTACAGGTTCGTCTGTTTCAGTCTCAGGCAATGTGGTAGTGGTCGCATGATCCTGAATTAGAAAAAAAAGTTGCTTCAGCGAGAAGAACTCTTGATACTGAAACGGGTTATGGTCCTTCCCTTAGTTAAAACGTTATAATTTTTAATCATTTTTTCCTTATTACTTTGCGTAACCCTAATTATTTGATTTATTTATGCAAGAAAATTGATAAAATGGATTAAAATTGATTTCTAAAAGCACAGGTAAATGTAAAAAGATGTCATAACCTGACATAAACACATGACCGACAGACGGCAGGTACATTTATTATTATTATTATTACTACCCCGCGATTCACTAGAAGTGGGTGATGGCGTAATCATTTGTGCATTGGAAGGGATACACGGGATATGGCACGAGTATTGGCTATTTTTAGGAACGATCCCGGCATTCGCCTGGAGCGATCTGGGAAAACCATGGAAAACCCTGATTAGGATGGCCGGAGAGGTTTATAGATACCTACTCCTATCGGAATATAAGTTCTCTCGCTCGGCAATTCCTTCCTATTCCACCCCTAATACCTCGTGGAAACAAAAGATTATAGAAATGAATCGGTTCTGGCCTTGATCTCTCTTATCTTATTTTCTCGGTCATTCCTAGATATAGTATGTGTTTGCTGTCATCCTGAAATAGGACATTCGTGAATTTTTCAATAAGCTTTAGTTGAGAACAACGTCTTCGGTGATCCAGGTTTTCCCAACTCAACTCATTCACCATCGCACTTACGCTTTCCCTCCATCTATATATACCTATTACGAATCGGGCGGCTCTTCTTTTGACTTTCTCAAATGCATCTATTAACTTCTTTTGAAAGGGACCACATACAGAACAACAATATTCTAAGTAAGAACGCACTAGAGGTTTGTATGCAATCGATTTAACTTCTGGTGTAAATTAGGACCTAGAAATTTGAGCATATTATTTAATTTAAAATTACCTTCTCAATATGTTCATTCCACAACAAATTTTTACGAATTGTTACACCTAGGTATTCAGCAGAATCTATCGTTCTAAGGACAGTGCCATTAATTTTATATTCAGAGCTAAATGGTGTCGCTTTTTTACTTATATGCATGACTTAGCATTTTTAGGCGTTTAATTCCAGCTGCCAGTCTTTGCGCCAAGCAATTATTTCATAATATCGGCTTGTAACAAAGCGCAGTCGTCCTGGATTTTTATTTCATCATAAATAATAGCATCATCGGAAATAGTCCCTTTTCCCCTTATTACGTCGCATAAATCTTTAATGTAGAAACAAAATAGGCCCTATCACACTTCCCTGGGGATCCCCGGATCTCACTTCGGTCAGTGATGAACGCTCATTGTCCAGAACTACACACTGTGTTCTACCCTTCAAATAGGTTGCAACCCAGTCACACAATTGTCTAGATATACCATAACTATGAAGATTCGTAATTAATCTTGAGTGAGGCACAGTGTCGAAGGCTATTTTAAAATCTAATAGAACTAAGTCAACCTCGGATTGCTTATCTGTAACCAGGCACAAGTCGTGAATTAAAAGTGCAAGTTGGGTCTCTTTTCTGAATCCATGTTGGGTTTAGTTTATAAGGTCTTCTTCGTCCAAAAACCACATGACATTTGAATAAATGATATGTTCCAAACGCCAGCAAAATATTGAAGTTATCGAGATCGGTCTGTAATTTTGAAGATCATTATCATTCCCACTTTTAAATACTGGACTTACGATGGCGGTCTTTCACTCAGAGGGTACGTTTGCTTGAACCAAGGAGGTGGTTTATAATTTCATCAAATATGGTGAAATTTCCTTTGCGTACCTAGAGTAGAATCTAGTAGGTCAGGGAGCCTTGTTGGCTTTTACATTCCTAAGCAGTTTTGTTAATCGACTTACGTCAAGAACGAGATCTATCTTAATTTAGTTGGTACGCTTATAAAATATCGGGATCTCCTCAACATTTTCTGTTGTGAAAGCTTTGTGAAACATATTATTCAAAATTTCTGCTTTCTCTATGCTATATTCCGACAATTCCCCGTTTTCCTTCATTAGTTGACCGAATAACATTACGAGTGCCTCTTATTACTTTGATATATGTCAAGAATTTTTTTTGGATTAGTAATTAGATCTTCGTATAAATTCCTGACTTGGAATTCTTTAAAAGCTTCATGTATTGCCTTGCGCACTTCCGCTAGCAACAGGACTAATTTAAGGCGATGAGTCTTCCGTGGCATGTAAAACGCCTTTGCTTCCTGAGTAAACCTTTCACCTCTCGATTGAGCCACGGAACAATCTTACTAACCTTAGTAAATTTCTTGGGAAAAAAATTATTTATACTGGTCCATATTATTTCTTTCAAATTATACCAAAGTACCTCAACATTCGTATTTAGCTTGTATGTTTCAAAATTTTCGCCAAGTGATCAACCATACCCGCACCGAGAGTGGTAGGTGAGCGGTTAACGCTCTGACCTCGCATTCGGCCGGACGCCGCTTAAAATCCCGTCCGGGTATCCAGATTTGGGTTATTCATGGTTTCCCCAAATCACTCCAGGCTAATGCCGGGATGCTTCCTTCCATTGTCGAATTCCTTAACCTCTGGCGTCAACCAGCGCTCGGTTCATAGTATTATATCGATATCATTAGTTGTTACTGCAGTGTGGAAATCGGCTGCTTTCCCTCTAATACTCTGATAATTTAGGACAGTTATCCTTAGCTGCTTTGTATCGTTATTTGTGGAGTCTAAATTCGCATTTTTTTATTCGTATTCCGAAAAGAAACGGGTGAAGTATTTACAGCTGCAATATTCGATTATTCATGCAATCACTACCAGAACCAAGATCTAGGTTATCGCCACATTCTCTTCGTTGAACTGGAGGATCCTCGGGCCTCACACTGTTCCTAAAAATAATTCATATCAAAACAGTTTCATAATTTTGCAGCTACGTTGGTCGCCATTCTCGGTGTGTAGTGGGCGCCCGACGCGACGTCCTCAAATGCATCCCAGCTGGTAGCAATCATCGGTCGAATGTCGACGAAGCTCCAGTTGTTTCTGCGATACAGCTCCTGGAAACTACAATTCCAACTACAAATCTTCCACCATACAACCTCCCCACAATCGATGGCGCAAGCACGACACTACAAATGGAGGACTGCAACGATACCTAATTTTCCGCGCTGCTTCATACGCCTTCTGGCCAAACATTTCCATGGATTTAACTATTTTTGCAATAAAACACGATACGAGTCATTAGTGTTGACATGTGCAGTTCGATTTCTCTAATCGCTTTTGGAATGGCCTCAATGACACGTTGTACGGTTACTCCTGGAAGACAAAACAGAATGAACGTTAGTATGAGGGTCTGCACCGTTCTTCCTCGTAGCTGTTTATCCAGACGGCGGAAATTGGAGCTGCCAATGACCAGTAAACCTTTCCCTAGCATCGCTCGGGGTCTGCGAACAAATCTTCCCTGCTGCCCTCCCGGGCCATTCACACTTAAATCTTCAGCATCCTAAAAAACTGAAAACGCATTACTTAATGGCAAGGTATCATTTTCCCTTCGGTTATTTGGGATTTTTAAACGCCGTTATCCGATCCAAACGATGCCAGACTTTTTCTGCAACAGGAGCTTGACAATCTAAACTTATCGTTTCTACTTCACTAGGTTCACCAAATTCTTGAACGCGCCACCACTCCACGTCTAGGATTCTCCATTCCTGTGCTTGAGGAGATGCCATAGAAGGAAGAATCTTTTCGAGAGCCAGACGCCTACTGGATCACATTGCACAAGCCATGTCACCTGAAACAGCCAAAAACGGAACTATAGATCTAACAAAAAATTCGGCGACTGCTACTAACGGCTGCTGAAGCTCAACTTTACTTAGTATTGATTCGGTAGAAAGGTCCTTAATCGCGTGGATCGCTCCAGTCAAGGCTTTATTTGTGTTACTGAGAGTACCGTATGAGTGCAAACAGTTTATAATCAGAAACAATCTGTTACTGTATTGTGGCAGTAGCTGTAACACTGGCAGATAACAGTGATAATTTCTCGGGCACAGCTTCACCTGAGAATTTTAATGAGTCCTGCTGCCTAAAAACCTAAGTTCCTTTCCACCTCATAACTTAAAAATATTTATAATTGCTTTACGCCTCGTCGATGTCGTGGTGATTAGAGGCGCGATGGAACTGGGGTCTAGGAACTGGAAGGAAGTTGGCAATGGCCATTTTAAGGGAGCATCCCGACATTCGCCTGGAGTGATTTGGGAAACCATGGAAAATCCAAATCTGGATGTCCGGAAGGGGATTCGAATGGTGTCCTCCCGAATGCGAGGGCAGAAAGTTAACCGCTCACCAACCATGCTCCGTAACTTAAGTATTGACCCGTTATTATCTATCAACTCACCTTCAAGAAGACCACCTTTCCCTCCAGGCTTGCCTTGTCTTCTTGTGCTCGCCAATTAAGATGACTCAGTTTAGCAAATTCTCTGATTGGCTCCATCATCTAAACGAAATAACAAACAATTCTTCTATTCTGTAACTCACATATTCTATCACAAGCGTTCTGAAGTTTCCCCCTGTTCGTTTGTTGTGATAGGCTGACTGAATTGTATGGTTTTTGGAATGTTCTCTTTAGTTCGTGAATAGCTTCATCTTTGTCAAACTTATTCATCGTGCGTGGGAAGTGTACACACGTGACATGAGTACAGATGATTGGTCCACCCACTGGGTTGAGGTGTTGTGCAGCAACTGGGCTGAAGCCCTCAAATTGCCACCCCGACCACACCATTCTATTGTACTATTTCGCTACACCCCGAACTCTGGATTGTGCTTTTCCAAATCACCAGCCATAATGGTGGAAGGTGCCACCATGTTGGCAGGGACGGTGAGGCATAACGCTGTTCGCCACACTGAATGGTGCCCATGGGGAACGACGTGGATGCAGCGCCGCCAAGAGCCAGGCCGAAGGCCCTTCATTGCCTGGTCGTATAGCGAGCCTGTCTGCCGGTCGCTGCCACTGCCCGGCTCCAACATTGTCTCTTGAGACAAGATGGATGTCGAGCTGCCAGAGAGACACTCGACCAGGATGCGCTCTCCCACGCCTCCGACCACCGTGATGAGTCGGAAAGCATGAGACCCGCATCCCAGTCGATTTTGCAGACCACCGTCGTAGCCCACGAGCATTAGCATTCAGGGTGGTGTAGCCCCACCTGGGTCCAGAGCACCCATGCGCCACTGAACCTCAAATATATAGGGGTTCTGTTGTGGCAATAAGAGACAAGGCAAGTTGATAGTTGTCTAGAAGATGATAGCGTCAGTTTCTTGTGAGAGGTGTGAATTCTGTGCTGGCTGCTTCTGCTTCCTCTTCAGTTACGCTGTAGTGTCGACCTTCTCTGGAACACAGTAGTAGCAAAGGTGGACAGCGCTCTGAAGTTTTCTTCTGGTGGCCCCCCCAGGTCAACTTGATGCTCCAGGACGACGTGCTCCTCCTGGTAATGAACACGTTCTTTGAGAATGTGCTCTGAGGTCTCTGGCTCTCCGCAGGTGCAGAGATTGCTGTCTTCAATGTTTCTTGCGAAAAGTGTCTGTTTCAGGCCATTTCCTGTGATTTAGGCAGGTTGTTAGATATGACAAACAGTTGGTTTTTTTCTAACCAATGATCCAGGAGCGTTCTGATGTGATCCATTGGAAGGTGTGTCTTCCATTTCGGCTGTTATCCCATCTGTGATGCCATTCTTCTGTGATTGCGCTCTCCACGTATCATTTTATCTGGAGGACACCACACCTGTGTTGCATATTGGGTGTTCATTGGCGGCTACGTAGATGCCCAAATATTCTGCCTCTTTGCCCTCTTTGATATAAAAATAAAATGCCCTTTTTATGACCTCCAGGTCTATCGGCATGCAGCCAGTGATGACTTGTAGCGCCTCAGTTGAGGCAGTTCTGCAGCCCATACTCAATCATGAGAAGGTACTGCCTTTGTGTAGAGTCCAATGGCTCGTCGATGATGAGGAGCTTGTGCGGCCTTGTGCGCCCAAACGGAAGCATAGTGCACAGTGTTTTACATAAGCCTTGTACTTTTCTTTTTGATACCCCAATCTCTTCTTGTGACTTGTTGGAGGCCCGAACTGGTGGCTCTAAGTCTTTACTGTTGCTCCTTGACATGTTCTAAGAAGGTTCTGGAGCTGTCGATGACCACTCCGAAGGTACTTCGCTTTTATCACGCATTTTATGTATGTTCTGTTTAATTTTATTTGTGGCGGCCTGTTGACATCTAGTTTTCCTTGAAGGAACATCGCCTGGGTTTTGGCTTCCGAAATTTCCATGCGGTGATCCTTCACACATTTGTTTATTTCTTCCATGGCCGACTGTACGTATTTCCTCGAGCTGACTGCGACTTGCGTGCGTTGAGAAGCACGTCTACGTCGTCTGCATAGGCCACCGCATCCCATGGGTTCCTTACTTGATTGTTGAAGAAGTCATCCACCGTAGATTTCCCAGTAGAACGGATTGCCTGGCAAACCTTGCCGGCATCCATTGGTTACTTTTTTCCGATAGAGCGGGAGATGGACGAGATGCACATTTCCCTGTCTGACAGGTAATTGCGGACGAGGTTGTAGGTGGAAGAGTCGCAGTTTGGTGCCCTTAGGCGTGCAGAATCGTAGGCCACTATAAATTATCCACAAATATTGCTACTGTGTAATTTTGTGTGTAATCTATAAATGAGAGCATTTTATTTACAATAACTTCGGTCCCCACTCCCTTTTTGAAGCCAAATTGCAATGGTGATGCAAGACCTGCCGCATCGTATTTTTCATGAATCCGAGCAATAATGATCTTTTGTATGACCTTTCCCGTCACCGGAAGTAGGCAGATTGACCTGTAGGACTTCACCAGGTCCTTTGGTTTCTTGCTGTCCTTTGGGATGAAGCAGAGCTTCCCTTTCTTCCAAGCTTTGTGGAATACTTCCTCAGAGAAGCATTGCTTCAGGACAGTTTCTATTACATCTGGGACTTTGCTCCAGAGTCTTTTTATGACCAGCCATATCAATATTGTCGGGACCTGGTGCACTTTCCACTCTGCATGATTTGATGCCTTGTGTTATTTTTTCTCTTTCTAACAGGCGCTGTGTTGCCGGGCCTACGTACTCGAGATTTTGTCTGATGATCTCCTGCTCAGCGGTGTAGGAACCAGTTGTGATAGCGTGGTGTCCTCCCAATGCATTGCGTGCTCCCCATCGCCCTTTCTTACTGTGCTTGGTACTGGTGATCTCCTTAACTTTCCTCTTATTATATTGTTGACAATACCCCATGGTTCAGCGCTGCCTGTTCTTTCTACTAGGGTCTGCCAGGCTGTCACTTTCTTTTTGTTAATGGCCTGTTTGTATGTGTTAGATGCATTTACATATTCCCTTCTGATTCTGGTGACTTCCTTGGCGTTTACGTTCATTTTGGCTTGCTGCAGGCGCTTCCTCAATTGTTGGACATCTATTTTGGATCTGTTTAGATCCCCATCCCACCATGGAACTGCACGATTCTGGAATCTTCGTTTCCGCATTGATGCGTCACATATTTGTATTATGCCGATTTCCAGTTTTGCTGCGATTTGTTCTGTATTCAGTAGTTATAGGCCTCTAGATTCTGGAATTTTCCTGCCGCAAGGATATGAAATCGACGCCAATGCATATTTCTTGACTGGAGATGGCGTTGCCACCTTGAAGGTTATGTTCGCTTGTCGACCATCCACAATGACTTGAATGTCCCAATCCTGGATTTTTGTGTCAGAAGCCGGCGTTCCGAGCGTCACATCAGTATTGGTGTCCCCTTGGGCGTTGGAGAATGTGGTGACGCCCGTAATCTGATTTAGGGTTATCAGTCCAATTTTATTGATAAATTCTGCAAGTATTATACCTCTTTCATTCGTCTCCTCGCTGTGCCACAGCAATGAGGCTGTGTTGTCCGTGCATATTAATACGGCCTTGTCTCGTAGCCCGCGAACTATCTTTTTCAATTTGTCAATGGAAGGATAGATTGGGTGGTGGTATTGGAAATATGCTCTCACCACAAATATTTCCCCGAGTTCACCCGAGACCTCAGCGCACACTATGTGGCTGTCTGAATACTGAGTTAGCATAATGACGTCCAGGGAAGGGTTTGCAATTACTATGGCAGCCTTGGCTGCTTCTCCTTCTTTCATGTTGCGTAGTATCCCAGTACGTGACTGTAGTCAAAGTGTGGCTCTTGTATTAATTATAGATCAATATTTTCCTCAACTTTTTTCTGCAGTAGCTGCGGGGGTACTGCGTTACCTGTGCCGTAGTTTAACTGTAGAACTTTTATGTGTTTATTTTGATCGGTCATGGCTCTGCCGATATGGTCACCGCATAATACCTGCTATACTGGCACTATGTTATTTCACCTTGTGTTGCACTTTGTTCACTCACTAATTAACTGTTGTCTCTCTCTCTTGGAGATCATTGTAACTTTGGACGAAACTTGGAGCAGTCTGTCTGCTCACCAATTCAACGTTCCTTCTGCGGGAGTAGTTTGAACTTGCGACTGCTTCACTGTCTTACGGCCACCGAGATCTGACGCCGTTGAACGCCTATGTCCTTTCCGGTAGAGGGTCAGTTGCTCAGTGAACCGTAGCGGTTTTGCTGGAAGTTCACTTGGGCAACTCTCAGGCTCGTGTTTGACTTTAGTGGTTTCAGGATCATCTGATGCACACCCGCGTGAAGTCCTGACTGTCCAGCCTCACTCGCACTTTACTGCCTGGATCTGAAACAGATTTTGACTTGTTTGTATGTGCTTATATGCGTGTTAACGCAATAGCGCTCATGAGAGTATTTCCAGGATGTTACCGAGCACAATGCATTTGCTTCCTGTGGACTTATAAAAGACATGGGTGTGGTTAGTACTTAACTCTTATCCTTACTAGCTTATTTCTAGCTTCCTGGTTACATCTGTGTGGCAGGTTGCCTGTAGTTGCTCAGTCTCTCAGGTCCCATCGTGGAGCTCCTGGGAGATCTGAAATATTCCTAAACTGTTTTTGCCACGTGTCAGGGCGAGTTGCCGGGGACAGCGGCAGACGTGCCCGTTATCCACGACCACTCTCGATCGCTTTCATTTCCCTGATGGGGAGTTTCGTGTATTTTCAATAGTTAAAGTGTTAGAGCTTTTCTATGCTATTTGGCCGCCCTAGGCCTTTGATTAACATTTGAAAAAATTCGTCCGTTTCACCATATCTCCACTCCTTCACCTGTTTTTGCCGTTTTCTCGCGCCTAGGCATTTGACTGCCTTAAAGAGTTGATTTGCGAAGGCCTGTTGCTTTCCAATCTCTTTAATTAACTTTTTGCAAGTATCGATCTTTTCCCTATCTCCACTCCTTGATCGACTTTCGCCATTTTTGTGTTTTGCGGTTAACCGCCTGTCGTCTCTTTTCACGGTAACTGAGGCCTCCGCGGCCGGCATTTAGACGAACCTCTTGCTCCTGAGACCTCCCGGCGATGGTGGATTCCATCGCCGATGTTTTCTGCCAATCCATTCCCGAACTAAGGGTGGCCGTCTACACGTGACAGGGAGAGGGTTACTGGGTAGGATACCATGTCCGGTAAGAATATTTCGAAACATGCCGATGGCAATTATAATGCGCCCAATTTCTGTACACTGCCCATTTTAGTATGCATGATTTGATTACCAATAGAATATGTAGTTAATTTAAACATAAGTGTATGTGATAGAAGAAGGTAACTAAAAAATTGGAACAAGTTTCCAATGAAATGCTCAACCAAAGTGGAAAAGTTGTAAACGAATTTGACAAAGGTTTAGAAACGATGATGCGGTAATGAAATTAACCACAACCTAAAGTTTGATGAAAGTATAAATTTGGTAGTATGGAAGCCAAATTCCGCACTGCCAAAACAGAAAATATGATCGAAGAAAAACCACGGGAATAGGCTTATAATAGCGAGATGAGTGTGCAATTCATGTGAATCTGCACTTAGATTCCCGCAACAAAACACACTAGTATCCATATTTTGTCTCAGATTCCATACACACGCTGAAGTTGGAACGTCATCCCAAAATGAAAAAGTAAGTGATTAATAACTGATGTCACACATTCAATTCTGACGGTAAAGAAATATTTTCTCCTTCCTTTTCCCGGCATGCGTTGCAATGCCTCTTTTTCTTTCTTAAGTGGGTAAGCATATACAGAGATCAACATTGACGTGTACAAAATAAACGAAAGACAATGATTTTAATGCATTAAATTAATATGGAAAAAGTTTATTCTATTGCTTTAGGTTGTGCAAAATTTTTGGTTTTCCGTTTTCTGCAAAGGAAACCCATAGTTTTTATCCGATTTTGATAGTACTTGGCACACCTATATTTAGAAAACAGAACGGTGTGGTAGCTCAGTAGTTAAAGGTCTTTATATAAAACGTTTTTTGGTCTGCTACCAGGTTCAAATGCCGGTGGAAACAGGATTTTTTTAAGAGTAGTATACGACCAATTGCTTAGGATTCCCCCTTCGATGGGATCTAACCAACATACGGGTTGTGGACTAAGTTATTTTACTTTAAAACAAATAGAAAAATTCTGTCTACAACCTTTCTCCTCTGTTCGATATGAATGTGCAAATGTTTTATGCCTTTCCATCGGATTGAAGTACAAATCCTCCATCACCATCCGCTTTGGCAGATTTCCCTGCCGATACAAAAATGGGAAAAGTTGCTTGTGTAAATTAGTATTAAGAGGAGAGAAGAGGAAGAGCGAGTGCGGTTTTGTAAACTAAATGTAATCATTTTTAACATATTTTAAAACATCTGTGTGCAAAGATCCTTCAGGATCGGGTGAAAACTGTAAAATTTTAAATTTTGAGTTCGTATTTCTTGGTTAGCAACTGTCCAATCGGAATCAGTCCAACGCTGTTTGATAGGAAGTGTTATGGGCTCTCAAAACATAACGCATATATCTACCCACATTGGTTATTTTCCCTACCACTTTCGAGATATTTTTATAAAGACTAAATAGTTACAAGTGTAAATTTGGCTTAACGGATAGTGGTTGGATTTGTAAACCAAATGTATGAAATATTTTTCTCACCGTTTTAAAGTAAATGTTTCAGAAGTTCCGTCGAAATCGGATACAAACAGTGCGTTTGAATAAAGAACATTTGCAAAAGTTATGGGGGTAAAGGGGAAGAAGGGTAGGTTTTGAAAGCCAAACATAAAATACACTATTATCTTTGTTTTAAAGTAAAAACTAACTTAATCGACCACCCGAAAGGGGCACACTAAGCTATTGATCATGTACAACTCTTAAAAATTCCTGCTTCCACCGGAATTGGAACCTGGTACCGGACCAAATCATGGCACCTCTCTTGCAACTGGGGTTGGAAACGGCCCATAAAGGCGGATGAATCAGAAATGATCAAGGGCATGGGATATCACTGCATTAAAGTCCCTAAGGGTATTCCGAGGCTGTGTAATCCTGTCAAATTACATATAGTATGATGGCTTCTTCCTGGGTAAAATTTTCCGGAAGTAAAATAGTCCCCCAATCGGATCTCCGGGTGGGGACTGCCAAAGGAGGAGTCATCAGAATGGATAGATACATTCTACGAGTCGGAGCGTAGAATGTTAGAAGTCTGAATACGGCTGGTAGATTAAAAAACTTTAAATAGGAGATGGAACGACTTAAATTATATGTTGTTCGGATAAGTGATTAAATGGAAGGATGCACAGGATTTCTGGTCGGTGTAATACAAGATAATTAGTACATAAGCTGTCAATGGAGTCACTGGTGTAGGATTTAAGAGAGTAGGGGAACGGATGAGTTTTTGTGAACAGTTTAGTGACAGGATTATTTTGATGAGGTTAGAAACTAAGCCCACCCCAACCCCGTTAGTTCATGTGTATATACCAACGTCACAGGAAGATGGTGAAGAAATGGAGAAAATATACGCTGAAATTGACGAATTAATACAATATGTGACGGGGGAGGAAAATTTAGTAATCATGGGTGATTGGAATGCGGTATTGGGAGAAGGAAAAGAGGAGAATAATGGTGGAAGTTTTTGTTTAGGCGAAAGAAATGACCGAAGAACCTGATTGTTAGACTTTTGTGGAAGACATAAACTAGTCGTGGCGAACACACT
This sequence comes from Vandiemenella viatica, assembly GCA_031002005.1. NCBI lineage: Eukaryota > Metazoa > Arthropoda > Insecta > Orthoptera > Morabidae > Vandiemenella > Vandiemenella viatica. Next base: position 191,383,051 of record CM061921.1, read on the forward strand.
ATTTAAGAATCATGCTAGAAGGATATACTCCTGGAAACGTCCAGGGGATACAGGCATATATAAGCTAGAATATATCATGGTCAAACAGAGATTCAAGAATCAAGTTCAAGACTGTAAAGCGTACCCAGCAGACGACATAGACTCTGACCATAATTTGATAATAATGAAGTACACACTGAAATTCAAGAGAATAAAGAAGCAATACAAGCAGAACAGATTGGAAGTGAATAAACTGAAAAAATCTAACATGAGATAAAAATTTTCAGAAATGGTAGACTTGGGTCTAAGTAGTAACTCTGAAAAGGACTCAATTTAGGACAAATGGAATGCATTAAATACAGAAATCATGAAAGTTGGTAAAGAAACATTAGGCTTTAGGAAACAAGCTGTCCGAAAACCTTGGCTCACTGAAGAAATTTTGGATTTGATGGATCAGAGGAGAAGGCACAAAAATACTCAGGATGAAGCAGGAAGAGAGCAATACAGACAATTCAGAAATCAAATAAACAGTAAATGCAAAGAAGCATAAGAAAGATGGCTAAAAGAAATGTGTGAAGACGTTGTATAGGAAATGTTCATAGGTAAATTAGATGTGGCATATAGGAAGATCAAACAGAATTTTGGAGAAATGAAGAAAAGAAGTATAAACATTAAAGCTGTCGATGGGAAACCTCTTCTAAGTTCAGAAGATATAGCTAACAGATGGAAGGAATACATAGAGATGTTGTATGATGGAGATGATTTTAACAGCAGTGCATTAGAAAAAGAAATTGATGTCGACATTGATGACTGTTTTGAGGACATAATTCGATAGAGCTTTGAATGATTTGAAATCAAATACGGCAGTTGGAATAGATGAGATTACTACAAAACTTCTGAAATTCTAGGAGGAAAAGGAAAACAAAGATTATACAAACTTATATTAAAAAGTTATGAAACAGGAGAGATACCCACAGATTTTTTTTAAAAAAAAGTGTCATCTTCACGCTTTCTAAGAAAGCACAAGCTGACAGATGTGAGATTTATGGAACTATAAGTCAAAAATCACATGCTTCAAAATTGCTGACCAGAATAATATCAGAAGAATAGAAATTGTAGTAGAAGAGAAAGTAGGTGAAGATCAGTTTGGGTTCAGATAAAGCCAAGGTACAAGAGAAGCGACTCTGGCGTTAAGATTAATACTTGAAGGGCGGATCAAGAAAAACAAAGATACTTTAATGGCGTTTGTTGATTTAGAAAAAGCTTTTAATAATGTTAGGTGGGACAAGATGAAAATTTTAAACCAGTTGGTTCTAAAATACCGAGATAGAAGAATACTTTATAATCTTTATAAGAATGAAGTAGCTTTAATAAAAGTAGAGATTTAAGAGAGACATGTATCAGCTAAAAAGGGTGTGAGACAAGGTTGAAGTCTATTTCCATTAATATTCAACTTGTATTTAGAAAAAGCAATAACGTTAGTGAAAGAAAGATTTCAATGTGGCATAAGTGTTCAAGGAGAAATAAACAGTATGCTACGATTTGCTGATGACATTGTTTTGTTAGCAAAACAGGTTTAGTATATTGAGAAGTTATTGAATATCATGAACAAAATACTGAAGGAAGAGTTTGGACTAAATATAAACCAAAGCAAGACAAAAGTGATGAAATGTAGCAGAAATGAAAGAAATACTATTAGATTAAGTATAAAAATAGGGTCAGATGCGATAGCAGAAGTTAATGAATTTTGTTACTTAGGAAATAAAATTACAACCGATGGCCGAAGCAGGAAAGATTTTAAAAGCAGCATAGCAATAGGGAAAAGAGCCCTCATGAAAAATAGAAATCTTTTACGTTCAAATGTTGATCTAAGACTCAGAATGAACTTTTTAGAACTCTATGTGTGGAGCACCGCACTTTATGGCAGCGAAGCATAGACTTTAGGAATACCAGATAGAAGGAGAATTGAAGCATTTGACATGTGGTGCTATAGTAGGACGCTGAAATTTAAGTGGACGGATAAAATACGAAACGAAAGAGTTTTGGAAATGATGGGCGAGGAAAGAAGTTTATGGAATGGTCATTCAGAAAGAAGAGACAGGATAGTAGGTTATATTTTGAGACATGCAGGATTGGTTAATTTGCTAGTGGAGGAAACAGTCGAATGTAAGAACTGCAGAGGAAGACAGAGATTAGAATATATGAAGCTGATAATTGAGGACTTGTGTTGTAAGCGGTATTTTGAGATGAAAAGGCTAGCACAAGAAAGGAAGGGATGGAGGATTGCGTAAAACCAAAAAGGAAAAAAAATAGCAAACCGTACCAAGATACTTTTGAACGTATAAGCCTTAACCATTAAGCTACCAGGCGGCTATTATTTTTAATTATAAGTGTACTAACTACCATTAAAATCGGCTGCAATCTGTGGGTTAGTATGAACAACGTTGGCAAAAATTGAAGGCTCTGGTAAAGGAGGAGAGGAATTAACTATTTGCAAACCAACAGCATATTTTTCTTAGCTTTAAAGTAAAGAAACTATTTTAGTCCACAACCCGAAGGTTGGTTGAATCCTCCCGAAGGAGGTGCACAAATCTATTGTGTCAGAGGCAGGATGGCCAGTTTCTTTCCCCTGGACATACAGTTTAATGTGGAATTTGAACTACGGAACGTCCGGACGTCGCTCAGATGATAAAATGCAACTGCTAAAAATTCTTTCTTCCCCCTGGATTTGAAACAGCGGCTTAAGACAAAATCTTCCGTAAGCAATCACGTTAACTATTCAGCGACAGACCATTTTGTTTTGAATCATACGTGGGGTAAGTGCCGTCAAAGTTGGGTTAAAAACTGTGGGTTTGTATTGGAAAAAATTAAGGTGAGGGTTGGGGTAAGGAGAATAGTAGTTTCTTTTTGCAAACCAAACGTAGACAATATTTTTCTGTTTGTTTAAAGTTAAAAATTCTAACTTAGGCCACATCCCGAAGGTGTACTAAGCTATTGAGTCATAGGTAGGACGGCATGGGATCTACAGTACAATGTGGAATCCAAACCACGAACCTGGATCACCTTATGTGATCAAATACCACGCTTACACCGTGACCTGAACCACGGAGCTACCAGACCGCTCTTTATATTATACATGTGTGTTAATTACCATCAAAACTGGATTAAAAACTGTGGTTTTCTACAAAGAATGTTGGCAAAAATTAAGGTTGTTGGGGTAAAGGAAAAGTGGACTTTGTTTTTTGCAAACCAAATATTTGCATTATTTTTATCATTTTTTTAAAGTAAAAAAAAAAGTTACTTCGTCCACAATCCGAAGGTTGGTTTAATCCTTCCAAAGAAAGTGTAATAACCAACTGTGTCAGAGCAGTTCCTTACCTATGGCACCTACATTTTGACGTGGAATCCCAACTACGGAACGTACCGGCGTAGTTCATACAATCAAAAAGAACTCTTACAAATTCCTGCTTCCCTCGAAATTTGAACCCGCGACTGTAGACAGAAACTTACACAATAGGTGCCTTAACCACTGCGGTACAAGACCAGTTTGTTTGGAAATATACGTGAGTTTAGTACTATCAAAATCGGATAAAAGCTGTGGATTTGTATCAACAATGTTATATAAATTAAGGACCGTAGAGGACGGGAGAAGAGAGGTTAGCTTTTTGGAAACGAAACATAAACAGTATTTTTCTATTTGTTTTAAAGTATTCACATGCATTGGTCCATCAAAACTGTGTGTCTGTATAGAGAAAATTGGCAAAAATTAAGGGTGAACAGTAAGAGGGAAGAGCGGTTTAATTTTAAACCACGTGTATGAAGTATTTTTCTCTTTGTTTTGTATTATACGTATGAAATATTCCATCGAAATCAAATAAAAACTGTGGGTTTATGAAAAGAATATTCAAAAAAAAAAAATAAGGAGTGTATAGGGAGTGGGGTTATGTATTTCTGGATTATTTCTTGCCAGAAACCTTCACAGACGTGCACACAATAACTAACCAAAGTTTCATCGTAATCGCATGAATGGCATAGGAACGCATAGAAGACGATCATACAAATAACAAATAAAATAATTGTTTAAAAAACATAAAAATCGCCTTCAAAAAAGGGCACTAAAATTTTTCAAATAACTTTATACCTTGCTTAGAAGAAAGTAAATCTAAATGGTCAATATTTTACAATACTGTTATTGAAATTTTTACATTAATTAGTTATTTTTGGAGTCGGTGCCAGCTGTCAGATCGCGTGGATCGAAATACTGAACTTTATTTGGTGTTCGAGGAGAAACGAGAGTACGAACAAAAATACCAAATATTTTACAGCATGTCGTGAGGAAGATAGTTTTATTGCGGGAGACAGCTTAGGGAAACTTAACGGTATGTTATCTTGGCTCGGCCTCGTTGGCCATCCAGGCATATCTCTGGCGCTATAGTGTCTGTTGGTAGGCTGCATTATGCAGTAAACACTTTATAATTAGTATAATATCGGTGTATCATCTATATGTTTCAGTTTTGTTGAAAAATGTTTCTAGAATTAATTGTAGGTAAATAGTAACATGATTTTTTATGTATTATTGTTATTTATTATTGTTTTTAACTTTTTGTTTTTCTTGTTTTGGCTGGCACCGACTCCAAAAATAACTAATTAATGTAAAAATTTCAATAACAGTATTGTAAAATATTGACCATTTAGATTTACTTTCTTCTAAGCAAGGTATAAAGTTATTTTAAACATTTTAGTGCCCTTTTTTGAAGGCGGTTTTTATGTTTTTTAAACAATTATTTTATTTTTAAATTTTTAATGGTATTATACTTAATTTGTATTTAAATATGCTGTAGCAGTTCTCATTTTGCGAACTTCCTGGTAGCTCAGTGGTTAAAGCGAATGCTTTTTTTTTTTTTTAAGAAAAATCTGTCTTTACAACAACTTTCAGAATGGGGTGAATTGGATGCTGTGTTAAGGAATGTCAGTTTACATTTTGGTCCACGCTGTGTTTCGATCTAATCATAACATCTGTTTAAGCTGCTGCTCGATAATCGAAACATGTAACATCTGGACATTAATACGTACCACATACTCAAGTCTGTCTCTGGAATAAATCTGTTCGTTCTGGCAACACACAGAAAATATAGATATTTAATTGGTTTTCATAACGTAAAAGCTCGTGGTCCAAATTGAAATCTGACGTACATGTTGAGACATTAGGACACACACATTTTATAATTGTTCTGCAATACCTTAAAAATAGCTTAATTGGTTTTGACGGTACTTAAAACTGTGGATTTTGTAAAGAACTTTGGAAATTATAAAGGATGGGGGTAAAGGAGAAGAGGGATTGGGCTTTAGTATACAAAATGTAGACTGTCTTTTCTGATTGATTTAAAGTATACGTTTGTAAATTTCTATTGATATCATATCAAATTTTTAGGTGTGTATAAAGAAATAATTAAGTTGTGTGGAGGTGAAGTGTAGTTTGGTTTTTCTCAAGGTAGTGTGGACAGCATTTTTCTCTTTGTTTTAAAGTATACATGTACAAAGTTCCATCTAAACCCGATAAAAACTCTAGCTTTCTGTAAAGAACATTTACAAAAATTAAATGGGGTAAGGCAGTGAGCGGTTGGGTTTTGTAAACAGAATGTTTCTCTTTGTTCTTAAGTATACAATTGCAGTGTTCTATCGAAATCTGATAAAAACGGTAGGTATCTATAAAGAATATTGGAAATTAGGAGGGGTGGGGGTAGAAGGGAAGAGGGGTTGGGCTTCTTCAACCTAATTTAAACACAATTGTTATGTATTTTTTAAAGTATAAGTGTGCAAATTTTCTTCAGAATCAGGTAGAAACTGTGCTTTGTGTAGATTAAAAAGGTGGAAAGGGGGAGAGAGGTTTGGATTCTCCAAACCAAATGCAGACAGTATTTTTCTGTTTGTTTTGAAGTTGTTTTTTTTTGTTTTTTGTTTTGTAACTGCTTCACGTCTCTTTTTAACATCGAGGTCATTAGAGACGGGAAAGGATGGGGGACAAGGATGGGGGGCGAGGATGGGGGCACGGAATGGGAAGGAATTCGGTCATGGCCTTTTGAAGGAAGCATCCCGGCATTTGCCTGGAGTGATTTGGAGAAACCATGGAAAACCCAAATCTGGATGGCCGGACGGGGATTCGAACAGCCGTCCTCCCGAATGCGAGGCGAGAACGCTAACCGTTACACCGCCCCGCTCGGTGTTTTGAAGTATACTTGTGCATACTTCCTTCAAAATCAGATAGAAACGGTAGCTTTATATGATGAACATTGACATTAATTAAAGGGGTAGAAAGGGGAATAGGGTTTGTGTTTTTGTCAAAGTAATGTGAGTAGTATGTTTCTTTTTCTATTTGCTTTAAAGTATACACATTCGAAGTTCCACCGAAATCGGATTAAAATGTGGGTTTGTACAAACATGAAGGGATGTGAAAGGGGACCTAAGGTAGTTTTTTTTTTAATTTTTGGTCAGAAATCTTCTCCATAAAAAAATACATAAATGTACCAACTTTCATAAAGGTCGGTAAAATGGTCTCAACTGTAGCTTTTCAAAAAGAAACTTGACAAAAGTCAAGGGGCGCGAATGGGGAAAGGGGTTCAGTTTTTGCAAACCAAAATCTGACATGTCAGAACCTTCTCCACGAAATATTACATGTATATGACAATTTTAATGGAGATCAATTAAATGATGTCGACTGTAGTTTTGTATAAAGAACATTGGCAAAAATTAAGGGGTGGATAGTGGGAGAGGGGATCGGTTTTTTCAAACCAGAAGTTGACAGTATTTTTCTGTTTATTTTTTACTATATATTTCCAAAGTTCCATCAAAATCTGATAAAAAGTGTGGGTTTGTATAAATTTTAAGTTGTGTAAAGGGGTAGAAGGGGTGGTTTCTCAATGAAATTCATATGGGACCACTTTTGAGGTATACTCTATCCACTATAAAAATTTCATTTAAATCGTTTCAAAATTGTCGAAGATATCGCTGAACATATATATATATATAAAAAAACATTCAGTCGTTTTGAGAACCTCCTCCTTTTTTGAAGTCGGTTAACTAACAAACAAACAAACCCACAAAACCAACAAACAAACATTTATTTTTATATATTAGATGTGTGCTAAGTACCATTGATATCAGACAAAAACTGTGGGTTTGTGTAAAGAATATTTGCAAAAATTAAGGAGGGGGAGAGTGGTTGCGTTTTTGCAAACCAAATGTAGAGAGCATTTTTCTCTTTGTTTTGAAGTAAAAGAACTAACTTAGTCCACAACCCGCAGATTGGTTGGATCCTTCCAAAGAAGGCCATTGTGTCGAAGGCAGGATGGGCTGTTGCTTTACTCTAGGACCTGCAGTTTAACGTGGAATCCAGACCAAGGAACGTCCCGGCGTAGCTCATTTGATCAAATCCAGCCCTTTAAAATTCCTGCTCCCACTGGGATTTTAAACTGGGCCCATGGACAGAAACTTTTAGAAGTTAGTGCCTTAACCACTGAGTACCAACCAATCTTAAAGCATGCGTATGCTAAGTACAATCAATTGTATAAAAACTATTGGTTTGTATGAAGAACGTTGGCAACAACGAAGAGTGGGTAAAGGAGGAGAGTGGTTAGAATTTGTAAACCAAATGTAGTCAGTATTTTTATATTTGTTTTAAAGTATACGCATGCAGACTTCCATCAAAATATGGCGAAAACTACGTGTCTGTGTGAACGTAATAAAAAATTTAGGATATGGAGGAAAGGTCGAATGGGGTGGGTTTTAACAATCCAAATATGGACAGTATTTTTCTGTTTGTTTAATGTTTATGTGTGCTATGTTGCATGGATATCAGATAAATCCGTGGGTTTCTATATTGAATATTTGAAAGTAATTGAGGGGTGTATAAGGGGAGAGGGTGTGGGTTTTTATTTTATTTTTTTGTCAGAAACTCTCACAGCCGCGTAACAAATAACTCACAAAAGTTTCATCGCAATCGGGTGAATGGTATAGGAGCGGATAGAAGACGAATAAACCAACAAACAGACAAACACCAACAAACAAACAAACAAAAAAGATCAACAAATAAACAAATCAACAAACAAACATTCATTTTTACATATTAAATTTACGAGTATTTTAGTGGTAACGGGAGAGAGAGAGAGAGAGAAACAGATGACTTCTAGAAAATTATAAGCTGTCAAATTAGACAGTGTCAAACAGCTTGCTTAAATCCAAAACCACCTGGCGATGTGTGTGGAGTGATAGAAGACGTTACAGTTGACGGTGATTCGTTCGTCAGTAAGACATGGCGGTCCACATAGTGTCTTTCGAAAGAACGGACCTGAAATATCAGTAATACGTTTCACACTCTCCCTTATTCGACCCTTATGTGCAACTTTAACATCATGATACACCTATCACAAAAACGTCAGAGGCGTCTACACAACACCAAATAAAACTAACCTTTGATGAAGGCATCAGGAAATCACGCTAGTAACAATTCCTCTCTCGAGTAGTCTTCTATTTCGTTCAACATTATTGCATCACAGTAGTTTACTCGATCAAGAACAATTTTTTGATCTATTTCTATAAAACTATGGATAGAAGAAAAAGTAATGCCATGTTTTTTATTGTTCTGCTTGAAATAATGCACAGTGTGCCGAGAGCAGGTACGATTGTGAGTGTGAATGGGCGAGTGCCTCCAACAGCAAAGTCCCACTGTCTTTTTTTTTTAACTGCTTTACGTCTCTTTTTAACATCGAGGTCTTTAGAGACGGGAAAGGATGGGGGGCAAGGATGGGGGCAAGGAATGGGAAGGAATTCGGCCATGGCCTTTTGAAGGAAGCATCCCGGCATTTGCCTGGAGTGATTTGGGGAAACCGTGGAAAACCCAAATCTGGATGCCCGGACGGGGATTCGAACCGCCGTCCTCCCGAATGTGAGGCGAGAACGCTAACCGTTACACCGCCCCTCTCGGTCCCCACTGTCAATGTGCTACTTGTTTGTCTAGTTACCGCGCCGTTGCGTGTCGGCTAGTTCAAATGCGCTGGGCCCGTGGCACCCGAACACGCATGCCTTGCACTGTCAGTATATAGCGTGTCTAAAACACGAAGGAAATTAATATCCGTATGCTGTTGTGTGTTCTTTACCCTATTTTAAATGTGACAATTTAAATGAAAAAATACGTAGCTTGGATCTGACACCACTCTCCCACGAAGCCGAGTGTAACTTTCTACTGTACATCTTCCTTCCCCCTCCCATTTTTGACCGAATCACGTAGATTATGAGCGTTCTATAAAATTGATCGCTTATGCTGAACCCTCGCTCAGACTAAATGGTTCTCTTAAAAATCGATGCATTAGGACATTTCAGAATTCATCACATCTACCTTCGGGTGCCCTTTACGAAGCCTTCAACGATTTTCATTTCAACTCTCTCTCTAAGAGTCTCACAGAAAACTCAAAGAAACTTTGGTCGTATGTACGAAAAGTCAGTTGTACCAACAACAATATTCCAGCACTAATTCGTGAAGGTTCCGAGGTTAACGAAAGCGGCGATAAAGCTAACGTACTAAAAATTGTATTCTAAAATTCATTTACTGATGAAAATAAGGATAATATTCCCGTTTTCCCACATCGTGTCGAGTTGGTGATGGAATCATTACGAATAGATAATGCAGGTATCATAAAGCAATTAGAGCTCCTGAAGTGGGGGAAAGCACAGGGCCCGGATGGAATTCCAGTAACGGTATTTTCAGAGTACGTGGCGGAAATTTTACCATTTCTGTCTGACATATTCAGTAAATACTTAGAAGATCGAAAAGTACATTCCGACAGGAGAATCGGGCAAGTAACTCCGATT